>CAWUFW010000213.1:2912500-4112500 GCA_963921515.1 Calotriton arnoldi | reverse complement strand
AACCTGAACAAGATTGTCCCTCCCTACCAGAGTGGGGATGACATCCACAAATGGATAACTGCACTGGAGAGGGCCTGTAAAGTACAGAGGGTCCCTCAGGAGCAGTGGGCAGCAATCTTGTGGCTCTCCTTTGCAGACAAAGGTAGAGACAAGCTCCTCACTGTAAGAGAAGAGGATGCTGATATTTATAAAGTCCTGAAGAGTTCTCTGATTGATGGGTTTGGCCTAACCACTGACCAATACAGGTTAAAGTTCAGAGATACCCAAAAGGCACAGACTCAGGACTGGGTTGACTTTGTAGATTGTGCTACTAAGGCTCTGGAAGGTTGGATACATGGCAGCAAGGTGCATGACTTTTTAGGATTGTACAATTTGATTATGAGGGAGCAGATCCTTAATAATTGTCAAAACCAGCTTTTACACCAGTACCTGGTGTACTCTGATCTGACCTCTCCCCAAGAATTGGGAAAGAAGGCAGACAAATGGGTCAGAACCAGAGTAAAGCCAAAGAATCAGGGTGGTGACCAGAAGAAAGATTCTTCCAAAAACCAAGAGAAAGGTGGGGATAAATCAAAAGACAAATCCCCTACAGGGCCCCAAAAGTCCTCTCCTGGGGTTGGGTCCCAAACTCCTTCCTCCCCTGAAAAGAAACCTTATTGCCATAACTGTAAGAAGCCTGGCCACTGGAAAAATGACCCCAGTTGCTCCAAGACTGGCAATAAGGAAAATGTTCCTCCCAGCAATACTACCACTCCTCCTGGTACTACAAGTAGTAATCCCCCAGGTGGTAGTACTGCCCCCAAAACGTTAGGTGGGTTGGTTTGGGGAACTGAGGTGGACCCCAGCTTTTCAAGGTCCTCCTCACAGGCCTCCTTAGTCTGTGATGGTGGCATGGGATTTGCCACTTTTAACATGAGTCCCAATACTTTGGGCAAGTACAGACAGGAGCCCCCTAATCAATGGTCAGAAGGCGTTGGCATTCAGGGACACAGGGGCTAGTGTCACCATGGTGACAGGGAAACTAGTCCCCCCTCAACAGCTTTTACCTGAGTTCAAGTACCAGGTGACCAACATTGATGGTATCAGAACAGATCATCCCATGGCCATAGTCAATCTCAGCTGGGGAGGGGTCACTGGCCCAAAGAGAGTGGCAGTGTCCCCAAACTTGCATGTAGATTGCCTGTTGGGCAATGATCTGGAGGTTTCAGCCTGGGCTGAAGTTGAATACCAGGCCCATTTAAAAATGTTGGGCCTCTCTGAGAAGGTTGGTGGGGCTGTTGGGGCCTCAGCCCCATCCCAGGGAAATTTTGGAGAAGTGGAGCCTGAAAGAATGGCCCACTCTACACCACAAGAGAGCAGAAGGGTTGAAGAACAGTCTTCTTCCCCCCCCCAGATAATAGGTAAGGGTCAGCTTCCTCAGGGAACTGATCCTACCCCTAGTGAAGGAACTGCCCCAGAGGTGGTCAGGCCTGGCCTGGCAACACCCCTGATGGCAGGGGACCCTTCCAAGGTGGTACCTTAGTCTGGAGCAGGTAACCTGCCCCTCTCTACCCTCCCTCTGTCAGCCCAGGGCTGCAGAGGTCAGGGAGGTCAGTGGACCCCTAAGGGCTCCCTGTCCAGAGGAACCACCTCATCCACAGATTAGGGGCACCGAGTCTAGTAGCCCTAGCCAGGTGCAAATTCCTCAGCACACTGAGGGATCTCTCTTACCATTGTGTAGGGACCTCCCCCAGATGAACTCTGTTGG
The DNA here is from genome assembly GCA_963921515.1 of Calotriton arnoldi. Taxonomy (NCBI): domain Eukaryota; kingdom Metazoa; phylum Chordata; class Amphibia; order Caudata; family Salamandridae; genus Calotriton; species Calotriton arnoldi. Next base: position 4,110,753 of record CAWUFW010000213.1, on the reverse strand, counting down.
TCAAAGGCAAACCTGGGACCAAGTGGTTCCGAACCTACCATGTCCCTCCATTGTTCCAACCAAAGGGTCCCAACCCCCAGCTATAGGCTGCCAGAGGTAGACCCTTAGGGCCAGATACGACTCAGTCAAGGAAAGAAAGGCCTCCATGGTGACCAGTGATCTGAGGAAGCTGAGACCAACTTTATTAGGGCCTCACTTCTCTACTCAGACACCCCACCAGCCTTTTACTTTGCCAAAACACACCACAGGTAGTAATTCCAAATGGTGGAGATCATCCAATGGCCTTGGGGTTAGGAGTTGCTTAGTGGACCATAATACAGGGGGTAACCATGCTAGTGCAGGTTTTTCCTTATATGGCCACTTAGTCAATAAAGGCTCAACTGGACAAGGTTAGCCTTCTCCTTTCGTTTGGGGGGGGGGTTATGTAGGAAGGTGGAATCTGACTGCATGGTTGCCCCCACTTTTTTCCTGGTGTTTTGCTGGTTTTTGACTTAGTTTGGCTGGGATCCTGCTATTCAGGACCCCAGCCTATCTGCTATCCCCTTAAATTGATTGTATGTACTTTAGGTATATTCCAGATTGGATTCTGGGGTACCCTTGTGAGTCCCTAGTATATGGTATACTATGTACCCAGGGCATAGGTACCCCAGAGGCCTACCAGGGGCTGCAGCATGTATTGTGCCACCCCTGGGAAGCCTGTTAAAATAACACAACAGGTCTGCTACAGCGGCCTGTGTAAGGTGGTGTATCCACCCCTTACTGAGATATAGGTTCCCTATATCTCTCCATATCACTGCACATGTAAACCTATCAGTCACCCCTATGGCAGGCCTTAACAGTCCTGAAGGCAGGGTGCTGGGTTTCATGTGAGAGGGTGCCCATGCATGAGCAGAGCCCCTCTGCAGCTTTCGGAATCTTTATTCCGGGGTTGTTTGTGATGCAGCCAGACCATATACTCTTAAGTGCATTATAGCCCGCGGTAAATGCTAACTTGAGAATGGCTGCATGGAAAACTGTCGTGTTTGGTGTCAAACACCTTGGAATCATACCTCCACCCCAGTACTGGGGTGGGAGGTATGATTCCTCCCTTCTAGAGGGAGCCACATGGCATCACCGGTACACCCGGTACCAGCTTAACAGAACCCTGGCATCACAAAATGGATGCTGCAGCCACAGACACGAGTCTGCCCTCCTGCTGCTGGACAAAACTCCGGCAGGGGAGGCCTGGACAATAGGTTTCCTGTCACAGGGAGGTGTGACCACCTCCCAGACAGGCTTTAGTGTATTGGGGCTGGGTGGGTGCACTCTGTGTGCTTTGAAGTCTGCACTGGGGGCACATTTGGTGTCCCTGTGCATAGTCCAGCTCAAACCGGTTGCAGGGGCACACAGCCCCTGCTCTGGTGCGAAACTGGACATAGGAAATGGGTGTAGCCACCCCTCTTTCCTGACCCTCCCATAGGTGGGTCCCCAGAGTTTGTCCCACCCCTTCCTTGGGTATAAAGTAGGAAACCCTGACTACAGGACTTTAGATTACACCTGGACTAAACTCTGATACCAGAAACCAAGTACTTCGACGATCTACACTACGCTGGATGACTGAAGAATCTCCTTGGAGTAAAGGAGTTACTCCCCTGCAAGGCAGGCACCTTTAACGCAACTGACCGGTTGGCATCTCCGAGCTCCGACGGACTCCGAAGAATATTGCCACACAGGAGGTGGGTTTTCCGAGGTCTCTGAGGTCGATCTGTGCCCACAGCAAGTCTGAGGCCCGAATCCCTCGTGGAGACCGTGCAACCCGAACCCCTGGACACCGCGACCATTTGCAGAAGCATCAGCTTTCCGGCGACCCCTGAGGCTGAGCTTTGGGTTACTTGTAGCCCTGACCCCAAGCAGTAATTGCACCGAAGATTGCAGGCCTACACTCAACAAGTGTTCTGTGGGCCGCCATTTTGTGATTCCTCTCGAGGTCCCTTCGCGATCCCTGGTCCGTTGACCTGTGGGTCCCCAAGAAGGCAACTCTAACTTTTATTGGGCTTTCCTGGTTGCTCCAGACGTGCCCGGACTCTCCATCGCTTGGGGAGTCCCCAGGACCTTGCTGGCCGCACAGAAGCATCTTTTCTCTTCCTGCGGGGTTGCTGTTGCCAAGGCTTGTTGTGGTCAATCCGATCACCGACACCCCAGAACGCGACATCCTTCGTGGGACAGCTCGAATCCGGCTCCTGGTCGTCGTCGACGTCTCCGGGACCCCGTGGCTGCAGAGTCAAGCTTCACCTCTTCGCACCTGAAGCACCCGACATCGGTGGGCATTCGATTGCTCCGCTCCTGGTCACTGGCTAGTGACCCAGACTCTGTCCCCTCTGCTTTCAGGTTCTTCACATCTTCGATCCAGGCTTGGATCCACCCGGACACTTTTCTTCTTCACGGCAGCAGCACTTTGCAGCAGATCGCCATTGAAAACGATGACGATTCCCGACACCCTTTGACACCTAGGCATCCGGCTTCCCTGGGTGAGGTAACTAGAGTACTCCGGTGCTCCCGTGGGTGTTGGCCCTAGAACCCCTTAAGTCTAAAGGGGTTTGCTCAAAGTCCTCTCCTAAGTGTCCTTTATCTTTAAAATTCCAACCGCGACTTTCCGCATTGAATCCTACGGCGCTCGCGGCTGTGTTCTCGCACTGCACACGTCCCCCGTGGGTCCCCTGTGTCACTACCTTGGGTGGTTCCTTGGGGTCCCAGCGATTCTACGTGCTCTAGGCACGGTCTCTAGTCAAGTCGTGGTTCTTATACCACTTTCTTAGTATATGGTTTGGTCTCCCCCTGGAGCCCACTGTGTAATGTGCTATTTACTGTCATTTTAATACTGTGATAATCAATCAATCAATCTTTTGTAAAGCGCACAACTCACCCGTGAGGGTCTCAAGGCGCTGGGGGGGGGGGAAGCAGCTACCGGTCGAACAGCCAGGTCTTGAGGAGTCTTCTGAAGGTCAACAGGTCCTGGTGGGTGGGGAGGGTGTTCCATGTCTTGGCGGCGAGATGGGAGAATGATCTGCCCCCGGTGGTCGATTGGCGGATGCGTGGGACGGTGGCGAGGGTGAGGTCGGCGGAGCGGAGCTGGCGGTTCGGGGTGTAGAAGGACAGTTGTTCATTGAGGTACGCTGGTCCGGCGTTGTGGAGTGCTTTGTGAGCGTGGGTGAGGAGCTTGAAGGTGTTCCTCTTGTTGACCAGGAGCCAGTGCAGGTCTCTCAGGTGGGTGGTGATGTGGCTGCGGCGGGGGAGTCCGAGGATGAGGCGTGCGGAGGCGTTCTGGATACGTTGGAGTCTTTTCTGGAGTTTGGCCGTGGTTCCTGCGTAGAGGGCGTTGCCGTAGTCCAGTCTGCTGCTGACGAGTGCTTGGGTGACCGTCTTTCTGGTATCAGTGGGCATCCATCTGTAGATCTTGCGGAGCATGCGGAGGGTGTTGAAGCAGGAGGAGGAGACGGCGTTCACTTGCTGGGTCATGGAGAGTGTTGAGTCCAGGATGAAACCCAGGTTGCGTGCATGGTTGGTTGGTGTCGGGGCGGCTCCCAGCGCGGTCGGCCACCAGGAGTCGTCCCATGCGGAGGGGGTGGAGCCGAGGATGAGGACCTCCGTCTTGTCTGAGTTTAGTTTCAGCCGACTCGTCTTCATCCAGTCGGCGACGGCCTTCATTCCCTCGTGGAGGTTTGATTTGGCGGTGGCTGGGTCCTTAGTGAGGGAGAGGATCAGCTGGGTGTCGTCGGCGTACGAGATGATTTTGAGATGGTGTGCTCGGACGATGTTGGCGAGTGGTGTCATGTAGATGTTGAAGAGGGTTGGGCTGAGGGAAGAGCCTTTGGGCACACCGCAGGTGATCGTGGTGGCTTTGGAGCGGAAGGGGGGGAGGTGGACTCTCTGGGTTCTGCCGGTGAGGAAGGAGGTGATCCAGTCCAGGGCTTTGTCTTGGATCCCTGTGTTGCGGAGGCGTGTGCGCAGGGTGTGGTGGCAGACGTTGTTGAAGGCGGCCGAGAGGTCCAGGAGGATGAGGGCCGCGGTTTCGCCGTTGTTCAGTAGGGTCCTGATGTCGTCAGTGGCAGCGATGAGGGCGGTTTCGGTGCTATGATTGCTGCGGAAGCCGGACTGGGAGTGGTCCAAGGTGTTGTTCTCCTCCAGGAAGTGGGTCAGTTGTCTGTTGACTATCTTCTCGATGACTTTCGCCGGGAACGGGAGCAGGGAGATGGGTCGGAAGTTCTTGAGGTCTTTCGGTTCTGCCTTTTGTTTCTTGAGTAGGGCGTTGATCTCGGCGTGTTTCCAGCTCTCCGGAAAGGTGGCGGTCTCGAGGGAGCTGTTGATGATCTGGCGGAGATGGGGTGCGATGATGGAGCTAGCCTTGTTGAAAATGTGGTGGGGGCAGGGGTCGGACGGTGAGCCGGAGTGGATGGAGTTCATGATTTTGATGGTGTCTTCGTCGTTGACGTGGTTCCAGGAGAGTAGGAGGCCGGTGTGTTTGGTGGGTGTTGAGTCGGGGGGCGTCAGCATCTGTTGTTGGCGTCGGGGTGTCGAAGCTGTTGTGGATGTCTGCGATCTTGTTGTGGAAGAAGGAAGCCAGGGAGTCGCAGAGTTCTTGTGACGGCGGGACGTCGCTGGAGTTGGGTGTGGCGAGTTCTTTCACGATGTTGAAGAGCTCTTTGCTGTCGTGTGCGTTGTTGTCGATGCGTTCCTTGAAGGAGGTTCTTTTGGCGGAACGGATGAGTTGGTGGTGCTTGTGTCTTGCGTCTACGAGGGCTGCGTGGTTGTCTGGTGTCTGGTGTCTGGTCAATGCGCCACTGCTTCTCGAGTCTTCGGCAGGTGTGCTTGGAGTTGTGGAGGTCGGTGTTGAACCAGGTGGCTCTCGTGTCGGTGCGCCTGTTGGAGGGTTTCTTGATCGGGGCAAGGGTGTTAGCGCAGTCGTCTATCCATTGTCTGAAGTTGTGGGCTGCTGAGTCTGTCTCCGCGGGCTCTGGTGGAGGGTCTCGGGCGAGAGTGGCGATGAGCTGGTCTTCGGTGACTTTTTTCCAGCTGCGGTGCGGTTCCGTTGCGGTTGGTTGTGCGCCGTGTGTTTCTTGAAGGAGAAGTGGATGCAGTGGTGGTCGGTCCAGTGGAGTTCGGTGGTGTGGCTGAAGGTGACGTGGTCGCTGGCGGAGAAGATGGGGTCGAGCGTGTGTCCGGCGGAGTGGGTAGGTGTGGTGACGAACTGTTTGAGTCCGAGGTTGTCGATCAGGGAGGCGGAGTTGCTGTCGTTGGTGTTCTCGAGGTGGAAGTTCAGGTCTCCGAGGAGAATGTAGTCCGTGGAGGCGAGGGCGTGCGTGCTGATGATTTGCATATGGCCATGTCTGAACTGGGGTGGTGGAGAGAGCTAAAGAATGATGATGGATTAAACCCAGATCATTTGACTGGGGGTGAGTGTTTGATTTGCTCTAACGCTCCGTCCATCATCCCCTTTGGTATCGCTTTGTTCGCCCTAAGTTTGCAGGGTATGCCTAGACGTGGGTCCCTTGCTCACTTTGCCACTGGATTCAAGATAGCCTGGCTGATGAGGGTTTTGAACCCGAAACCGGTCCCAGGATGCTTGTTTCCGGTCCAGGGAAGACATGGCTTGGCAGTTCGGGCTGGACTGTTCCCATGAGGCACAGGGTCAGACTGATTTGCATATGGCCATGTCTGAACTGGGGTGGTGGAGTGAGCTAAAGAATGATGATGGATTAAACCCAGATCATTTGACTGGGGTTGAGTGTTTGATTTGCTCTAACGCTCCGTCCATCATCCCCTTTGGTATCGCTGAGGTCGGCGATGGAATCGCTGAACTGTGGTCGGGGTCCCGGGGGTCTGTAGACGAGGGTTCCTCTGAGGGTGGTGTTGTGGTTGACGTGGATCTGAAAGTGTAGGTGTTCGGCTGTGCTGAGGGAGTCTTCGGTGTTGGTTGAGACTCTGATGGTGTTCCTGTGGATGATGGCGATTACTCCTCCTGGTTTGTTGTTCCGGTCTCTGCGGGTGATCTTGTAGCCGTCTGGGATGGCTATGGCTATGTCAGGCGCCGAGGAGGCGTTCATCCAGGTCTCCGTCAAGAAGGCGACGTCCGGGGAGGAGGAGTCGAGTAGGTCCCAGAGTTCGACGGCGTGCTTGTGGACTGAGCGAGTGTTGAGTAGTATGCAGCTGAGGTTGTTGTTGTCTGCCGTGGTGTGGTGGGCGGGTCGTGCTGGTGTGCGTGGGCTAGTGTAGCTGCAGTTACGGCAGGTGAAGGGTCCGTGGGTGCACATTGGGTTCGCCTGGAAGCAGGTGGTGTTTCGGCCGTCGTTGAGTGCGAGGAGGGTGTTGGAGTCGTAACGGTGACGGTCGCGGGGGCCAGGGGTTCTGGTGCTGGGCGCGTTCCAGGCGCGGACGGGTGCGTCCGCTGCGCGACCGCGCAGCAATCGCCATAAGAAGGGGAGGGGGGCGGGAGTAGAGGTGGGGGCGGGAGCGGGCTGGATCGGGGGGCGGGGCAGCAGCGGCGGGAAAGTGAACACGGGCACAACAGTAAGGAAAAACAACAATCAGGGCACAATAGTAGTGAAAAACACGAATGAGGGCACAACAGGATACAATTAGGTTACAACCAGCGGGGAGAAAAGATAACGAGCGTGGCACAGAAGAGATGCGCAGTACGACACAAGGCGGAATGGCACAGACAAACTTACGAAAACAAATAAATGACGAATATGGCAGAGTCAGCGGGGGCACAATCAGGGCAAAGGTACGGGCTGCAGGCTCAAACTCTTGGACGGAGCGGGAGGACCGACTGAGCGGCGCGGCTGCAGGGGGGAGCGCTGGCCTTGAGGCAAGTCAAGGTTTCACACGCGCTCCCCCGCAGCGGTCGCCATAAGAAGGGGAGGGGGGCGGGAGTAGAGGTGGGGGCGGGAGCGGGCTGGATCGGAGGGCGGGGCCTCAGGGGCAGCAGCGGCGGGAAAGTGAAAACGGGCACAACAGTAAGGAAAAACAACAATCCGGGCACAACAGTAAAGAAAAACAACAATCTGGGCACAACAGTAGTGAAAATCACGAATGAGGGCACAACAGGATACAATTAGGTTACAACCAGCGGGGAGAAAAGATAACGAGCGTGGCACAGAAGAGATGCGCAGTACGACACAAGGCGGAATGGCACAGACAAACTTACGAAAACGAATGACTGTGTATCTTGAACTCTAATCTCATAAAGGGATTAGTAGTTGGTGTTTAGAAATAAATACATATATTTTATATGTATCTTGTGTGGTTCTCCTTTCATTTAGTTATTCAAGAGGTTATAATCTGGTAAACCAAGCTGCTTTACACTCCTTCAAGACTTAGCCTGAAGGCTGCTCTCCATAGCTACCACTAGGATAGCTTTCAATAAAGGTTGTCTTTAAACCTATCATCAATAAGGGTCGATTGGACTGGTGCAAGGTGCCCACTATAACTAGTGGACAGCATATGCCAGGCCAACTTCTCACACTAGGGACTTACAGCGGTACACCAGTATACTAATTGTGGTGTGTTTAAAGTACTTACCAATGAATTGAGGAGAGAGCGCACAGACACTGGGGTCCTGATTAGCAGGATCCCAGGGTACTACAGTCAAAACACACTGACACCAGGCAGAAAGGTGGGGTTAACTATGCCATAAAGATCCTACGTTCCTACATAATCACCTCCCAAATGAAAGCAGATGCGACTAACCTTCCCCAGTTGAGCATTCATTTTCTAAGTGGAAATATCTGCAAAGTTCATCTGCGTTGGCATGGTTACTCCCAGGTCTGTGTTCCACTGAGTAGTCCATTCCTTGTAGGGAAATGGACCACCTCAAAAGCTTATGTTTTTCACCCTTCATCTGTTTGAGCCATAGAAGGGGCCTGTGATCTGTCTGCACAATGAAGTGAGTGCTAAACAGGTATGGCCTCAACGTTTCAAGGCCCAGACCACCGCAAAGGCCTCCCCCTCTATAGCTGACCATCGTTTCTCTCTAGGGGGTCAAGCTTCTGCTGATAAAAGCTACTGGTTGATCCTGGCCCTCTTCATTGAGTTGTGACAACACTGCTCCTTTGCGATCTCAGCGGCATCTGTCTGAACAATAAATTGCTTTGAGTAATCAGGACTCTGCAGAATGGGAGCTGAGCACATGGCCTTCTTCAGAGCGTCAAAGGCCTTTTGACAGCTAACTGTCCAATTCCCCTTAGGCATCTTGTTAGAGGTGGGGTCATTGGGCGTCACAATGGACTCATACCCCTTAACAAATCTTTTGTAATACCCAGTCAGGCTAAGAAAAGCTCTGGCCTGAGTCTGGGTAGTGGGAGCAACCCAATCATTAATGATTTGGATTTTGCTATCTAAAGGTTGAACTTGACCTCCACCTACCAGTTGGCCCAAGTATACAACTTTGCTCTGCCATATCTGGCACTTACTGGCCTTGATAGTGAGACCTGCCTTCTGCATGGCCTTAAGTCCACTGCTGAGGTGGACCAGGTGATCCTGTCAGGTGGAGCTAAAGACCGCGATATCATCTAGATATGAAATGAAAGAGACATTTATATAACGCATGGCTACCCGGGAGCATCCCAGCGCTAGGCTAGACACGAGGGAGGCAGAAAGAACTAGGGGAACAGAAGTGTCTTCAGTTGTTTTCGAAAGACAAGATGATTGGGTACCTTGCGAAGACACAGTGGCAAGGAGTTCCAGAGCTTGGCCGCGTTATAAGAGAAAAGCCGTCCACCACTTCTGGCTTTCTTAATCCTGGGGACTTCAGCCAGATGTAACTCGTCTGACCGAAGTTTCCTATTACCCTTGTAGGGACGGATCATGGCCGAGTTAATAGGAGGCACATTCCCTTGTGTTGGAAATGGCCCTTTTTGCAGGGTTATCCCCAAACTTTTTGCTTCTTCCTCCTATCTTTTCCTGACCTGTTTGTGTTGGTTTTAGGACTCTGGGCACTTTACCACTGCTAATCAGTGCTAAAGTGCATATGCTCTCCATGTAAATTGTGTTATGGATGGGTGTTTCCATGATTGGATATTTGATTTACCTGTTAGCCCCTAGTAAAGTGCACTGCGTGAGCCAGGTCTGGTGAATCAAATGCTACTCGGGGGCCTGCAGCACTGGTTGTGCCACCCCCGTGAGTAGCCCTGAAAACGGTAACTCAGACCTGCCATTGCAGAGTCTGCGCGCAGTTTGTAACTGCCATGTCGACTTGGCCAGTACACACACTGGCCGGTCCCTAACCTTCCCTTTTCTTACATGTCAGACACCCCCCAGGTAGGCCCAAGGTACCCCTGTGGGCAGGGTGCAGTGTATGTGAAAGGTGGGACATGCCCTGGTGTGTGTGGCATGTCCTGATAGTGAATTACAGCCAATTTCGTTTTTCACTATTGCAAGGCTACCAGTTCCCCATAGGATAGAATGGGAGGTTTGTTTATAACATCTTATAAACGTAACTGGCCCAGGGAATTCGGTAAGAAAATAGAATTTAGTATGCCTGGACTCAGAATCTAAAGATGCATCTTTTAGTGAAGGTGATTTTTACATTCTGTGTTTGAAAATGCCACTTTTGGAAAGTGGGTATTTTCTTGCTCAGTCATCCCGTGTGCCTCTGCTGGAATGTGGATTGCCTGTCTGGGTTTTGGATGACAGAAGGCTGGGGGAGCAGGAGGGGCGCCAGATGGTCTAGGTAGGTCAGGAAAGGGCTGAAGAGACCTGGGTTACAATGGGGGAAGGGTGAGGAGATTTCCTTGCACCTCAAAGGGCCTGCTCTGCCTCTGACAAATGCCGTCTCCACCTCCTGCCAGGAATTCACACCAGAGAAGGCAGAACTGGTCCTGACCGGGCACAGGCCCTCTCTGCCTAAGAGATCAAAGGATTTTTGGACATAAATGCTGGGTCCCAGACCCCTGAACTTTAGAACTCATCTGGACAAGAAGACTGCCAAGAAGAAGAGCCGGGAAGCTGCGAAAAGGAACGACTGCTTTGCTGGGTGCTTTGCTGGGCTGACCTGCAGTGGCTGCTTCTGTCTTGGGCAGTGAAAGGCCTGGACTGGACTTTCTGCAACCTAATTTGTGAGTCTCTCCAAGGGATTGAGGTAGAGCTTGCCCCCTGTTCACGAAGTCTCAGGAACAGCAAAGACTTCAAGTACTTCGACCCGCAGCACTGGGGACTGTGTGTTTTGTGCTGCAGCAAGAAGAACGCCAACTCAACGACGTCTACGACGCCGCTGCCGACTCCGTGTCCTGAAGGCACCGCAGAGGGCACCGCCGCACCGCAACCTTGGTCTCACCGACGATGCCTGTTGACGCCGACACCGAGCCGCTGCTTGCACCGCGACCTGTGGGCACCGCACTCCGCACCGCCTCGCTTCACGCTGAAGCTTTGGCACCGCAGAGAGCACCGCCGCAAGGCCGCACCTCAACCCTGGTCTCACCGACGACGCCTGTTGACGCCGCCACCGAGCCGCTGCTCGCACCGCGACCTGTGGGCTCCGCACCGCCTTGCTTCACGCCGAAGCTTTGGCACCGCAGAGAGCACCGCCGCAACGCAACCCTGGTCTCACCGACGACGCCTGTTGACGCCGCTGCTTGAACCGCGACCTGTGGACTCCGCACCGCCTCGCTTCACGCCTCGCTTTGGCACCGCAGAGAGCACCGCCGCACCGCAACCCTGGTCTCACCGTTGATGCCGCCACCGAGCCGCTGCTCGCACCGCGACCTGTGGGCACCGCACTCCGCACCGCCTTGTTTCACGAGGACGCCTTGGCCTTCCTGACGCCGCCACTTCCCGCCGAAATCGACGCCGCTGCTTGCACCGTGGTTCGAGGGCACCGCTCGTAAGTCACACGACGCACCGCCCTCATCCTGCACCGCAGCCTTGGCCTACCGACGCCGGCGCCATCGACTCCAGTTCGTCAGCCGATGACAGCGCTTCAGCAACGACGACGACGCTGCTTGCACCGTGACCTGCTAGCACCGTGGCGAGCACCGCCTTCATCTCGCACCGCGACCCTGGTCTCACCGACGACGCCATCTGACGCCGTCACCGAGTCGCTGCCCGCACCGCGACCTGGAGGCACTGCACGCTGCACCGCTACGCTTCGCACCGCAGCACCAGACGTCTGCCGGCGCCAGCGCTCCTGATTCCATCATTGAGGAGCTCGACCTGCAACGCGAGTGACTTCAAGGGCCTCAACGCCCTGCATCTCTCACAGGTACTGTTTGCGGGTCTTCCCGACACCGTAGCGGGCCCGCGACCAGCCAGAACTGTTGGATTTGTTGTTCATGACGCCGTGGTAGCCCGGACGGAGCTAGCCACACAAGGAACTCTTTTTAATCAGCGTATTTTTGGAACTGTGAATTTTTAAGTATAGTACTGTGGATTCTTATCGTTTTTGGTCTTGTTTTAATTATATAAAAATATTGGATATTTTTCTAAACTGGTGTGGTGTCCTTTTGTAGTGCGTACACTATATTACTGTGGGTTATGTGCAAATGCTTTACACACTGCCTCTAAGATAAGCCTGGCTGCTCGTGCCAAGCTACCAAGGGGGTGAGCAGGGGTTATTTTAGACGTGTAACTCCCTTATCCTGACTAGAGTGGTGGTTTTTGCCTGGCTTTGGCCCACGCCCTAGCCTACCAAAAATCCCATTTCTAACACTTTGCATGGATTTATGCACTAGGCACAAAGCCTTGAAGCTAATTCGTTCCTGCACTGGGAGGTAGTGAAGGGAGTGGAGTGCCGGTTTCGCCGATTGTCTATTGGAAACTCCAGTCAATAGTCTGGCTGTACTGTTTTGAACAGTCTGGAGTTTAGCGACTACTGTAGTGGGGGCACCCAGATATAGGGCATTTCCATAGTCCAGTCTCGAAAGTATAAGTGATTGGACCAGTATTTTTTTTAGCTTGGAAAGGGAGGAGAGGGAGGAATTTGCGGGCCATTCTAAGCAGACCGAAGCAGATAGTTACCGTCTTCCTGGCCGGCACTCTAAAGTTCAAATCCTGGTCCAACCAGATGCCCAGGCTCTTGATTTCAGACTTCGGGACCGGAGTGGGACCCATACAGGCTGGCCACATGGTACTGGGTTTAAAGCTAAGGGGGTTGCCCAATATCATGAGCTCGGTTTTCCCACCATTAAGCTTAAGATGAGACGCATCCATCCAGTTCGATACGTCCTCAAGACAAGAATAAAGGCCATTAGTCTTTTGATCTGCTTGGTTTAACGCTACCACCAATTGAGTGTCATCGGCGTAGGTCACCATACGGATCCCAGAGGGGGCTACAATAGCTGCCAGAGGGGCCATATACACATTAAAAAGGGTCGGACTAAGCGATGAGCCCTGAGGGACTCCACACAGTAAGGGAGTGGGTTTAGACGCGATGTCCTCCTCGAATACCTGGAAAAATCTTCCCTCCAGAAAGGAACACAGCCATTGAAGCACCATGCCTGTTACTCCTATATTCCTGAGACGGTGAACCAGGATACCATGGTTCACCGTGTCAAATGCTGCGCTCAGGTCAAGGAGTATAATGGCAGACGATCCTCCTGAATCTAAGATTTTTCTGCTTTCCTCCACCACTGCTAACAGAGCCGTTTCAGTGCTCTGTCGCGGGCGGAATCCTGTTTGAGAGGAGTGAAGCAGATTGTACGTTTCAAGAAAGCAGGAGAGGGTTTGATTAACATATTTCTCTGTAATCTTGCCTATTCCTGGCAGAAGGGAGATAGGGCGATAGTTGCCCAGGTCCGCCGGATCCAGAATAGGTTTTTTTAGTAAAATTTTCACCATGGCCCCTTTCCAGTTGGTGGGTACTATTCCTGTGGACAGTGATGCGTTAATCAGGTCCGTAATGGTGGGGGCAATTATCGGAGCTACCCGTTTCAGGATGTTTAGCGGTGCGGGGTCCTTGGGCGATCCACTTTTAACCGAGGATATGCTGTACTAAAATCTTCCAGACCTGTTGGAACTTGATTCACCAAACTCTGGAATGTGACAGATGCATTCTTTAAACCAAAGGGCATTACTGTGAACTGGTAGTTCCCACCAATGGTTGAAAATGCAGGTTTGGGGTTGGCAGCATCTGTGAGCCTGATTTGCCAATAGCCTGCAGTCAGGTCAAAGGTGCTGAGATAGTTGGCAGAAGCCAGTGTATCTAGAAGTTCATCTGCCCTGGGGATAGGATGGACTTCAGTCTTAGTGACTGCATTGTGGCCTCTGTAGTCTACACAAAACCTCTCTCTCTCTTTCCGCCCTGGGAATGAGGTTTGGGCACAAGGACTACTGGACTAGCCCAAGGGCTGTCTGAAGACTCAATGACCCCTCACACTAGCATCTTATGGACCTCTTTCCTGATGCAATCTCTAACATGGTCAGGTTGCTGTAGATTTTACTCTTGACAGGCAGACTGTCACCTATGTCCACCTCATGGGCACACCATGTAGTCTGGGTGTCAGAGAGAAGAGTTCTGGGAACTGACTGAGAACCTGTCTACAATCTGTTGTTTGGAAATGAGGCTGGCTGCCAAGACTACTCCATCTACTGAACCATCAACAGGGTTGGGAGAGAGGTGGTCAGGGAGAGGGTCACTCTCTTCCTCCGGCCCCTCATCAGTTGCCATGAGCAAGATCATGTCAGCTCTGTCAAAGTAAGTATTCAGGCGGTTCACATTAAGCACCCTATGTGGGCTTCTGGGAGTGCCTAGGTCCACCATGTAAGTGACCTCACGTTTCCTTTCCAAAACTGTATGTGGGCCCATCCACTTGTCTTGGAGTGTTCTTGGGACCACAGGCTCCAAGACCCACGCCTTTTGCCCTGGCTGGTAAATAGTCAGAACAGCCTTTTGGTCATGCCATAACTTCTGAAGTTCTTGGCTGGCCTCCAGATGTTTACTGGCCGCCTTCATGTACTCAGCCATACATGAATGCAGGCCTAGCACATAGTATACAATGTCTTGCTTGGGAGGTGTGAGAGGCTGCTCCCATCTCTCATTCACTTGACAAAGTGTACCCCTAACTGTATGTCTAAACAGAAGTTCAAATGGACTGTAACCCACTCCCTTCTGTGGAACCTTTCTATAGTCAAAAAGAAGGCAAGGTAATAGGACATCCCATCTCCTCCTGAGCTTGTCAGATAGTCCCATTATCATACCTTTGACGGTTTTGTTGAATCTTTCAACTAACTCATTGCACTGTGGATGGTAAGGTGCGGGATATTTACAGTTTACTCCACTTTCTTTCCACATAGCTTTTAGGTAGCCAGGCATGAAGTTTGCATCTCGGTCTGACACCACCCCCTTAGGAAAACCCACTCTGGAAAAGATTCCTAAGAGGGTTTTGGCCACTGCAGGAGCTGTAGTGGTCCTAAGGGGTATAGCTTCTGGGTACCTGGCGGCATGGTCCACCACCACCTCCATTATATAACTGTTCCCAGAGGTTGTTGGAGGTTCTAGGGGACCAACTATGTCAATCCCTACCCTCTCAAATTGAACCGCAACCACTGGAAGTGGAATTAAGGGGGCCTTTGTGGTGCTACCTGACTTGCCACTGGCTTGGCAGGTGACACAGGAGCGACAAATCTCCTTGGTGTCTTCAGACATGTGGGGGCAGTGAAAGTGTGGAACAAGCCTGTCCCAAGTTTTGCTTTGCCCAAGATGTTCAGCAAAGGGTATGTCCTATGCCAGAGTTAAGAGGAATTCCCTAAACTTCTGATGAACAATGAACCTCCTTTTGGCACCAGGCTTGGGGTCCCTAGCTTCAGAATGAAGGGGTCTGTCTTCCCAGTAGACCTTATGGGTCCCACTAACATCCCCTGCCTGTTCAGCAGCTTGCAGTCTGAGGCTCTCAAGAGAGGGGCAGGATTTCTTCTCCTGACTCAGTTCCTTCCTGGAAGGTCCCCCTGCCCCCAAACGCTCTGCTGTGTCAGGCCCAAGCTCCTCTGGGGCAGTTTCCTCACAAGGGGCAAGATCATCTCCCTCAGGAGACTGATCCTCACTTGAACTCTGGCGGGAGGATACATTCTTTCCCTTCCTACCTCTCTTCTTGGTAGCAGTCTCGGCCATTGCTTCAGGCTCCACTGCTTCTGGATTTCCCTGTTTCCTGACCAGTGCTCTAGGTGCCTCAAAAACACTTTGAGATACCAAATATTGCTGCATTAGTCCTTAACTCCACTTCAGCCCATGTTGATGTCTCCAAATCATTGCCCATGAGACACTCTACAGGAATGTTTGAGTATATCACAACCTTTTTAGGGCCAGTAAACCCCCCTCTCCACCAGCTAAGGTTAACCACTGCTATGGGGTGGCACTTTGTGATATTACCAGCGTTGGTTACTTGGTAAGTGTGCACAAGTAAGATCTGCTCAGGTGACACCAGTTTTTCAGCCACCATGGTGACACTGGCACTGTGTCTCTTTAAGCTTCTGCTTCAATACCATTAAAGGGGATGCTGCCTGTATTTCTTCATATTACGAGGCCAGGCAGCCAAAGTGGCAAGGTCAGTGCCGCACTCTGATATCAGGACAGCCTCAGTGGTCACTCTGACTAGGCCAGAGCCCACTGTAGTACCCAAGGTGAACCCAGCTACACCCTTGGAGGTAGTACTGCTACTAGTGCTACTGCTAGGGGTATTAGTGAAAGTAGTTGCAGTACTGGTGCCTTTCTTAGGACATATAGCATCAGAAGACGTATGTCCCTTAGTTTTACAAGCAAAGCCCCAAGGTTTCTTCTTCTTAGTAGAGTTATAGGTGGATTTTGACCCACCCCCAGAAGATGTTTGTGGGCCTGAAGAAGACTCTTTCTGTTTCTTTATCGTTGGGTTTCTCCCCATTCTTCTCTTGGGACTTAGAATTTTTTTTGTTCTTCTGGTCCCCCCACTATGAGACTTATTTCTCACCCTGGTGCGAGCCCATTTGTCTGCCTTCTTTTCCAATTCTTGGGCAGAGGTCCGATCAGAGTTCACCAGGTATTGGTGCTGTTTTTCAGACACACGGTTATTAAGGATGTGCTCTCTCATGATCAAATTGTACAGCCCATCATAATCATGTACATTACTACCATGTAACATAAGATGCTGGAAGCAGCGAGAGCGTGGATAGCGCTGGTAGAACTGCTTAAGTGCCCCCTGGAGGATGATGCGCCTCCCCCTGAGTGACGCTGCTGGGATGACTGGTCGTGTGTCCCCACACTAACATAGGACCTGAGAGCCCACAGAAGGTCGGAATGTGGTGGCTCCCCTTTCTTGGATTGCTTCCTTAGACTTACTGTACTAACGATTTTACTGTCTAGTCACACTTTTGCTGGAACGCAGAGGATAGAGCGACATGCCTGAGAGGGTGGGGGTGGGGGGAGTTTTGTCAGGGAGGGAGGGGGGAGGGGGTGGGGGGGGTTTGTTTTCTGATCTTTTGCTTTTGTCCATAGTGATGATGCACAATACCACCGGGCTGAATTAAGGGGCCAGAGTGCCTCGAATGGAGGGATGCGCTGACTGTCCTTGTGAGCTCACTCCACTGTGTAACTGTGACCAGGTGGGCTCGGACTTTAAGGGGGCAGAACGAGCACTGAGCCAGGGGAACGAGGAAACCACCCTTTCCCCCTCTTCTTTGTCAACAGCAGGACGAGTGGGGTTGCTCGGTCCCGCAAAGAACGGGAGACGAGGAGGGAACCATACACTGCCCCTTTAACTGGGAAGGCTGGTCGGCGGGCCACGCCCTCTGCGATGACGACGAGGAGTCCTGGCCAATAAGGTCGGAAGAAGGACGGAAGCCTGTGTGTGGCATCACCGGAGGAGTCGAGGAGAAAGACGGACGCGAGAGGAGAGCGGGACGGACAGAAGCGAGTGACGGGAAGGAAAGAGCGAGGACGAGTGAAGGCGGAGAGCCAGGAGGGCCAACGTCCCCGTGAGTCGCCCAGCCATGCTCCCGGAGGAGCGTGGCTCACACAGGTACGCGAGCGTTTTGCGGGCTGGGTAGGGAAAAGGGAGAGACCGGATACCTGACCTGTGTGATCCCCGTTCCCAGGTGTACCCTCCCTGAGCACTTCCCTCACACCGATAGACGTGCCGTGCACCGAGTGATCCCACCACCACCCTTCCTTTTCAAACCAGTGCACCCGTACACCCCACTTACTCCTGGTATCCTGTTTGTTTTGTTCCCACACTACCACGGAGGACGGGACCGCGCTGGAGCGAGTGAGAAGAGGGAGGACCTCCTCGAGGGACCAAGAAGAGAAGGACCAACCCCCGTTGCCGTACTACAGACTAGCCACAAGAAGACGTGTGTTACACCCAATAAAACCCTTCCTACCACAACCCAGCCTCCGACCCCTTTCTGGCACCCCGCTACAGTAACATATACCAAGAACACTTGAGTTATGGGTCACACCTGCTGTTAACTTGCGATTGACAATGGACACTCTTTACTCATGATCCCATGGACTAAGTGATGCTTATCTACCGTGCATGCCTGAATCCTAATGCACTATGTATGTTTTCGTTTGCTATGCACTAATTGATAACTGAATAAAATTTGTTTACAAAAAAAAAAACTGCACAGTCTATAAAATTAACCCAGTCTTGTGAAGTGGCTTTCTGAGTATCTCTGAACTTAATTCTTTATTCCTCACAGGTAAGCCCTAACCCTTCAATGAGTGCTTCTTCAAGATCTGGTAGTTGTCTGCATCCTCTTCTCTAACTGCCAAAAGTTTGTCTCTGCCTTTGTTTGCAAAGGAGAGCCACAGGATAGCTGTCCACTGCCTCCGGGGGACCTTTTGGCCTTTACAGGCCATCTTCAGTAAAGTAATCCACTTGTGAATGTGATCCCCAGTTTTGTAAGGAGGGACTATCTTGCTACGATTCCTAGTGCCAAAGTGTTTCTCCCTGACTCTGGAGTCTCTAGTGCTGCCACCATGGGGATCTAACCCCAAATTCGTCCTTTCTCTCTCCACCTCTAGGGATTCCCTATCAAGAGCCAGCTGCTCCCTCATCAATTTGAGCTTTGCCTTCTCAAATCAGAGCATGGTTTACCCTCTATCTAAAGCTTCCCCCTCTGTTAGAGTGGATGGACCCAGCATGCTCAGGAGAGTGCGGATAAGGAGGACCTGTTCCTCCTAGGAATCTTCTACCAACCCTGAGGGGAGAGAAAAGGAGCCTACTGCTGTGACCCCCTTCTGTACCATCAGTACCTCCCTCTACAGATGTAAGGTTGTCCATAGGAGTCTCTTCTGACTCCTCATGGCCATGTCCAGAGACAGAGCCACCAGTACTAAGTACCTCTTGCTCTTGTCCTGTAGGGTCATCCCCCCACCAAGGTCTCCCTGATCTAAGTGTCTCCCAAGATTCTGGAGGTCATCCTGACAGAGTATCTCTAAAAGATAAGCCCCAGTAGGATTTTCTAGTCTTAGAGCGGCCCCTAAGTTCCTGGAACCCAAGGACACTGTACCCAGACCCCTGAGTCTGGCTAGATTCCCCAACAGTAGACATGGTACTAGTGTAGTGTATGTAATTACCCTACCAAGTATTCTAAACTTCCAAGGGATTGGAGAAAGGGCTATGCTAGACCCCTGGCACTCGACCTCAAAGTTTCGCAAAAGACACTACCTATCCCATATACTGTATTCCCAAGTTAGTAGTGGTTTCTTGTGGTAAAGCAATGCAAGTCTCTATCCCAACTGCTGCACCACCAGTGTAAGAGACTGGCTAAGTATATGGTGTACACCTATTGGTGAGGCACCCTGTGCTGAGTCCAGGCAACCCTTAGTGATAGTTGTATTGATCCCTGATAACCAAAGCTCTCGAGGGGTAGCTATGGAGAGCAGCTAAGGCTTATTCAGGAGGGTGTAAAGTGGGTACATTACCACACAGTCAGTCTGTGAAGCATACGCACAAGAAAGACCCCACTAATGTTAGAAAAATATCTTCTATTTATTATACACTAACACTACTTGGGTATATCTCCTACCCGGAGATATCAATGCACAATAAAATATACTTCAAAACAGGTAAGTAAAGCACATAAAATACATGGTCCCCTATTGGGGGGGCAAAGCATAAACTAAGTAAATGGAATGCGAGGTGAGTAACAAACCAAGACTAACACCCAAGAAACTAGGGACCAGGGGGAGCACGGAATCACCACAGGTAAGTAACTAAGGTTTGCTAGGCGCCTGTGTGCAGAGGTGGTACACTGGGTCAGTGTCCATAGACTAATGTGGGGAAGTTGTGGTTTTGAGTTTTACTGTTTCAGGTCCCTTCCCAGAGGACCCCGAGGAAACCTGTTGGAACCACGAAGGTTGGAGGACACCCCCCCACCTTTGGATACCCAGAGAACCAGCGTATCTACACCAGGGAGCCCAGGTGCATAGGTGGGAAGTGGTGTCGGAACCGCCCGTTGACGTCAGTGGGGAACATCGTATGTGCAGCTGCAGGAAGGTTGGAGGACACCCCCGCCCGTGGATACCCAGAGAACCAGGATACCTACACCAGGGTGCATTGGTGCAAAGTGGTGTCGGAACCGCCTGTTGACGTCAATGGGGAACCTTGGCTGTCCAGCTGCTACAGTGTCTCGTGGACCAGGTCGGTGGAACCCAGATGTGGATTCCAGATGAGGAGTATCTGCAAAAAGAGGGGACCGAGTCCAGACCATCCGGAGGTGTCCAGGAGGAGCAGGAGCACAATGCCAGACCTTGTCAGAGGTACTTTGCTGTAGCCCGGTTGTCTTGAAGATGCAACTGTGGAGCCCAGGTGACGATGCTGGAGCACAGGAGATGTCCACAAGCTGTCCCACACCGGTTGAGGAATGCAGGAGGGTCAGTGGCCAGCAGGACCACCAACAGGCCTTGGCAAACGCAACACATGTACTGCAGAAAGCAATGCTTATTTGCAGACCAGCAAGGTCTGTGGGACCAACCCAACAAGTGTAAGCCAGGCGGGCCCTCAGCTAGCAGGAGAGCCAGCAGAAATCGACTGAGACCCCAAGATCTTTTGTCAGGAGAGACAACATGCCTTGGCAACGGCAAACAGGCGTGGTGCACAGGTATGCGGTTCCGGTCGGCTGGAGAGGGATTACAGTCTCCCAATTTGCAGGGAAGACTGGTCAGGCCTCTGGAGAGCCAACAACCCACCACCAGTATTGTAGAGCCAGGAGGTGTCCGTGGGACAGCAGGATCCACAAGTCTGTCGTCGTTGAGGTGCCTGCATATGCAGGGGAGTGACTCCTTCACTCCAAGGGAAATTCCTTCTTGCTATCTTGATGCATGCAGAGTCGTGGCGGACTCAAGAGGATGCACAGCTACGGAGGTTGTAGAACTTGGAAGCTCACGGACACAAATTTGCAGTAGGAGCCTTCCTACCAGAAGCAGTCTTTTTCATGGTTCCTAGCTCAGTCCAGCGGCAGAGTTCAGTCTCCAACAGCAGAAGAATGTTTAGACAAATCTTCACATGAATCCAATCGGTTCTTGAGACAAATCGAAGGATCCACTCTCACGGGAGTCCTTAAGTAACCCATAAAGGGGTTAGGGCTACTTCTTTGGTGACACACCTGTTAGGGGGTTGTGGATGAGGGGTGTATGGGATGCTACTCTGGTGGACTAACCAGACAGATCCTCCCAGGGGCCTATGCCCATCTAAGATTCAAGATGGCAGAATCAAGTGGCCACCTGGCAGAGCTCTGGGCACCTCCCAGAGGAGTAGGTGGACAGGGGGGTGGTCACTCCCCTGTCCTTTGTGTAGTTTTGTGCCAGATCGGGATCCAAGGGCTCCTGGACTGTGGTAAACCGGTTTATTTAAGGAGGGCACCAAATGTGCCCTTCAAAGCAGTTTGGAGGCATGCGGAAGCACCCCCACCCTAGCCCAAGGCACCTATTTCTAAAGGAGAGGTGGTTACACCTCTCCTCTATAGGAAATCCTGCCCGAGTGAAGTCCAGCAGCAGGAGGGCAGAACCATGTCAGAGGTCAGCAGCAACACTGGCTACACAGGTAGACATGGGGTGGAGGGGGTCCTCTAAGGAGCCCCCCAGTACATGGGATCATGCAATAGCACCGGAATCGGTGTAGTGACATAATTCCAACATGTTTGATACCAAACATGACCGAGTTCGGTGAAGCTATTATGTAGTTGGACATCTCAACTTGCCCAGTGCCCACTTCATACCTTAATATGGCCTCCCCGGCTTACAAAGCCCTGAGAATGGACTCTGGGGTTTATAGGGATGTCTGCTCATGCAGGGGCACCCTCACACTTATAACAATGCACCCTTCCTGTGGGCTGTAAGGCCTACCTTAGGGGTGACTGATTCGTTTTAAGTGCAGTGACCGGGATATGTTGAAAACCTTATATCTGAAGTGAAAGGTGCATGCACCATTTCACGCAGTCTGAAAAGGCAGATCTGCAGACACAGTTTGCATGGGCTCTCATGGGTGGCACAATACATGCTGCAGCCAATGGGAGACCTATGGTGTACCAATGCCCTTGGTACTTTTGTGCCATATACTAGGGACTTACAGGGGTACACCAGTATTCCAATTTTAGGGTGCAAAAAGTGGGGGTAGAGACATACTGTTCTGTCCCTTCCTGCGCTGAAGGGTATGATAAAATCCGCCCCTGAAATTTTTAAGGACCCTGTCGGATCCCCGGTAGTCACACCTCGTATAGAAAAAAGTAGAAGCCAGCACCACCCTCAGACCCGCTCTTCATCAGGCATCATGTCCTACTAGACTCCCTGATTTTTCACCACTGCAAGGAAAAGGGCAGCAGCCTAGGCCACGGGTGACACTCAGTCTCCTGACAAGGAGTGCAAGCGGATTGATGCTGCAGGGAAAAGAGAAGCAGTGGATGTGGCCACCCATTGGTGCATCAGAAATTCCATGGACCTCCTCTCTTAGTATGCTAAAGCTCACTAGGAGGAGACGGAGGGTCTCTAATAGCACCTCCCTGATCAATGCCGAAAAAGAGGAGAGGAACTTGTTGAACAAGGCAAAGTCCTCTCCATTGCTATTACTAGGTGTGCATTGGATTCGTCAGATACACAAGCCAGTGGAGTGAACATTTCAATCACCCTCCGGCACCAGTCTTGGCTCCGTATGTCTGGCATCAAGCCAGAGGTGCTAAAGCACCTTGTTTACCGGCTGTTCTACGGGGAGCACATGTTTGGACCTCAGGTTGGCAAGGTGCTTGAGAAAATTATGGACACGGAGACCCCTAAGGTGATGGGTGCTCTCCAGGTTCCTTCTGGCAGCGCCTCTTTTTGGAAGCTACATGCTATAGGTGGGTCCAAGGCCACCTCCCAGAACCAACCCAGACCTACCAGTGGCAGCAGCAGAGTCACCACCAACCGGGTTACAGAGGCTTCTCGTGTGGCTCCTTCAGGGGGACTAGCTCCAAGGGTCGAGGCAGAGGTACTCCTAGTAAGGTAGCCTCTACCTCCAAGAAATAATTTGCCCGCATCCCATCCGAACACACACCACCTGCCAGGGGCGACTTCAGGGATTTCTTCCCCTCTGGTAGGAAATCACCACAGACCTATGGGGTCCTATTGATCATAGAGCATGGCTACTGCTTAGAGTTCATCTCAACCCCACCATACACCCCACCTTGCACCCACATCCTCAGCTCAGAACATCTCATGTTACTGCAAGAGGAGGTTCATGAGCTCTTACTCATGAGCCATAGAGCCTAAGCCTCGTCATCACCAGGGCAAAGGTGTCCACTCCCTATCTTTCTCAATCCCAAGAATGTTGGATCTCTCACACCAGCTCTTGATCTCCGCCCTCTCAATAGATGCATCCTGCAAAACATTTCCACATGGTAACCCTACAGGATGTCCTCCCCTGCTGGAACTAGGTGACTTCATGGCCACAGTAGACCTGAAGGACGCCTACCTTCACATGCCAATGCATTTAGCTCATGGGCAATACCTCCGCTTCATGGTAAGTGCTCAACACCATCTGTTCAAGATTCTGCCCTTTGCTGTTACCACGCCTCCAAGTGTCTTCACCAAGTGTTTAGCTGTGGTAGCCACTCTCCTCAGGAGGGGAGGAACTCACGTCTTCTCCTAGCTAGACAACTGACTGATCAAGAGCGCAAGGAGACAGGAATGTCTAGCCCACACCCAGGCCGTGATTTCCCTCCTGCACTGCCTAGTGTTCAAAGTGAATACCACAAATTCTCACTTGGAACCACTTCAAGTCCAAGGGGAGGGTGCAGGCATTCCAATAGCTTCTACCTCTTTTTCAGCTCCTCCAGCCAGTCCCTGTACTTATGGTAATGCACCTTCTAGAAGTGATGGCCTCATGCGTTGCCATAGTGCCCAACATCAGATTGCATATATGCCCGCTTCAGGAGTGCCTGTCAAGCCAGTGGTCACAAGCACAGGGTGAATTAGTGGATCACATGTTTATACGTTCCAGCACACATTGCTCTCTACAGTGTTGGAACAACAACAATCTGTTGCAGGGCATGCCCTTTGCAGACCAGGTTCGGCAAGTGACCATCACCACAAACACATCTCAAGTCTGCTGGGGCCATATCTCAACTGCATGGCAGTTCAGGGTCTGTGGCCACCTCACCAACCATCTGGAGCTGGTAGCCATTCTCCTTGCTCTCAAAGCCTTTCTCCAACAGTTTCAAGGCCAGGTAGTCCTTGTGCAAACAGTCTATATGAGTGCCATTTTCTATCTTCAAAAACAAGGAGACAAACACTTCTCTGGGCTTTTGGCCTTAGCCCAGCGAATCTGGCAGTAGGCCATCCATGGCCAAGTTCGTCTCCTAGTTGAGTAACTTCTGGGAGTGGACAGTGACTTTGCAGTCCTGCTCAGCAGGATGCAGCAACAAGTCCTACTTCCTTGCTGCACCCCAAACATAGACTTTTTCACCACATATGAAAACGCAAAATGCCTAAACTTTGCCTCTAGTTTTCAACACCCCCAGTCCATGGCCAATGCTGTGTGAATGAACTGGTCAGGGATCGTTGCCTACGCTTTTACTCCTTTCCCACTGATACCGTTCAGGAATTTGAGGCAAAAGTCTCAACTAGGTGGCTCTGACATGGGCCAGACAACCATGGTTCTCAGTCCATCTAGAAATATCCATTGCCACTCGCAAGAATCCCCCCAACAGGCCGGACCTTTTCACCAAAAAACATTTTCATGTTAGACATCCAGACCCCAGACTGCTCAACCTGGCAGTTTGGCTCCTGAGGTCCTAGAGTTTGGTAACCTTGGTTTACCTCAAGAGTGCATGTACTCAGAGAAGCCCGTAGGCCCACTACAAGCACCTGTTGTGCTGCTAAGTGGAATTGTTTTGTACACTATTGTACTCCAAACCACATAAACCCTCTTATGTGTAGGGTTCAAGAAATTATTTGTTGCCTCCTACACTTTCAAAAAACAGGGTTAGTCTACACATCAGTTAGGCCACGCCTAGCTGTCATTGCTGCATACATGCAGAACAGGGAACACTCTTCCTTCTTTAAAATCCCAATAATCAAAGCCTTAATGGAGGGCCTTAAATGTATAATTCCACCAAGGGTACCTCCATAACCAATCTGGAATCTCAATATTGTGCTTACCAGACATATGGTGCCATCTTGCCAGCCACTGCTTTCATGCCCTTTGCAGGTCCTCTGTTGGAAAGTTTCCTTTCTGGTAGCCATCATGTCTGTGTTATGCAGATCAGTGCACTATAAGCCCTCACACTACAGGAACCTTTCTTCAGGTCCACAGTGACAGGGTTGTTCTTAGAACCAACCCCAAATTCTTACCTGAAGTGGTATCCCCATTAAGCAATGAGCTTGCAGTCTTTTTCCCTTTGCCTGGCTGGGTAGGTGAAAGAGCACCCCACCCACTGGATGTAAAACGTGCTCTTATATATTATATAGACGTGATCAAAGCCTTCAGTAAAAGACAAACTCTTTGTAGCCTTTTCACAGCCTCATAAAAGTCATGCCATTTCTAAGGCGGGGATTGCCAGATGGATTGTTAAATGCATCCAACCTTTTTACACAAAAGCTAAAAAAAAAACCTCTGTTCCGTCCCTGCCCACACTCTACCTGCAAACAGGGTGCTGTGGCTTTTCTGGGGATAATACCCACAGCAGATATATGCAAGGCTGCCAGGTGATCTGCTATATGCATATTTACAAAGCATTTCTTGGGGACGTTCTCGCAAGAAAACAAGCCAGAGTTGCTCAAACTGTCCTCTGGACTCTGTTTCAGACCTCTGCACCATCCAGTGGCTAGACACTGCTTTTGGAAATACTGCTTTACAGTTGGTGCAGAGCATGTGTTTGTGTAGCTACATGTGCTAGAAATGGATTGTTACTTACTCTGTAAGCATCTGTTTGTTCATGTAGTGCAGTAGATTCACATGCTCCCACTCTCCTCCCCCGAAACTAGGGTTGCCCTATTTCCAAGAAAAAATACTGATCATGTGTTGTTATAAGAGGCTGGAAAAGCCCGGGTGTGAATGAATTCATTCGTAACATGACTTTCCTGTCTTTTTGTTTACTTTAATTATTAGCCAGATATTGTTAACTCCGCTCTAGAACACGTTCATTTTATTTATATTTGCTGTTTGAAGTATGTACAGATAAGGGCTAAAAATATTGGCTTTAGGTGATTTCTGTTCTTTTTGTACCCATCGGGACATTAAAATACCAGTGGTACCAATAGAAAAACAGCCAGGTTTTACCCCTACCGGAACCCTGAGTTTGTTACAGATTCCTTTCACTTTAGTATTATTCTTTCTTTACACTCATGGCCACTATTCTTTTTCTACTCGCTACTCCATTCCTACTCTCAACTGTTGGGTGAAAAACAATCTAACGTTGAAGTCAGTGCCAATGCGCATCCAAGACCTGAGGAAGAGTCTCCAAGACCTCGTGACTCGAAAGACTTCTTCGAAGGACAAATAAGTTGCAATTATCCGAGCCCAACGCTAGATGGCAGGAGTATGCAGAGCTTGTGAATCTACAGTACTGCATGCAACAACAGATGCTTACAGGGCTAGTAACATCCTTACAAACTCTCTGGACGACAAATATAGGGTACCAAAAGGCTGTCACATCTTTGCCTTTGGGAATTCATCTCCTTGTCTGTATTAATGGTAATGACAGACTTTGTAAATCAAAAATCTTTTCCCCACATGGACAAGATTGCAAAATATCTGAACTCTAGGTGTCTCTTAGACAGGGAAATGCCATTGAGAACCATCTACTACTTTCGTACAAGTTAAACCTTGCTCCAATACCTGTGCAGTTAAATTAGCATTTAATGGTTATTCTGGGCAAAAAAAAGCTATTGAGCAAAAACTGCTTAAGTACCAGTGCCTCCTTTGCACAGCTGCTGGAACTCTGAACTATGACCTTTCCATGCACAGGCTGGCATGGCTCAAGTTTCTGGGTGCCCAGGAAAACATCTGCAATCTCCTGATAGATGTGAAAAGCCTATTTGACCCGGACTATGTCTTTCAGCATTCCAAGGCAGTTGAGAAGTCTAGAACATTCCCAAGGATCTGCCATTTTCCTCCAGGGTCTGCCATTATCTGAATGTCATCCAAGCCTTCTATACTCAAGTGAGAGGATTATCTGATCGAGATATCTAGCCACAGATACCTAACCTTAGAATTTCCCAGGCATCAGGCTGGATCTAGAAGACTTTTACTTGAGCAATACCCTTGGGCGCCGGTAGGTGGCATTGGTCGGCTCCGCATGAGGTTGTCTGCGTCTTCCTATCCCGAAGTGACGTCTGTGTCACCTATATAGGCACCACCTCGGCGCACTGACTTCTGTTCTTTTCTTTCCACGCCAGCTAGCACAGATCTGTGAAGAGAGCTACCCTCTGTCACTTTTTGACAAGCTTTTTTCGATGTTTTGTCGACTATTTATTGTGTGCAGATTTTTCCATAAAGAAGACTTATGGATTCAAACCGTGCAATGCCTGCCATTGTGCCATGTCAGTGACTGATTCACACTTTGCCTCTGGTGCCTGGAGCGCGACCACAACTCAAAGTCGTGCTCTGACTACCGGGCCATGGCTCCAAAGGCTTTAAGGGAGCGGTCCCTAAAGCTGCTCATTGCCCGGTGCTCTGCTCCATGCCGTTCGCCCCAGAGGTCTCGTACTCAGTCCAGGTCGAGAGGAAGGTCTGGCACTACTCCGGGAGTGTTAAGTCCTGGCCCTCCCGCTCAAAGTTGTCCGGTCGGTCAGGTAAGAGGCATAAGAAGCACAAGAAGCCAAAACGTGCTTCAACTTCTCCCCGTCTGTTGGTTGGTGTGACGGAGGAGTCTCAACGCTCTAGGCCTGGTTTTGCGGAACTTGCTCCTGGGCTGGCTCCGCGCTTCCCTTCCTTTCCAGGGGCTGGGACAACCCCCGCCCAGCTGAAAGAATTCTATGATGCCATGTGCCTCAAATTTGGACGACCTGACCCTCCCGGCACGCATCCGGGCCAGAGAGGCTCAGAGGGGGCTCCATCAGGTTCCGCACAGCCAGCTCTGGCGCCGATGCCCCCAATGGATCCAGTGGTGGATCTGGACCGGTGCCGGTCGTGCCACTGCGACCTTCTCTGATGCCGGCCCCCGCGCCGAGACTCCCAGCACCCCCCAGCAGCGCCAGCCCCATTCCTATCCCAGACGACCCAGAGCCGGATCGGTGCCTGCCCATGCCGATTCCAGCGCCGACGGCACCCTTGGGTCTTAGGCTGGTTCCTCAACTTTATTTTGAAGTGCTAGGAGTAGAGGAAGATTAGGAAGGGTCGTTGGACTCTTTATAACACCAGCCTGAGCACAAAATTGGCTGGTATGAAGAATTGGGTGAGGCCAGTGGACTGGATACCTCTCCAGATTCTGGCCTGCTTTCTCCCCCTACCGTGGCTACGGAGGAGGTAGCTTCATATGCTATGGTAGTGAGAAGAGCAGCTGAGGTCCTGGACCTTCAGCTCCCTTCAGTGGAAGTCCAGACGAAAATCTTGACAGAGGTCCTGCAGCCGGGTGTCTTCTCCTCGGAACCCCTCCTGCCTTTCAACGAGGCCTTCACTGATGTCCATCTGGGAACCTGGTCCAAGCCCTGCACAGGGGCTCCTGTGAATAGGACAATCGCCCGCCGTCATCGCCCTGCACCGGGGTGCCCCAAACTTCCTCTCCAATCACCCTACCCTGAGAGCTTGGTAGTCCAAGCCTCTACCTCACAAGGTGCATTCCTTTCCGCACCCCATACAGGGAATCCAAGAGGCTGGATAGTTGGGGCAAGAAAATATTTTTTTCCATCAGCCTTGCATTGCGATCAGTGAACGCTGCATGCTTATTGGGCCATTGCGCCCACTGTTTGTGGGAAACGGTTGCACAAGTGCTGCCTCAGGTCCTGGATGAGGCCCGTGCCATTCTCTCCCAGGCACTATCAGATAGTAGAGATGCGGCAAAGTTCACCATTCGTTGTGGGCTTGACACCACCGACTCGCGGGGCAGATCGATGTTATCGATGGGGGCTGTTCAACGCCATGCCTGGCTGAGAACTTCTGGCTTTTCTGGGGATGTCCAGGCTTCTCTTATGGACATGCCCTATGATGGCACCCCTCTCTTCAAAAACCAGGCAGACCTGGCCTGGAATGCTTTAAGTACTCGCGGGCTACGTCCAAGTCCTTAGGCCTCTCAGTGACTGTAGAAAAAAAAAACCTTTTAGGGGTTCACTGATGCACCTGGTCCTTAAAACCAACAAAGAAGAGATTGGCACGGAAGCTGGAATATCAAAATAACAACTTTATTAACCTCACATTAGGGAGACTGCGTCAATACAGTACCCTCAGGCCACTGTATGAGACAGTCTATGGAGTACAGAGACCCTGGGTCTTTTATGCCCAGTTTATAGCTGAGTTAGCATGTAGACTCAAAAAGAGGCGGTACAAGTGTGCACATGAATAGCTAGTTACATATAAGGATACATAAGAATTGCTTAGTCAACAGAGTGGGAGGGTTTACAATATTGCTGACATTAGTTCAATAGCCTGACAGTTACTTCAAGAGCAGGTGCATTCTAGCAGCTAGGCCTTTCTGAGCATGTGCAGTGCTCTGGCTCAGTACTGAAGGAGTTAATTATAGTTCCTGACTCAAGTGAAATACAAGAGCAGGCAACAGTGAAGAGGGAGAAAGCACATGGCGAGCACATGGCTAACTAAAATGGCTGCCAAAAACAAAATGGCTTCAGCTGATGCTAACAGCCATTTCAGCTAGTTTCTACAGATGGCTGTTTTAGCATTAGCTGAAGACATCCGCTATGAATTAATAGAAGCATGGAAGTTATCCTGCACATTTATCCTCATAAATCCATTAATATCCTGATCCATTGCTAAGTGGGCATTTACATTTTTAACATTGTTTAACTGGTGAGATGCAAGTAGAAATACATGGGGAACAGAGTATTGGGTCATAATGAACACACAGATAGCAGGAGAAAATAATGGCTATTACAAACAGAACTATCAATTTTTCCAACCCCAAGCAGAAAGTAAATCCCAAAACCATCCAGTCCAATTCTAAGTTTTAGGGCTCCTATCTATTTCAGTGACCATCTAATTCAGCTTCAGAATAGCCAACAGCACATATCTAATATAATATCTTAAATAAAAAACATTTTTTTTAATAGACCTTTCCAGTGTTCTTTTTATGAGGGCTAGAGTACCAATTGATATGCTCAGGAGGAGGGCAGAGTAGTATTTATCAACTGTTCAAAAAAACGTTTCTCTTGCAGAATAAACATTCCTAATGCAAATATTAAAGAAAATACAAGGATCATTACAAAAACAATTTTCGCTTCAGGGGACCAGGAAGACCAAACGGGGCCATGGGAATTAGGACAAGGAGCCGCAAAGGGCTGCTCCTCCTCAAAAATAGGGCGACCAAAGGGGTACATTGCAAAAAAGTACTTAAAAGAATAGAAGCCGCTGTACAACCAGCCAGAGGGGAGTCTTCTCCCTGTGTCCGTCTGAGCCTCACAGGCAGGCTCCTATTGTTCATTCTTTTCCAACGGTGGCGCTGCACAACTTGCAACTCAAGAAAACAATCACGGCCCAGTTTTAAGGGAAAAAGTTTCTTCTTTCAGGATAGGGCAATCACCCTCCGGGGCAAATGCCCTCTGCGATCCTGTCCAGTGTCTCAGGCAGTGCACCAGTATTCTTCACTTTAATCTAACAGGCACCAAAGGCACAGCACCTGTACCCTGAACTCAAGTCCTTCCCTAACTCCTGTGTTGCTCCGCTGGCGCACTGCTCTTTTGTCGGGGCCACAGATTGTACCCAGTATGCCCAGGCATCCCTTGATCAACAAACAAAGGTGCAGACTTGCATTCACTTGGGGACCAGGACTCAAAGGCCTGATGCTGGAATATCTGAGGCAACCCTTGTTTCAAAGGGGGTCACCTCAAGCAAAAGCCTCCTTGCCGTCCTTGTCGGTCTGTGACTCTCTCAGCTGGGCATAAAAAACTGGATCCACACAAAGAATTCTCCATCCTGATTTGTGACCCCGTCTTTCGTCCAATACAGTAGCAGGGGTACACACTTCACCATTCCATAGACCCAGTGCTTTCGACCTTCTACCTTCACTGAGGTCCTGGTTGCCAGCAATGCCTGTGCTGGTTCCCTTTACCTCGAACTCCAAGCTGGATCGGCGCTAACTCCCCAGGCTGAATCTGATGTCCGGACCCCTCTGGCAATGGTTGTAGGGCAGCAGATATCTATTGATGGACAGAACAAAAAATCTTTAGACAAGGCATACAAATAATCTATCAACAGAGAGGATAGTCTATTTCAGAATACCTTCTTTAGTCTTGGGGCGCCCCATATATTAGCAAGGCACCCAAGAACCACTTCATCTATCTGAGAGTAAAAAAAAAAAACTGGACCTATTAGCGAGTACAAAAGGAACTCTTTGGTGAACTGACAAGAGTAAAACGTTACACTATTTTAAGCAACCAAGGAAGTCTATGTTTATTGACTAAATTCTGAGGGAAAAAGAAAAACAATACGGACATACTCTAAATCCTTACATTTGTGTATTCCTATTTTATTCATCTGAAGAACCTCGAGAAAGGGAATTTTTAGAACAAGCATTCTTTTGTGCTTCTTGTCTTAACAAGCTTGTGTTTCATAAGTTATAACCTTTCACTACTTGTACAGGACTGCAGACACTTCTAAAATGATTTTTCTCATGTTATAGGCCCGGTGGGAAAATCTAAAACTGCTAATTTTAGCAGGGATCCTTATTACATAAATAACTATAGCATGAGAAGAATATAAACAATAATGGTGTTATCACCTAAGAATTTTAGAACAAAAACTACCCACATATAGTTCCCCTTTAAAGGTCAAATAAGGGAACATCAATCTAGACTACTCATCTGTTCATAATTTCATCAAACAGGATGGGCAGTAACATGGCGTATTTTTTATTCATTTTATTAATGCTAACAATTTTAAAACAGTATTACTGAATAGCCAATTAAACGTCTCATGGCCGTTCCTAGACAGCTTAGACAGGCTCAAGAGAGAGAGAGAGAGAGAAAAAGAGAGAGCGAGAGAGCACATAAATCAAGAAAAATGACAATGTGTTACTTAATTTTAGTTACCCTTAATTTGCCCAGGAGCTAATCTCCCTAATCTCCTCCCCTCATTCGACAGTAGGTAACCTGAAACAGGTGACCTTCTGTCGACAATAGTTACTCCCATTTTTGGCAGCTGGGCACAAACAAACTTGTAGGGAGGTAAATAGCACATTGAGCTAGCTAGAAAACATTAATAACCAACTAACAATTCCCTTAGCAATTGTACTAGTGTAACATGAGGGCGCATGAATGCAATCTGAATTTCATTGCCTCCTTATTGTAGCCCTTGCACAGTAATCTTTAAACTAAAAGCATTATTTCTATATACATGGCAGAGCTATGCTCTACACAGGGCCCACATACGTTACTGCCTTACTTTTGCTTCTTATGACTGCGCAAAACCTGCCTGGTCTTTTGCCAAAAATAATAAGCAAAGCTTCTCTTTCTCGCAAGACCTCTGCAACTCACTCTCCGCGTTCTTCCACCGCAAGATCACCGACAAACATAACAGCTTCGACGCACAAACAACGCACCCTACCGCCGAACCAACGCCCGCCACCACCACCCTCTGCAACTGGACCCCGATCAGCACCGAAGACACCACCCGCACGATGAACTCCATCCACTCCGGATCACCAACCGACCCCTGCCCACACCACGTCTTCAACAAAGCCGACGCCACCATCGCACCCCATCTCCGGGACATCATCAACTCCTCCTTCCACACCGCCACCTTCCCGGAGAGCTGGAAGCACGCCGAGCTTACCGCCCTCCTGAAGAAACCAACGGCGGACCCCACCGACCTCAAGAACTACCGTCCCATCTCGCTCCTTCCGTTTCCGGCCAAAGTCATCGAGAAGACCGTCAACAGACAGCTTGCCGCCTTCCTCGAGACGAATGGATCCTCGACCCCTCGCAGTCCGGATTTCGGGCCAACCACAGCACCGAGACCGCCCTTATCGCAGCCACCGACTACATCAGAACCCTAACCGACAACGGGGAAACAGCTGCCCTCATCCTCTTGGACCTCTCCGCGGCGTTCGACACCGTCTGCCACCGCACCCTAGTGAAGCGCCTCAGCAACATCGGAATCCGAGAGAAAGCACTGGAATGGATCATCTCGTTCCTCGCCGGAAGAACCCAGAGAGTCCGCCTCCCCCGTTCAGATCCGAAGCCACCGAAGTCATCTGCGGCGTTCCACAAGGATCCTCACTCAGCCCAACCCTCTTCAACGTCTACATGAGCCCCTCGCAGCCATCGCACGCCGACACAACCTCAACATCATCTCCTACGCCGACGACACCCAGCTGATCCTCTCCCTCACCAACGACCCCACCACCGCCAGAGCCAACCTACACGACGGGATGAGAGACGTCGCCGACTGGATGAGGAACAGCCGCCTTAAACTGAACTCAGACAAGACGGAAGTCCTCATCCTGGGCTCATCACCCTCCGCCTGGGACGACTCCTGGTGGCCCCCGGCCCTGGGCACCGCGCCCAAGCCAACGGACCACGCACGCAACCTGGGCTTCATCCTGGACTCCTCCCTGTCGATGACCAGACAAGTCAACGCCGTCTCATCTTCATGCTTCAACACCCTGCGCATGCTCCGCAAGATCTTCAGATGGATCCCCACTGAAACCAGGAAGACCGTCACCCAGGCACTCGTCACCAGCCGACTGGACTATGGGAACACCCTCTACGCCGGAACCACAGCCAAACTTCAAAAAGACTCCAGCGCATCCAGAACGCCTCCGCACGACTCATCCTGGACATCCCCCGACACAGCCACATCACCGGACACCTGAAAGACCTGCACTGGCTCCCCGTCAGCAAGAGAATCACGTTCAGACTCCTCACCCACGCACACAAGGCCCTCCACGACCTGGGCCCAAAGTACCTCAACGACCGCATGACCTTCTACACGCCCACACGCCAGCTACGATCAACCAGCCACGCCCTCGCCACCGTACCACGCATCCGCAGAACCACCGCCGGAGGAAGATCCTTCTCCTACCTGGCAGCCAAGACCTGGAACTCCCTCCCCACTCACCTTCGGCGAACCCAGGACCATCTCTCCTTCAGGAAGCAGCTCAAGACCTGGCTGTTCGAGCAGTAACTTACCCCCTCCCCCAGCGCCTTGAGACCCTCCCGGGTGAGTAGCGCGCTCTATAAATGCCGTGATTGATTGATTTTCTCTTTGCGCTGTCATCCCTTCCTTCAGAATCTTTTCCGAGGTCGGAGTGCCAAAGCAAACCTATTAGAAAAACCCCTCCTATGTTGGCATTTTGCTGGTCTGCTAAATACAGAACTCTACCTCTGCCCCTTAAACCTGCTGTCCCAGTTCTGTGCAAGGCTATTTCCATGCGGTTTTCCAATTCAAAGTAACTCTGAAGAATCACAGCTGAAAAGCAGTCCTGTTCCGTGCCTGTGATCTAATCATTGTAAAGGTAAGATGCACTTTTTGCTGTCTTATTTTATACTTATTTTTATTCGTGTGCAGTGTGTGATGTGCTTTCTAGCAGTTTAGAGGCCAGCTGCTTGTTCTGCAGTTGCATGTGTGCACTGCTGAAACCTGAGATTAGTTTGAAAACAGCCCTGGGTGCCAGGACTGCTTTTAAAAAGTAAATTGTGTCCAAACTCTACTTTGGTGGTAGGGGCACTTAAAAATGAATAACCTACAATGTTTTGGCATATTAGGGACCCCCAGGGTCTCCCCTAGATATCCCAGTGGGGGGTCAGAAATGTATAAGATACACCCTTATAAAATAAGTTTTTATATGCCTGGGTAAAGTGAAATTTCACATTTCACTCCCACATTGTGGTAAAGTGCTGCTCAAATTCAACTTTGATGCTAGGAGCTTATATATTTGTCACAGTAGGATTATTAGACATTAAAAATGCAAAAACGATTTTAGTGCAATTATTTTTAATAAAAATATATATTTTTTTATATAGTCAATTTTTTTGAATAATGATCACTAACCCTTTTGATGTTTCCACATATGAAAAGCAAGCCTCATTCCTTTCCTTTTGCCTTTAAATGCATGTATTTATAACACTAAGCACAGAAGCTGTAGTGAAACAAAAAATAGTTTGTGTCACTTTTTAAAGGGCAGTAATTATTTACCATCAAACCACAGATATGCTTATTTAGAAAAGCAACAAGAAAGAAAATCCCTGCTTTTAATCCTTTCTATTTTATCCAAAATAATGAAGCTGTATTTGTAACTTTTAAAATCAGTAGTCTTTAACGCACGTGCTGGATCTGTAGCTTGTGGCCGGGCATAGCCATGTGTTGTTTACTCAGCTGTGCTTTTACGACCAGCAAGCCTCAACTTCTACGCCTGTTTCAGGAGAAAAACCCTTTGCTGTATTGTAATGTCTTGAAAAAGTTTGATCTCCGTCTGTTTTGACAGACAGGTTCCTCTCAGTCAGACAGCTTTGAACAGCTGTTTAAAAGCTCCTTTTGCTAGCGCAGGGAATGAGCACAGTGCAGTCTATTTAAAACACAGGCATTCCAAGCCAGCACAAATCTATCGTCTTGTAATGTGAAAAAAAGGCGCGTTTATTTCAGCAGCAACCAATTTACTCAGATGATGTGAATGACTTTTAATATTAATATCTAAGGATAATGCTGTAACATTTGGTATTCAGTCCTAGTTATGCAAAGCACACAATTTCGTTTTTTTTCTTTCTTTCTATGAGGCCTATTTTTTCCCTATTGAGTGTTCATTCTAATTTCTCTTTTGTGGCAATATTTACATCTCTATACTCTGTTACTGTTTTACTTCTAATGGTAGCGTGCAGCTATTTAGCATATGTTACATAATTCATTCCTTGAATTTTAAAATGTAGTTCTTTCAATGACATTTGCATAACAGAATGACGACAAAAAAACAAATTGAGCTCATTCCAGACATTTTCAAGAAGGGGGTCATACACTCAGAACACACAACACTGCTTGTTAAAGCAAGCCATTCTCACACAAAAAACATAGTCACTATTTACTGAAACAAGTACTTTCAAGCATCACCACCGGTGTCAATCCACAACCACATAGACACTCAAAAAAAAAAACAATTAACCCACAAATCAACACTTAGGACAAAGCAAGAGACAGCCCAGAGACTGTACTCAAAGCAAACCATTTGTAAATACCAATTGTAGGTCATATTTACAAACGAAAGGACTCTCAAAAAAACGTACAGAGATTACACCAAGACAAATAGACAGCCAAAAGACTGCCATGTTCAAAAAGACAGGCTCGCGCCTCAGGCCTTTTCCAATAATACACCAAATTACCAGTTGGGCTGGCAGAACACTCAAAAGCGCTCAGTATCACCACTTATAAATTTTACTAAGTGCGCAGATCAGGATCCTTTTTTATATATATATTTTTTCCATAGTGTACTAGTCATCATGGAGGAAATACCATTTTTAATATACCTAAACCCATTTAGGTATCCCCTCTTAGGGGAGTCAGCTGAGTACTTCCTAAATCCATATTGGTACCTCCAAGAGAGCAACACTTTGTACGAAGTGTGCTAGGAGCAGGCATGACAAAAATATTATAGTATATATAATATTATAACAAAGTAGTACTTAACACATACTGTACCGTTCAAGAATTCAAAAATTAGAGAAAAATCTTCTCATTACCTGCCTTCATTTGCTGCAGCAAACAAACAAACCAACCAAAAATCTTGGCCAAGCTAATCCAAACAAAAGTGTTGCTACAGCAACCTTACCAAACCAAAGTCTCCAGCTTCCAACTGCCAAGTTCTGAGTGACCTAACGGTCGTTTTAAAATACTCACGCCAAAGAAGATCTCAGTCGGGAACGGCCAACACCTGGAGGGGTCAGATCGGGAAAACCACTCCCTTGGATAGCCACGTCTCCGATGAGTCTCCGATGAGTCCCACGTTCGGGCGCCAATTTGTACAAAAAAAAAACCTTTTTAGGGGTTCACTGATGCACCTGGTCCTTAAAACCAACAAAGAAGAGATTGGCACGGAAGCTGGAATATCAAAATAACAACTTTATTAACCTCACATTAGGGAGACTGCGTCAATACAGTACCCTCAGGCCACTGTATGAGACAGTTTATGGAGTACAGAGACCCTGGGTCTTTTATGCCCAGTTTATAGCTGAGTTAGCATGTAGACTCAAAAAGAGGCGGTACAAGTGTGCACATGAATAGCTAGTTGCATATAAGGATACATAAGAATCGCTTAGTCAACAGAGTGGGAGGGTTTACAATATTGCTGACATTAGTTAAAATAGCCTGACAGTTACTTCAAGAGCAGATGCATTCTAGCAGCTAGGCCTTTCTGAGCATGTGCAGTGCTCTGGCTCAGTACTGAAGGAGTTAATTATAGTTCCTGACTCAAGTGAAATGCAAGAGCAGGCAACAATGAAGAGGGAGAAAGCACATGGCGAGCACATGGCTAACTAAAATGGCTGCCAAAAATAAAATGGCTTCAGCTGATGCTAACAGCCATTTCAGCTAGTTTCTACATGACCACCTGTCCCCATCTGCTTTTCATAGCCATGAAAGGGGTTTTCAGCCGTGCCAGCCATATCCCAGCCACAAGACCACGCAAGTTTAGCAAACTGTGCGCGGCCGTGGGCGCAGCTCCTTTCGACCCCGTGAGTTGGGAGGCTAGAGGTAGAGTCAGTCCACTCCTCCTGCAGCCTCCAAACCTTCCTAGACTGGCCGTTCAAGATCATGGGCGGCCAGTTGGTGGCAGGGTCAGCCATCACCCCCACCACTGGCAAAACATCACTTCAGACAGGTGGGTTCTTTAGATAGTTCAAAAGAGCTACTCCCTCCCCTTTGACACTACCCCTCCCCTTCGACACTACTCGACACACTCGTCACACAGCGTGTCACGTGAGGAGCTAGGAGGAGTCGGAGCGAGGAGCGGCACGGCAAACGGCTCGGCAACCGGCGCTGCCCGCCCGGAGTTTTGAGTCCGGAGTTGGAGCCCGGAGACGGCCGCTTTGCTGACCCCCGCAGTACAGGCATTGGAAGGGCAGCGTGGCGTGGCGACGCGAGCGGCACGAGCAGAGCAAGCAGGCAAGTGAGTAAGTGAAGGCTCAAGCGAAGGAGGGTGAGAGCGCAGCCTCCGTTAGCAGGCGGCTGCTGAGTGAAGTGCCCAGGAGCGCCCGCGGAAGCGGCCCAACCAGGTTGGGTGCGGCTTGCGGCCCCTAGCGTGCCCTGCTCTCACCCCCTCGTAAGCTCACAAAGCTCCTGCCGCCTCTGCCCCGCAGCTCCCCCGCATCATTCCATCGCTACTCTTCATGGGGCGTTCTGCCGCTTTGTTGCAGTAGACGTCACTACCTTCGGGGGTCAGGCTCACTGGCGGACTGCTCCCAAAAATTGACGTCTGACCGGCGCTCAGTGCATTGTCCCCATTGTTTCGTAATTGCACCGCCACTACTCCACTATCCTCCCCCATCAACCTATCAATCTAACACGCTGATACCACGGCCGTAGGCAGGGGGCCGGGCCCTTGTTGGGCTGGAGCTGCAGGCTGGAGCTAGCACGTAATCCAATTTACCACAATTTCTACCAATTTCTACCAATTTTTAACTCTTAATTTTAATGGGGTGCCAGCTAAGCCTACTCGTGCTGTTAGGCTTAGGGTTTTTACGCACGCCATTTCTCCTGAGGATTGCGGACCACTCCTGGGTGCCTCTCAGCGGCCCCATTTCATCGGGCCGGTGAGATCTAACTTGGCATGAGGTCAGGGAGAACGAGAGGAGGTGAGAAAAAAGATAAAAAGATGCCAGGCACAGCCAAAAAGGAAAAGGAGGACCCCCCGGTCACGGCCACGGATCACACTAGCATTTCACCTGGAATAATGCCGGAGGGAGTGAACTTTTCAGAGCCAAGGTCACCAAACAAAGATAAGCCGTTTGAGCTGGAAGCTTTTACCAAAGACACCATGAGCACTAAGTTAACCACTTCAGAAAAACTCAGAGTCCGCCCCACATGCCGCCCAAAAAGGAAACAAGAAAGCCACCTCATCAGCACTAACTAGGCACTACTCGTGTCCAAACAGCAGCAAACGGGCGCTGATCACAGATTTTTTTAAAGTTGCTATTAAAACCACTGAGAAACTGGGACCGCAAAGATTTTAGGATCTCTAAAGACACCAACCCAAGTGATATCACAGATCCTCAAATCGAATCCGACAAGAAGTTCTCTGGAGATAGCAGCATTCATAGCTGCAGGAATAACAGGAAAACACCAAAGGATACGGGGTCAATTGCCCAGCACACTTTAAACAGTCAAGTCCCATTTTCGCAACACCTTAATAACCAATGTTCTCCTTTCCCCGGAAATCCGTCAAAGTCACAACCTCCAAGTCATCGAGGCACTTATTCATAGCCATCCGCCTTTTTTAGACACACAACCGCTGCAACAACAACATATCCCACTGGGAAACAATGAGGGCCGACTAACATATCAGATGAACACAAACATTCTTAGTCCTTTCGGTGATGCACACACGTTGCTGGTAGTTCCACCTTTCGATGAGTTGGGTTTTGCCAAACTAAATGTCAATGAACAAGACAAGCCCGATTCATTACCTTCCCTGTTGGAAACGGCACACCAACCAGGCCAGGAACTTTCGCAATTTAATTAATGCGTCGACATGCGAAGCAATTTTGAAAACCCCGAAATAACCTCCACGACTTTACTCTCGCAAAATAAGGAGCATCTCGGTAGGACCCTGGGTTCTCCGGACTATCCTCCCCCGGATCCTCCACAGCACCGGGAACAACGAGCATGTTCACCCCTAGCAGCATCAAGCAGCCTATCAACATCTTCAGTCTGGATTAATTTGCTAAATTCCATGGACACCATAGGTAAAGCAATGATCTACCACGCAGATAAGTTAGACACCCAAGTAGAGCTTTTAAACATTTTAGCAATCCACGTACAGGGGGTTGAACAAAAGCTGCATAGCTTCAATGAGATGATTATGAAGGTCCAGCGAGACCGGGAAACAACATATCAAATGTGCCATTGCACCCAAATAATTGATAAGCTAGCAACGGTCCCAACCCTAATGACAGAATTACTGGGGGCTACGAGGGACGCCGCACTGAAGACTACATTACCAGCCGAGAAAGACGTAGAAGTACTAAGGACAGAGGTTCAAGTATGCCCCACGCCCTCTTTGGGGCCAAACGCAAGAGATACGGGGACTGATTCAGCCCCAATACTGGCAAGCCCATTTACACTCAAACCATCAAGAGCACTAGGAAATTTAGGCGTATTATCTCCCATTGAACAACGCAAGCAGTCACCAATAAGGCAATCCCAAACAACGATCTCATTAACTAAGCGGGAGAGAAAACGCTTGAGAAAAGCCAGAAAAAGCAAACAAACCAGACAGGTACTCCAAGCAATCCCTGCTACGACTGAGCATGATACAACCCAAAGCCAAGACAACGCAACCCAAAACATCATGGATGTAGCGAGAACGGAGGAGCACACGACCCCATCAACCAACTTGCCCACCGTTCGATGCAGCCAAATTCAACATACAAAAGAGAAATCTCCGTCAGCAAAAATATTTAGCATATTCAAGCCCTCTGTAAGGCGTGAGAACCACAAACTAATAACACAGGCTATACAAACAATGAAAATCGAACCAACACCAAGGTGCGAAATCTCGGAGATCAGTACAATCTGCCCTCAGGAAGCCACCTTAATCAGGGCAAACCACAGAGAAGAGAGGTGTAACCCAGTTACAACCCACAGCCATTGTTTGGGATTTAATGAAGTTCTCTCCGTAAAGAACATTGATACAAATCCACAAATTAACACACATGACTCCTCGAATTCATTTTCGTCTCACTTGGAGCCTATTACGGTCACTAAAAACTCTGAAAACTGCTCAGACAATGAATCACGGCTCGATTCTCTTAATGAGAAACACAAGATAGATTTTATTCCCCATTACGCCTCGAGGGGAACTCACGATATTCTCAACAGAAGTGTATTGCTAAAACTATTTAAAGCCCTCCCTCCCCTGAGTCATATTGACACCAGTGATCTAGAAAGCGTAGAGTTACAAAAAAACCTTAATCTTATTGGCCAAGAAATTACCACAGCTACGTTTTTCGACAACTCCATCATTGAGCAGATCTGGCGGCAGAGGGAGCCATTTGCCAATTGGGCTATCGAGCTAAAAAAGACCGTTCACCCCCGTTATCCAAGCCCGCTGCAAAAACTCAATCGGACAGAGGGCCTGCTAAAAGGAGCTAAAGGCCCGGACCAACACAGCTCAACAAAGCGTACAGATGTAATCGCAAGGAAAATTACCATCACCTTAGCTCATCCGGAAGCAGTCAAGCCCCCCGGTTCCCGGCAGATGAACACAGCCGGAACTACCCAAGGAATGGCATGAACAAACACAATCAAAGCCACAAAACTGAACCAGGGTTGCAGGATCTGTGCTTGAAATGTGAATGGTCCAAGTACAATACTAGAAGACCCCGACTTTGTGGAATTTATCCTTCAGCACGACATAATTCTTCTCCAAGAAACGTGGCAGATAAACCCCTCACCAATAGTAGGCTTCAAGGAATATTTAAACCCAGCCAAGAGAGACATAAAGCACGGGAGAGCAAAAGGCGGCCTCTCAATTTTTATTTCAACTAACACCCCTATGGCAAGCCTCTGCTATTGATCTTGACTCGCCCTGGATGCTATGCATTAAATTAGACGTCTCGCCTTTTAACAGCTTGTTAATATTGAACATCTACATCCATCCCGCGTCTAAACAAAAAGGGTCAAGAATCGAGAAACTAATAGCAACATTAAAACTCGCTTACCCACATGCAAATACTATACTGTGTGGAGATTTTAATATGAATTTATTACAAGGGAAGAAAAAATATAAAACAGGTTCCGCCCAAGCCTTAAGATGATATGACGCATATGGCCAAAGATGCGTGGCTCGTCTGGATGATCTCTCAATGTGCGCACTGAACGGACGAGGCCAGACAGATAGCCCCGCAGCATTCACAAGGGTAACACAAAAAACAGGTTCGACCATTGATTATACATTTAAGGACCACGACCTTCTCCCTTATATTTCACACTTCCAAATAAAAGAAAGGGCAGAAAGTGACCACCAACCCCAAATCTTTACCCTGCTCATAAACACCGTAAAATCAGGCAAAGATAACCCGATGACCGAAAGAACTCAATGTTATAATTTAAAACGTCTCACTTGCAATAAGGAAAGCATAGGTGAAATTATGGTTACATGTAGTAGCCTATTGGTGAGATTTAAAGCCGAACCATTGAGCATAAAGGCCTGGGAGTCGCTTATTTATGAACTAAATGCCAAATTTTCCAGACAGGGCAATGGCCACAAAGCAGGCAGACCAACAGGGGCAGTTTGGTTCACTAATAGCTTCAGGACAAAAAAAAAACATCTAAACAAACTCCTAAGACAACTGCGAACTAGGGGCTCTGAACACTCCCAGGAAATCCTCTCGCTAATAGCAAGAACCAGAAAAGATCTAAAAAGGGACATCATGGCGGCCAAGAAAGAGTTTAAAGAACATTTCTGGGCAAAACTTCTCCATGCCTGCAAACAAAAAGACTCTAAGCTTTTCTGGGAAAACATCAATCAGCTATCAAATGGCAAGAACCGTCATTACCACTCGGATATTATGGAGGACACTTGGAGAGCCCACATCGAACTCGCATATAATGTTATTCCACTTTCAGACACAATAAATCATGGAGCATCAACAGGGAAGGGGGAAACATCAACAGTAACAGTCCAGGATACAACTCAGTTAAAATCGATGGAATCCCCCCAGCGGATTTCAGAAGTGCAGGTCCTTAAAATTATAAAAATCTAAGATCTGAGGGAGCTCCAGGGCCCAACGGACTGCCAAATGCCCTCTTCCAGCATGATCCATCATTCTGGTCTGGCTACCTTACCCCCTTTTTTCACAAATTTTAGAGTCTAGCACGATCCCTGATTCCTGGCGAGGAAGTATCCTACACCCAATACACAAAGCGGGTGCACGTCCTGACCCGTCCAATTACAGATTGATTGCATTAATAGATGTCGAGGCGAAAATGTATGCATCGAATCTGCTGTTAGAGCTAGAGGATTGGGTCAGTCGAACAAACCTGATACCAAATACGCAAACCGGATTCCGAGCAGGGATGGGCACTCTTACGAATATCTCCGCGGTCACCCTCTTAGCTAATCAAGCTCACGCAAAATCCAGCACCCTGTATGCGTGCTTCATAGACCTTAAAGCGGCCTTTGATAAAGTACCGAGAGCTAAGCTATGGGCCAAAATGCAAAGTTGGGGGGCCCCAACCAAACTTTTGGAGGCTACTATTAACCTTTATTCACAAACATGGGTTCGAATACGGAAAGGAGACGGGCGCAGCTTGACAAACAAGATTCCAACAATCAATGGGTTAAAACAGGGGTGTGTGCTGGCCCCTTGTTTATTTAACATCTATACCGCCGACCTCGAGCAGCACCTTTGTTTAATACAAGCTGATCCCCCAAAACTGGGTATAACACCAATAACTAGCCTCCAATACGAGGACGACATTGTCCTCCTCGCCCAGAAACCCATAGGCCTCCAACGATTGATCACTCAATTAGGAGCGTACATCATCTCTGCTCAACTGACTATTAATCATCAAAAAACGAAAGTAATGTGCTTCTCTAAACACCGTAAAACAAAGAACAAACGCAGTTTCACCTGGATCTTAGATGAGAAACCATTGTCCCGGGTAGACTGGTATAGATATCTGGGGTTTCAACTTGACTGTAACCTTAATTTTAAGCAACATCTGGAATTGGGAAAAACAAAAGCAAAACAACTGCTTTTTGCATTCAAAATCCTACAAAAAAAGCTTAAAGGCTGCTCCACAGGCCACCTGCTTAGGGTAATCGCCGCAAAATTTCTCCCCTCTATATCATACGGGTCGGAAATGCTGAATACGAACGACGCCACAGTCTTGAATACTGCTCAATCTAGCCTCTTTAAGCGTTTGTTCCTAATCCCCCCGACACATCTCACTGGCAGAAATTCGACTGGAATATGGATTAGAAAACCAGAAACCAGCCAGACAAGGCGCATTGGCCAAATTTTATTGGAGGATGAGGACAGCAGAAGATAACACCTTAGCCCATTACTGTTGGCAGGAGGTCGAAAAACAAGCCAGGCTCTATTTTTAAAGCTTTAAAAGAATCTCTCGCGGCACTCCAGCTTGACGAGGCCTGGCTCACTATTACCACTTATTCCGGATTCAAAACCGTAGCGAATAACGCAATCAAACAGACCTCACTACTAATGGACAAAACAGCGTTCTCAAAAAAACACCACGCATGGGCGTTGATACAATCTTATCAGACGTTGAAACCTCAGCCGTATTTGTCTGAGCACTTCTCACATAAAAAAAAGCATTACTTGATGCTGCTGCGGCTGGGGTCATGCCCTATAAAAGACCTGATCCCGAAATGGAAGCAGACATGGCTGACAAAAGAATGCCGCCTCTGCGGAAAAGGCGAGGAGTCCTTAGTCCATTTCTTATGCATTTGTCCATCTCTATTAGAAACTCGAAAAATTGTTCTTCGGGAGTCATTAAGGAAAGCACAAATAAGGACATGCAGAGCTGCAGTTATCAAATGTCTTGGAGGCTCGTTGATCCATTTGTCCTACAGAGCCATTACATTCTGGAACATTGCAGTAAAAGAATTGGACAAAAAAGAGAAATTGTTTTGAAACTTTTAAATAGAACTTTTTGCACCTTTTTCCATCTGCACTTTTTACAAACTTGCTTTTATCTAACTAGTTGACTATCGATTAAGGACATGAGTTTGTGGTGTTTATCTTGAGCTTTTTATCAATGTTTATCCAATTTATCATGTACAATGGTGGCTTGTCCCACCTGTTGTGGGGATTCTGCACATACACAGAGCTATGCACAGGATATTAGGACCTCGGAATATGGTGGTGAGCCAACCATAAACCTTAGCACCTAAAACCCCAACCCGACTAGCTGTAGCGTCTCATTAGCAACAATGCTACCAATGATTAGACAACCCAGAACACGGTATCTCTCTCTCAGGACTCGCAGTAGCAAGAACACCCTTTCATAACTCACTCATACCTGTCCACAACGCGCGTAAGAAGAGACACTGTATAGTTTAAAATGTTTATTTCAACTAACGTGATCTAAGATACAGTACACGTGCCAGTACTATCAGCATAATGCATAAGGATAATATAAGCAGCATAGTTACAAC
This sequence comes from Calotriton arnoldi, assembly GCA_963921515.1. Taxonomy (NCBI): domain Eukaryota; kingdom Metazoa; phylum Chordata; class Amphibia; order Caudata; family Salamandridae; genus Calotriton; species Calotriton arnoldi. Next base: position 4,065,843 of record CAWUFW010000213.1, on the reverse strand, counting down.
TCCATAGAATACAAATGGGTTAAGCATTTCATAAAGCAGTGGATATATGGCTAAATGACAATACCACCCTCCCCGTGCTAGTTGCTAGTTTATTATAAAAACAGAAGACCTCTGGGCTTTGACTAGCGAACCCCCATACCTCAATATCTAGATGCAAGGTTTACATCATCAGACACAAACAGCTCTTCTCTCTGGAAAGGTTTTTCTCCAACTGTCTCTAACAGTGAAAAACACAATATTAAAAGCACACAAATTTCTCCAGGGCAGCTGTACATAGAGTGTTATGTCTAAGTGCGAGGGACTGGCCAAATCAGCAGGAACAAGGGACGTTGTTTTTCGACCTTGTACATGGTGTGCAGACGTAGCCCAAAAGGGAACAGGAGAAAAGGTGAAAGATAGAAATGCAGACAGTGCTAAAATAGCCGGGCAGAAGCAGAGGCTTGAAAAACAACGGCACAAAGTAACGTGCGCAAAAGGCCTCATGGCAGCCAGGCCTAAGTCAACGTAGCAAGGCAGACCAGGAGGCCACAAACCACACAACACACCCTTTTATGATTTTTTACGAAATCAAATAAAAGTATTATTGACTTGACTTGACTACCCCTCCCCCCATGTTTCCAACTTAGAACTGTCTGACAGAGGACCACCTGAACTTGCTGCAGGAGAAAGTCAGGACTCTCTTGGCCAAGGGAGCCATAGAGAGGGTTCCGGCACCAGAAATAGGCTGTGGTTGCTATTCCCGCTACATTCTGGTCCCGAAAAAGGACAATGACCTTCCTCCTATTCTAGATCTGCGAGCCCTCAACTACTTCCTCAAAAAGGAAAAGTTCAAAATGCTCACTCTGGCTCAGGTTCTCTCTGCCCTAGACCCCGTGGACTGGATGGTAATGTGGGACTTGCAGGATGCCTATTTTCACATTTCCATCCTGCCTATCAGCATTACCTGCGATTCACGGTAGGCCACGAGTACTTTCGGTTCACAGTGCTCCTTTTTGGCCTTACCAGTGCCCCCTCTGATGTTCACCAAGGTGATGGCGGTGGCCGCAGCTCCTCTGCGCTGATCAGGGGTGCCAGTCTTCCCCAATCTTTATGACTGGCCTTTGAAGGCGAGCTCGCCCCTGACTGTCCTTTCCCACTTCCAGACTACAGCGAACCTCCTGCTTTCGCTAGGGTTCACAATCAACGTGCCAAAGTCACACCTGACTCCCTCTCAGATGCTCCCTTTCATTGGAGCTGTTCCGGACACAGTGCAGTTTCAGGCCTATCCTCCCGAGCCGTGAGTCCAGGATATTCAGGCTATGGTACCGATTTTCCAGCCTCTATCCTGGATTTTGGTGAAACTGACTCTGAGGCTGCTGAGCCTCATGTCATCCTGCTAGCGACACATGACAGATGACATATGCGGGCTCTGCAGTGGGACTGGCCATCTGGGAGAAGTGGAGATCAGATGTCTCTGGCAGAATCTGGACACCACATCAACTTGCTGGAGCTCCGAGCGATTCGCTTGTCATTGAAAGCTTTTCTTCCTTTAATCAAGGGAAAGCTGGTTCAGGTGTTCACGGACAACACCACCGCCATGTGGCGCTGCAACAAACAGGGCGGGGTGGGGTAATGGACCCTTTGTCGAGGCCCTGCGTCATGGCTGGAGCAGCAGGGCATATCCCTAGTGGTTCAACACCTGGCAGGTTCCCTGAACGCCAGGGCAGACAAACTCAGCCGTCGATGCCTAGCGGATCACGAATGACGTCTCCATCAGGAGGTGGCGAAAGGTCTCTTTCAGCAATGGGGAGAGCTTTGGTTAGAACTGTTCACCTCGTTGAGAACAGCAATGCCAGCAGTTTTGTGTGCTGGAGTTTCCAAGGTGGCACTCTTTTTGTCTCGAGTGGAGCTCAGGCCTCCTGTACGTCTTTCCTTCAATAGCACTCCTGTCCAGGGAGCCCAAGAAGATCAGGAGCGACCGGGCCCAAGTCATTCTTGTGTCTCCGGACCGGACACGGAGAGTGTGGTATCCCGAGCTTCTCCAACTGAGCATCGATCCTCTGATTAGGCTGCCCCTTCGGGAGGATCTCTGTCGTAGGGGATGGTCCTCCACCCGAGGCTGCCAGCTTTCCCATTCTTTGTTGGAGATTGAATGGCGGCAGTTGATAGCATTCGACCTTCCTCCCAAAGTTTGCAATGTTATTTTGGCAGCCAGGGGTACGCCTGGCGGTGGCAAAAAGTTGTAAAATATTGTACAGAAAGGTCTAGTGATCCTCCTTCTGCTTCCCTCTCTCAAGTACTTCTCTTTAGTTTGACCCTTGGAGCTCTGCTCTTGGTACTCTTGAAGGGTATCTGTCCGCCCTGTATGCCTTCTTGAGGCTTCCAGACCAACCCTCTTTATTTTAATCCCCTATTGTAAATGGATTTCTTAAGGGGCTTGTACATATGTTCCCACCGGCCCCATTAATCATGCCTCAATGGGACCTTAATTTGGTTCTCACCTTCCTCATATGTGCTCTCTTCAAACCTCTGCACAACTGCCCCCTCCGGCTGCTTACCATCAAAACAGCCTTTTTGGTGGGAATAACGTCTGCCAGAAGGGGGAGCGAATTGCAGGCTCAGTCGTCATCATCAAGGTCTTTATTTCGGTTTTACAGTACCATAAAAGAAACAAGCACATGCAACTTGGTTGACAGTGTTCAGGATAAAAGGTACTATGAAATACTCCCTATAAAGACTCTTAGGAATAAAAAGAGAGGAATAAAAATTAGCAAATTCATGATACAAATGTACAAACACAATAAGAAAACAAAGCTAAACAAATTTCAATATTTAAATGATTCTGCCTATCGGGACAAAGCTAAAGTGCTAGTGCATTGATAAATATTGTTTATATCTCATTTTGCTAATGAATGCGGCCCGATTATACAACAGCCATTTTAAAACCTGTGCCCCAAATGGCCAATAAAAAGGATAAAAAGCTTAAAAGCTTAAAATAGTGACATAAAACCAATTATTTACAGGCCAAAATACTACTACAGAGTACACACCCGACTGGACTAATCGTTATAATTTCAATTTGATTTATTCATACCAGTCGGGGAGGTAGATATAACCCTCCTTCTAATGGCCCAGAACTGGCCCAGAAATTTTCAGTTGCACAAGCATAGAGTGGTCTCACATCTGACTTTAAAATGCATAGGGCATCTTTGTGGCTACGTGTCCCAAGTTGTCTACATACCGGAGTTAGCCAGTTCCTTCTAGGTCTGGCATAGGCAGCACAAGCAAAAAGACATGGCCTATTGTTTCATACAGGCATGGACAAGAGGGACAGCCCTTGGGCTGAGTTTTATTGCCAGCCAGGAATTAGTGAAAGCATTAATGGGTAGACAGACATGTCTGAACTGGGTGTACAATTTCCTGTCTGCCGGCACTTTAATAAAATCAAAGTAGCTTTCTAGCCGGCTGATGGATTTTATGTCAGTAAAAACATCAGTTAAACAGCCATGATGGATTTTCATGAAATTCTTCTGTTCTACCCATGCCTAATACTGAGATTTTAGTTGATCCCTGGAGTATGTGGGCGGGAGACCATCTAGCTCCTTAGGCACACCTATGCCTGCCCGGATGGTGTCTGTGTTTAATCCACCCAATTTTGTGGTATCTATCCAAGGAGGAAACTTCAGTAAAAGCAGCGGCATAGGGGGCCAGGTCAGGGGTTGTGACCATTCTATGCCAAAAGTGCAGTGGGCGTAAGCTCACCTGGTCATTAATTGACTTGACACACAGGTCAAGTTTCAAGGGGAGTGCTTTGGGGGAGTGATACCAAGCTCCTAAGGAACTTGTTTTCCACTGATGAAAGGATGTTAACATTTATGGAACCCCACAGTTCTGCCCCGTAAAGCACACTACTCACTACCTTGCAACTATACAGCTTGAGTGCGGGGGCCACAGGCTTGGTATAAGAAAGACAGTGCTCCCGCCGCAAGGCCCCGGTTAGCTGGGAAAATTTCAGGGACGCCTTCTCTAGGTGTTTATTCCAGGCCATTCCCTCGGACAGCTTGATTCCCAGGTAGTCAAAAGAACCTACTCGCTCGAGCGGAACATTATCTAGAACCAAGTTACCTTTGAAGGATTTGTGGGGATTTAGCATCATCAACTTGGTTTTAGTAGTGTTGATGACCAAACCCCTCACATCACAAAAGGCCTTAAAATGATTTAAAAGTATTTGTCGGCCCATGCGAGTTTTGGACACCAAAAGGGTGTCGTCCGCAAACAATAATGTAGCTATTTTGTGGTTTGCCAACGAGCCACAAAATAGCTACATTATTGTTCCTCCCAAAGCTTGCAATGTTATTTTGGCAGCCAGGGGTACGCCTGCCGGTGGCAAAAAGTTGTAAAATATTGTACAGAAAGGTCTAGTGATCCTCCTTCTGCTTCCCTCTCTCAAGTACTTCTCTTTAGTTTGACCCTTGCTGAGCAGAGCTCTGCTCTTCGTACTCTTGAAGGGTATCTGTCCGCCCTGTATGCCTTCTTGAGGCTTCCAGACCAACCCTCTTTATTTTAATCCCCTATTGTAAATGGATTTCTTAAGGGGCTTGTACATATGTTCCCACCGGCCCCATTAATCGTGCCTCAATGGGACCTTAATTTGGTTCTCACCTTCCTCATATGTGCTCTGTTCAAACCTCTGCACCACTGCCCCCTCTGGCTGCTTACCATCAAAACAGCCTTTTTGGTGGGAATAACGTCTGCCAGAAGGGGGAGCGAATTGCAGGCTCTGTCATCCAGGCCTCCTTATCTGACAAGTTGGTGTTTTGCACTAAGGCCTCTTCCATGTGGGGCAAACCGTCACCTTGGTCACTTTCTGTGCTCCTCCGTGCCCCTCTAAAGAGGTGGAGCGACTCCACTCTCTGGACCCAAAAAGCGTGTTGCCGTTCTACCTTGACCACACTAAAGATTTCTGGGTGGAAGAACCAACTCTTTGTGGGGTATCTTGGATCAAAGAAAAGTTGTGCGGTGCAGAAGAGGACTATCTCGTGATGGGTCGTCATCTGAATCGAAATTTGCTACTCTTTGACCAAGAAACAGCCTTCTGAAGGCTTAAGAGTTCATTCCACCAGAGCTAAAGTCTGCGACCACAGCGTTGCAACGTGGTGTTCCAGTCCTTGACATTTGTCTGGCAGCAACCTGAGCATCACTGCACACGTTCACTGAGTACTACTGCCTGGACAGTCAAGTCCGCAGAGACGACCTGTTTGGCTGCTCTGTCCTGCAGAACTTCCTGTTCTAAGCTTATCCGCAGTCCCTCCTCCGGGGATGGAATTGCTTGTGTATCTATTCTAAGGTAAGGAATCTGTAGCTAGATGTCTCTATCAGATGGACAAGTTACTTATCTTTGGTAATGCCTTATCTGGTAGAGACGTGATCTAGCTGCAGATTCCTTACTGACCCACCCACCCTCTCTGCACTGTGGACAGGTATTTCTAGTGTCCCAGCCGATCCCTTTCAGGGCCCTAGTTGTTCTAAATACACCCCTGTCAGTGCACTTCATAGCTCTGCTCTCCTGGCGTGGAAAGTCGTGAAAAGTAACTGACGTCAGCACGCCGGGGTGGTGCCTAGATATGTGACGCGGACGTCATTTCTGGCGCGGACGATGCCGATGACATCACGTGGAGCCGACCGACGCCACCTACCGGCGCGCAAGGGTATTCCTTGAGCAAAAATCTTCTGGATCCAGCCTGATGCCTGGGAAATTCTAAGGTAAGTAATCTGCGGCTAGATCATGTCTCCACCAGATAAGGTGTTACCGAGATACCAAAGTGCTTTAGTTGGATGGGTAGCCAAGCTACTATGCACATTTTGGATCATGAGTGAGAGCTCTTTGGAGAAATATGGGCCTTTGAGTCTCTGCTCTGATCATTTGAAAGAAATAAAAATCCTCTGCAAGCACCTTTTAGTCAGTAAGGGTTGGAATTTGTCCCTCTACGTGAAAGTACTGGATCTGAAAGCAGTCTTTCTTACTTCCGAAATCGGATTCTTTCGTCATTTATATTCAAGGCCTTCTGGTGATTACATCGTCCTGCAAATTCCTCACTTGATGAATATCTCTTGTGGCATTGAGTGATCAGTTCAGTCCAGTGTCTTATAAGATCAGTCCAGTGTCTTATAAGATTTCAAAGTTTAAACTGTATTGCTGATGCTGAAAGATAATGACCTTATTGGATCCAAATGACATCTATATGTGGTGTGTGGGCTTTGAACTTGACGCAGCGGCTTGCGATACCTCTTAGTTGATGTACCCTAAAGCCATCGGGGAGCACAACGCCAGGCTATTTTTGACCAAGGCCCACAGAGGAACAAGCCAAACCCAGTCCCCTTCTCCTTCAGATAATTCTCCTGACTGGGAGCAATCTGTTATATATAGGAAACTGGGCTTTTTTTGCAGTTATCCCCCACTTTTTGCCCCCTTTATAGCTACTAGATACTGATTTCCAACTCTGACAGTGCACTGAAGCCTGCTAACCAGCCCTCAGTGCCAGTGCACCTTCCCTAAAACAAGGTGTTGTCTGATCGTGCTACAATTGGCTAAGGACTTTAGCACCCCATGTAAGTCTCTAGTAAATAGTACCCTAGGTTCCTAGGCCATAAGTGCTAAAGAGGGTCCCAAAGGGCTGCAGCATATCTTATGCCACCTTAAGGGACCTACACACAAATTCCAAACAGACTACCATTGCAGGCTGCCCCACAAGGTGCAAACCATGAGTGAAAACAGGACATGAACACTCCTGTCTGCCATGCCAAAGTCACTGCATCTAATATATGTAAGTCACCCCTACAGCATGCCTTCCAGTCCTAAGGCAGGGTGCATTATATTTTATGTGAGGACATAACTGCATGAGCAGATATGCTCCTGTGATGTCTAGTTCTATTATTGGCTATTGTAAGTGAGCAGTGAAGCCATCATAAGGTATGTACTGGGCACTGGTCAAAACGAATTCCTCAGCTACTTAATGGGTTCACTGAAACATATGGTGTTTGGTATCAAGCACCTCATATTAATAAACCCACACTGATTCCAGTGATGAATTTATTAATACATGCAGCCACAGGGTAACTTAGAGGTACCCCCTGAAACCTACCAGCCTTCTAGTGTGCTGGCTGTGACTGGTCCAGTCCAGCCTGCTACCACAGACTAGTTTCTGACTCCGAGGGGTGAGAGTCCATGCTCTCAGGAGCTCAGGAACAATACCTGCTCTGGAGGGAGGTGACGAAAACCCGATGCCTCCAATCACCTCTGTACCCTCTCGCCTTGTCTCAAGAAGAAGAAGAGGAACAAAGGTGTCCCCGAGCATCGTGAGACCTGAGCCCCGTAGTTGGTTCAGCCTGATTGGTCTCCCTGTCCAAACCTGCAGCCTCTTTGCGACCGGACGTATCCCAATTGGCTAACATAGGGCACCTGATGCTATATTGCACCCCTGCACCCGGCCGCCCCAGTGCCGCCTGAGGTGACCTGTTGATGCTGCCTTGGATCTTGCCCCATAGTTACCCTAAGTCCAGGAGATTGGTCTTGTTAGACGCTGTTAACTCCTTCCATGCTCATGATGGAATGGTTCCGTCATGAGCACAAGTGTGCTCATGACGGAACCATTCCGTCATAAGCACACTTTCAAAAAATCCCTCTGCTGTAAACAGCAGAGGGATTTCCCAATTTTTTTTTGTTGCTTTGGGAGGTGGGGAAGAGCTTCCCCAACTTCCCAAAGTATGTTTAGGGTTTTCATTGCAATGACGATCGCGCGCATGGTGCGCTGTCGTCATTACAATGAAAACGAAACTGAAACGTAGTTTCAGTTTCACAGTTTTGTTGCTTGTGGGGCTATCCCAGCCCCCCGAGCACCAAAAAACATGGGAGAGGTAATGTTGGAAAGGGGAGAATCTCCCCTTTCCAATGGTACCCTTCCCTAGTGGTACCCTTCCCTAGTGGATCCCTGCTTGGGGATCGCCCCGGGAGGGCGATTTCCAAGCGGGGATCCACCCACTAGCCACCAGGGAGGGAGGAGCACCCCTTTGGCAAGGGTCTTTGCTCCCCCCATACAATTTTGCCAGACCGCCTTTCTGCCTGGGGGGCAGATGGGGGCAGTAGGCCGGGGGTGGGGGCTGCCCAGAATGGGCATGCCAATGCCCCCACCCTACCCCCCCTCAAAGAAGGCATAAAACTTTCTGCCCCCCCCCGGGAGGCAGATGGGGGCAATAGCCCCTGATCTGCCCCCGGGGGGGGCAGAAAGCCCACTAGGCCCCAGGGATTTTTTTATATATATACGATGGGGTGGGGGCTGCAAAAATGTATAGGTTTGCTAGGTTTTCCTAGGTGCCGGCAGAGCTAGGGTTCAAAATCTACAGCTAGGCACTTTGCAAAAAAAGGGTCAGTTTTCACTGTGAAAATGTGGTGTGTCCACGTTGCGTTTTGAGCCGTTTCCTGTTGCGGGCACTAGGCCTACACACACAAGTGAGGTACCATTTTTATCGGGAGACTTAGGGTAACACAGAATTGTAGAGCAACTGTTATTACCTATTGACTTTCGATGCATTTCTGCCTTCCAAATGAAAGACAATGTGTAAAAAATAAGTCACTTTGAAAAATGTCCTATAATTCTCGTGCTAGTATGGGTACTCACAATTTTTAAATGTGCAAATAGCTACTGTTTCTAAACTCTATATTTTGTTCCAATTTCAGAAATACATAGGTGTCTTTCATCCCGATTTTTCACTATATATATTTTCCCAAATTAATTGCTATATACCCGGTACATAATAAAAAACCATCGCAAGACGCTGCTCAGTTACTGGCTCTGGGTTCGTCGGGTTCTTGGTGAACCTACAGGTCCTATATATCCCCACAACCAGAAAGGTCCAGCTGATGTAACAGCATATTGCTTTCAAACATCTGTCATAATTAGAAGTTACAGGTGAAAACGTTGGGACAAATGGCTGTTTTTTTCCAACTCATTTTCAATTTTTCCTATTTTCAACTGTTAGTTTCTATAAAGAAACCTTGAAGGATCTACACAAACGACCCCTTGCTGAATTCAGAATTTTGTCTACTTTTCTAAAAGGTATAGCCTTCCAGGATCCATTATTGCTTTCATACCCATTTCTACCATTAACTGGAAGAAGGTTGAAAGCACAAAAAATAGCAAAAATAGGCTATGTCCCAATAAAAGGCCAAAACTGTGTAAAAAATGTTGGTTTTCTGACAAAAGTCTGTCAGTCCCTGAAAACTGGGAAAATGTGATTTCAGCCCCACAAACCCTTTGTTGATACCATTTGCAGGGAAAAAACCAGATGCTTTCATTTGCAGCACTTTTTCCCCATTTAAAAAAAAATAATAATAATAATTTAGCTGTATTTTGGCTAATTTCTGGGTTTCCCGCCAGGGGAATCCACAAACCCTGTGTACCTTTAGAATCCCCCTGATGTTGGAAGAAAAGGATGCAAATTTGGCGTGGATACCTTATGTGGTTAAGAAGTTACAGGGGCCTAAGCGCGAACTACCCCAAATGGCCAAAAAAAGGCTTAGCACAGGGGGGAAAAGGCCTAGCAGCGAAGGGGTTAAGAACTTGTATGCAGTATTTGTTTTTGCTCCATAGGATTACATTTCCGCCTTTGAAAATTGCACTGTCGACTTTTAAAAACGTAAAATATTTCTATCTCGAAACGTGAACCTGACTGTATAAATTTTGGTGCCAAATATTATATAAAGATACGTGTAGTTTTTATAAATTGGTGTACATCTTATTGAGTCGTGGGCATCATTTATTGACTGTGTGTGTATTGCAGATGTGAACACTCCTCTCTGATAAGCATAAGGCTGCCCCTTAGAAGAGCACTTTGGGATTGCTAGAGCAAGCGGCTGTCCACTCAGAAGGGATACCTGGACTCTTTGCCCAGTATACCTCTTGTTGGTATACTATATAAAGAGCCAGCTTCCTACATTATGTAAAAACAAATTGTTGAGTGCAGCAAATAACTAAAAGGTGCTCTGTTGCAAGGATCAGCTTAATTGGAGGAGTCACTCTAGGGACCATGAACTGAAAAAAGATTGATTGAAAAGCTGTGTCTTCTACATTTTGCGAAAGATTAGTGAGTTTAAGCTGGGAGGGGAGATTGTTCCACAGCTTAGGAGGAATATACGAGAAGGTGCAACGGCCAGATCTGCCAAGGGACAATAAGTAGGGAGGAAGAGGAACGGAGGGAGGTTGTGAGGCGGGTGGTACACTTCCAGTTTCTTTTGCAGGTAGATGGGTCTTTCTCTGTAGGCACCTTTATGAGTGATGCATCAAGATTTGAAGATAGATAGTTGTTTGCTGGTGATGTTCTTGGAGATGGTGATAAATGTGAGATTTGTCAGGAAGAGTGAGGATAAGGTGAGCAGCTGCATTTTGGAATATCTGGAAATGTTGTACTAGGTAGTCAAGCGGTCCAAGTTATAGGAAGTTGGTCTAGTCCAATTTTTAAATAAGTGCCTGGACCACTGCTCTACTAGTAGAGGGTGGAAAAAGAATTAACATTTTTACCGGGGTCTGCAGGATCATGAAGCAAATGACTGATCAGGATTGGATATGTTTGATAAAAGAGAGATTATCATCAAGATTGTTGGCAGATCTGTCTTGGTTAGAGGCGGGAAGCAATTCTGATGGCCACCAAACAGGAGGCCTATTTAGGGATGGTTTGCCAAAGACTACTTTTGTTTGTGTTGAGATTTTAAGCAGTTTTCTTTTACCCACTTTGCTACAGTTGACTTGCAAGTAGAGAACTGAGATTGAGTGAACAGAGAATTGTTGGATGTAGTGATAATTATTTGAGTGTCACCAGCATATGGTGTGGTGTTGAAACCAAAGCTGCACAGAAACTAACCCGGTGTGATACATATAGGTTCAATAAAGAGCTTCCCAGGAAGAAGCTCTGCGGTACCCCCACAGGCAAGACTGGTGGTATCTGAGAGAAAGGGGGGCATGGAATCAAAATGTGTTCTTTCCATCATTAAGAAGCGAAGCCATTTAGGAGCTGTATTGCTGATTCCTAGGTTTAAGAGCCTGAAGAGAAGAAAGGAGTGAAATATCGTGTCAAACCCGGCCGATAGATATAAGAGGTTCAGGTTGGCAGACCCACTCTGATCCAGGGTCATTCTCATGTTATTGGTGGCCGTCAGGAGAGCTGACACTTGACGGCTATTTGAGTCAGTGAAATTAGACAGTTTATTGACTACTTTCTCTTGAACCTTGGTGGCGAAAAGAAGTAGATATGTGGGAAAATAGTTGCTCAGTTGTTTGGAGATGATATTTGGCTTTTACACGGTTTGAAATACATATGTGTTTCCAAAGTGGGGGGACGGTAGGTGTGGAAAAGGAGAAATTAAAATAATTTCTTTCAGGAGGAGTTTGCAGTGAAAATTTGTGTAACAATGTGTGGGGGCAAGGATCTGAGGTGGAATCACACTTGATGGTTGTGAGAGTTGAAGATATGTCTTGGTCGGTAAGAGGCTAGAAGACTGTGAGGGAATTAAAGGTGGAGACTACTCGATCTTTATTAGACTGAGGAGAGAGTTGGACGGGTGCCTGGACAAGAAATAAAATGTAATTTTCTTGTGCAAGAAGGTCAAAAGATTAGTGCTGAGCTCCTGGGAGGGTTTAATTGTGTGGTTACCAGCACTGCTAGGAGACATGAGATCTTTAACCTTAGAAAAGAGTGTTAGAGGGTTTTTTGGCAGTTTCAATGGCCAGAACGCAATAGGAAGCTGATGCCTTCTTGACTTGATGTTCATATATTTTAAGGGCCCTTTTGCATTTGAGCTAGGATTCAGGATCATATATTTTCCACCAGAGGTGATCCATTATCTTGCATTGGCGTTTGGATGTGCACAAGGTATTAGAATTCCAGGGGGTAGTGGGTTTGTTTCTGTGAGAAGTGGTAGACTTCAGTGGTATGGCTGTATCCAAGGCATTAGTGAACCACTTATTATAGTTCTCAGAGGCTTCTTTGATGTAAGAACCAATTTTAAGAAGGATATGGAGCGTGGCGAGAAGGCTTTGAGTTTGGACCAAGGGCTATAGAGAAAGGCAGAGGGTAGGGTATTGGGAAAAAGGTATGGCACTGTGCTTAGACCAGGTGAGAAGAAAGGGTAAACTGGCCGTAAAATTGGTGTTGGTAAAGATTGGGTCTAACACCTGCTGCTGGAAGGTTCACCCTCTATGCTGTCTGTGCCTCTTGAAACCCCTTCAGGTTCAATACTGGTTTTGATTCCGACTTCGGTTCTAACACTACTTCCTCCACTGATCCCTTGCCCATTGATGTTGGTGCCGTCGGAAAATGAGCCGCTATTTATAGGCATGTCCGACTCCAAGCTGGCTTTGACTTGACCTTGAAAAAGGCCAAGCTCTTATCCCACTGGAGTGCAGCATGTAATTAATCCTTTGGACTCCCATACCTTGTCCTTAAACACAGCGGAGCTCATACCCTACATCCAATGTGGGTCCTGTGCGCACTGTGTAACTGGAACTAAGCTGTACCCAGCTAATGAGTCAATAACTACCGGTCCTGGGTTCCTTGTGTTCCAGTTCAGGGAGGACCTGGCTTGGCAGTTCTGGCTGGACTGAGGCCCACAAAGTATGGTCTGTGGTGTGACCGAGGGCCACACTGATGCTAGCAGGGTGGCGGTAGTGGGTCTGGGTGGATATGTAAGGAGGTCTAAATTTTAAAATTAATAAATGGGCAAGCATTTATTTGCAGGTTAACTAAATTCAAGTTTTGCGGACACTACCGTAGTTACTTCATAACTTTATTTAACCTGCATATAAATGCTTGCCCTTTAATTTACCAAAAATTCTGAATATTAGTGCTCAGCAAGTAAACAGCAGCTCGTGCTGCGGTTCACCAGGGAGCCACATGTAAAGGTCAAGAGGGTCACAAGCGGCCCCCAGGCCATACTTTGAGTATCACTGGTCTAGACTGATTTGCATATCGCTGGGTCCGAACTGAGGTGAAATGGTGTGCAAAATAATGATGGATTGGTATGCAGCCCAACTAATTACCAGTGGTTGAGATTAATTCAAGCATTCCATCCATCACTTTTTTGTATACCTAATGCATTTCAGGCATGAAAACCCTCTTCCTTCAGATTTTGATATAATCATCCTCAGAACCGGGTTACCTGATTTGATTATTGCAGCTACATGTTCAAGAACTAGAGTGTTTTGCAACTTGACTAGAAGTGTGATGTTAACCTCCTGAGGGACTTTTCATGCCTAAAATGGAACTGGGGAGTTAATTGTTTATAACAGCGAAAGAAAGAATTGATGTAACAGGAATAGAACGAAACAATGAAACATGAAGAGGAATATAAATAAATCACAAAAATTTAAGCCAAAATAGAGTACAATGACTTTTTTAATAAAAAAAAAAATGAATGTTGTCTAACTCCAATGTTTTACAACAACCGCAGTCTACTCTAATTGCACAGCAGTGCAATTAGAGTAGACACTTCCCTTCGGGGGGGGGGGAGGGGGGGGGGACGTGCGGGTGAACAGTATATAACATCACCCAAGGATCGGTTGGCGGTATCCCAGGTTGCAAACAAGAAATACAAACATTAGATTAAAGTTTGAAAGTCGGCAATAAAGTAATAAAAATGTGCTGAGACATTGCTCTGAATTCAAATGTATGAGACAGCAGGCATTCATTTAAGGAAGTGGCTGCGGTCCTTTAGGTATGTGGCCACGTGTAGGAATTTTTCTGGTATGTGAAGCATCAAGAAGTGAGAAAATCAAAAATTATATGGGAATGAAATGTAAAAAGTAGTCCATGCTTCATGTTAAAGTAGCCTATGCTTCACTGTGCAAATGATGTTCCTTTGGGTTGGTCATGAAGGAAAGGAAGAGATGTTCATTCTGTGGTTTCGTTATGGTGAGCTTCAAGCGAGTATTTATGTTGCATCATACTGAAGTAGCCTTTATCTGGAAGACTCCAGACACATGATTATCACGAGTAGTGTCGAAGGAACTGTTAACACATGCTTTCTGCCTTCTTGGGTGCTACAGAATTCAACTTGTTAGTACTACTGCACAATATGAATGCCAGTGCTGGTCACCATACACTCAAAAGAAATGTTTTTTTGTCAGGTTAATTAAAAATCTAACAAATTACTCGGTGTTAATAGGGATTTTCCTTTTGTTAATCTAACTGAATCTGATTTCTCACGCTACTACTGTCACTTAATGTTTAATTTTGTTCTGACTCTTAATGAACTCTACTTTTGTTTCTATTAGTATTCAAATATATGAGTACTTGAAAGATCATGTAGACATGCTTGCTCAATGCAGAGCACTTTTTTGCATTTGAGGTGTGTAAGGTTGATACATATAACTCCAGCTGGTGCATGAAATGCAGACCGCACATGTCAAACCGTGAGCAGTGATTGCCTTTCTCTGTTGTTAACTTGTACTGTATAAAGTTCATACACTGACTCAGATTCCCAGTTATAACCCAAAAAAACAGTTCAACTCAGTGCTGAGCCCTTGCAGCACTTCATGATACAGCCATAGTATTGTAGTTTGTCTACTATTTTTGGCTATTAACTTTAAACTATATTTACTTTCTTTTAAAGGGAGTGGGCAACAAAACAGAAATATTGGTCAAGGGACAAGATAAGGTTATCATTACTACACAGAGCCTAAAGTCTGAAAAAGCAACATCGCAGTATGATTCTTCTCCTGAAACCACATCAGGGTCCACAGGTAGGCGCTTTTAAAAATTATATTCTGCATGTGAACTAAAAGGGGTACAGTCAATGTCTAAACAGTAGAAAATGTAAAAACTAAGATGGTGAATTTGGGTTGTTTAGTGTGTTTTCCTCCTTTTAGCCTTCATACCTTATTTGTGGATCTTGTTATATTGTCCAGTGACTTCAACATCTAGTGTAGTATTGCAAAAGAGAAATCTTGATGTGTTCCATATACATAAATGTTTTTGTATAGACTTCCCTTTACTCTGTGCTCCCTTATTCCTCTGTCACCAATGGAAATGTAGTATTATTTTTTTGCCCATTGTAGTGCATCAGGCACTAGAATCTCTTTAGTTGCCTATCAGTTGTGTGATGTATTGGCATTTTCTTCAGTGCTGATGGGGAATCTTGCAATATGAATCCATTTTCATGTACTAACATGACCCTGGAGTTATGTGGCCGATGAAGACCAAATTGTGTGGCAAGAAAAGCCAAATTATGCATTACAATGAAACACATTTTGTGATGGTATTTATTTTGTCATTTTTGCACCTTATCACTGTTTGGGCAAAGGTTTTATTGTATTAATACCAGTTTGACAAATACAGCAATAAGCAACAGAAAGTTGACCAGTCAACCTTTATGAAGGGCATTCCACTGTGTGGTAACACACATAATTGAGTTTTTAGTAACTTTTGATCCATTTGAGCTAGAAATTTGTTTGTTAAATTCTGCAGATTATACAGCAGATGATTTATGTGGCAAATTCATATATATGCGGAAAACGCCACAGCCACAAAAGTTCATAATTCCAGTTGTCCTGCGTACTAGTACCAACTAGTGGCTGGACCAAGAGTAGTTCAAAAACTTTCATGAACAACCCTTTATTTGTGAATGCGGGAAGTGTCTGATAGTTAATATTGTCACTCTTTGATGTCAGACCACAGAATCCAGGCTGATTTGAATTAGGCAGATGGATGTTTTTTGCCCACTGTGGATCTTTTTCCCCAAAAATCTTTTCATCTTGCTATTTTTGTTTTCTACAAACTACTGCCGTGTGTGTGTTTATAAAGACGTTTGAACTGGCAGTAGGAGGATAAAACTCAGCCTACAGACCCCTGCGAACCAGTCATTCGTTTTGCTGTCTTGGACTGTTAATATTGCTGTTAACGTTTTGTATAATGTTTTTTGTTTTATGAGTTTCACTGGCCTCTGACCTGAAAAATCCTGGTTAAGATAATTTCCCAATGTGGTCTTAAAGTACTCCATTTCAGGTGAACAGAATCAATGTTTGATTTCTGAGCACATTTAAAATCGGTGTGTGTCATTCCAAGATGCTGCCCACAACTTTTTTAATTTTTTAATTTCTTTGTTAACTTTTAGAGCTAGATGCAGCGTTACCATTACATGTTGTTGCCTCTATCGGGTATTCTGTTGCATTGTGCAGATGCACTATAGCCTTGTTCCCTGTTTTTCGGGGACCTTACTTTGTATACCTTAGGAGCATCTTGTGAGCTACCTATACACTTAGCATCCCTTAGACGGACTTCAACTTCATCCTTTCTCTTCTCCTTATGTCCTTATGGGTGATAATCCTACCACAGGCAGGCAGACTTTTGGCCTGGGTACCGTTTTCTTGTGGAAGCCCTCTCTACTTTAATGTGCCCCTGCTGCTGTTAATCTTCAGCAGTTTAGTGCTCTTTATATCCGTTTTTACCCTTTAGGTGTTCCTACCTTCCTAATTGGGTCACAGCCTGTTGCTTCCTGGGAGGGGAGGGTTATACATATCTGGCATCACACCCCTGTGGTAGCTGTTGCGTCTGCTGTTTTTTCAGTTCTGCTCCTCTGGTACCAGACCTTTTGGTTTTTGAATCCATGACTTGGTATCCTCCTTTCACAGAATGCTAGGTTCCCATTGTTTCCCATTACTTCCTGCCTCACAGTTGGTGGAGAAACTGCTCTCTTCCTCACAGCTCTGTATGCCTCTCCCGTCTTCTGTGGCGTCGTTTTTCTATGTGGTGGACTACTTTCTCCTTTTTCCCTCCTCCCTTTGGAAGAGGTTCCATTCACCCCTCCTTTGGGCATATCATGTCTTCTGTCCAACTACGTATTTCTGCTGCTTATGCACTGCCCTCCAATGTTGGGGGGGCTTCTTCCCCATCCTGGGGTTTGCTCCCCTTATACCCTTCACTCTGTTTTCGTCTAGGGCCTTAGTTTGGGTTATTTCCTGTTTCTCACGTTTCCACGGAGCGTTGGTCAGGTTTCCCACTTGTTTTTGAAGCCTCCATGGGTTGGACAACATGTGATTGTCTACATCAACTATTTGTTGCCCTTGGTCTCTGCCATCCCTTTTGTTTCACCCTGGCGGACTTCTTCATGGTGGACTCCCACCTGCTGTTTACTCTTTGTTTCACCTATTTACCGCCTGCTGGCACCCTTCCTTCTGTCGGTGGCGTGGCTCTTGGACGGTTGCCCTTGTTTTCCTGTAGTGGGCAATACCCTCCACTTCCTACTCTTGGGTGGCATTGTGTTGCTGTTTTCCAGCCTTGTCTTTCTGTCTCCACCTCAGTTACTGTTGTGACTTCTTTACAACGGTAGGATGTATTATCTCAGTCTTCCCTTGATTACCTCTGTTCTTGGAGTACCCTTCGTTCCTCCACTTCTCGTCCTCCCGCTCCCAGCCAGAGGACGTGGATTACCTTCGGTGGAGTGCATATACTTTTGCTCCCCTGTATGACTTGTATGTCTACGGGAATTACTGTTTTTTCTAAGCCTATTTATCCTTATATACATTTATCTTTGGATGTATATGTCTCTTGTAGATATATTTTACTTTTGGTATGTATATATATTGGTTGTGTGATCAAGGCAGGTGTGCCGAAACGCGTAACAGCGTATATGGAATAAAGCGAGAGATGGAATTGCCAACGCTACCCCTTTGTCGGTGTCCGATTCTTTAGGGGGATTCGGAGGTGATATATACATATATATATCTCCAAATATGCTCCTGGTTTAGAGACGCCACTCCACAGCAGATGGTTCACTGAGCCTTTATTCATAAAACCAGCCGCGGGAGATTGCACCACCTGTGGGAATATGATGCAGGACTGAATGGCTGTAAGTACAGCCTGTTATCAGCACGGCGGATTCAAATTAGAAATCGGACAATCCTTCTGAGGCCCACCGGAGGGCTTGAAAGAATGAAAAGTGAAATCAAAGGAAATTAGCTGGCAAGTAAATACGGAGCCCACCAATGGGTAATAATTGAACCACAATTCCCAGTATGCCACTCACTGGAGAGTGCATACAAAAAGCGGAAATTGAAGTTGTGTGCTTTTTCCGTGCCTGCCTGACCTTTGCCCTATGAGGAAGGAGCAGTGGCTCTGAAACGCGTCAGGGCTTGTAAAGGAATCAGTTTTATTGTGCCGGTTTTATGAATAAAGGCTCAGTGAACCATCTGCTGTGGAGTGGCGTCTCTAAACCAGGAGCATCTTTGGGGATATATATATATATATATATATATATATATATATATATATATATATATATATATAGTGTGTATGCTGTGCACATATGGTTGTCTGACCTTCTATACAGTGTACATTGCTGCATTTCATCTACACCCTTCTTGGGGACCTGGTTCAGCATTCTTGGCCGTGCTTGTCTGTTTCCTTCCTTCTCTTCAGTGAGCGTCTCTATTACAGTTTTCGGAGGCTGCCTTATATACCTTCGAGGTTCTCCGTCTGACTGGTTTTATTTACCGGTCTTGTTGTTTCCTAGTGATGCTCTTCAGCATTCATTGTTCTTACTCTTTTCTCCATCATTCTATCATTGAAGGTTGATTTTATCGAAATCTGTTTCTCGGGTTAGTGCCCTCGACGATCGGTGGGTGCTCTTTATTCCTTGTATGTGTTGTTGTGGCTGAGTGAGCATGCTGTGTGTTCTCCTTCCATTTGGTTTTGAGCCTGGACTCTATAGACTATTGTCATTGGTTACTTTGCATTCCCCGACCTTAGGTTGCGTTGCCTTTGGGGCTGCCTCTTTACTGATTCTCTGCCGTGTTCTTACTGTCTTATAGCTTTCTACTCCTTTTGGGCTAAGGGTCCTGTTGTCCTAGATCCCCTTTTTGCATACTACTACTGTTCGTTCGTTCTGTACATTTTGATACAAGATTTTTTCCTTTTCTGGCACACGGTTTCCAGAGACTGCTTCCCTAAGTGGCTCTGTGTTGTTGGCGTGGAAATAGTCACAAAAGAAACTGACGTCAGCGCATCGGGTGTGGCCTTATATGGACTCCATTGAAATCCGATTCGGGAGACAACGTCACTACGGAGTCGCTCAACGCCCTCTACCGACACGCAGAGCTACTGCTGGAAAAAACTTCCGGGTCCAGTCTGGCACCTGGGGAGGATTCTAAGATAAGGAATCTGCGGCTAGATCCTTTATCTACCAGATTAGACGTTACTGAAGGTAAGTAACTTGTCCATTTGAGGCCACCGATTCCAGCATGCATCTGAAATGTTAACCCATTGGGGTCCCACTAGAGGGCAAAATGATGATTGAGCAAATTAACAGTGATTACCAAGAGTTATGATGGATTGCCTCATTTCACCTGTGAACAAGGTCATCCAAGATAAAAACGCATCAGTTGTTATGAACTGCAGAAGGTTAAATAAATAATAACATTACCATCTCAAGAGTGCGACTCATCTTTCTTTGGAAAGGAGAATGAAGATATATATAGGGAAAGTGCTTTTTGGTCCGTGCATCCAGTATTAAAGGGATTTGCCTATGTTCGAGTGCAACTCGCTTCCTGGGGCGTCGTGGGAAGGTGTGTTTGGACAATTATTCACGGCACTGCCCAGTGCCGGTAGGAGTTTGCACCACCAGTAAAACGGCACGGAGCAGCCTGGAGGATCTCAGTACGGGCTGCCCGTGTCATCGCAGAATCACTGCGTTCTCTGGGCCCTTCTTGATGTTGATATGCGTCTATGAAGGGAACACTGGCCCTCTGTAATGATGACTTTCACGGACCATGTAACCTATTCAAGGATATATTTTGTTTCGGGACTACCGGGACCACGATGCTTCGCTCCACTGGGGGCGGGCCTAAAGAGGGCTTCAAATTTTAAGCAGGTGGGACAGACCGGGAAGTGCCCGATGTCAAAGCAGTTGATTCCCGTGATCAAGGCTCACGCTGAAACGCGTAGGGAAAGTGCTTTTTGGTCCATGCATCCAGTATTAAAGGGATTTGCCTATGTTCGAGTGCAACTCGCTTCCTGGGGCGTCGTGGGAAGGTGTGTTTGGACAATTATTCACGGCACTGCCCAGTGCCGGTAGGAGTTTGCACCACCAGTAAAACGGCACGGAGCAGCCTGGAGGATCTCAGTACGGGCTGCCCGTGTCATCGCAGAATCACTGCGTTCTCTGGGCCCTTCTTGATGTTGATATGCGTCTATGAAGGGAACACTGGCCCTCTGTAATGATGACTTTCACGGACCATGTAACCTATTCAAGGATATATTTTGTTTTGGGACTACCGGGACCACGATGCTTCGCTCCACTGGGGGCGGGCCTAAAGAGGGCTTCAAATTTTAAGCAGGTGGGACAGACCGGGAAGTGCCCGATGTCAAAGCAGTTGATTCCCGTGATCAAGGCTCACGCTGAAACGCGTAGGAAAAGTGCTTTTTGGTCCGTGCATCCAGTATTAAAGGGATTTGCCTATGTTCGAGTGCAACTCGCTTCCTGGGGCGTCGTGGGAAGGTGTGTTTGGACATATATACTTGTGAGCAAGGGTACTAGGTACATATATACTTGTGAGCAAGGGTACTAGGTACATATATACTTGTGAGCAAGGGTACTAGGTATCCGAAACGCGTCAGGTTCGAGGTTTTCGTTTAATAAATAACATCTAGCCTCATATCGTTGGGTTCGTGTCTCTGTTCGCCAGGTGGATGGAAGTGCAGAGCTTCAGGAGTATTATATATATATATATATATATATATATACCCCCGCCCCCCCCCCGCCGCAAAAGTACAGTTTTTCTGCCCCCCCCCGGGGGGCAGATCGGGACAGTAGTCTCCACAGTACGATTTGGGCCATTTCCTGTTGCAGCCACTATGCCTACCCACACATGTGAGGTACCATTTTTATCGGGAGACCTGGGGGAACGCTGGGTGGTAGGAAATGTGTGTCAGCCGGGTGATCCTACAACTTTCTCACACAGAAATGTTAGAAAAAATTGATTTTAACAAAATATGAGGTTTGCAGGGAATTCTGGGTAGGGAAATGTTTGGGGACCCACGCAAGCCATACCTTGTTGGACTCCCCTGGGTGTCTAGTTTTCAGAAATGTGTGGGTTTGGTAGGTTTCCCAAGATGGCCGCTGACCCTGGGGCCAAAAACTCATGGGACCCCCCTTGCAAAACCAGGTTGTTTTGTGATAGGTAATCTTGATGTCGCCTCAATAGGTTTTGGGCCCTTGCCTGTCGCGGGTACTTGACCCACCCACACAAGTGAGGTACCATTTTTCTCTGAAGACTTTGGGGAATGCGGGGTGGGTGGAATTTTGTGGATCCACCCAGATTCCAGAACTTTCCACCACAGAAATGTGAGGAAAATGTGTTTTGTTTGTTTTTTTACAAATTGAGGTTTGCAAGGGATTCTGGGTAACAGAACCTGGTGAGAGCCAGACAAGTCACCCCATCCTGGATTCCCCTGGGTGTCTAGTTTTCAAAAATGTATAGGTTTGCTAGGTGTCCCCAGGTGCCGGCACAGCTAGGGTTCAAAATCTACAGCTAGGCACTTTGCAAAAAAAGGGTCAGTTTTCACTGTAAAAATAAAGTGCGTCCACGTTGCGTTTTGAGCAGTTTCCTGTCGCGGGCACTAGGCCTACCCACACAAGTGAGGTACCATTTTTATAGGGAGACTTAGGGTAACACAGAATTGTAGAGCAACTATTACCTATTGACTTTCGATGCATTTCTGCCTTCCAAATGAAAGACAATGTGTAAAAAAGAAGTCCTTTTAAAAAATGACCTATAATTCTCATGCTAGTATGGGTACTCACAATTTCGGGAATGTGCAAATATCTACTGTTTCTAAACTCTATATGTTGTTCCAATTTCAGAAATACATAGGTGTCTTTCATACCGATTTTTCCATGTATATATTTTCCCAAATTAATTGCTATATACCCGGTACATAATAAAAAACCATTGCAAGACACTGCTCAGTTATTGGCTCTGGGTTCGTCGGGTTCTTGGTGAACCTACAAGTCCTATATATCGCCACAACCAGAAAGGTTCAGCGGATGTAACGGTATATTGCTTTCAAACAGCTGTCATAATTAGAAGAAGTTACAGGTGAAAAGGTTGACACAAATGGCTGTTTTTTTCAACAAATTTTCAATTTTTCCTATATTCAGCAGTTAGTTTCTATAAAGAAACCTTGAAGGATCTACACAAATGACCCCTTGCTGAATTCAGAATTTTGTCTACTTTTCCAAAATGTATAGCTTTCCAGGATCCATTATTGCTTTCATACCCATTTCTACCATTAACTGGAAAGTGGTTGAAAGCACAAAAAATAGCAAAAATAGGCTATGTCCCAGAAAAATGCTAAAACTGTGTAAACTTTTTTGGTTTTCTGACAAAAGTCTGCTTGTCCCTGAAAGCTGGGAAAATGGTGATTTCAGCACCACAACCCCTTTGTTGATACCATTTGCAGGGAAAAAACCAGACGCTTTCATCTGTAGCCCTTTTTTCCCATTTGTCCAAAAAACAAAACAAAATTTAGCTATATTCTGGCTAATTTCTGGGTCCCCTCCAGGGGAATCCACAAACCCTGGGTACCTTTAGAATCCCCATGATGTTGGAAGAAAAGGACGCAAATTTGGCGTGGATACCTTATGTGGTCAAAAAGTTACAGGGGCATAAGCGCGAACTACCCCAAATAGCCAAAAAAGGCTTAGCACGGGGGGAAAGGCCTAGCAGCGAAGGGGTTAAAAGCATTTTGGGTTTAAAACGTGTTTTGAAGTAAATAAATCAATCCTACTGCCTTTGTCATAACTTTTCATAATAAACTGATCAGACCTTTTGTATCTGAAATACTTTT
This sequence comes from Calotriton arnoldi, assembly GCA_963921515.1. NCBI lineage: Eukaryota > Metazoa > Chordata > Amphibia > Caudata > Salamandridae > Calotriton > Calotriton arnoldi. Next base: position 4,042,974 of record CAWUFW010000213.1, on the reverse strand, counting down.
TCTCTGTAAAACTAGCAGGCTTACGGTTATCATTGGCTTGTCACCATGGCCAACTCAGGCCTACTGTACTGAGTGCAAGATTTCTTACAAGGCAACATTCAGGCACCCAGCCCTAAAATTAGAAAAGCATACAGAATTACAGTTGGCAAAGCAAATTACTATCTCCTCCAACAGCTTAACAGGGATTCTCACTAGACAATTCTTTAATCCCCCATAGTTTGTCTGAGGGACTAACCTAAACCCTTGCCTACTACTGTAATCTATGAGATTGCATGTAACAAAATACCTAATATGTCGGCTTGAATACAGTGTACTAACAATCCATCCTTAAACAGCTGTTTACTTTCGCATATGCCTTTCACACTGAATGCTTTAGGCCTACTATCTTTATCATAATTTTTTTAGCCGGCTTATAACCTTTATCTGTGGCTTGTCACCGTAACCAATTTAGAGCTACTGAGTTGTGTATAAGCTTTCCCACAAAGCAACCATTAGGTATATAATAATAAAATTAAAATATGTACAAAATTATAGTTGTCCAAACAATATAAAATCCCTCCTAAGTGAGCCTAATAAGGATTATTGAAGTGTGCATCTTTTATCCCCATGGTTTTTGTGTGGGTTACCAAAACCCTTGCTGGCTACGGTAATCTGAGATTCCATATACCAAAAAACCTGCCTACAGGCTTTAGAGCAGTGCAATTGCAACCCAATTTTAAAAGCCTTTAGCACATAATTTTCACAATATGTAGGTCAGGCCTACTGGCTTTGTTATAACATTTCATAAGAAACAGATCAAACCAGTGGAATCTGGCATAATATTTACAATGAACCAATAAAGGTCTATGTCTTCTACCATTGACTTGACAACCTAGCAAACTCAGGCCTCCCCATTGAAGTGTACATAAACTGCCCAGGGTGCTGGGTCTAGAAAACAGCAACATGTTCCTCATGACTGCCCTCCTATCTGTTCTTCTGCTAGAGAAATTCAAACCATGTAAATTATCCATTTAACTTTAACCGCATTGCTGTTTTGTGTGTGCACCCTGAATAAAGGTCAAGTTCCATCCCATTTAAGCTTGATATATTAGTGTTAAGGAGCTTTCTCTAGGCAGCTGTGAGGAGATGAAGCACTGTGTTTGTAGAAGCACAAAACCTCTGTCCAACCAAAACATGTTCTCCTGTCCACCAACAAGGGCGCTCTGTCATACTCCTGAAATCTCTTTTTTAGGTTGATAACATAAGGTCTGGCAACAGGTGCAATGTCAAGCCAGACTGTGTGTTTTTTCCACGGGAACTAAACAAAAAAAGCCTTAAACCAACAACTACATTTTTGTGGCAAAAAGTAAATACATCAAAGAACACATACTGAATATCAGTTATAAGCTACACATCATGTTGCACCTGCACTGTAACAAAATGACTACTTGATTCCCTTAGCAAAAATCTAATAGATTCTCAAATGGGACAAAGTAACTATCCATGAACTACTGTGATCTTGGTCAACAGCCCATTCAAGCAGTGGCATACCACAAAAGCACTTGAAAGCCAATGTCTAAAGTTTTCTTGTCCAAAGAACTCAATCCCTACTTTTTGTACTATTTTGAAGAATTGATTATCTGAAGTATTTCAGACAGCTAGCTGTCTGTAGTCACACCTGAAAATTAAAGTAGGGGACATCCTAGGCAGTTATTCCTATAGTTGTCAGAAACAGGATTTGGGTTTACAGCATCTCAACAATGTTTTCAGTCAAAATGCAATGTAACTTTTAAGTTCACCTGAGAATTCCTTAATAGAAGCTTTTTTTCACAAGCGTGATTTGGATTCACAGTATTTCAAATAGCGTTTCCTATCAAAATGCCATAGTGTCCCTTTAAGGTTCCGTTGAGAACTCCTGAACAAAATATTTTAATTTCCCTGTATTAGGACGTTTCTGCACCCAGAACTTCAGATGTCGGCTCGGCTTTGCATCAAACTACAAATTCACTCCTGACTGTTAATCGGCGATGTGGGTTTTACCTCAGAACGATGTTTTCTGAAGTAAGTCACATGGTTCCTCACATGTTACAGGTCGTGCTTTTCATTTGCCCAACACTTCAGAGATGGGCAGAATTATGAGCACAGAAACACAAATGCACTCACATGGGGCATTTTTCTGTCTGTAAGACAGTGCCAAAGAGAAACAACTTGAGGCATCTTCTCAAAGCCTTCCAAAAAGTCTTAAATGGTTGGGGTTAATCTGGCTAAAAGATCCATGACAGATCGGGGCCTGGAGTCCAGCAGAGAATCATATCGGCTAAAAATGAGTGATCCATTTGAAGTCTCTGGACTGGGTCCATTCATTACAGTGTAGAAGTCACAAAGTATTCTGGAATTTGTTTAGGTTCTTAGTTATCTTTTTGTGTGAACCTGTTTTCCAGTTGCATATTGACTGTTCTCTGTTGGTCTCTGAAAGCTGTCCCTGTAAAAACTGAACATCCATGGTGTCTAAGAGGACCATCTTAAGGATTTTGGGGGCCTTGAACCAAACATATTTTGGGGGCCCCAGTTCGGAAAAGCTTTGAATTTATGATTCAATTTCAGCTTTTTTATGGCTTCTTTGGCCAGGTCACAGACAGTGCACAGACACCCTCCTCCAAATTCTAAATGCATTTACATCTGATATCCAAGGATAGTGGCTTTTTTTTTTTTTTTAAAGTTTTAAAAACCGTTATTAAAAACAAGTAGCAGTGAACACAGCTTGGTGCCTACAACCCTGGCCGGGCCAGCAGCGTAAACACTTAAAATGACAACCAAGCATTAAGCCGGGAGATGCACAGCAAGTCGCCTACAACCACTTTGGGCCGGCCGCGTAGACAGAATCATTGCACACAAAGTAAACAGGCTTTAGAGGGGCATCAAACCATGTAGAGCAGGAGGGCCTAAACCATGATCTGCAGTAGTAATTTTGATGCACATATATCCCCATGTCGGCATTGTCAGGATGCATGCTATCCTGAATCCCAATTGTGTTCCTGATGAGGCGTCTGCTCCCAAGTAACCCCTGTTATGTGTGCTAAGATGCATTGTCAGGTGCATCATGCAGATGAATGTGCGTTAGTTCGGAAGGCCAGGGTGACTCCAAGAGAAGGAAAAGAGTAAACCCGGATCGTGTCAACTATACAAAACAACTAAACAGGTCGTGATGTGATACATGGTGTGGGTCATCTAGCATATTCCATATAATGGTGTGCAAGAGGGGAGGGGTCTCGCGTAAGCAGTAATCCGGGTGTGTCATGTAGGCTGAGCGTGCGCGTAATTCAATCGCTTGGGAAAAGCTGGAGTGCTCTAAGTTTTGGGGGACTGAAGCATGTGAACTCAGTGCGCATTAGTTAGGATATTAATGGCTGCCATATGTGCTGAAATTTATTTTCGGTGCTCGCTAGGCTGTGAGAGTCGTTCCATCACCAGAATATGCTAGACTCTAGCAAACCATTGGGCCACAGAAGGTGGAGAGATGCGCTTCCATGTGCACGCTATAAGTTGCAGTGCTGCTAAGAGTAAATGGCGGATGAGGGCCATGGATTGTCACGTGCTGCAAGTGTGGAAGCGGGTATCCCACGATGCCCTTGATATGTCCCAAGACTTCCTTCCAAAAGGTGGCTATAATCTGACATGACCACCAAATGTGATATAGTGTGCCTTCGCCCGTTCCACAGCACCAGCAGAGGCTGGGGACCGTGCGGTAAATAGCCGCCAAGCGAGAGGGCGTATAGTGCCATTGGAGCATTAATTTGTATGCGGTTTCACAGGAGGCAAGGCTGCAATATGTTTTGGGGATGTCTTGCCATAGTGTGTCCCACTGTTTGGGGGAAATGCCCTCCGGGGTTGCTTGTTGCCAAGCAGTGTGGTATTTGTGGGTGCGGATCGGGGTCGAATGCTGCAACACTTGATAGGTTTTAGAGATCAGTCCTCTAGTGCTTGCAAAGGCCCACACTAGTTTCTCGAATAGTGTAAAGGGGCTGCCGCACGGATCCCAGGGGTGGACAGCCAGTGTCGTAGCTGAATGTATTGAAACTGCGCATTGGGGGGAAGCGTAAATTCAGCCCTGCAGGTGTCAAACATCTTCATATCATCTCCTACTAATAGGTAACGGAGCGTCCGACAGTCCCAGTCACTCCATTTACTGAATGCGAGTATCGGTAAGCCCGGTCGGAACTCCGGGTTACATGCGATAGGGGTATTCGGGGACGGGAACTTAGTTAAGCCCTTTTTTACCGCTATTCTATCCCAAATATCAAGCACTGTTTTGGTGGGAGTTGCGACACATGTACTTCAGGGACGGGCATCCTTAGGTAACCAAGCAAGGTCCCACAGTGGCCGACACGCTACCGCACGGTCCATGTGGAACCAATGCTTTTCGCTTTCGCGCACCACCCATTCAGAGATATACCTTAGGTGAGCCGTCCAGTAATATTTTATCAAATTAGGGCAAGCTAAGCCCCCCTATCCCGCGAGCGCATCAGTAGTGAGCGTGCTATCCGAGGTCACTTCCCGTTCCACATAAAGGCACGCAGGTCTCCCTGGAGGCGCTGTAGGTCTACTGCGGGATCGGCATCGGCAAAGTCTGAAACAGGTAGGAGACCCGCGGTAAGATGTTCATTTTAATAATATTAATGCACCCCAGCCAAGAGATATGTAGAGGTCTCCATCTCTGGAGATAGGCCAGTACTGAGCGGCAAAGAGCGGTCCCGTTAACAATAGACCAGGAGGTGAGCGAGGGGGTGATATGGAGTCCCAGATACTTGATGGAATATGAAGTCCAGTGAAAAGGGGTCAGGCCCTGCAGTACTCCAGCCTCTGAGGCCGGGATGTTAATGTTGAGAACGGAAGACTTAAAGATCGATCTTGAAGCCAGAGACGGCTTCAAAGGCCTGCAAGCTATCGACCACACAGGGGAGCGAGAATTCCAGTTGAGTCAAAGTGAGAAGGTCATCCGCAAAGAGGTTAATTTTGTGGGTCTGACTGCCAAACAACAGGCCCCTTATCCCTTCCAGTTTCCTCACCCGTATGGCAAAGGCTCTACCGCTAACGCGAAGATCAGGGGCGAGAGAGGACATCCCTGTCGCGTGCCCCGATGGAGCGATATCGGCACGTAGTCCGCCCATTCACCCTTATACAGGCTGTTGGGGCCACGTACGACGCCATAAACTTCGAGATAAACTCCCGTCCGAGGCCTATTTTATCCAGGACGGTGCGGAGGTAAGACCAATCCACCCTGTCAAATGCCTTCACCGCGTCGAGCAAGAGAAGGCAGGTGGGAATATTCAAGCGCCGCGCCTTTTCGACCAGGTGAGCTATACGTCGAATATTGTCTGCACCCTGTCTGTGGTGGATAAACCCTACCTGGTCAGGCTCAATGAGGACAGGGACATAAGGGTCGAGACGCGTAGCTAATATTTTAGTAAAGAGCTAAGCATTGGTGTTAAGCAGGGCTATGGGACGGTAGGAAGAGCATTGTGCTGGGTCCTTGCCCGCCTTGGGGATGAGCGAGATCTCGGCCATTGCCATGGTGGGGGTAAGGCCCACATCACCCGAGAAGTAGTTAAATAGGCGCAAGAGGTGTTCCTGCAACTGAGGAAGAAAGAAACGATAAAAGAGCACAGGGAGCCCATCTGGGCCAGGCGCTTTACCTAGGGGAAGACTTTGGGTAGCTGCACGTAGCTCCTCTACCATAATGGGACCGCCTAAAAGAGTCGCATGATGCGTGGCCGAGGGTTCCCACTCACAATCAGCAAGTTAAGAGTGGAGCCTCGTGGGAGAGGGATCTTCCCGAGAGCAGTCTCGTTGATAATAATCGCGAAAGGCCCCAGACTTGTCCTGTTCCGCTGTTGCCCCTGTAGTAGTACCTGTCTGACTCTTAGCAATGTGTTCCTTAGCCTGACGCTGGCGCAGTTTACGAGCCAACAACATGCCCACTTTTTTCCCGCCCTCATAATACTTCTGCTGCAGAGACATAAGGGCATGCTCCGCTATACCCGTGCGGTGTGCGCGCAACTTACCGCGCAAAAGAGCTAATCGTCTTTTGGTCCGTCGGGTTGAGGCCTCTTTGTCCACCCACTCTTGCTGCTTGATCTCTGCCGTGAGTTTAGATTCCACCAATTTCGCCTCCCTCCCCCTGGCGGTGGCAATAGACGTCATCGTTCCCCGTATCATGGCCTTAAATCCATCCCACAGTGTGTGTAGGGAGATGTCGGGGGAGGCATTGAGCTGGAAATATTCTGTAATTCCCTTCCGAATCTCCTCTGCATCCACCGGGTCACGCAATAGGTGCTAGGGCATGTGCCATCGGGGGGTGCTAACCAGGTGAGAGACCCGATCTTCCCATGTGAGTTCGAGATGGGCATGATCAGAGAAGGAAATATCCGAGAGTTCCGCTGTGCGGAGGCATTTAAGAAGGGAGGGGGTGACCAGGGCATAGTCTATACACGAATAGGAGGTGTGCACGTGAGTATAATGAATGGTCTCTAACATTGGGGTGTTTGTATCGCCATGCATCTACCAGCCCCCATTCCTCAATGTCTTTCTTAAGATGTGCCGACATGGCCCCAGTATTTTAGAATGTCGCGCCAGTTATGTCCAGGTAGTGGTCCCAGACTAGGTTAAAGTCGCTGCACACTATGATATCCCCCTCCTGTTTGCTGTTTGCGCAGAACGCGTCTGATATATGCATCCTGTGCAGTGTTAGGGGTGTAAAGATTAAGCAGTGTCAGCTGGAGCTTCCCCCGTAGACGCAAGTATCGACCCTCCCCATCCCGGGTGTTCGAGGCATGTGAGCTGTAGATCACATGCTTATGCATAGATCGCCATCTAGTGTTGGGTCTGGATGTTTGCACTTTGTTTTTCTTCGAAGAAGTCTTCCTAGTCACGAGGTAGGGGACTCCTCCTTTCGGTGATAGTGCGCATGGTTATCGACTCCATCTTCAGATTGTTTTTTTCCGCCATCGGGTTCGGATGTGACTCGCTGCGCTCCGGTTCGACGCCTATCCTTCGGTTTCTCTCGGTGCGTACAACACTCAACCTCGACGGTATTGTTTTCGATTGCGTTATCCATTCTTCGCGGATCGTGTTCTTACAATAAACTCTTTACGATCGGAGCGCTCGTGGTAGGCCGTTCGGGCTAGCCCCCGGTTCGACTCGCAGTCGGTGGAACGAACTCCTTTTAAATTCTATCCTCGGTGCCACGCGAAATATCCGCGCACCGATTCACACGTGGTATGCAACCTGTGTCTGTCACAGTGAACAGGACTGCGACGCGTGCCGAGCTTTCCGCTCCAAGAAGACTCTTCGCGACCGTCGGGCCCGACGACGCGACATGCAGAGCCAACACACAGGCTACATTCCGGACCTCTTCGGACCTGAATCAGGTGAAGAGGCTGACAACCCTATCGGAGCCGAGGAGGAGCAAGAACAGATCTCCCTCTCCGACGATGGCTCCAACCAGGATGAAGACATCCCGCATGGACAACGTACTGTAAGTACAGGCCCTACCTTGCCCCAACTCAACCAAAAAGAAGGCTCCGGACTAACCCGCGCCCTCGGGCCCCGGTCGGCACCGAGACCACGCTTCCGACGCCCCGCCTCCTGGCTCGGCATCGAAGCCTACCTAAAAGCCTTCCGGCTCCGAAAAGCCCCATTCCAAATCGGGCACCGAGCCAAAGCCTTCAGGATCAAAGACCAAGTCCGGCTCCGATCATCACCACTCGGCACCGAAAACCACCTCGGATCCGAAAAGTCCAGCCCCAAAACCATCGGCACCAAAAATTTCGGTGCCGAAAAAACTGATACACCAAAGTCACCTAAGAAGCATAGTTTCGGTGATCTGCTCGAGAAACCGGACCCAAAACAGAAAATTTTGGTCATACATCCAAAAACCGGCCACATTACTACCAAAGTGACTTTAAAAAGAGGGGCTACTACCGAAGAGGAATACCACATTCCATTAAAGAAGAGAACTGTTGGGACAAACCCCTCCCCTCCTCCTCTTCCTTCACCACCTTTACCTCAGTCTCTGTCTGTGCCACCTTCACCTGAGCACTCACCACCATATATACCGGACGATCAGGGTGATGGGGACGGGGATGATACTAATGATGCTGATCAGCCTGGACCTACAGATGAGTGGGATGACTATAACACTGACTCGTTCACTGACAATGACCCTGACCTATATCCTACCAGGCCCTCTCCACCAGACGACAGCGTAGGATATATTGAATTGCTAGGCAGGGCTGCCAATTACCATGGGGTCCAGCTGCATAAAGAATCCCTTGAAGAGGATTTCCTCTTTGAAACATTAAACAGCACACAAAAATCCACACATATGTTGCCCATGCTTAAAGGAATGACCAGACATGTAGACGATATATTTAAGGATCCTGTCAGGGCACGTATCCTTACCCGTAGGGTGGATAAAAATACAAACCTGCACCATCTGATCCAGTCTACATAAGAGGACAATTACCCTTAGACTCAGTTGTTTCTAATGCACGTAAAAGGGCAAACTCCCAGACTACTGGAGACGCACCACCCCCAGGTAGAGAGTCAAAGTTCCTTGATGCTTCAGGGAAAAGATTAGCCTCCCAGGCAGCTAACTTCTGGTGCATATCTAACACACAAGCGCTGCTAGCCAGATATGACCGTGCGCATTGGGATGAAATGGAACAACTTATCCAATTTTTACCCCAAGACATAAATCTAAAGCACACGACCTGGTACGTGAGGGACAACTAATTTCCCACAATCAAATTAGGTGCTCCCTAGATGCGACTGATACATCTGCCAGAGCGGTGAACACTAGTGTCCTTTTAAGAAGGCACGCCTGGCTACGCATATCTGGGTTCAAACCGGAGGTTCAGACCTCAATATTGAACACACCATTCGATAATGAACACCTGTTTGGGCCGGTGGTAGATTCTTCACTTGAGAAGATGAAGAAAGATACCGAAGTGGCTAAATCAATGGGAGCCCTTCAGTCTCCACAAGGCCGTGGTTCCTTTCGGCGCTCCTTTTATCGAGCAGGGTCCAAAACCACTTCCTCGGACGCTACATCCACCTATAAGGGCAATCACCAACACTCAGGTTCTAAAACTTACTTCAGAGGTGGTTATAGAGGAAACAACGGCAAGGGCAGAGGTAGAGGTTCCAACACACGTACCGCCCCCTTCAATACAAAACAGTGACTTGCCCATAGTTCCCCCCGACCACTTAACACCTGTGGGGGGAAGACTGTCACAATTTCTACCAAAGTGGTAGTCAATAACCACGGACAAGTGGGTTCTCCAACTTATCCATTCTGGTTACTGCCTGGAGTTCATCAACACTCCCCCAAACATTCCCCCAAAGTCGCACAAACTTTCACTGGATCACCTACACCTTCTCAAACAAGAGGTACAATCCCTGCTTCTAAAACAAGCTATAGAGCCCGTACCACCACAACATCAGGGGTCGGGCGTCTACTCCTTTTACTTCCCAATTCCCAAAAAGGATGGTTCTCTCAAACCAATATTAGATCTCAGAGAACTAAATCTTTACATACAGTCAGACCATTTCCACATGGTAACACTTCAACAGGTTCTACCCCGTTTGCAAAAAGGCGACTTTCTTTCTACTCTAGACTTAAAAGACGCCTTCTTTCATATTCCAATCCATCCGGCTCACTGCAAATTTCTCAGGTTCGTGGTAGCAGGTCAACACTACCAATTCAAGGTACTCCCATTCGGAGTCACCACTGCCCCCAGAGTCTTCAAAAAGTGTCTGGCGGTATTAGCTGCGCATCTAAGAAGACAAAGCATACATGTCTTCCCCTATCTGGACGACTGGCTCATCAAAGCCAGCACGTGCCAACAATGCCGCAACCATACTTCCGTAACCATTCAGTTACTTCACCAGCTAGGTTTTACAGTCAATGTGTTAAAATCACATCTTCAGCCAAATAAAGTTCAGAACTACCTAGGAGCCACTCTGGATACTCTAAGGGCTCTAGCGTTTCCCAACGCAGCCAGAATTCGAAACATTCAGTCGCTAATTCGCAAATTTCCAGCCACTCAATCACTTCCAGCTCGAGTGTTTATGCAACTGTTAGGAATGATGGCATCTTGCATCATGATCGTTCCCCATGCCAGGCTGAACATGCGTCCACTTCAAGAATGCTTAGCCAGTCAGTGGAACCAGTCACACGGTCTATTAACCGATCTAGTGTTGGTAAGAGGCCGTACTCCTCGCTCTCTGCAGTGGTGGAACATACAAAATCTGTCAAAAGGACGGCCGTTCATAGACCCAGTTCCACAGACAGTATCTGAAAGAGACACGTTAGTGAGAGATTCCTTACCTTAGAATATCCCTAGGCGTCAGGCTGGATCCGGAAAGTTTTGCGTAGCAGTACCCCTGCGCGTCGGTAGGCGGCATGGTGCGGCTCCGCGTCCGGCGTCGTGATCGCCGGGATGACGTCGCGGTCAGTACTTAGACGCCGCCCATGTGCGCTGGCGTCAGTTCTTTCTTTTTCCGCGCCAGTAAGCGCAGATCCGGATTGAGCAGTGCCCCCAGCCTTTTTTGACTGAGTATTTTTTGAGACTTTTTTGTCCAAGTTTTCGAGTCGCTTCGACTCCAAGGTGTCAGTAGGGATGCCCGGCTTCCAAGCCATGCGAGATCTGTAATCGCATGATGTCGATTACGGATCCGCACCGAGAGTGTCTCTTCTGCCTGGGGCGCGACCACGACCCCAAGTCGTGCCCCGAGTGTCGGTCCCTCGCCCCGAAGGCTTTGCGAGAGCAGTCTCGAAAGCTCCTCGAGGCCCGGCACCGCGCCGCTCGAGGTCCCGGGAGAGGTCGAGGGGCCGGTCGCGGAGCCGTCGTCGGGGTCGAAGTCTTCGTCTTCAGGTAAGGCGAAGCACAAGAGGTCTAAGAAGCGTCGCTCTAAGACCTCCCCTCGCCGGTCTCACGACCCGGCCGAGGGTCCAGTTGGTACCGCCCCCGCGGCTCCGGGGGTACCCGAACAGCCGATGCCGGCCTACCCGCCTGTCCCGGGTCCGACGTCGACTCCGGCCGAGATACAGGACTTCCTGTCGGCCATACGCATCTTCGGGCCTAAGGGTTACCCCGGTGCGCCTTCGGGCCCCAGTGGGAGTCCCCCTTCGGCACCACCGGCGGCTCCGGCCCCGGTGTCCCCGGCGGTTCCGGCCACGGCGCCGCAGGACCCCCTCGGATCCAGGCCTGGATCCCGGTCGACGCCGGTTGACCTAATAACACCTCCACCGGCGCCGACCTCACCGGTACCGTTCACGGCGCCGTCCGAGGCCCCGGGCGGCGCCGTCCCCAGGTTCTCCCCGGACCTGGACACGGAGCCGGATCGACGTCGCTCGACGCCGATTCCGACGCCGATGGGACCTTTCTTCCCTCATGTCCCTCCTCCATACTTTTCACCTGTTTTGGAGGACGAGGAGGACTGGGAGGGGTCGGAGGACCCTCTCACAGCTCAATGTGAGCCTTATAAGGACTAGGCTGAGGAACTAGGTGATGCCAGTGGTCTGGACACCTCTCCTGACCTTGGCATGCTGTCTCCTCCTTCCGTGGCTACGGAGGAGGGAGCAAGTTATGCAACGGTGTTGCGTAGGGTGGCCGCGGCCTTGCGCCTCGAGCTCCCTACAGTGGCTGTCAGGACTAACCTCCTGACGGAAGTGCTTCAGCCGGCGGCTACCTCTTCGGAGCCACTGCTGCCGTTCAACGACGCACTTTCTGACGTTCTTTTGGGCACCTGGGCTCCTGTGGACAGGAACGTAGCCCGACGCCATCGCCCGGCCCCGGGCGACCCTCTGTTCCTCTCCCAACACCCCACCCCCGAGAGCTTGGTTGTCCAAGCCTCTACCTCTCAAACCGCCTTCCCTATGGCTCCGCCGGATAGGGAATCCAAAAAACTGGAACAATTTGTGAAGAAGATTTTTTCTTCCTCCAGTGCTGGTTTGCGGTCCGTGAACACCGCTTGCCTTTTGGGCCGTTACTCCCACTCTCTGTGGGATTCGGTGGCGCAGGTGCTGCCCAAGTGTCCTGAGGAGGTCCAGGCACTTCTCTCCCGTGCTATTGCGGACGGGAGAGACGCAGCGAAGTTCACTATCCGATGTGGCCTAGATACCGCTGACTCGCTAGGCAGATCGCTTGCTATGACAGTGGCGCTGCACCGTCACGCCTGGCTGAGGACCACTGGTTTTCGGGCGATGTCCAAAACACCCTTATGGACATGCCCTTTGATGGTATCCGCCTTTTGGCAATAAGGCAGACAGCGCTGGAGCGCTTTAAGGACTCGCTGGCTACGGCCAAGTCCTTGGGCCTCTCCGCCCCGCGCCCTCCGCAGCAGTCTGCTTTTCGCCCCTTTCGTGGCCACGGAAGGGGCGCCCAGTCACGTCCACTGCCCAGCCACCGGCCCGCGCAGCAGGCGCCTGCGCGGCCGAGGACGTGGCTCCTGCCGAGGCGGGTCGGGTAACCAGCGTGCGGGTCAGGCCACCACCTCCGCCCCGTCCGCGGCCTCCAAGCCCTCCTAGTCCTTCCTTTCCAGTCCACGGCACGCCAGTGGGGGGCAGGGTCCGCCATCACCTTCCCCACTGGCGCACCATCACATCGGACAGGTGGGTTTTGGACATTGTCCGAAGGGGCTACTCCCTCCCCTTCGAGACTACCCCTCCAGCCATGCCACCTCAGCACCACCGTATGTCGGGGGACCATTCGGTTCTTCTTCGACAGGAAGTTGCGGCCCTCTTGGCCAAGGGGGCCATCGAGCGCGTTCCGACCCCAGAAGTAGGGCGTGGTTGCTATTCCCACTACTTTCTGGTGCCCAGTAGTTAGTAACGTGTGCATTAACAGCGGACGCATCCCTAACTGGATGGGGAGCTCATCTTCAACAACACACAGTGCAAGGCCTGTGGAGCCACCAACAAAAGTTGCTCCACATCAATCATTTAGAGCTGATGGCGATCTTTCTAGCTCTCAAAGCCTTTCAAGATCACCTCTCTGGCAAAGCTGTCTTGGTTCGAACCGACAACATGACAGCTATGTATTACATACAGAAACGGGGGGACACACTCTCTCCAACTGTCCCACTTAGCCCAAGACATCTGGAGGTGGGCTATCCACCACAATATCTATCTCCTAGCGGAACACCTCCCAGGAGTCAACAACCAGATTGCGGACCTCCTCAGCAGACAAAGGTATCAAATACACGAATGGGAACTTCACCCTCAAGTTCTCCACCCATACTTCCAAGCTTGGGGAGTCCCTCAGATAGATCTGTTTGCAACACCCCAAAATGCAAAATGCCCTAGCTTCGCCTCCAGGTATCCACACACGTTGTCCAAAGGCAATGCTCTATGGATGAACTGGTCAGGGATATTTGCTTACACTTTTCCGCCTCTCCCACTCATTCCATCAGTGGTTCGGAAACTCAGACAAACATCCCTCACACTAATACTGGTAGCTCCAACATAGGCAGGTTAACCCTGGTTCACAACCCTGTTGGAACTCTCTCTGGTACCGCATCAAAAATTACATTTAACTCCCAGTCTCCTCACACAGAGCCATGGAGAAATCAAACAGCCAGATCCCAAACAATTGAACCTCGCGATCTGACTCCTGAAGTCAGTTTGGTTATCTGATCCTTCCACCAGACTGTATGAACATTATTAAGGAGGCTAGAAAGCCTACCACAAGAGCCTGCTACACAGCCAAATGGAAGCAATTTGTTATCTGTTGCAATAACAATTATATCAACCCTCTGGATGCTTCCATACAAAACATTATCTGCTACCTCTTACATTTACAACAGTCATCATTGGCCTATACATCCATCAGACTGCATCTCGCTGCAATTGCAGCATATCTTCAAAATAGGCAACATTTATCGCTATTTGGAGTGCCTGTAATCAAAGCATTTATGGAAGGACTAAAAAGAGTTATACCACGAAGACTTCCACCTGCCCCAGTGTGGAACCTTAACATAGTCCTCACAAGGCTCATGGGCCCACCATTTGAACCCCTGCACAAATGTGACCTAAAGTTCCTTACTTGGAAAACAGCTTTCCTCATTGCAATCACTTCATTAAGAAGAGTGGGTGAACTTCAGGCACTAACCATAGAAGAACCTTTCTTCCAGCTACACAAAGATAAAGTGGTTGTTCGTACCAACCCCAAATTCCTACCTAAGGTAGTATCTGCATTTCACATTAATCAGTCAGTTGAATTACCTGTTTACTTCCCTCAACCTGACTCTGTTGCAGAAAGAGCTCTACACACCTTAGATGTTAGAAGAGCACTCTTGTATTACACTGAAAGAACGAAATCTTTTCGTAACACCAAACACCTTTTTGTTGCTTTTGCACCACCTTACAAGGGCAATCCTATATCCAAATCAGGTATTGCTAGGTGGATTGTTAAATGTATTCAGATTTGCTATGCAAAAGCCAAAAGGACTCTAACGGTACCTCCTAGAGCACATTCCACTCGTAAACTAGGAGCTACTATGGCCTTATGGAACATCCCTATCACTGACATCTGCAAAGCTGCAACATGGTCCACACCACACACATTCACCAAACACTATTGCGTGGATGTGTTAGCCAGACAACAAGCTAATGTGGGCCACGCAGTACTTAAACACTATTTCAGACAACTCCATCAGTTACAGGATAGCCACCGCTTAGGGGAGACTGCTGTATAGTCTATGCATAAGCATGTGATCTACAGCTCACATGCCTCGAACGGAAAATGCTACTTACACAGTATGCATCTGTTCTTGGCATGTAGAGTTGTAGAATCTCATGCGCCCACCTGCCTCCCCGGGTACCTGTAACTGCTGTAGTTCTCTTCTTACTATTCAAACATACACATGGCCATCTCTATTCTTTACTACTACTCCATTCTCTCACCCTCTGCGGGAAAACAATCTGAAGGTGGAGTCGATGACCATGCGCACTATCACCGAAAGGAGGAGTCTCCTACCTCGTGACTAGGAAGACTTCTTCGAAGAAAAACAAAGTGCAAACATCCGGACCCAACACTAGATGGCGATCTATGCATAAGCATGAGATTCTACAGCTCTACGTGCCAAGAACAGATGCATACTGTGTAAGTAGCATTTTCCCTCCCGAGTGACACAGGTGTAAAAGTTTGCCTTACACAGCACCCCCACTTCGGGTGGGACATGCGGTGCAACTCTGCCTTCATTAGGTGGGTCTCCTGGAGCATTATGACATCTGGGTCGTGGTGAAGAATGTAACGCCATATTTGTTTCCGTTTGTTCGGAGAGTTGAGGCCCCGGACATTTAGTGAAAGCAGCGTAATGTCCCCCATGGAGAAAGTGAGGTCAAGAGAGGCATATCCGAGTGGCGTGTAGGAGCCCGCTTCATAATTCTAGCATATGGTGTGTTGCAAGCAAGATTTCCTGTGACCGTGTCCTGCGGCTGCCCCCTCCCCACAGCCATGTCAAGCGAACCCCAACTAGGCAGTCCCCATCTGCAGAGGAGTCCCATCTTAAAAGGTAGTGATTGCCCAGCTATCTGTGTCCTCTTCTCCCCCCCCCCTTCCCATAGCAGCAAGTGGCCCACCAGTATCTCCGCAAACAATATCGTAGGTGACCTGCGAAAGAAACCAAAAAATACAAAAAACAACAGCGGGCCAACAGGGCCCAACAAGGTCTTCTCAGTCTGCAGAGATCGGCACTGAGTTGCTCTAATCCCGCTGGAGGAGTCACCCTCTAGGAGAGAGGATCCGGGGGAACGGACCATCGAGGGCATAGCCAGAGCATCATCAGGGCGAGCCCGGTGGGCCCCCCGGGACCCACCACTCGTCACAGTTCCCGGGGTGAGGGCCCATGGTCGCCGCTACCTGCACTTGGGTCCTCCGGTCGGTCACAGCAGGCTCTGGGTATGTTGCAAGCAGTCACCTCCATGGTGTCCCATCTTCAGACAGAGCCAGCAGTCGAGTAGGCAGGGGAGGGGCCCCCGTTGAGGCTGCGCAAGTGATCAATAACATCCTGAGACTATAGTTCTGCATGTTGTCTATTTGAGCGACGTGAAGGAACTGTGACCCACCTGGGCTTAATATCACGGCCTGAGGCGCCCAGAGAGGAGAAGCTTTCGTCTACCGGGGGTTCATCAGGTAGACCCAGCAATGCTTTGGCCTCTGCCAGCGAGTGGCGCCTGCCCTCCCACTGGAACAGAAGCGCGAAGGGGTGGCCCCACTGGTAGGGGATGCCCTGTGCTCGTAGCTTATCAGTAAAAGGCTTAAAGTCCCACCGTTTAGAGTGACAGTGGAGAGGTCTTGGTTGAGCTGGATCGTGTGCCCCTGATATTTGATCTGTCTTGTTGGGGGCCGCCTGCATGATTGCTTCCTTTTCCGTAAAAAAATGTACCCTGGTAAGGATATCCGGCCCACTGCCTTTGCGAGCTGAGCCCACGGAGACTGTGAGCCCGATCAAGGGCAGGGGGGAATGCATCCTCAACTCCTCGGACCGTCTACAAAAGCTCTGGAGTGAACGCCACTATGTCTGTGCACTCGGCGCCAATCGGGACCCCCCCCCGTATGCGAATATTGTTGCGGCGGCTCCTTTTTTCAAGGGCTTCCTGCTTGGTCTGAAGCTCAATGTGTTGATCTTCTAATGCACTAATGCGCCGCAGTAGCATCTCATGATCCTCTGATCTAGCATCAACAGTCCGCTCCAGGTCATCTCCCCGGTCCCCAACCTCAGTTACCTCTCTCCGGATGCCACAGAGTCCCAACTTAAATTCCTCTTTGAGGGAGGAGATATCGGTGCGTATCTCCTGCAGGAACTGGTCCATGTATCCTTGTGTGATTGGTGCTGAAGGTTCCCCGCCCGTTGGGGCCGGGGTCGAAGCTGAAGACTGCATTGCTACTTCCGGCTGGGGGGCCTTGTGCCACGAAGATGTTACCGGGTTTTCTTTAAGTGCCTTAGAACGTGGCATAGCAGTGGTCTGGAGCCGCCAATATATGAAGTCCCACGTGGAAGATCGCCACTGCGCTGGAGTTCGCCCACTCGATGTGCTGCCAGCAGGCCGTGGGTGCAGCTCTCCCTATGCAGTGTGTTTGTGCGCCTCAATCTGTCTGGGATCGCCGCAAGGGGTTCCCAAGGGCGGGGATGCTCCACGCCGCTCTCCGAGTTGGGCCCTGGTGCGGCTGCTATGTCAACCTCACTCTCATCAATGTTTTGTGGGGCCCCCATCCCTCCACACAGAGTCTGATTGCTCCTCCGGGCCGATTCGCCTGGTGTTAGGCTGCCTCTAGTCTCTGGTGCTTCACAGCAGCACACAAATTTAGTAAGGGCCGCAGCCGATCCTATACGTGCCACAGTGAACTCTGCGAGCGGGGGCCTGGGGATGACAGCGCACCCCCTCGTCACCTGTCGTATATGCACCCACCTCTCAGTTTCAAGGACGAAGAATCCGCTGTGAGACGGGTGCCCTTTTCGAGGCACTATATAGCGCTGATGTAGATATCAGAATCCAGTGTAAGAGTGTCTCACCGCCCCTACCTCCACCACTCGCACATCCGAGGCACCGCCGCTCTAGTACCCTGCGGCCAAGGTGTCAATGCAGGTCGCTGTCAGGGTCGAGGCGTCTCAATGTGCGGGGCCCGCAGGTAACAGTTCAGCAGGGAAGGCCAGCCATCCCCTAGTCTCCTCCAGGCTGTAACCGGTGCACCACAAGCTTTCATGCGCCCAATGCGCGCTGCAGTGGCGGGCTCTCTCCGCAGCCGCACAGCACACAGTCCCCACACCCGCACGCCAGGGGAGGGCGAGTCCGCCTCCAAGGCCCACCGTCCGGGTGACCTTGGTGTATCAAGGGCGAAGGGGGCTTCAATCCGGCTCAGGTCAAGCAAAGCACAGCATGAGATGCATAGGGCCACCCGTTCTCAGGACTCAACACCATATGGCAGTGAAGAACGATGCAAACTGTGCCCTGGTGCTAGCGGGAGTTCCAGGGCCTAATCCAGGCTTATCCAAGAGGCCGCCAGTCAGTTCCGCCCGCCACAGCCCCCGCAGTGGAAGACTCCTCTCCTCTCAGATTTCTCATCCGCCGGGGGGGCCCCCCCTAAGGAAAACGAGTGCGAGCTCACTCCCGGCGCGCCAGCCAAACTAGTCACAGTGTCCGTGTAGTAGGGGAGGGGATGGGCTCACAGCGGACGCCTGAGTGAAGATGGCGGCCGTCGATCCCCCCCGCAGGTGCTATAGGCCCAAAAGTGCAGGGAGTTCCTTACCGGTTCAAGCGGGTGTGCAGGCAATGCTCAGGCAGGTTGCAGCAAGTTCTGAAGGGCTCTTGAGGTTCTTGGGAGCAGCCGGCGGCACGAACCTCGGGCTGAGGACCCAAGTTGGTGGCTCACAATTGCTGCACCGGTAACGGAGCTTCCCCGACGGTAACCAACATAGATCCAGCAGTTCGGTGCGCAAGTAATGGTCCGGCGTGCCGCCACAGGCCTCGGGGGCAGGAACCAGTGCCCCAGGTGGTCTCTTCCGGAGAGACGGGTGCAAGCTCAGCACAAGGACACCAGTCAAGTGAGCCGCTATGTCGGTGCAATGAAGGAGGGGACGGGCGCGCCGTGAGTACCTGTTTAAAGATGGCAGCCACCGATCTCCTCTGCAGCTTGTCCCGGCCCAAAGGTGCAGGATGTTTCCTTCCGGCTTGGGCGGGGATGCAGTCAATCTTCAGGGAAGCCGCGGCAGGATCTTGAGGGCTCTTGAGGTTGTTAAGGGCAGCCAACACTCCTCCGAGCTCGTCCGCGAGCCTTTGGTTTCAGCCTCAAAATGGCAGCTGACAGTCACTGCTCCCGCTTGCCGTTGTCATCAGCCGGGGATCCGGCCTCCCGGGGCGTGATCGGCGAACAGGTAAGCCCCCACAGGCTCCGGGTGCAGGAACAAGCGCCCCAGATTACCGCTGCCGCTCCGGTGTGCGTTAATTGCAGTACAGCGGGGAGAGAATAGTTTCTGGCAACCTTAGAACATGACAACCCTGATCCCTCAGGATCGTGGAAACAGTGTACTACTTTTCGCTCAGTCACTCGTGCTTACTTGTTCAGTCTCCGAGATACACAGAATAAACAGCCTGGGCGTTTCAATAAGGGTTAATTGAACAGTTATTCTTGTGTAGAATATATGAGCTGCAACAAACATTAGACAGTAGCAGAGATATATGATTAGCAGTACAGTAAATATAAATGGATAGTACAGTTCTACCATTTTGCAATAAGCATAAATGAATACATGAATATAAAATGCAGGATAAAAGAAAGCGCGTACTCCTACGATGCCTATCTAGATGTACCTAAGTGTACCTAGCATATGAGTAGGTGTGAAGCCAAGAATCCCTCTAGGATTTAGTCGAACCCCATTACCTGAAGTGTGAGAATGTAGGAGCCCTTCTTGGTCTCGAGTTGGGCACCCCGCGAGGGATGTTTAGACCACTGTCAGCTGGAGTGACTGCATGCAGGAGCCTCAGCGTCTCTGGTCAGTGTGTCGGCCTGGAAGTCTCGGTTCCCTCTAACTAACACTAGCAAGAGGTGCTGTATTTATACAGAAAGTATCCAGGGCTCCTTTGTCCCTTGTTGCTTGCATTAGCCATTGTTGGATTTGAGGATGACGTATGGGATGAACCGTGTACGTAGATATGGGGAGGAAGGTGGTGTAGCCCCAGCCTGGTTTCTAAGAACCCTTTTAAATATTCATTCATACTGTGTGAGTCTATTGATGGAGTTATAGGACTCTATTGTTTAGGAGAAACCCTCCTTCTGCACCCAGGACTAGAACTAGGTAAAGGTTCAATCCTAAAAGGCTTGTTACAGTGTAGTGTAGGGGAGGTAATGTAGGTGAAGGGGGTATGATGTTACCCGGGCCTATATTAGGGTACCTATATGGAACATAACACCCACTCCTCTTCCGAACAGTCAACAATGATAAAAATGCTGGTGAACCATTTCCACTATTAGGTAGTAGCGCATTAAAACCATCACAGAGTGTTGTAAAAACATTGTCTTAAAATTAGTTTTAAAAACCTACTCAAGCAAAAGTCCTAATTGAGTTTGTTTATATAAGTCAAACCACTATAAGCGTCAGGAGGCCATGCTTTTCAGGAAAAGTGTCAATTTTAGAGGAAATGTTCCAAATTTAGTTGAGTTTTGGAGAAAAAGAACAAACTGAATTCTTTCCCAGCACACGATGAGCCAATTTTAGATTGTGTCCTGGCTGGGAGACGCAACATCGTCGTTGCTTGCTGCTGCAGGGGACGGTCCTTGTAACACTCCGCAGAGTACGTCAATGGAGCACAGATGATATTCAGTACTGCCAATAGCTGGTGTAGAGGCAGCCGGTGCTGTGATCGATACCTGGGTGCTAGTGGTGCTAGTGGTGGAGCTGATGCTTAACCCAGTTGTAAAAGGCACCTGCAGATTCTCAAGGAATGCAGCCATCAAGATGGGAATACGCTGGTGACATTGCTGAGCATGGGCCCTCGGGTTCCAGCCTGGTATTCAAGTCCGCAGGCGTGTCCGTTGCAAGTGTCAGAGGTCCAACACGCATTCGTCACCGCAAAACAGGCATCGAAGAACCGGTAAGATGCATTCCATCCAGGCTGGTCTAAACGATAGGAACCAAGAGGCGCTTAGTTCCTTTAGGTGAGGTGTGCCCAGATGTTGTACCATGCGCTCACTGTACTTGCGCTCCAAGAGTGCTTTTGCCATCTCGTTGGGAATTGGGCCGTCCATTGCGGAGTAGAAAAATGACAATCCGGATTCCTGCGATAGAAAGCGGGATCAGCGGAAGACCTCCAAAAACGCTTCCCAATACGGAGTGTATAAAATTCGGGATAACTCCGAGGATTGTCTGAAAGGTGCTTAGAAATCCTGACCCTATGGTCTTAAATAGGTGTACAATACCACTCGTATCAGACATATTAAAGATACGACCCATTTCTGCAAAATGAATGGGGCAGTTTGTACGTATAAGTGCCTGTATCTCGGTCGAGGTCCTTGCGATTTGAAGATCAAAGGTCTCTCGAGCGGAGGTTAAGGGTACGGTTCGCTGCAAAAGCATGGCTTTCAGTCTGCTCAAAGTATCACACTGTATACAGGAAACATTCAACGAAGGCCATAACGGCGCCTCCCTGACTGTACTTGTTGGGGGAAAACAATACTTGCATACAGCAAGTAACCCTGGAGTTCACAGTGACCAGATAGGCAATGCCCGGAAGCATCCCACAGCAGCCTTGATCGTTCAGCATCAAGTAACTCCCATTCGAGAGCAGCTCGAATACCGGTGTAATCACGGCAGCTGGAGTCCCTTTCATGTGGCAAGACAAATTCGCTACCGAACCATTGCATGCTCCGTGCAGTGAGATGTCTTGGCACATGAGAGAACCGCTTAAAGCGTTCTTGCAGTTTGTACCACTTAGAAACACTTCTCGATCCCCAGTCCGGCATCGAAATCTATATGGTAATTCCCAGGATTCCTTAATGTATTCCTCACCCATGTTTTCATATCTGCCTGCCTGCCTTTGCTCAAGGCAATATTGAAACTGTAAATGGTAGTCTATCCAGTTTTTCAATACGCAGCATTGTATATTTTGCTCCCCTTTGTGCCATTTCAACCTGTTTATCTGTTAGATTATATTCAGAAAACAGAGACGTACTGTTGATGAAACGCCAAGGCACATAGCCTGCCCGCAAAGATTGCAGCGTCCAGCTTAGTAACATAATAGAACGTAACTGAGATTGCCCGTGTTGTAATATGGCCAAATCTTGTTCTAGTAGGTCTATCGCAGAAGATACAATGTTGCCTAAGGAATATATCCTGGAGGTCAAAGTTGTTAACCCATTGTCTACCACAGCTAACGCTTTTTCCAAGTTAATACGGTCTATTTCCCGTATTCTCTCTGCGGCCTCTTGTTGGGATATTTTCCAATTTTCATTATAGGCAGCATAAATGCCAGCAAATATGAAACGCTTTTGACGGGGTTTCCTGGGACCTTGTAAACAAACCCTAAGATCCATGTCTTTTGAGAGTAAGGATAAGTACTGTTTCACTTCTGTGAGTGTTGAGGTTTCTAGCCAATCAAGGCACAACTTCCCAACACTGTAGGATGTCACTACCCCTGGATGTTCTCTTTGTACATATCGTGGGTCTGGCGTATGGATACTGTTCCCTTCGGTAATACCCAAGAATCGTTTGACATTCGTTCGTGTCTTAGGGCCAAACCAACAATTCTTTCCAATCATGGTCTGATCTATTGTACTTTAGAATGTCATCTACTGTCGCCCCTTCCTGTGAATTCGAATTTGCCACCCATGTGATGGTATCGGAAACCGAGGTGTGTTAAGGTCCTTGTACTTGGCTAATCCAAGACAGGATGTCTGTTGCACAGTGTCATTTAAAAATATTATCTGCTGTGGAATGAGGCATGCTCTAAATAGCGCTTCTGTTCCCTGGACTTGCCAGTCTCTAGAACCACAGACTGATTTTAAGTCTGTTGTGTCCTTCCATAGGTCAAACCCTTGTTCAGACAGTTGGGCAATAAAGGAAGCAGAGTATATCTGTTTGGTGTTAGTCAACATAATTTTCAGTGCTGATGTCGGTGTAACCTTATAATAAAATGAGGTCGGGTCAGTGGTGTTAAACCCTGAAAAATATGAAATTTTCTGTGCAAATGTTTGCGAACTACCTTTAGGTGGTGTAGGGCAATGCTCCCACTGGTGGTACTCAAAAACATTTCTGGGTGAAATAGATTTGTGCGGGAAATGATGACCAAAATGTTGATAACAGTACAAAGTGTCATAGTTTGAATTACCTTCTAACATTTCATTGTTCGGAAATGCAGCAGTTTTCTCTAAATCAGACAACATGTTATTAACAGATTGAGTCCCAATCATCAGAAAATGTACTGGAGGTAATGATATCACTTAATGAAATTTTAAATACATGAGAAATTTTTAAAAGTTCAGTAGGACCAAATATTTCGAAATCAACCTTGTCCCAAACTATACCGTCCGGTATAGGAACTTGCTGTAATGTTCACTGATGACAA
The DNA here is from genome assembly GCA_963921515.1 of Calotriton arnoldi. Lineage (NCBI taxonomy): Eukaryota > Metazoa > Chordata > Amphibia > Caudata > Salamandridae > Calotriton > Calotriton arnoldi. Next base: position 4,019,870 of record CAWUFW010000213.1, on the reverse strand, counting down.
GTCTCTTTGTTCACGATGTGAGGACTGATGTGGCTTCAGAATCAAATTAACTTTTTGGGCTGCGGAGCTTTGTTGAAGGTATCGCCCATTAATAAGCATGCTAAAAGTTATAATTAAGCGATACAAAAGGGGATGATGGACGGAACGTTTGAGCCAATCAAACACTCACCCCCAGTCAACTGATCTGGGTTTAATCCATCATCATTCTTTAGCTCACTCCACCACCCCAGTTCAGACATGGCCATATGCAAATCAGTCTGACCCTGTGCCTCATGGGAACAGTCCAGCCCGAACTGCCAAGCCATGTCTTCCCTGGACCGGAAACAAGCATCCTAGGACCGGTTTCTGGCATTCCAGCCGTCATCAGCCAGGCTTGCTTGAATCCAGTGGCAAAGTGAGCAAGGGACCCACGTCTGGGCATACCCCCGCCAACTTAGGGCGAACAAAGCGATACAAAAGGGGATGATGGACGGAACGTTTGAGCCAATCAAACACTCACCCCCAGTCAACTGATCTGGGTTTAATCCATCATCATTCTTTAGCTCACTCCACCACCCCAGTTCAGACATGGCCATATGCAAATCAGTCTGACCCTGTGCCTCATGGGAACAGTCCAGCCCGAACTGCCAAGCCATGTCTTCCCTGGACCGGAAACAAGCATCCTAGGACCGGTTTCTGGCATTCCAGCCGTCATCAGCCAGGCTTGCTTGAATCCAGTGGCAAAGTGAGCAAGGGACCCACGTCTGGGCATACCCCCGCCAACTTAGGGCGAACAAAGCGATACAAAAGGGGATGATGGACGGAACGCTTGAGCCAATCAAACACTCACCCCCAGTCAACTGATCTGGGTTTAATCCATCATCATTCTTTAGCTCACTCCACCACCCCAGTTCAGACATGGCCATATGCAAATCAGTCTGACCCTGTGCCTCATGGGAACAGTCCAGCCCGAACTGCCAAGCCATGTCTTCCCTGGACCGGAAACAAGCATCCTAGGACCGGTTTCTGGCATTCCAGCCGTCATCAGCCAGGCTTGCTTGAATCCAGTGGCAAAGTGAGCAAGGGACCCACGTCTGGGCATACCCCGCCAACTTAGGGGCGAACAAAGCGATACAAAAGGGGATGATGGACGGAACGTTTGAGCCAATCAAACACTCACCCCCAGTCAACTGATCTGGGTTTAATCCATCATCATTCTTTAGCTCACTCCACCACCCCAGTTCAGACATGGCCATATGCAAATCAGTCTGACCCTGTGCCTCATGGGAACAGTCCAGCCCGAACTGCCAAGCCATGTCTTCCCTGGACCGGAAACAAGCATCCTAGGACCGGTTTCTGGCATTCCAGCCGTCATCAGCCAGGCTTGCTTGAATCCAGTGGCAAAGTGAGCAAGGGACCCACGTCTGGGCATACCCCGCCAACTTAGGGCGAACAAAGCGATACAAAAGGGGATGATGGACGGAGCGTTTGAGCCAATCAAACACTCACCCCCAGTCAACTGATCTGGGTTTAATCCATCATCATTCTTTAGCTCACTCCACCACCCCAGTTCAGACATGGCCATATGCAAATCAGTCTGACCCTGTGCCTCATGGGAACAGTCCAGCCCGAACTGCCAAGCCATGTCTTCCCTGGACCGGAAACAAGCATCCTAGGACCGGTTTCTGGCATTCCAGCCGTCATCAGCCAGGCTTGCTTGAATCCAGTGGCAAAGTGAGCAAGGGACCCACGTCTGGGCATACCCCCGCCAACTTAGGGCGAACAAAGCGATACAAAAGGGGATGATGGACGGAACGTTTGAGCCAATCAAACACTCACCCCCAGTCAACTGATCTGGGTTTAATCCATCATCATTCTTTAGCTCACTCCACCACCCCAGTTCAGACATGGCCATATGCAAATCAGTCTGACCCTGTGCCTCATGGGAACAGTCCAGCCCGAACTGCCAAGCCATGTCTTCCCTGGACCGGAAACAAGCATCCTAGGACCGGTTTCTGGCATTCCAGCCGTCATCAGCCAGGCTTGCTTGAATCCAGTGGCAAAGTGAGCAAGGGACCCACGTCTGGGCATACCCCCGCCAACTTAGGGCGAACAAAGCGATACAAAAGGGATGATGGACCAGGACGTTTGAGCCAATCAAACACTCACCCCCAGTCAACTGATCTGGGTTTAATCCATCATCATTCTTTAGCTCACTCCACCACCCCAGTTCAGACATGGCCATATGCAAATCAGTCTGACCCTGTGCCTCATGGGAACAGTCCAGCCCGAACTGCCAAGCCATGTCTTCCCTGGACCGGAAACAAGCATCCTAGGACCGGTTTCTGGCATTCCAGCCGTCATCAGCCAGGCTTGCTTGAATCCAGTGGCAAAGTGAGCAAGGGACCCACGTCTGGGCATACCCCGCCAACTTAGGGCGAACAAAGCGATACAAAAGGGGATGATGGACGGAACGTTTGAGCCAATCAAACACTCACCCCCAGTCAACTGATCTGGGTTTAATCCATCATTTGACTGGGGGTGAGTGTTTGATTTGCTCTAACGCTCCGTCCATCATCCCCTTTGGTATCGCTTTGTTCGCCCTAAGTTTGCAGGGTATGCCTAGACGTGGGTCCCTGCTCACTTTGCCACTGGATTCAAGATAGCCTGGCTGATGAGGGTTTTGAACCCGAACCGGTCCCAGGATGCTTGTTTCCGGTCCAGGAAGACATGGCTTGGCAGTTCGGGCTGGACTGTTCCCATGAGGCACAGGGTGAGACTGATTTGCATATGGCCATGTCTGAACTGGGGTGGTGGAGTGAGCTAAAGAATGATGATGGATTAAACCCAGATCAGTTGACTGGGGGTGAGTGTTTGATTGGCTCAAACGTTCCGTCCATCATCCCCTTTTGTATCGAAAAGTTATAATTAAGCCTAGCCAGAAATGAAAAAATAGAATCCCAGTAATTACCCAGAGTTCTAACCAAGGTGATACCAGGAAAGTCTTTTTGAGAAAGTGTATAAAGTCTTTAACTTGCTGCTTGCGTGATTTTTGGGCTGGCGTCGTCTCCGGTTCACTTGGATCCAAAGAAAACGTATCAAAGTTCATGAAATAGCCAGAAGCAGTTCGATCAATTGTTGGAATTGCATCGGGATTTGTTGAAATCGCATTTTGCTCTCGTCGAGGCATGTTGATGTAAGCATCCGTATTTGGTCTTATTGCAACCTGGTTGTTATTTTGAGTTTCATTTTGAAGATGAACTTCTGGTTCAAGAGGAATGAGTTCCATAGCATTGTTGCATAGTCCTCCTTTCCGTACAGGTGGCTCTTCAAACGTGATGAGTCTTTCTGTTTGAACTTCTTGGATTGTAGCGAGAGGAGGGCGTCTGCTACTGTGGAGTCCACGAGGCCTACTGTTCAGTATCTGCCACATAGTGTGGTTTGATTAAGTCAATTGAGACAAATCTTTTCTCCTTTTTCCCGGCAAGAGGCGGCAAAAGCACAGTTCTTGTTCCTTGTACTGCCAGGACCGGTACAGGCTTTCTGTAGGATGGCCCGAATTCTTTCTTGTCTGCTATTTGTTTCTCTGACCAGATCCCCGACTTTTGGGATCCAGACAGGTCTTGCCGTGACTGCCTTGACTTCCCCAGTGGCGGTCTGTTTTAAGTGGACGTTGCTTTGTTGTGTCCTGGATTCATTTAGATCCTGTAAAACAGCCAAACGATCATGGATATCAAATGGTTTTTCATCCGCCACTGCGCCTTCACAATCAAGATCAGGTACCCACATTCTCATCCCAAATAGGACCTCATATGGAGTGCCACCCCCTAGAGAACTTTTTGGCTGGTTATTGAGTGCCCGTTGTACCCCATATAGGTGATTGACCCAACTACCGCCCTTGCCTAATACCCTAGCTGTTAAAGATTGCTTTAAGTCCCAATTTTTCCTCTCCACAACCGAATTTCCCTCAGGATGGTACGGAGAGGAGTACCGCAGTGCTACGCCCATACTTTCCATGGCCTCTTTGTAAGCCCGAGAGCTAAACGCCGGGCCACGGTCCGAATGTAACATGCCAACTGCGTATGTCCCTATAAAGACTCGCAAATCTTTGATAACAGTTTGAGCGTCAGCCGAGCGCTGAGGCCATACCCATAGGAATCTAGAGCAGGAATCCAGGGCAACCATCGTTGTGGCTCATGCCAGGCATGTGCCCATGCACTGGTTGGCGACACCGTTAAGGTCCACGAACGTTCTATATACCTCCACGAGATGACGAATTGTAGGACTTCCAATGTGGTTTACATTATCACATGTCCTTGTGACTCTATCTACATTGGGGAAACTGGGCGTGAAGCCAGATTTAGAATTGGGGAGCACAAATCTAATATACGCACTAAGAAGACCTCAGCTCCTTTGGTAGAGCATTGGCTCAACAAACAACACACTGAATCAGATCTTAAGTGGTCTATTCTTGAAAAAGTCAAAACGCCCCGGGTAAGGATCCCACCTCAGTAAGGAAAAAGCGGGAGGTTTTTGGATTTATTTTTAAATTCGGAAAAAATGGCCTCAATGAAGTCTGTCCCTGGGAGAATGCCATTATCTAGAATGGTCCTCTCCTCTCTGGCTATATTTTAATCCCCCCTTGGGTTGTCTTCTTCCTCCGGTTTGTTTTCCCCCCCCCTTTTTGGGCATCTGTCCAGCCCTAGTATTCTTTCAAATAAGCCTAATCTTTGCTATTCGTGCTGTGACCCAACGCTATATTATACTGTGTCCCTTTATGCCCATGGGCGTGCATATTCTCTTTAACTCTGCTCCCCAGTACCAATATGGCCGCCATGTTCGAGTAACATAACCTCCATGTTTTGGTGTCCTTCCTTTCTGTTTGCATCCCCGACCTGGCGCCTTTTCCTCCCGTCGCGTTTAAAAGCAGAATTTCAGCCTCCCGTCTCATCTCGCCCTGTGGTGGATACGGGCAGAATCCTTGCCCTTTTCAACGGAATCCCGTTTGATTCAAGACGCGGCCCTCCATCAGGTATTGATCCTTGATTCCCTGGCTGGCTTTGGGTTTGTAATTGCTCTTGTTTGGGATATTATACTAACTTGAGCAGTGCTGTCCCTGCCGGTAGTATGGCCACGATAATTAGCGTGTAGTTAGCGGACTCCCCTTCCCTGGAAATGCTACCCCGGGGGGCCTCCGTCATTTTGTTATGTGTTTTTAGGTATTCGCTTTATCTTTAGTGCTGTCTGTTAACGCTTCAGATGCGCCCCCCTCCCTTTTCCTACTGTGCTTATATATGTCCCTTTTATATTTTTTCAAAGATGCATCTATCTATTTGCCACTGAAGGGAGCTGAAGGACCGCTCAGAAAACTGATTTGGCGTGATCCTAGGAAGTTATCTTTCCTCCCTGGATCCCCCGCCTTGAAATACTGATTGGGTGCCATCCTCGGAAATCATTTCTCTCCCCATGGTTCCCCGTTAAGCCCCTCCATATGAGGCATTTACGGGTAGGTACACTGGAATCTTTTTGGGAGCCTCAACTATGTTAGGAACTAAAACTTTTTTAAAAAGCGCTAATAGCCATCTATCTTTATAGATCCCATGTATGCTCTCGAGCAGTCCCTGAGGATTATCTGGCCGTACTTTTAAATGCTATACCACTTCCTTGATGTCTCGCTAAAATACCATTATAGGTATGCATGCGTACTTTTTTAATTATTCACCTAAACACATGCCCACACTTCTTGGTCCTATCCCATCTTGGGAATTATTTTCGGTATTTTTCCTTGGTGTTGGTTTATTCTTTCTATATTTTTTTATTACTCACGTGCACAGGAGTCACTTGTTTTTTTTATATTTATTAAACTCAGGACCCCATTGGGGTCTCTCTGTTCCTTTTGATGCAACTTTCCTTGCTTATTTGTTCTGACCATTGTGTCTGGCCCTTATCAACCTATTTTTTATTTATCCCTTTCCTCCAAGGTTTCTCATGTATATATTGATTAAAAAATGTATAAATTTATTTAGGAAATGACATATTTCTATGTTGTTGTAGGTACTTGGGTGTCCCACGCCATCTATCTTTCTGTATATGACCTGCCCTGATGAAGGTGTAGCCCCTGTTGTGGGGTTTCACCGAAACGCGCGTCGGCGTTTGGTCCTCGGAACCCGGGATCGGGTTTTCCTTGTTTTCATCTGGACCTAAACCATTGAACATCAGCTCATCTTCTGGCCTCTTTAACATCTTGATAGATGTGCAGTGTATGAAATGTATGATTGGGGTTCAGAGCTCACTGCGAATCTTTTGAGTGTGTATGTATGTATGTCTTTGTGTGTGGGGTACTCATTTTATCAGATTAAATGTGTTTGTATTAACATGCTATGAAAAAGAAAAATAAGTAAAAAATATATTTTTTGATACCTTGCTAATAAAAAGAAAAAACAAATTCTTTGTTTATCCTGGTTCTTTTCGATATATACTCCTGAGAGCCTTGGTTGTTCACTTATTATTTTAGGACTCCCTTGTGGGCCTTAGAATTAATTCTTGCATAGGGGCGGGTATTCCTCTCTTGATGGGATACTTGTAAGCTCCATCAAATTGTAAGGGGCCGCAGTGGTCCCGATGCACACATGCGAGAGGTTTGTCAGATATCAGTAGTGGTGTCTGCGCCGGGTGTGTTATGGTGGAGCCTTTCATCTGTTGGCAGATGTCACATATCAAGACATAGTCTTTAGTTTGTTTTGTTAGACCTGGCCACCAATAGCGCTGTTTCAGTAGCAAAATAGTCGCTGTAACGCCTGTATGTGCAGAGCCCAAACCCTCGTGTGCAGCAATAATTAAACCTTGCCTACGATCCATATTTGGTATTACTCTATCACCCCCTCCAGGAATCTGAGCGTATGGAATGTTGTTTGCATCGAACTTGTAGGAGTACTTGAGTGGAAATTTCTTTGGTACTGCACCGCTGTTTTTGCTTGAAGCAGTAACAGCCACCATAATTTCACCGTCTATTCTCGTTTTAGAGCGAGTGAGTGCAGCAACGGAAGCCGTGTGTACAGCCCCCTTTGCGGCTTCGTCAGCCAATGAATTCCCTTCAACGTGAACGCCATCACGTTGATGACTCGGTGTATGGATCACGTGAGCCCTTGGTAGTTCGTTTTTCAACTCCACTACCTGTTCCCATAGCATTTTATGCTTAATTGTGCCACCTTATGCATCTTTAAACCCGTTTTGTTCCCAATGATATAAATATTCATTGTATGACTGTACACAGTAAAAGGAATCACACACAATTAGTGTGGGGAATTCGTGATCCGTATTTACAGTGCCAGTATCAGTGCTTTTAACTCTGCCAACTGAGCCATGCAGTCTCCTAGAGATTGCGTTTTGGTGCAACTTGGATGGAATTTTCCATCCCGCATGCGACCTTTAATGATTGCACATGCTGCGCTGTATTGTTGCTTATATGGCCGGTTGAGCAGATCCGTCAGTGTAAATAATATATTCATACTGGTCGAGAGGCAAAATCTCATTTGGTAGAGGATATTCTTGTTCATATTGCAGGAATGCTTGTGTTTAGGTCTCGCCTGATCCAGCGCATGCGCTGCTCTGCGAGACATTTAGTTAGTGGGTTTTCAAAGTGCTACCAGAGGCTTTGCTGGCCTCAAGCTTGCGGTTACGCGCGCAGCCGCCATCTGCCTTTCTTTCATGGCTCATTAAGCCTTACAGCATGCTCCTCCACCCCCCCGCGCGCGCGCCTCGCTCTGCCTCACTGTCTTGCTCGCCCCTCCCCCACCACAGAGCGCGTCTCGCGGCCGCGTATCTTAAACCAAACCACTCTGGACTACTAGTGAAGGTATTGCTGCTTTAAGAGATGTCTACATTATTTCTGACGTTTTTCACAATAGCAGGTTTGTGTTCACTGGAAAGGTCACTGAATTGGCACAGTATAGCGCCTGCTGCTGCAATGCATGAGAAATAGCGCTCACGGTATGTCTCACCCATTTATGCCTTGTTTGTTTGTGCCTTCCTCACTGCAGAGCAGCAGAAACGGCTTAATAGCCTGGCAGGTATGAAGTAGATGTCGGCTACACGGGGTTTGCTTGTGCTTGTACGGGGTTTATTGTGATAGTCTCCTGGTATACCTTTAGCAAACCCTGTCAGATAGGACTGCAATGACGTAAGAAATCCGACGCCCGGGGCGCTTTCTCCTCACAAAGGCAGTCAAAGAATTGCATTTCTCTTGACCATCATTAAAAATGTTCAAGGTTATTTCTGTGGCTCCTTCTAATTGTCTGTCAGCATGCTAGGAGCTGTAACATCAAACTCCCCCTCCCCTTGCCCCCGGATGGGAAACTACGCATCGTTTTCCTGCTCTGGTAACGGTTTTCCAGCAGAATATCATGGATTTGGCTAAAAATAGGAGCAGGGAAACATGCCAGCCATGTTTCCCCATCAGGTCCTTATTCTGATGTTAAAAGCACTTTCTACAGTTTCTTTTCGTTTTTTCTTCTGTGCACAAACACAGCTCCTCTTGCCGTCCCAGTGGCATCGCTTAGTGTGTTCATGCAGTTGTTACATATACCACGTATTGGAGATCTCGAGAACCAAAGAAAATGGGCATATTTGAAAACGGGATTCTGTCCTTTGATAATTGAAATCTAAAATGGGCTGTGGACACTTTGATAGGGCACATTGGTGGAGTAGGTTAACGTTATTGGCTACGAGGGGCTTTGCAATACATGAAGTCTGAAGTTCCTGTGTTGCAGGGTAACCTATTGAAGCTGCTACATGCATCGAGTGGGTTTAATAATCCTGCTAAAGGGATAAATGGGTAACCTCCCAAAAGTATAATCTCAATGCTGCATTCTCCTGAGGCTGATAAAATGAGTAACAGTGTGATATGCAACATTAAACCAATCTTCAACACTCTAAGCCACTTCAGTTTGTGGTTTATTCTGAATGCATCCTAAACAAGCATTGGCATAGCCAATAGGTCTCGCCTTTGGGACCTTATAAGTGTTTAGCCATGCAACACTTGATGTTGTTGCACCAAGGATACTGTGCTGGATAACTAAACACTTATAAGGTACCAAAGGCGAGACCTATTGGCTATGCCAGTGCTTGTTTAGACTTGGATCAAATCTGTATTCAACATCCGTTGCAGTAAGAGAATTAGCCCATTGTATCCATCTTGGATGTAAGGCTTTTGCATTTGGAATGCTTGCCTTTGTTACAGCTTCTAAAGCTGGTACTGGGGTTACGACTCTTATGCGTTTCCCCTGAGCCAGGGCTCTTTCTCTTGCTACAGCGGTCTGAACTGCTGTCAGAATTTTTTCTGTTGAAGTGAAACTCATTTCTGCGTTTGTGTACAGGTGTGATTTGTATGCGATTTGGTACCGTTTCGCCTTCATTGAAGGTTAAGTAAGTGTACCTGCATTGACCCGCTATTACTCGGATCACTAAGTTGCGTATATTTACGCGTGTCTGTAAGTGTTTGGAAGCTATCATGTCTTCTTGTAGTGAACGTAGGATGTTTGAGTGTTCCTGTGTCCAATGTCTGACTGAAAAGTCAGGTTTGATTAAGTCGTAGAAAGGTTTTACTTTTTCTGCGTAATCCAAAATGTATGTTCTGCCGAAATTTAGGAATCCCAGTATTGATTGTAGATTTTTTAATGATCTTGTGGGCTGGAGTAGCGCACACTTTTCTAAAAAGTTAGCTGCCAGACTTTTCCCCTCACTTGACAGCTCATATCCTAAAAACAGGACACTGAGGTGGGCGATTTTTGATTTTTTTAAATTAAATTTGTAGCCCTCAGAGGCGAAACCCATAATAATGGTACTCACCCTGGTCAAGTGCCTCTTTAAGTCATCGTCCGTCAGATAAATATCATCCACATAGGACAATGCTTCTTCATCAAAATTTGGAGTAACTTGGTTACTTTTCCTGAGAATATCCCCGGGCTGTTCTTATACCCCTGGGGGAGGCAACAAAATTGTCGCTGGGAACCCCAACGCAGAGAATGCGGTCAAATACCTGCTTTCAAGCGCTATATTTTGGCAGAGAAATCCATTTGAGATATCAAGTGTTTTGTATTTTTTCCGCACAATGTTATTCATTAATGCGGCACTATGTGCGTTTTGGACAGCGAATGTCTTTGTGCAAGTGTTTAAATGTCTGTAATCTAAAACTAGACTATATGAGTTGTCCGGTTTTGATACGAGAAACAAAGGATTGCTCATTGGTGAGGTGCATGTTTCAATGACCCCCTGATATTCAAGTTGATCTAAGATCTCCCTGACCTGTTTTTTAGCTTCTTGCCTTATTGGATATTGCCTTTGAGCATTTGGTGAAACTTTTAACGGGATCACGTGGTTGGTTGAATCCTCATCCCAACCGGCATGATTTTTGTATAGTGCTGGAGCTAGGGCAACCGCCCACTCCTGTGCATATGCATGTTTAAGATGTATGGAAACGAGGTCGGAGAATGATGGAAAAATTACATTTTCTCCCCTAGGGCACTCCTTAACGAATGCTGGCGGCCAATCTTGTTCAGCTAATAGGATGTCATAATCAGATGACAGGTTTTCCCAAAAGAGACCTTTAACTTTCCTGGGCTTGTCCCCCTCCATTTGGAGTGTTATCTCGTGTAGCTTATGTGGGACGCTCACCCTTGTATCTGGTGTTTCCACCGTGATGTAATCATTCAAGTCCGCTGTCACCAGAAATTCCATCAGTTTCTGGCGAGCTATTGTTATTTCTCCCGCACTGTCTAGCATTGTCAAAGCCCATTCCCCGTTCAGAAGCTGCGTCCTCAGAATTCTGGGCATGTCTGATCTTCAGGCCTGCTACTTTCTTTTTCTTAAACTCGGGTTTTGATTTTGGCTTTTCTTCTTTTTTGGAAGTGTATTCTTGAGCGTGCTGCTTGTCTCTGGACTTTGTACGCTCCTCTTTATGTTCTGACCGTCCTTCTCTCTCAGAGTTTTTCGTCGAGCCCTGAAAGGAACGAGAGGAACGTCTATCAGTATCCTGATCCCTGTTAGGTTTCCTAATATTATCCCTATTCCTGAGATTATACCTCTTTTCAGACTACCTCGGGATTGAGATCTCTTTTCTGAAAAGTTTTGTTGTTTTTTATTATCCCACTTCTTTTTAGAAGAAGCAGGTGTCTGCTTGGAATTGTCCTTTTCAGGACTGCCCATCAGTTGTGATTTTAAAGCTTTCCCACCCAAACTGTCTCTGCCTAATTCTGCTTACGCAGTTTCTATTAGTTTGGGCAGTTCGTGTTGTTGATCTAACGGACTGAACTCCCTTAGGCGTTGGCGGATTGCCACTGAAGCTGCTTCCCCTTTAATATTAGCTAGTATTATGGCTGATACCTGGTCGTAGTGATTTAGTAACTTCATCCCTAAGTTCAGAGCAGGCTCTGCTCCGTACTCATTTTGTATTTGTCTTAATACATGTGGTATCACCGCTAATGAAGGAATACCATGTGTTCTGGTATATATGGCAGCAAAGACTGTACCCCAAGAGGTGCAATCCTCTACTTGTGGTGTTATCCTCATGGGCAAGCATATTGTTAGCATTCTGTGTTTTTCAAACAGAGTAGTATTTGGGAATACTGCCTCGAGCGGAGTTATTTTCTGAGCTACCCAGAATGGCATTTGTTCACGTTTCGTGGGCATCTTGTTCATTACTGCGTGTAATGTTTGTGGTATGATTTTAGTTGCTGTACCCTGATATTGATTTCCATTTGATGCAACTGATGCTGGTTGGACTGTGAAAGTCCTCATGATGAATTACGTCCGGTTTCTGTAGATTTTAATTAAATCTTTGTGTTGTAAGAGTAAGTCTGTCTGTGGCATTGTTTCAATGTCAGGATGTGGTGTGTAGGCCGCTAATATTGGCCATGTTGCCCCGTCTCCTCCGAGCGGACCTAATCTTACTCTGTTTCTTATATGGGGTAGGGCGCCTTTAAACCAGTATAGGTGTTCCTGGTATGTAAGTGGAACCTCTGTCCTCGCAAGGACCATATTCCACTGGTGCATCTCCTTCTGTATAGAAGTGAAATGTCTGTGTTCTTGCATCTGCTTCTGGGAATGTAACCCATGAATAGAATACCTCTGTTTTGTTTGATTTGTGTGCCTCAATTACAAAGGCTAAGCGACCCCTAGGTGCTAAACCATATTCCAGTAGTTTCAGGGTGATAGTAAGTCTGAATTTAGGTGCAATGAGAATTCCATCCACCTCTTAATCTCCTACTGAGAGGCGTCTAGCCACCACCGGGTTATCTGGGTTAGTTGCGCCCTCAGTCATTTTGGAAAGGAGAACTTTGTTCAAGGGAACTAAGATAAGGTGTTATGCACAATTTTAGGAATAAAATGTCCTTCAAGCTTGATTAACCAGTAGCCAATAAATAGGATATTTCGCCTACTCAGCTGTGGCGGAGTTTTGTGCCCCCCCACTCCAGACGTCTCTGGCATTTTGTGAGTAGGGGTCTCTGAGAATAGCACGACTGAACTACTCAGATTCTACTGTTAAATAAGTACCCAACCAACGTTGGCGGCGCCATGTCGTGTAGTTCCTATATTACCCATACAGGACCTGCGCGTTCGGATAACATAAACTGTGGGCTTGGTGACAGACTGATTCTGAGCACCCCCACCGAGAAATGTTAGCCTGTTTGCATAAGCTAGCTCACAGTGCCACTAGTGTCTCCTCTTATCGGGGAGAGAATAGTTTCTGGCAACCTTAGAACATGACAACCCTGATCCCTCAGGATCGTGGAAACAGTGTACTACTTTTCGCTCAGTCACTCGTGCTTACTTATTCAGTCTGAGATGCACAGAAAAAACAGCCTGGGCGTTTCAATAAGTGTTTATTGAACAGTTGTTATTCTTGTGTAGAATATATGAGCTGCAACAACCATTAGACAGTAGCAGAGATCTATGATTAGCAGTACAGTAAATATAAATGGATAGTACAGTTCTACCATTTTGCAATAAGCATAAGTGAATGCATGAATATAAAATGCAGGATAAAAGAAAGCGCGTACTCCTACGATGCATATCTAGATGTACCCAAGTGTACCTAGCATATGAGTAGGTGTGAAGCCAAGAATCCCTCTAGGATTTAGTCGAACCCCATTACCTGAAGTGTGAGAATGTAGGAGCCCTTCTTGGTCTTGAGTTGGACACCCCGCGAGGGATGTTCAGACCACTGTCAGCTGGAGCGACTGCATGCAGGAGCCTCAGCGTCTCTGGTCAGTGTGTTGGCCTTGAAGTCTCGGTTCCCTCTAACTAACGCTAGCAAGAGGTGCTGTATTTATACAGAAAGTATCTAGGGCTCCTTTGTCCCTTGTTGCTTGTATTAGCCATTTTTGGATTTGAGGATGACGTATGGGATGAACCGTGTACGTAGATATGGAGAGGAAGGTGGTGTAGCCCCATCCTGGTTTCTAAGAACCCTTTTGAATATTCATTCATACTGTGTGAGTCTATTGATGGAGTTATAGGACTCTATTGTTTAGGAGAAACCCTCCTTCTGCACCCCGGACTAGAACTAGGTAAAGGTTCAATCCTAAAAGGCTCGTTACAGTGTAGTGTAGGGGAGGTAATGTAGGGGAAGGGGTATGATGTTACCCGGGCCTATACTAGGGTACCTATATGGAACATAACACAGCGTGAACAGATTTTATAGGAGGACATCTGGCCCCATAGATGACATGCACTACTTCGAGAGGTAGATCAAATTCAGTCAACGACATCCTCGCAATCTCTAGGCACGTAGGTTTAGATTGCGCAGGCCCAGGTGCTAGACCATACTCTGCTGCTGTGACAGAAGAACCTCCTGAAGCGGCAGGATGAGCGGAGGACAGAGCTTATGCCCATAAGTTTTGGGTACCCAACACTCGTGTTCCAATTTGGAGACACTAAGATGACTTGGACCCGGTTGTTCTTGATTTTCTTCAGACCTCTGGGCAGGAGATGCAGCAGTAGGAAGGCGTACAATATTCTGTGCTCCACTCTGAGCTGAATGGGTCCCCTAGAGAGAACCTTCTTGAAAACTCAGTGTGCAAAAAACGTTCTTGCTGGTGGCGAAGAGATCTGGCCATGGCTCTCCCCATTGTTGGAAGTCTGCGTGCACCACCTCGGAATGTAGCTGCCATTCATAATCATCTAGTCGTCATTGGCTGCGTTGGTCCATCCTGACGTTTTTAAGATCCTACTAAGAGGTATACCATCAAGCAGATGCCCTGACGAGTCATCCAGGGCCAGAGGCACAGGGCCTCCTGGAACAGAGCGCAGGACCCTGCTGTGCCCTTCTTTCTGTAATACCACATGGCAGTGGTGTTGCTTATAAGGACCTGAACAGTGGTTCCCCTTAATGGACAGTAGGATGGCTTTCAGAGCCAAGTGGATGGCCAGCAAATTCAACAGATGCGACTGGAGGTGAGTCTCTGCTGGAAACTATAGATCTCTGATGTCCACCTGTCTCAGATGACCTCCCTAACCCAGTAGTGATGAGTCTGTCACCACCTTTGGCTCCATGTGGTGTAGGGAGAGGGGTCTGCCGCTGCTCTAACTGCAGTCAAGGAGCCACCATTGCAGTTCCTATGCAGTCTTCTCCGAAACCTGGATGGAATCCGATAGATTCCCTTGGTGCTGGGCCCACTGAGACTTCAAATGCTACCTGGCATGGTTGGCAGGCAGTATGCAGCAGGTCAGAAGGCCAAGAAACTTCAAAGCCATCCTCACTGAGACCCAGGCCTGAGGCTGAAACATCAGGATCATAGCCCGAATATCCAGGACTTGTTATTACAGAGTGAATGCCCAAAAGTGTACGTATTCAGACTGGCTTTGATGAACGAAAACCTTTTCAAAGGAGTCAGGTGGGTCTTTGGCACATTGATAGTGGACCCCTATTAGACCTGTCGGCCTTAGGGTAGTCTTCCTCCAAACTTTTTGCCATCTTCTTCCATTTTTGTTTATCTCTTTTTTTGCTGGCCTTAGGACTCTGTGTACTTTACCACTGCTAACCATTGCTAAAGTGCATGTGCTCACTCCTTAAAACATGGTAACAATAGCTTATCCCCAATTGCATATTTAATTTACTTATAAGTCCCTAGTAAAGTGGTACCACATGTACCCAGAGGGCCTGTAAATACAATGCTACTAGTGGGCCTGTAGTACTTATTGTGCCACCCACTTAAGTAGCCCCTTAAACATGCCTGGGGCCTGCCACTGCAGCCTGTATGTGCAGTTTTAAACTGCCAGATCGACCTGGTAAAATAAACCTTTTTGCAAGGCCTAAACCTTCCTTTTTTAATATGTACATTTCTCCCCAAGGATAGGCCCTAAACAGCCCACAGGGCACAATGCGATGTATTTAAAATGTAGGGCTTGTAATTTTAAGTTTCACATATCCTGGTAGTGAAAAACTCAACTTCTTTTTTCGCTGTTGCAAGGCCTACCTCTCCTATATAATAACATTGGAGTTACTTTATTATAATTAATAATCTGTAACTTCCAAATGTGAACAGGTAACCAGTTCAACTCAGTCTCCTCCTCCTGCTTCCTCATCCTTCGTAGGCTTTGTAAGATCTTCAAATGGCTACCCCAGAGCTCTAGACACACCATCACTCGGGCCCTCATCTCCAGCTGGCTGGACTACGACAACACCCTCTACACAGGGCTTGCACCCCACCTCCTCCGAAGACTACAAACTATACAGAACGCTGTAGCCAGACTCTACCTCCCAAGGGGAACCCACATCACCCCCTATCTCCGGGAACTCCACTGGCTCCCTGTACAGAAAAGATGCCATTTCAAGCTCCTGACCCGCATCCAAGGCACTTCACAACTGCGGACCCGCCTACTTGACTCACCACCTGAACTGCCATCAGACACTCCTCCACCCCCTCCACCCTCCTCATCCATTGTAGCAGATGTGGAGTGTGCTCCTTCTCCTACCTAGCAGCGAAGACATGGAACTACCCCTACATCTCCGGACGTCCCCTTCTCTTATGGAGTTCTGAAAGACGTTGAAGACCTGGCTCTTTCGCTAATCACCTGAACCCTGCCAGCACCTGGATACCCTCATGGGTGACAAGCTGCGGTCTACAAATCTACTGATTGATCGATGTTTGGTGTCTTTGGAATTGTAATGAGAAATCCTCTTGTATGGTAATGTCGGATTTTATGTTACAGTTTTGAAAATTCCACTTTTAGAAAGTTGGTATTTTTCTGCCATAGCCATTAAGTTGCTGAAGCCTGTCTCTGGATCACATGACTGGATGTAGCTGACAGTTGGGCTTTGAATTCCTCCTAGACAGCCATACACAATGGAGAGCTTAAGTGTGCCTGGATGGGCTGTCACTGGCAGGATAGGAGGGCAGAGCTGGGCACAGCCCTACTAACACTTGAATAGGATGTGTCCTGTCTCCACACAAAGCGCTGCATACACCCTGTAGTTAGTCTGGAGCCAGGGCAGGGGAGACAGGAAATCTATGCACTTCAGTGGGAAACCTCGAGATGCTTCTCCCACTTCAAAGTTGGCACCTGGTATAAATATTGAACCTCAGACACCATCTCTTCAGTACGCTTCTGGATCTGTGGACACTCTGCCAGGAAGGACTGCTGTGCTGCTGAAATTACTGCTGCCTTGCTGGATTGCTGCCCTCCTGCCTGAGTCAGAGTGATTGGACCTGCACCTGAACCCAGAACTCCCAGAGTGACACCAAGAGCTAGTCTGCTGGCCTCCTGTTCAGAGCCACAGAGACATAACAGGCTCCCAACCACGTGAACCAGCCTCTGACCTCCAAGTGGTGCCCCTCAGGTCCCAGACCCTTGTTGTGATCTCAGTGGAGCTGAAATGAAGTTTTTGGGCTCTTGGCGACCGCAAATGGACCAGTTGGTGCCTAAACCTGGTCGCTCGCACTGCCTGCCAACGTGAAGTTCCGTGAACCCGAGACTTCGCTCTACAGCATCGACCTCTCACGGGGATCGCCACCTTGAAGCACCAGCGCAACCGTTCGTGACAACAGTAGGATCTCTGTGCTACAGAGACGATCGTCTGCAATGCCAGTACTGCTTTTCGCACAACATTGACCACCTGTGACACTTCCCTGCTCTTCGCGCCCCCCTCCACCGTGAACGAGACCCTGCGTTGGACTGAGAAGGTACCTTTTCAGGAGGAGTAACTTAGAACTTTTGACTTTCTCCCAGTCTCACACAACCAGATGGCCGTGAAAGGTGCTTTGGGCTTTTTATCCCTATTGATACTTAAATCATTGAAATTATATATCTCTGGTTCCACTGATTGGATTCTTGTCATTTCGGTCTTGATTTATTCCATCCTACTTTGTTTCTAAATTGGTGTGGCATTTTTACTGTGTTGTGTTTTCACTTTATTACTGTAGTAAGTGCTGCATAAATGCTTTACACATTGCCTCTAAGTTCAGTCTGACTGCTTTGTGTCAAGCTACTAGAGGATTGAGCCCAGTTTAATTTGGGTTTTGCTTGTGACTTCACCCTGACATGCATTGTGGTTGCTGCTAGAGTATGGTTTCATTCCTCTCAACCAGTAACCTGATTTCCTACAAATCTAATGATGTAAGAAGTTTCTCAGTCATCTGGAGGCGGTCCACGACTGACTGTGGTGAGCCCATCTTTAACAGCCAGTCATCGAGGTAGGGGTAGACTAGTACCACCGTCCTCCAAAGGTATGCAGCGACCACGCCGTCACCTTTGTGAACACCCTAGGAGCACTGGTGAGGCCGAAAGGGAGCACACCAAACTGAAAATGCTGGTGGCTCACCTTGAATCGCAGGTAGTGCCTTTGGGCCTGCAGAACGGGGACATGGAAGTAGGTATCCTACAGGTACAAGTGCCATTATCCAGTGGGATCCAGGGCTGATAAAACCTGAGCTAGTATGTGCATCTTGAATTTGTCCTTCCGCAGGAAGAAATTGAGGGGTCAAACACATAAGATATGGCATAGGCTTCTGCCCCTTTTTAGCACTAAGGAATAACACCCAATTTTGATCTCCGAGGTCAGGAACCTCTCTATGGCTCCTTTTTCCAAAAGAGTCTGACCTTCTTGCTGCCGAGTCTGATGTAGGTGGAATAGGCGAAAAGGAATAACGGGGAAAACTCCACTTGGGCTATCTGCCGGACTCAGCTGTCGGATGTTATGACTTGCAACCTGTGGAGAAAATTAGTGATCCTGCCTTCCACAGGGTTGGCATGTGCTTGGAGGCTGCTGCTGGAGAGGCTGGGAATTGTGAAGTTCAGTTCTCCTGTTGGTTCTGGATGCTATCTACCAGATGTCCTACCCAGACACTGAAATGACTTGGGTGCCTTTTGTTGTTATGGTGGGCCTTGATGCTGCCTGAATACCACGTCCCTAGCGTTGCCTCAAAAAGGCAAAACTTGCAGGTGTGAAAAGACCAATGGAGCGTGCAGCATCTCTACTCTCTTAAAAGCAATCAAGGGTGGAGTTGACCTTGTCGGCAAAAAGGTGAGACCAGTCATAAGGCAAATTCATGGGTGATGCCTGAATGTCAGCCAAGAAGCTGATGGATCTCATCCATGTTTGGCGATTGAAGCACCACACTAATGGCAACCGCTCTACCTAATCAGTCTGTTGTGTCCAGGCCCAATCGGGTGACTTACTTGACCTCAGCCTGGCCATCCTGGATGGTCTGTGCCATATTGGGGTGCAATTCCTCTGCGACTGCAGACCAGATCCCGGTCACAGAGTCCCATAATGCATGGGAATACGTTCCCAGTAAACAGCTGTATTGACTGACCTGAGGGTGAGGCTATCTAAAGAAAGCATCCTCGTCCCAAATGCATTAGTTCTTTTCGACTCTGTCTGGGGGATAGAGTAGTGGGAAAATAAATTGGCTTATCCCTGCTGGTGGACCCCTGTACCACCAGGCTCTCAAGAGTAGAGTTTTGTAAGGAAAGCAGGGTCACCCATGGCCAAGTTTGTGTCTTAGGCCACCCATCTGATGACCATGGTGTAAAAGCAGACACTTTTATAGAAGGACCAGTTGGAGATACCCGCTCTGTGTCTGGAAGTGTTCAGCCTACTAGCCTCTTGCAGGTTCAAAAATTGTCATTGTCATACTATGGAGAGTATTCACCCCCACTATCATCGCCAAAATTTGGTTGGCTCTGGTCTGATCCCAGTCGTTATCAGAGCACTGAGGGGTGGCTCCCAGGCAATGGCAGTGTCTAATTAGAGTCAGAAGAGTCGGAATGTATGGTGGCCGGACGTGTAGGAACAGACCTCGAGCTCTGCTTCATCCAAGGTCGAAATGGATTTAGGTCAGTGTCGGACTGTACTATGAATTGCCTCATCATTGATGTGGCAGGAACCTTTGGAGATCATGGTGCCAGGTGTGTAGTTGGCTCTGGATTCAGAGCTGAACCTGAAGTGGGTCCGGAAGGCACAGATTGAGCCAAGAGTGGACCTGCTGGAGTTAACTTGACTGGAGGCCTTTGTGGGTCCAGAGGGTCTGAAAGCATGCCCAGAGTGAGCCGGTATGGTGCAGAAGATGTGGAGCATGGCTTTTTTGAATGTCAACCTATTCTGACATCACTGATGGACTAGGAAGTTTGAGGTGCATTGGGATTATTTACATAATCTGCTCCTGAGTGGAACCGGGAGCGAGACAGAGGGGCAGCTTGAAGCCCTCGTGACTTGACAGAATGGAAAGGCTGGAACGAGGCTTGCTTGGACTTCCTGTATTTTTCAAAATTCACCATACCTGAAGATTTGGAACTTGAAGAAGACCTGTTGCGAGACCAGCCCAGGCAATGGGTCTGAGCCCGTGGCTTCAAGTGGGAATGGACATTATGCAACTTCCTTCGGTGCTTGCTAAAATACAGCTTGCATTGTAATCCTGGATTGTCTTTGGGTGCATTAGGGCACACTCTTCACGTGACTGGGAGTCATGGCCTGACCCCAAACACCAGAGATGCACTTCATGAGCATCTGTCAGACATTTGTTTGAGACCATCCCTAAAAGATTTAAACTCTGTGATTTTAAGAGGGGGGCATAACCCCTTGCAAGCGGGAAAATTTACGAGAAAAGGCTCAACAACTGATGAGAAAAAAGTATCAGCTAGTTTTTGATCCACACTTGAAGGCATGGAAAAAGAACGGACGTCAGCACCCTGGGGTGGTATTTCCAATTACGTCTCGGGCTGAACAGAGTGGAGTCAATGTGAAGCAGCATGATGCCACCTACTAGTGTGCAAGGGCTAAAAAAATCTTCGGGATCCAGTCTAGGGCATGGTGATATTCTACAGGTGAGGAATCAACGGTTTGAGGTATTGATCAGAATGTAGTGGTTAGAAGCATAATGCTAATTGAGGCACAGAGCACCACAAGCTTGTAGAAGCTGAATGCAGTTTTCGTGCCCTTGCCTGGCAGTTATGGTACCTGATAGTGGTAGGAGCTCTCTTGCTCGTGCAACACAGCAGATCAGCCATTCATATCTACTTCAGGCTGTGTCAATACCTACTGATTCATTCGTTCTGGCTGGTGTTGTCAGCTTTTGGTGTCTTCTGACTCTGGATCCTCTGCTCAGGCATTTGACATGCCTCACAGCACGGCACTGGCTGCCATCACCACAACTGTGAAACTGGAAGGTATGAGGTTGGATTGGCATGCTGCCTCTTCGGTGCCTGCTCTCACCCCTACCCTTCCATCTCTCCCACCTTTGGAATAACACTTGAACAATCTTACTCCAGGGTATGAGAAAGACATAAAAAAGCACTTACCCTGCTCAAATATAAGCTGTCCTCTGTGGTCAGTGCTTCAGGTTGATGCATCAGTTGATTGCCGAGGAATGAACCCAAATAAGGTGGATGGGCTGCTTTTGTAATGTGAACGGTTAAGTATTAAAGCACACCAAGTATCCGCAGCCTGACGACAGAGTATACATTTAAGCTATGGAAATATATTATAAAATACTAAAACTGGAGCACCACAGTAACAGGCAGGTATTTTATTCTTCACCTCAACAAGGGGTATCTTCTATGATTTGCCAAGATGGCTATATGTTGTTTGACACAGGATTGTACTGTACCTTAATGTAGAATAACTGTTATGCAATGTTTGTATGAATTTATTGTGCAGTCTCCATTCTTTATCACCAAGAGCCAAAAATTATGAAATCATGCTTTTTCTGTTTTTGTTGGGATTGTTTTTCTAAATAGCAATGTAAAAAGAACATTTAGGCATAACCTCTGAGCAAGTATCATCAATCCTGCAGATTTTGCACCGACTGATAAATGTTTAGTAAAATATGCATATGAAGGTGTCATATAAGAGAAAATTAAAAATGAAATAAAAGTCAACTATAGATGTTCTTTACTTTGTTAGCCACCTTAGAAAAGAAACCTCAGCGACGATCAAACAGAACACGCTCAGACTCCGAGAAGTCAGTAGAAGCTGCCCCAAAGAAAAAAATGAGAAAAGAACAGGTAGGCTATCTCCTAATAATTTTATGTGAATGTCACAGCAGTTAATATCTGTAAGTGAATTAAAGTGTTGCTAGGTGCTGTCGTGTGGATTGTTACCTGCCTTGTTATGTTGGCCTAGGCCTGGCTGCCATGCTGCTTTTCTTTGCGCACGTTACACTGAGCCGGGCCTGCCTCGCCCTTTGCTCGTGCCAAGTTCTTTTGCACTGTCTGCATCTTCTGTTGTTCACCTTTTTGGGCTCAGTCTGCACAAACATGTACAAGGTCGCATAACAATGTATTTTGGTTCTTCCTGATATGGCCAGTCTCGCGCACCCAGACATAACATTATGTACAATTGCCATGAAGAATTTGATATGCTTTTAATGCTGTGGTTTACTAGCGCTTAACACACTTGGAGAAATCCCTTTCGGTGAGAAGAGCTATGATGTCCTGCTGATGTAATTCTGCATTTAGAGACTGAGGTATGGGGGTTCGCTAGTCAAAGCCCAGAGGTCTTCTATTACTATAATAAACTATCTTACTGCAAGGGAGGGTGGTAATGTTATTTATACGTTTATCCACTGAGCTCTGAGATGCTTTCCCCGTTTGTATTCTATGGAATTGTAACCATGCTGCTTATATTAGTCATATGCATTATGCTATTAGTACTGACACGTGTACTGTACATTAGAGCACGTAAGTTGGAATAAACATTTTAACCTATCCAGTGTCTCTTACTACGCACCTTGTGGACAAGTACGAGTGAGTGACGAAAGAGTGTTCTTGCTTCTGCGAGTCCTGAGATAAAGATACCGTGTTCTGGGTTGTCCAAACATTAGTACTTGGGTGCTAATGGGATGCTAAGCTAGTTGGGTTGGGGTTTTTGGGTGCTACGGTATATGGTGGCAAACCACTGTATTCCGGGGTCCCATTTTCCTGTGCATAGCTCTGTGTATGTGCAGAAACCTTATGACATGGCGCGACCACCGTGGGGCAGCTTATCTGCGAGACGCTTGAGTAGTACTTGTGCTTGTCCACAAACCCCTCGCGTACGCTTCCGGAGGCGTATGTGACGGTGATACCTCCTATATTGAATGTTTTATAGGTTCTTTCGAGCTTGAAGTTATTAAAAAGGTTAGTTAGCAGACCCATTTTCTGTGCTCCCTGTTAGGTTGTCGAATATAATTGTTTGGTCATGGCTGGTGTGGCGATAGCTGCACATAGTCGAGAGCACTCCGAGACCACTTAGCTGTGTATGGAGTGCCCGATACTGGGGTCGAGTTGGTCTTTGTGGTTCAAGCCGATGCGGCTTATCACTTTGAAGTGTTTTACACTTGGATCACTTTTGAGGCGGTGGATGCAGGTGATAAGCTGTTTCATGAATATAAACCCACCGTTATTCCTGCTGCATATCGACCCTATACCACTCTTGAAGTACCTCTCACGGCTTGGCAGCACCGTGTTTGGTTTAATGGCGCCCTACCACAACCAACTACCGCAGTTCGTTTAGGCCCCTTGTCAATTCAGGGGCCACTTGGCCTGTATTGGCCGGGTATACCCCACATCCGAATTATCTGGCATTACCGCTTGCGGAACTGCGCACTATGCATACCGAATTGGTACGAGTGCATCGAGCCCTAGTGACATACGTTACAGGTAGCCTCCATGGAGCTGCTCCTGTAGTCGCAGGCCAACCAGCTATTGCAGCTGGAGTGACTATAAGTCCTGTCATGGTAAATTCTGTGATGGGCAAACGTCCACAAAATAAGGACGACTATCCTTACTGGCTTGCAGAAAAGTTCGATCAGATAGAAGCAGTGTTTCCACATACATCCCCAGTAGATAAACACCGCATCCTCACGATAAGTTTGCCAAAAGACATAATCCCCGATTTGACATCATGTGAAAACTGGGGTAAGGTATTCGCAGCAGTTTATTCAAAATGTTTTGGAACTCCTTCCATGACGGTTCTACCCTCTGTAATTAAAAAGTACAGGATGAACATGGCCCTGAAGCGGCTGTGGAATTAGGGATGAGACTAGTGGGAGTGTTTGATGTAGTAGCTGAGCTGATCCTTGGAAATGTCAAGGGCGATGCTATGAACTTTCAAGTAGCGAATGCTTTGGCTTTGGTCCCAGAGTTGGACAGGCCTCGCGAATTACCGAAAATAATAGCCCGGGCTTATAAAACAATTGGAAGAAATAGCCTAGGCAACAAGCCTTTTGTAAAAATGCAAACTCAATCGCAAACACAAGTTATACAAACAAAAAGTGCATCTGAGAAAGATGATAAACCGGTCTTCACTAAAAAAGTTGGAGACAGAAAAAACAGGGTAAGCAACAAAAGAAGCCGGGGTCGAGAGGCGCTTCCCCAGTTTCGGTTTCTTCTGAACGTACTTATGATTTACGTGATAGGTCAAGGATTAAATCACCAGAAAGGTTTCAGAGCTCTGATACGCGTTCTCCTCGTTCTTCACAGGCCCAGACGTCGTCACAGGCTGGTGGAGGAGGACGGCAAGATAGAGGAAGGGGCCGAGAGGCTCCCCAGGAGCGAGACCAACCTCGACAACAAGTCAGAGGTAAAGCAGAAGACTTTCATCTTCCTCGACCGCAATTTCAGAAGAAAAAGGTTGCCGCTGTTACAGCGAAATATGCCTCAGACCGTGAGAACGAGACTCCAGAATTGGACGTGGGCAGTGACCCTCCTAGACAGCGCCGCGGAAGTTACCATAGTGCGGGAGGCGCTACGTCCTCATATGGAGGCGACAGCAACTGAAACATTTGTTACAGTAGAGACAGCTGACACGAGAGTGGCACCCCCTGACAGACTATATAATATAGTTATACAAATCGAAGGTGACATACCGCGTGAAATAAAAGGGATTTTTTGGGAAAATCTAACCTCTTCATATGACATTTTGTTAGCAGAGGTGGATTGGCCACCCCCATTCGTTTTAGCTGCACATAAAGGAGAGGAGGTAATCCTTCCAAGCTTTTCACGGCATGTCCCAAAAGACAAAGCTGAAGCACTTGCAGCTGAGTGGGCTGTGTACCTGGCACCAGCGTTATACCGCAACCATGTGGGATGGGATGAAGAATCACCTCCTCATGCAATACCTTTGCGGTCACTACCGCAGCCACAACCCCAATATCCCATCAAACGGCAGGCAAAAGGCCCCGTCTCCGAAATTCTGACACAGTTGGAATATCAGGGAGTAATTGAACCATGCGTATCACCTATGAACAATCCCCTTTTCGTGGTTTCTAAACCCGATGGATCGTACCGCTTAGTTTTGGATTACCGGCATTTAAATACTCATTGTCGGAACTTTGCGGTGCAAAATACACACAGTTCTGCGCTTGTAGACAGTCTTGTTTGTAAAAAATACAAAACGACACTTGACCTTTCAAACGGTTTCTACACGCACAACCTAGCCCCGGAGAGTGGTCAATGGACCGCATTCACATCCGGTGGTAAATTATTCCAGTTCCGGCGATTACCCATGGGCTATAAAAATAGTCCGGGTATATTCGCCGCCCGTGTTGTTTCTTTGCTAAATGACATTGATCAAGACGCATGTTCGTACGTTGATGACATCTATCTGACAGACGACGAGTTATATCAGCATCTGTCCCGTGTGGACCGCATTATTCTTGAATTTGCGGAGCAGGGTTACAAATTTAACTTTGCTAAGTCACACATTGCTGAATTTACCGTTCTGTTCTTGGGCTATGAGCTCAATAACGAAGGTAAGGGCTTAGCCCCTCATTTCTTGGAAAAATGTGCACATTTGTGCCCCCAAATACTCTGAAGAAGCTTCAGTCTTTGCTGGGTTTCCTGAACTTCGGGCGTACTTACATTCCCGAATATGCCCAGCGTATCAAGCCTTTGTATGCTTTGATACAACCTACTTATTCAAGGTCTTGCTGGCTGCCTGAGCATACCTCAATTCTGCAGTCTTTGCAGACAGACCTTTTAGAGTCTAAATATCTTTTGACTCGTGATAACCACACAAACCTGGTGATTAGAATAATTCCGGGGGCGGTGGGATTCACCTATTTAACCTTTAATGAAGGTGATACAGTACCTATCGCATACAAGTCACATCTGTACACTTCCGCTGAATTGCGCTTTACATCTGTTGAAAAAGTACTGACTGCAGTGCAAATGGCGATTCTAAAAGAACGCGCACTGGCACAGGGTAAGCGGATTCTGGTGGTAACACCCTGTCCTGCCCTGGAGGCAGTAACAAAGGCAAGTGTACCGAACTCAAAAGCAATGCATCCCCGTTGGATACAATGGGCTACATCTTTGACGTCTTCGGACGTCACTTTTGTTTTTGATTCTTCTCTTCAGACTCAGGAGTTTTTGCAGTATGAATTCGTTCATCCTCCTCCTTTGTTTTTACTACCGCTTGAGGATTACAAATGTGTGATCTACACCGATGGTTCGGCGCAACCGGCCACTGGGTCCAAGCACGCTTATTCAGCTGCATGTGCTATTGTTGCGGGTTCCTTTGTGAATGGAACGTTCAAATCCTCTGTAGTGCACACTCGCACACTTGGAGATAGTACCGCACAATTGGCCGAGCTGCATGCATTGCTACTTGCACTTGAGTTCGCTTCACAGGATGAGACCACTCTTATTGTATGTGATTCTTTTACTGTGTACAATCTTACAATGACAATCTGTTTTTCTGGTCGAAAAACGACTACAAGGACGCAAAGGGAGCACAATTAAGCATAAAATGCTTTGGGTTCGAGTGGCAGAATTGCAACAACGTCTGCCCCTCACACAGGTGGTTCACACCTTAGGCCATCAGCGGGTGGGCGCACACGCTATTGGTAACGATCTGGCAGATGAAGCTGCCCGTTCAGCAGTAGTCACGTGTTCAGTAGCAGCGGTTACCAGGTCCATGTCTAAAATAGACCCTGTTATATTAGCAGCTATTGCTGCAACCAAGGAAGGTGATAATTACCCTACAGGTTTCCCTTCCAAGTATTCTTACAAATTAAGTCCCGATCAGGTTCCTTATGTAACTATACCTGACGTTGGAGATCGGCTGATCCCCAACGCGGACCGCAGGAGTGCCTTGATATCAGCTGCACACGAAGGCATGGCTTCGGCACATGCAGGTGTTTCAGCTACGGTTTCCATCTTGCAGCAGCGTTATTGGTGGCGTGGGTTATATAAAGACACCCGTGCTTTTGTGCTTTCTTGCGACGTTTGTCAACAGATTAAGCCTTCCACGGTAACACGTCCACCACAAACACCGCTCTGCATTGCTAACAGACCCTTTGGGTGTGTTTACTTGGATCACTGCGGTCCATTCTCATCAGACACTGCTTATAAATACATCTTAGTGGCAGTGGACTCGTGCACACGGTTTCTCTGGGTCTGGCCACAACGGAGTGCTGACGCCCGAAATGTAATCAGGGATTTGCGTGTCTTTGTGGGAATTTTCGCATGCGGCACCTTCCATTCGGACCAAGGTCCAGCGTTTGCCTCTAGGGCTTACAAGGATGCAATGGCTTCGCTTGGGGTGCGGGTGAAATTTTCGTCTCCGTATAGGCCTGAGGGCAACTCTATCGTTGAACGAATGAACCGTGACTTAAAGCAATCCTTAACAGCTAGGGTTTTAGGTACTGGCAGGAACTGGCTGGCCCATTTGTATACCGTTCAGCGTGCACTTAATAATCTCCCTAGAAGACCTCTGGGTGGGCGGACCCCATACGAAATGCTCTTTGGCATAAGAATGTTTGTGCCTGACCTTGAGGGTCCAGACATCGCGGCGCAATCCGCCAAGTTTGATGTAGATAACCATTCTGCTATGTTACAGGACTTACAAGAAGCCCGAGACAAACTTGCAACTACACATTTACCTTCAGCCACAGATCCTGCGTTGCAGATTCCGGTAGCCGGCTGGCTTCCGAAAATTGGAGAACTGGTTCGAGAGAAGGTTGAAAACAAAAAGAATTTGGCCCCTCTTTTCGTGCACCGGTTCCAGTTCTTGGCCTGAAGGGAACACGTACAGTCATTTTACCACCGCTTCCTGGTCGCAAAGAGAACAGATACATCTCAGTTGAAAATGTCAAGCTACAGCGCCTGGCCGATCCTGAATAGTGTCACACCAGCGGTCTCTTGTCCTGCCATTTATCGGACATATGTTCATAGTCCATCTGCACGAACGATCGCTGATGCTGTAATTGAGATGGTTGATTTGCCTGAAACTACGATTGATCCCCAACTCTCCACCAATATCAACGAGGACGAGTATACTTATCCTGCATCAGAATCGGTGGCACATCAACCAACAACGCCACTAAGCCCGACTCGTTATTCCTTTGATTCGGATTCCACATCTTCAAAAGTTCCATCCAAGTTCAGTATTTTTATATCCTGGTTTAGAGACAATTTTTTGATTCCCCCTGGACATACATCTGGTTGGTACTTTTCTTGATATTTTTGTTCATGTCCATTGGCTTTGTCACAGTGTTTTTTCTACTAATTAATGGTCACTATTTACCTGAACGCTCTGCTGTAGACTATGTTTCTGGAACTTTGGCTCCTCATTCCTCGTCTCACATCATGAAGCGTGACCACACATTTGTGAACATTTCAGCCTTCCCAGTTGCTGATGGCATCGTATGGGATGCAGTGAACTATCAAATCCATGGTCCGACGGAAATTATTAATGTACCTAATGTCCTTCGTGTTTCAATGGGTGATGTAGTACAAAATAATATTCATTCTGATGATTGGGATGTGCATGCCGTTGAAGCATTGTTTGCTGATTTAAAATATTATGCATCTTTTAATGCTGAAGATCTATATATGAATTCTGCTAATTATGCCGATTTGTATTGTTACCAACATTGGGGTAATCATTTTCTCCATAAGCCAAGTGCCCTGCGTAGTTCTGTTAACTACACCCAATGGGAACATTGTCCAAACCCCTTGCCAGGTAGCTCTCAAACTCTTCGAAATAAGTTTAATTATTTTACTGATTTTAATCGGTCAAACCCTGCATCCTATTATTTTAGACTTAATAACACATCAACTCAGAAAATTATGTTGACACACACCAAATTGCTATATTCAGGTTCCTTTCTGAGTGCCCTAGCTGTGGGTGGTTATGAGTACTGGGATAATACAGTGGATTTAAAATCTATTTGGGGCTCCAAGCCATGGCAGGTACAGGGAACCGAGGCGTTGCATCGTGCTTGCCTCATCCCTACCCAAATTATGTTCCTAAATGCTTCCATCTATCAGACTACATGTTGGGGCTTAGCAACCACTAAACAATTGAATACGCCATCAATACCATCCCTGTCGAGTTTTCCAAATGAAAGCTCACGATTCAATATGTCCCTCGTGTCCCTGCAGGCAATGTTACAAAACAATTCGTTTAATGTTTCTGAGCTGGTTCAGTCACCCTGGTTAGTATGGCCTATATCATCTAATGCATGTCAAATGCGTTTTCATGATACTGGTGCTAGCTACACACAGAATAGGCCTGATCCGAGGTTTACTGATGCCCGTACTGTCACTACATACTCTGTTGGTAAATTATGCAAACAATGGCTGCAACATTCGTCCCTTGATTCTGTTAAACAACATTTGTCCCTCCTTACAGGCAATATTGATCTGTCCGACTTTGTTTTGGGACCTCGTGGTCCCCGACCTAAAAGATTCATTTATGAAACATATAATGAACTCTGGAAGCTATCACAAATGGAAGCTGCTTCCCGTCTTCGGGAAATAGATCAAGCAAATATGGAAAAGGTGCTTGCTGTTGTTGACAATAGTATTAATACCCTGTCTTCTCGCATTTACACTTTAGAGAATATTGTGTCCTCTGTTGTTGATATTGTACAAGATGATGTTTCTGTGTTATATCATGGTCAGAATCAATTGCGCTCAGTTATGCAGTTTGCATGGACTTTACAAACACTTAAGTTAGGTAAAGTGCCTTGGCATTTCTTGAACACCTCTGCCTTATTTCTACCTTTTAACTTAACTGATAAACAGCAATTTATGTCCATGAAGGATGCAACTTACAATCTATTACATATCGAAAAGGTGGATCCATTGCCGTTCTCTGTTGCAGAACTCGATTCTGCTGTATGGCTAGTCCATGGGGTTATAGCTTTACCATTTTCCTTGTTTGAATTTGACTCGTGCATGAAACATTATCCTGTGGGCCGTTACCGGCCATTGGGCAGTGCTTTCCTGCATGAACTCTGGTCCTTGCCTTTCATGTATAAATGCCTTCGGGACGGCAAGGAAGTCTTTCTCACGGGGGAGTACTGCGACTCGACTATAGGTCATTCGCTTATTTGTAAACACATTAAATTGCATGGCTCATGTAGCGTTTCCTCTCCTAATCTTGCTTGTGTACTGAAAGGTATTCCTGCTCCTGTTATTTCTCCTACTTTCACTCTCCTTTCCAATGGTAGTTATTTACTTTTAAATAACGAAAACTGTTGTGGCCTGCAGGCTGGCATTCCTTACATTGTAACAGTTTCGCACAGGGTTGTCTGCTGCAAAAATGTGCTTTTTCCTCCCCCTCATGGCACGGTTGATATCTCTATTTGGCCTTCCATCCCTACCATGGAAGCGGATTTCAATAGACTGAGCAGAATAAAGGCACTATTATTAAACGAGGAAGTTATGCTCACGTCCGCCCGGGAGACATTCATTCTCCAGGTGGCGAGTACCCACAGTGAAATACAGGCCCTTTTGAACACTAATCTCCCCCAACATTTTGGGGAGTTAATACATCGTATTTTTAACGCATCTAACACTGAAGGCCTAGTGCACTTTTTTAAGGTCGTGGGGTCGGGCTTAGTGTCCTCCTTCCAAACTATATTTGGTGTCATACCCGGCTTTCATACATTCTATTTTTTCCAGTGTCTTTGGCGGTTTCCCATTGATCCTCGCTTTAGCGGCTGGTGTCTTGCTCTTAATTTGCTTTCTGCGCAATGGCTGCTCCCCGATGGGATCTGCTCGATCCAGAACGCCTCCAGCTGCTCCGTGAGCGCCTTTTGGCCGGTTTTGGTGTCTTGCCATTGGCGACACTGAGTGTGTCATATACTCTTTCATTTCGCTTTGCGTATTTCACTTGCGTGCAACCTGTGATGACTTGTGTCCGCTGTCCTTTCACCTGGACTCTGGATTATTGCCTCTCCAATTCGTCATTGTCTGTTCCGGATTTTGTTCAGTTGATGGGTCCCTTAGAGGCCCATGAGCAGGACTGTTCCGTCGCTGGCTGTATGGCGCGTGCGGCTGCACTGGGGATTTTGGCGCAATGGGATATCTGGGCGGCTGCCCAGGATCTCCTACAACGAAGCTGTTTCAATTATCACGCAAGCTGTCCCGCATTGCTTCTGGATGCTCCCTTTGCTGAGGAGCATTCCTGCTCTTTGATCTCATGGATTGGATGGCATCTATGTTTTTTGACGATTCCAATGATGAACTCTTAGAGGGTATGGCTTTTTTCTGCACTTACACTTTCATGGATTGACCTGCCCTTCGCCGTTTGGGCGCTCCCTGTGCTCCAACGGCTTTGTTTTTCCTCTAATGGGCCTCTGTCCTGGCCGCTGGACTGTCCAGGGAGGGTGTCGTGTGGATTGTTACCTGCCTTGTTATGTTGGCCTAGGCCTGGCTGCCATGCTGCTTTTCTTTGCGCACGTTACACTGAGCCGGGCCTGCCTCGCTCTTTGCTCGTGCCAAGTTCTTTTGCACTGTCTGCATCTTCTGTTGTTCACCTTTTTGGGCTCAGTCTGCACAAACATGTACAAGGTCGCATAACAATGTATTTTGGTTCTTCCTGATATGGCCAGTCTCGCGCACCCAGACATAACATTATGTACAATTGCCATGAAGAATTTGATATGCTTTTAATGCTGTGGTTTACTAGCGCTTAACACACTTGGAGAAATCCCTTTCGGTGAGAAGAGCTATGATGTCCTGCTGATGTAATTCTGCATTTAGAGACTGAGGTATGGGGGTTCGCTAGTCAAAGCCCAGAGGTCTTCTATTACTATAATAAACTATCTTACTGCAAGGGAGGGTGGTAATGTTATTTATACGTTTATCCACTGAGCTCTGAGATGCTTTCCCCGTTTGTATTCTATGGAATTGTAACCATGCTGCTTATATTAGTCATATGCATTATGCTATTAGTACTGACACGTGTACTGTACATTAGAGCACGTAAGTTGGAATAAACATTTTAACCTATCCAGTGTCTCTTACTACGCACCTTGTGGACAAGTACGAGTGAGTGACGAAAGAGTGTTCTTGCTTCTGCGAGTCCTGAGATAAAGATACCGTGTTCTGGGTTGTCCAAACATTAGTACTTGGGTGCTAATGGGATGCTAAGCTAGTTGGGTTGGGGTTTTTGGGTGCTACGGTATATGGTGGCAAACCACTGTATTCCGGGGTCCCATTTTCCTGTGCATAGCTCTGTGTATGTGCAGAAACCTTATGACAGTGCAAGGGTTCAAATGCCATGACAATCGTTCTTCCTCAAGCTATCTTCCTGCATCAGGACATGACCTCGTGGACAAAAGCAATTTTTGCTCTTAAACAGATTCACTCTTATTCACATTCACAGATCTTTACTATAACTTTTCTAAAGACCTTTTAATTGAGATGTAAGGTGCTTTCTGCTGCAAGAATATGTCGTGATTTTACCTTATGTATTGGTTATTGTTCTCTTTGCTTTGGAACTTGACTTTTGAAGGGCTGGTACTTTAATGAGCCCTTCGACTTTCATTTGGGCCTTACATTCTGCTGCTATTAAAATTATTTTTATAATAGAAAGTGGTTTGGGCATGCGTTGAAAATTATTATATTCAACAAACCACTTTGACCATTAAAGTGGTTGAGTGTATTTATTACACCTTTTTATTTTTCAATCAATTATTGACCATTTAAGTCATATCATCCAGAAAGACTATATAATATAATAATTTTCAACGCATGCCCAAACCACTTTCTATTATAAACTTATTATTGTGGCCTAGTTTGGGTATTAGCACAGGCCCTACCCCTGCATTATAAAAAAGATATTAAAATTATTAGCAGCTACAGCTTCGTTTGTTCTTCTATGTTTTGTTTGAACCATTTTGTACTGTACAAAATGCAGTTGCTGAAACCAATAATACAGATTCAGAGCTTTAGTTGATCAAAGGGCCTTTGAGCAATATAATGGTCTTAAAGTGACTTAGTTGCTGAATTGGAAGCAAGTGCTGTTTCTGATATCAATGGCTACATGGATATTTGTCCTAAGACCTTACAGACCAGTCAGAACGCTAAGTTCTGTGCTAGCTGATGTAATGGACAAAAACTTGGGGAACCATGACCAAAGAGCCTTCAATTAGTCAAGCCTGGCCTTAGAGATATTAATGCATTGACCGCTAATGAATGCTTGTTGAATTGAATGGAGATCCGTCTTTTTAGAACGAGCCTACCAGACAGCACAGCTGTCTGGTTGGCTTTCCTGTCACTCTTATTTGGCTGCTTATTTGTGTCCCAGCTAGTCAATCCGTTTGTCCCTTCCATGGCCTTTTTCCGATCTTGTTTGATTGGCTTGCTTCTGTGCTTCCACTGTTTACTTTTCACGCAGTACTTTTTTCTTTTGGGTTAAGCAATCCATGAGAGTGCATGTGCTTTCCAGCTGTCTCCCTCGTGTACTTGTCCCCCCTGCACTCAGTGTTGCTCTGTTGCCCATATGCTACTCCCTGCCCCTCATGCTGTGTTCATCCTCATGTACTTCTGTTGCTTTCTCACCTGTGTTTTTTTGTCTACCGCCTCATGTTGCTCTCTCGCCCATTACTTCTCCTCCCTACCTGTGACCTCTGTGTTGCTTCCCAAACCCTCCTTGTTGCTCCACTTGCACTTCAACAAAAGGAGTTTTTTTTCATTTACCGCTCCCACTCAGTATATTTTAAAAAATGTGCTTGCTTAATTTTGTAGGCGCTTGTGGTGCACGTGCCTGCAAAATGACGTGACCATCACATTATTGCTCCTTTTTAGGTTTTGCCTACAGCATGGATGCACTGTCAGTAAAGCTATTGTAAATTTAAAAAGAAAGCTTAATAACGGGCTTAGAGCCTGCACATTACTTACAAATATTTACCATTGGTTGGTTTCCACGTCACGTTTGTTTCATTTCTTCTTACTGGTCACGCCTCCTGCATGCTGCTCATCTGCTCCTGCATTCTCCCATTACCTTCTTCCTCCGTCTTCCTTCTCACAGTCACCCAGGAGCACTATGTGATCCAGGTACCGCATTCACCTATATAAAAAAGTCCCTACCCAATATGGCGGCCTGACAGGAGTACCTGTCACCTGACCTATAAGGGTGGGGCAACCGAGGAACACATCCTGTTTTTTTCTCCGTGTTCCGGCTGGAACACCCATTATCGTACTGCTATGGTGGTAAGTATATTTTTATTTTGTGGGGGCTGCTGTAGCGTCTCTAACTAATTGTTTTTATGCACTTCTTGCTGCCGCCACTCCCGCTGGGGTGGCAGTTTGCATGTGAAGTTCTCGCCTCACCTCCGCTCCCGCTCAGGGGGATTGGGAGCGGCAGGGTGCTAGCTGACTCTGCTCTGTTTTACGCCACCGCTCCTACAGTGAGCGACTAGGAAGCGGCGGTGGTGGATTTTGGCGCTTGTGCCGCTCCTATGCTTTAGCGGCCAGGAGCGGCGGTCTTGATTTTATTTACATTTCTGTTCGGTCGTCCGAGTCTCCTTGCGCTGTGGCTTACCCTGGGTGCAGTTCCCGGCAGCCCCTATTGCCCCTGTGGGGCGGGTTCCCGGGGATGTTTATGGTCACGGAATGACCATCTTCTGTGTGCTGCATCATGGGGGGCAGTGCCGGTTGCTTAGCAACGGTGTGTCTCATCCCTTTAAATTGTTGGTGCCTCCTCCTTATCAGCAGTTGTGTTTTTGCGGCCATGGAGGGTAAACGTTCTGAGAAGCATAAGCATCAGTCTTCTGGTTCAGAGTCTGAACCTGCTTCCTCCCAGCAGCCTGTGGGCATGGACCTTGATGTCCTTCAGGCGATGATTAATAAGGCGGTGGACTCTGCTTCCGCGGCTCAGGATGGGCCAGTGCCTAAGATTCCCAGGGTTTTTTCTCAGCCTGACCCGGACTCTGATGGTTCGGATGAGGAACAGCGAGGACGCTTTGTTAAAGGCGCCGAGTTAAAGGAGGTCATGACTCAATTGAAGGACAATTTGACCTTCAGACTGTTGTTCCTCTGGATGAGGAGGAGGATTTTTTCTCTCAGTACCCCCGGAAGGAGCCTGACGCTCTTCCCATCCATAAGGCCATCCGGGGGCTTCTGTCCAGGGAATGGTCGGATGTCGAGAAAGCTGGGTTCCCTCGATTCCTTGCTAAGAAGTACCTTCTTCAGAACTTCCTGACGGAGTTCCTCCCCAAGTGAAAGTGGACTCTGATGGTAGGTCTGGCCTCCGGTGGTTCCATAATCTCGGAGGACGCCTCTCCTAACGATTTTGTTGATAAGAGGGTGGACAGTGCTGCCAAGCAGGCTTACTCTGCCGCTAACTTTTCCATCAGGGCAGGTGCTTACGCCTCTTATGTGGTTCAATCACTTCTGCATGATTTTCTGGCCTTATCTGAGGACCTACAGCAAGGGGAGGACGTTAATTCCGGTCTGTCCCTTATGGAATTACAGGTTCGCTTCTTGTCTGACATTACGTTTGACTCTGTCAGCTGCAGCAGCTATTTCTGGTTCCATTCTGCTCGTCGTAACATCTAAATGAGGTCTTGGAAGGCGGAGGCCTCCCAGAAGTCCCTCCTGTCACGCTTACCTTTTGATGGAGCTAAGTTGTTTGGACCTCAACTTGAGGATCTGCTGAAGAAGTCAGTGGAGGATAGTAAGCTCCCAACGCCTCTGTGGCATGCCCGGAGAGGTCGGGAATTTGGTTATAGGCGTGCATTTGAGAATCCCCCCTTGGCTGGGAAGGGTCCCTCCCAGTCCTTTCATGGAAGGGGCCGTGGCCGTGGCACCCCTTTCTCTGCAAAGTCCCGGCAACAGCCCGCGGGTGCTGCCCTTACCGATACCACTCCAAAGTCCTGACTATCTCAGGGTGGGTGGCCGAATTGGACAGTTTTCTAACCGCTTTGACTCGCGACATCACCGATTCCTGGGTTGTTCACCTGGTGGTCAAAGGTTATTCTATTGACTTCTCTTCTCCGCCTCCAGATCTTTTTGTCCCCACCCGACTCCTTGGAATCCTCTGAAGCTACGGGGGTTTAAGCAGGGGATCTTGGATCTTCTCCAGAAGGGTGACATTGTTCCTGTTCCCGGGGACGAGTTTGGACAGTGTTGCTACTCTCTGATGTTCCTGGTGCAGAAGGCGTCAGGGGGTTTCCACCCTGTTCTGGATCTCAAGACCGTGAACTCCTATGTGCCTTACCAGAGATTCAAGATGGTGAGTTTGCAGAAGATTATGCCCCTTGTTTCCCCTGGGGCCTTTCTGTCATCCTTTGACCTTTTGGATGCTTAGTTCCATATTCCTGTGCATCCTCTCTTCCAAAGGTATTTACGGTTCTTTGCCCTGGGACAACACTTCCAGTTTTGTGTCCTCCCCTTTGGTTTAGCCTCCACCCCTCGGGTGTTTACAAAGGTCCTGGCTCCCCTGGTGGGTCTGTTGCATGCACGGGGTTACTTTTGTTTCCCTACCTTGATGACTGGTTAATTTCTTCCTCGTCTTTCCTTAAGGCCCAGGAGGATGTGACGTTGGTGTGGAATTGTCTTGAGTCCCAAAGGGTTCCTTGTGAATCTCAGCAAATCCCACCTCATCCAGTTCATAGACTCTCTCTTCAATACCGGGTTGGGGATGGTGTTTCATCCTCCGGCTCGCCAGCTTCGCCTCAGCTCTCATCTGGAGTCCCTCCTGTCTGCCCCGTCTGCTTCTGCAAGGGACTGGTTGAGGGTTCAGGGGGGCATGGCTGCTTCCCTTTTTCCTGTTCCTTGGGCTCACAGACACCTCTTCCATCTGGTGTATCACCTTCTGTTTCACTGGAATCCGGGGTCCCAAGATTTTGATGCCTCTGTTCCTGTGACTCCCGCCATTTCTCTCCAGCTGCGTTGGTGGCTGATGCCGGACAATCTGGTGAAGGGGGTGCCCCTGGATCCTCCTGTACCCTGTTCCCAGACAACTGATGCTAGCCCTTGGGGTTGGGGGCGGGAGGAGCACCCTCTGGGTTCTTTCTGCTCACGGTCCTTGGTCCCCCGCGGAGAGCTGTATGTCTTTGAATTGGAAGGAACTGGCAGCGGTGTTCATTGCGCTCCGGCATTTTGCCCGTCATCTGAAGGACAAGTGGTTCAAGTCCTTACAGACAATCAGGTGGCCCGTGCCTATTTGAATCATTTGGGGTGCACTCGCTCCCCTCTTTTGCTTCTCCTGGCAGATCAGATTGGGGCTTGGGCGGAAACCAACCTGCTGGGTCTGGCAGCAATCTATCTGCCAGGGAGGGAGAATGGGCTTGCGGATCAGCTGAGTCGCCTTCTTCCTTCATCGGTTTCTCTGTCCCTGTCTCCTCTGGTCTTTCTGGAGATTACGGGGTGGTTCGGGAGGCCTTGGTTGGATCTATTTGCCTCCCCTCAGGATGCTCTTCTGCCGATGCTTTGCACCCTTCTTCCTTGCAGGGAAGCGTGGGGGGTGGACGCCCTGAGATTCCCTTGGCCTCTGGGTCTTCTCTATGCCTTTCCTCCTTTTCCCCTTCTCAGCAGGGTTTTGGCGAAGATCAGGACAGTGGGGGTGGTGGTGCTGTTGGTGGTCCCCTTTTGGCCTCGCCAGCCTTGATATCCCCTCCTGCTTCGTTTGGCTGTTGCTCCCCCTTGGAGGTTCCCGCTGTCTCCTTCTCCGCTCCGCTTTCCTCTCCTGTCTCGTCAGGCTCTCTCGGCCAGTTGGCGTTGGGGGTTTGGAAGTTAAAAGGCGACAGCTAGTGTCTTTGGGTTGTTCCTCGGAGGTGGCACTGTCCATACAGAATTCTAGGAAGGGCAGTACCCTTAAGGTTTACGAACGTCACGGGAGGAATTTCTCTGCTTGGTGTTCTTTGTGGTGGCTTCTCCCCAACTCCTGTGAGGGGGGTTCTGTGCTTGAGTTCCTCCGGGATGAGTTTTTGTTTGGGCTGTCGGTTTCTACTCTCCGCAGCCAGTAGTCCGCCATTAAGGCTATCAGGGGGGCATCTCTCCTCTCTTTTGAGTCCTTGGCTTCTCGCCTTCTTCGCAGTTTTTGTCTTCGACAGCCTGTCGTTGCTTCTCCTGTTCCCCCCTGGGATCTTCCTCTGGTCCTTCGTTTTTTTTTTTTGTCCTCATATCACTGTAGCATCTGCAAGTCTCCGACCGCTCGATCTGAGCGCCTCGCGATACGCTGCATTCGCTCTTTGGTCTTATATCCTGAAGGGAGAACTCAAAATCCCAGTCCTACGTTGTTTCGAGGCTGCCAGCCAGGAAGAAAGTTGTACATATTTAAACCTGGATAGTTTGTCCCCGACTTTGGCTCTCAAAACTTCCCATGGTAGTATCCCTTGCTCTGACATCACATCTCACCAGTTGGCCATCCCTGCCCGTCGTAATGGAAGACTCAGTACATCTTGCATGCATTCTGGGGTTCTAGGGGAGTCCCAAATAGGTGCAAAATCCGAATAGTATCCAATACCAATCTTTCTCCTCACCTTGCACCAAAGATAGAGTGCAGACTTTAAGACTTTCAGTCTTATCTTCTTAAAAAACTTTGGGGCACCAAATTTATACAAAAACCCGTCAGCACCCTCCTCCCTTTTCATTTCCCCCAGCAGCATTCTCCATGCAGAATTATTCGATTTCCCTAACAACACCCGGACATTCTTGAACTTGAATGCCATACAGTATATATATTTAGGTCTGGTAGGGCCAATCTGCCCTTTTCTAGCCTACATCTAAGCTTTTTCCAAGACAATCTAGCCCCTCTAGAAGTCCAGATGAAGCTAACTATTTTCCTCTGGATTTTGTCCAAACTTGATCTTGGGAATGTAAGGGGGATACAGTTAAAGAGATAGGTACATTTTGGGAGAATCGACATCTTTACTAAATTCACACGCCCATAGATTGTTAAGGGCAGATTCCTCCACCTGGACAGCAATATAGCCACCTCCTTTTATACCCTTTTTAGGTTATGTAGTGGGATACCGGCCAGAGTTTCAACGAGCGTTATCCCTAAATATTTGACCTCAGAGCTGACCTTCTCCGTCCACCCCTCAACGTTCCAACACATTATCTCAGTTTTAGAGTGGTTCACTGAGTACCCTGATTGGGCTCCAAATTCTGCCATTATCTGCTCTAATCTCGGGAGTGTTATGCCCGGATCTGATGTGTAAATTAGCAAGTCGACGGCATACAATGCCACCTTACTATTGAAAGTTGACGAGTGAAAGGGTATTATTTGTCTATCTTCTCTCAATTGCTGTGCAAGGGGCTCAATATAAATATCAAACAGTAAGGGCGATAGAGGACACCCCTGTCTCGGTCCCCTTTGTATACTGAAGCCCCCTGTTAGTGAGCCATTCAAAAGAATCATGGCCGATTAATTCTTGTACAATTTCTGTAGGGTACTCACAAAACGCTGGCCGAATCCCATCACTCCCAGAGGTAGGATCAGCACACCTGAACAAAGGCCTTAGCCGCATCGATCGCGATCACGGCCAGAAGGGTCGAGCGGGTCATGGCAAGATCTATTGTGCCTGTCAATTGTTGCGTGAGCTCATGAATTTACCGCTTTGGGATAAACCCTTTCTCATCTATATGAATTAGTTGGGGGGGCAAGCTTGGTTAATCTCCCTGCTACGATACTCATGAATATTTCATAATCTGCATTCAAGAGGGAGATTGGCCTATAGGAATCTGCCTTCCTTGGGTCTTTGGCAGGTTTTAGGATCAAAACTATTGGGGCCTGCCCCTACATCTCCGGGATCGCCCCTTCCTGCCGATATATTAAATTAAACAAGGCCTCCCACTCTGGGAACAATTGAACAATAAGAAGTTTATACACTTCTATAGGCAAATCATCCGGCCCTGCTGCCTTGCCATTCTTTGCCTGGAGTAGACTATCTCTAATCTCTTCCCTGGTGATGGAGGCGTCCATAAAGTCTCTACCCTCCGTTGTGAGTTTAGACATTTGTACTCTCCCCAGCCAACCTCTAAGCTTCTCGTGATCTAGCAGAACCTCCTCAGTATATCAATCAATCTAATAATCTTTATTCGATTTTTTTAAATATATATATATATCATAATCATAAAAGATAAAAACATACATAAAAGCCACGTTAAAACCTTAAAAAGCCTTATTAAACATGATACAGTGCAGTTTATTCCAAGAAACAATGTGTGAGCATTTA
This sequence comes from Calotriton arnoldi, assembly GCA_963921515.1. NCBI lineage: Eukaryota > Metazoa > Chordata > Amphibia > Caudata > Salamandridae > Calotriton > Calotriton arnoldi. Next base: position 3,979,989 of record CAWUFW010000213.1, on the reverse strand, counting down.
AGGACCTTATAACCTTTTTATAACAATTTGCAACCCAGCCTAACCTAGTCAACTAGGCACACATTATTTTATTCCAGTGTAAGGCACCTTTTAAATACTTAATAACCGCCAACATCACCTCCTGTTCCGATAATAGCTGTAAATCTATAAATGCAGGGCGAAACTGAGTAAAACCCCTCTTTTTTAAAAGTGGAAATAAATACCTTCTACATAAGAATTAATAATAATTACAGAATAAAACCAGGTGAATCAAGGTCTGGGAGGAACTGTCATCACATGGGCAGGTTAAAAGAGCATGGGGATCGAACTGGCCCGGAGGGAAACAGATCATTGAGCGTATAGAACCCAGACTAAATATAGTAAGCAAAGATCTGTCCCTTGGATGTTTGACTGCTGTGAGATAAGGTTCAACACCAACAATGGATTTCAGCAGTAAATAGGATCTATTGGAGTTTTTCTCCAGCGCCCAGACTTCCTTGTCATCTTTAAACTTATTTAAAATTCGTTCCTTAAAGAGACCCTGGTCGCCCTTTTTAAGTAGATATGGCCGGTTAAAAAGATCCATGCAGTCTAAAGAACGGGCAACAGATTTTATATAGTTAATCTGCTGTATTTTATAGCCATACATTCATTCCATGCAATCCTCAATCACACTCCTGTTGAATCCCAGTCTCCCGTCTACCCAAACAGATATCCAGAGTAACAGTGGAGCCAGTTTAACCTGATCCTCCACATAATTCAAACCCAGTTCCTCATGGGTTGCAAACGAGGAGCTGTTCGAGCCCAGCCCCAGAAGTTTTCTGCAGAATCTGTCCTCTTCAAGCTGGATCGTCCTACACCTACGGTACCCCCAGATGGCTGCACCGTATGTCAGGACTGGGAGACATTTCATTCTGTAGATCTGCAGCAGGGGCAAGATGGGTTTATAACCCACCGACAGTGAGAATCTAAACAAGGCACAGCAGGATTGTGTGAACTTGGATCAGCGACTGGAAATGCAAGAAAGCCAGTTGTTCTGATGGACGAAGGTAAACAGCCATAGCAACGAAATTTTCACAACGAATACCATTACCCTGCATTCCAACACAACGCAAATACCATTACTCCGCAATGCCATTACAATGCATATGCATTTACCACGCATGCCTTTACAACTAATTTCGTTGTAAAGGTATAAATGGTAAAGGCATATGTATTTTACATGCAAGTATAAGGTAAGTATAGGGTTTAGGGTGGGTTTGGGTTGTAGGGTTATAGGTTTTAGGGGTATTTTTAGGGTTGAGGGTGGCTCTGGGGTGCACAGGGTAATTTTTAGGGTTCAGGGTGGGTTTTGGGGTGCAAGGGTATTTTTAGGGATGAGTGGGTTTGGGTTTTGGGGTGCCCAGGGTAATTTTAGGGTTCTGGGTTGTTTTGGGGTGCCCAGGGTAATTTTAAGGATCTGAAAGAGACACGTTAGTGACAGATTCCTTACCTTAGAATATCCCCAGGCGTCAGGCTGGATCCGGAAAGTTTTGCGTAGCAGTACCCTTGCGCGTCGGTAGGCGGCATTGTGCGGCTCCGCGTCCGTCGTCGGCATCGCCGGGATGACGTCGCAGGCAGTACTTAGACGCCGCCCCTGCGCGCTGACGTCAGTTCTTTCTTTTTCCGCGCCAGTAAGCGCAGATCCGGGAAGAGCAGTGCCCTAGTCATTTTTTGACTAACTTTTTTGGTGATTTTTTCACTGTTTTTTCTCGAGTCGTTCGACTCCGACGGTGTCGGTAGGGATGCCCGGCTTCAAGCCATGCGACGCCTGTGGTCGGATGATGTCGATCACGGACCCGCATCGAGACTGTCTCTACTGCCTCGGCCGCGACCACGACTCCAAGTCGTGCCCCGACTGCCGGGCCTTGCACCCGAAGGCTTTGCGAGAGCGGTCTCGAAAGCTCCTCGAGGTCCGGCAGTCGGCTCCGCGCCAAGCCCCGGTCACGTGAGAGGTCGAGGGGCCGGTCGCGGAGTCCTCATCAGTCGTCGGGGTCCAAGTCTTCGCACTCCTCCGGTAAGTCGAAGCACAAGAAGTCGAAGAAGCGCCATCGCTCGATGACTTCCCGTCGCCGGTCTCGCGACTCGGCTGAGGGTCCTGTCGGCACCGTCCCCGCGGCTCCGGGAGTGCCTGTGGAGCCGCCGCCGCATTACCCGCACTTCCCGGGTTCGACGGCGACTCCGGCCGAAATACAGGAGTTCCTGTCGGCCATGGCCCGCCTCTTCGGGCCTCAAGGTCCCCCCGGTGCGCCTTCGGGCCCCGCGGGCCCTTCTGGGGTGCCTACGGCACCGCCGGTCCCGGCCTCGACCCCGGCTCCGCTGTTGCCGCAACCCCATCGACGCCGGTTGACCTGACGACACCTCCACCGGCGCCGATGTCACCGGTGCCGTTCCTGACGCCGCCCGGGGCTCCGGGCGCGTCGTTCCCCGGTTCTCTCCGGATCCGGACACGGCGCCGGACCGGCGTCGTTCGACGCCGGCTCCGGCGCCGATGCGGCCTTGGGTTCCGCATGTCCCTCCTCCTTACTTTAAACCTGCTTTGGAGGACGAAGAGGACTGGGAGGGGTCTGAGGACCCTCTCACTGCCCAATGTGAGTTCGACCAGGACTGGGCTGAGGAACTTGGGGATGCCAGTGGTCTGGACACCTCCCCTGACTCTGGCATGCTGTCTCCTCCTTCCGTGGCAACGAAGGAGGGAGGAAACTTTGCAACGGTGTTGCGTAGAGCAGCTGAGGCTTTACACCTCCAGTTGCCTACAGTGGCTGTCAGGACGAACATCCTGACGGAAGTGCTTCAGCCGGCGGCTACCTCCTCGGAGCCACTGCTGCCTTTCAACGAGGCACTTTCTGACGTTCTTTTGGGCACTTGGTCCAAGCCCACCACAGGGGCTCCTGTGGATAGGAACGTAGCCCGACGCCATCGCCCTGCTCCGGGCGACCCCCTGTTTCTCTCCACACACCCCACCCCTGAGAGCTTGGTTGTCCAAGCCTCTGCTTCCCAGAGCGCCTTCCCTACCGCTCCCCAGATAGGGAATCCAAGAGACTGGATCAGTTTGGGAAGAAGGTTTTTTCTTCCTCCAGTGCTGGCTTGCGGTCTGTTAACACCACTTGCCTCTTGGGCCGATATTCCCACTCTCTGTGGGATTCGGTGGCGCAGGTTCTGCCCCAGTGTCCTGAGGAGGTCCAGGCACTGCTTTCCCGCGCCATTGCGGAAGGAAGGGATGCGGCTAAGTATACCATCAGATGTGGCCTAGATACCGCCGACTCGCTAGGCAGATCGATTGCGACGACAGTGGCGCTGCGCCGTCACGCCTGGCTGAGAACCACTGGTTTCTCGGGTGATGTCCAAAACACTCTTATGGACATGCCCTTTGATGGTGTCGGCCTTTTTGGCAATAAGGCAGACCATGTGTTGGAGCGTTTTAAGGACTCACGGGCTACAGCCAAGTCCCTGGGCCTTTCTGCTGTGCGCCCTCCGCAACAGTCTGCTTTTCGCCTCTTCGTGGCCACGGAAGGGGCGCCCAGTCACGTCCACTGCCCAGCCACCGGCCCGCACAGCAGGCGTCTTCGCGTGGCCGAGGACGTGGCTCCCGCCGAGGCGGGTCAGGTAACCAGCGTGCGGGTCAGGCCACCACCCCCGCGCCGTCCGCGGCCTCCAAGCCCTCCTAGTCCTTCCTTTCAGGTGCACAGCACGCCAGTAGGGGGCAGGGTCCGCCATCACCTTCACCACTGGCGTGCCATCACCTCGGACAAGTGGGTCTTGGACATTGTACAAAGGGGCTACTCCCTCCCCTTCGTGACCACCCCCCCCCCCAGCCATGCCACCTCAATACCACCGCATGTCAGGGGATCACTTGGTGCTTCTTCAGAAGGAAGTTGTGGCCCTCTTGGCCAAGGGGGCCATCGAACGCGTTTCGACCCCAGAAGTATGGCGTGGTTGTTACTCCCACTACTTTCTGGTGCCCGAAAAGGACAAGGAGGACATGCGTCCTATCTTGCACCTCCGGAACGTCAATCGCTTCCTCCGGAAGGAGAAGTTCAAGATGCTCACCCTAGCTCAGGTCTTGACTGCTCTCGACCCTGGAGACTGGATGGTAGCGTTGGACTTGCAGGACGCATATTTCCACATCCCCGTCCTGCCGGCCCACCGGCGTTACCTGCGGTTCACGGTAGGCCACGAGCACTTTCAGTTCTCCGTGCTCCCCTTTGGCCTTACCAGCGCCCCTCGGGTGTTCACGAAAGTGATGGCGGTGGTCGCAGCTCATCTGCGCCGGGCAGGGGTTCCAGTCTTCCCCTACCTCAACCACTGGCTGCTGAAGGCGGGCTCGTCCCAGGCAGTCGTCTCCCACCTCCAGACTACGGCCGAACTCCTGCACTCGCTGGGGTTCTCCATCAACGTGCCGAAGTCGCACCTGATTCCTTCTCCACAGCTCCTTTTCATCGGAGCAGTTCTGGACACGACGCAGTTTCGGGTCTATCCTCCCGAGCGGCGAGTCCGGGATATTCAGGCTATGATTCCGATCTTTCGGCCTCTATCCTGGGTTTCGGTACGGATGACCCTGAGGTTGCTGGGCCTCATGGCCTCCTGCATCCTGCTGGTCGATCATGCCAGATGGCATATGCGGGCTCTGCAGTGGGACCTGAAGTTCCAGTGGGCGCAGCATCAGGGCAACCTGTCCGATCACGTCCAGAACTCGGAGGGGACTGCAAGGCAGTTGCAGTGGTGGCTCTCGAACCAGCAATGGGTCATGGGCAGATCCCTCTCCCTTCCCCAGCCAGAGCACACAGTTGTGACGGACACGTCCCTTCTGGGATGGGGCGGTCACATGGGAGAGGCGGAGATCAGACGCCTCTGGTCTCCGGCGGAGTCCCGGCTCCATATCAACCTTCTGGAGCTCCGGGCGATCCGACTTTCACTCAAGGCATTCCTTCCCTCTGTCAAAGGGAAGGCAGTGCAGGTGTTCACAGACAACACCACCGCCATGTGGTACTGCAACAAACAGGGCGGGGTGGGGTCGTGGATCCTGTGTTAGGAGGCTCTGCGCCGCTGGACATGGCTGGAACATCAGGGCATATTCCTGATGGTTCAACACCTGGCAGGTTCCCTGAACGCCATGGCGGACGAACTCATCCGCAGGGGCATGATGGATCACGAATGGCGTCTTCACTCGGAAGTGGCGCCGGGACTCTTTCTGCAGTGGGGAGAGCCTTGGTTAGATCTATTCGCCACCGAAGAGAACGCGGAATGTCATCAGTTCTGCGCGTTGGAATTTCCAAGGCGGCACTCGCTCTGCGACGCTTTTCGTCGCGAGTGGAGTTGCGGTCTGTTGTACGCCTTTCCGCCTATACCACTTCTACCCAGAGTGTTGAAGAAGATTCGGCGCGACCGGGCCCAAGTCATTCTTGTGGCTCCGGACTGGGCTCGAAGAGTTTGGTATCCCGAGCTACTCAGTATGAGCGTCGATCCCCCGATCCGTCTGCCTCTTCGGGAGGATTTTCTGTCGCAGCAGCAGGGGACGGTCCTCCACCCGAACTTGTCCAGCCTTCACCTGCTTGCGTGGAGATTGAGCGGCGGCAGTTGATTCCTTTCGACTTGCCTCCCGAAGTTTGTGATGTGATTCTGGCAGCCAGGCGTCCCTCCACTAAGGTGGTATATGCCTGCAGGTGGAACAAATTTGTGGCATGGTGCACAGCAAAGGCTGTGAATCCCCTTTCTGCCCCTCTTTCTGAGGTTCTTCTGTTCCTTCTTTCTCTGGCACAGCAGGGTTCTGCCCTGGGTACCATCAAGGGCTATCTTTGTGCAATCTCGGCCTTCCTCAGGCTTCCTGATCAGCCCTCCCTTTTCAAGTCCCCTGTTGTTAACAGATTCCTAAAAGGCATTACACATCTCTTCCCTCCTGTTCCGTTTGTGATGCCTCAGTGGGACTTGAACCTGGTTCTTACCTTTCTCATGTGCGCTCCCTTTGAGCCTCTGCATAACTGTCCTCTTCGTCTTCTAACTCTGAAGACAGCCTTTCTGGTGGCTATCACCTCCGCTCGGCGGGTGAGTGAGCTCCAGGCTCTTTCTTGCAAGCCTCCTTTTCTGTCTGTCCAGCCAGACAAGGTTGTTCTCAGGACGCGTCCGTCCTTCTTGCCAAAGGTGGTTACTGCTTTCCACATTGGGCAGACCATCACTTTGCCCACCTTCTTTCCGCCTCCGCACCCTTCTAGAGAGAGAAGAGAGGCTCCACCGTCTGGACCCAAAACGTGCGATTTCCTTTTATCTAAATCGCACACAACAGTTCGGGTGGACGACCAGCTCTTTGTTGGCTACGTGGGCGCCAAAAAGGATGGGCGGTACACAAGCGGACCATCTCCCGCTGGGTCGTCTTGTGTATCAAGGCCTGTTATTCTGTGGCTAAAAAGGAGCCCCCTGTTGGGTTGCGTGCCCATTCCACCAGGGCGACGGCCGCCACCACGGCTTTAGGACGTGGTGTCCCTTTGCAGGACATTTGTCAGGCAGCTACGTGGGCCTCGTTGCACACGTTTACCAAGCATTACTGCCTTGACAGCCAAGTCCGGAGAGACGGCTTCTTTGGCCGTTCTGTTCTCCGAGACTTCCTTGTCTGATCTTTGTTCGCAGACCCACCACCGGGGTTGGTATTGCTGGGGTATCTATTCTAAGGTAAGGAATCTGTCACTAACGTGTCTCTTTCAGATGCACAAGTTACTAACTTGTGTAACGTTATATCTGTAAGAGACAGTAGTTAGTGACAGATTCCTTACCGCCCCACCCATCCTCCCCGTTCTGCGAACTGATTTCTAGGGTTAAGGACATCCCTTTCAGGCCCTAGTATTTTTTCAGACACCTATGTCAGCTTCTTGCATGGCTCTGCGTTCCTGGCGCGGAAAGTCGTGTACAGAACTGACATCAGCGCGCAGGGGCGGCGTCTGAGTACTGCCCGCAACGTCATCCCGGCGATCCCGACGACGGACGCGGAGCCGCACGACGCCGCCTACCGACGCGCAAGGGTACTGCTACGCAAAACTTTCCGGATCCAGCCTGACGCCTGGGGTTATTCTAAGGTAAGGAATCTGTCACTAACTACTCTCTTACAGATATAACGTTACACAAGTTAGTAAGTTGTGCTTCAGGGTGGGTTGGGGTTTTGGGGTGCCCAGGGTTATTTTAGGGTTCAGGGTGAGTTGGGGTTTTGGGGTGCCCAGGGTAATTTTAGGGTTCAGGGTGGGTTTGGGGGGTGCCCCGGGTAATTTTAGGGTTCAGGGTGGGTTTGGGGTGCCCAGGGTAATTTTAGGGTTCAGGGTGGGTTTGGGTTTTGGGGTGCAAGGATATTTTTAGGGTGTTTGTTTTTTGGGGTGCAAGGGTATTTTTTGGGTTCAGGGTGGGTTTGGGGTGCCCAGGGTAATTTTAGGGTTCAGGGTGGGTTTGGGTTTTGGGGTGCAAAGGTATTTTTAGGGTTAAGGGTGAGTTTGATTTTTTTTTTTTTGGGGTGCCCAGGGTAATTTTAGGGTGGGTTTGGGTTGCAAGGGTATTTTTTTTAGGGTTAAGGGTGGGTTTGTTTTTTGGGGTGCAAGGGTATTTTTTGGGTTCAGATTGGGGTTTGGGGTGCCCATGGTAATTTTAGGGTTCAGGGTGGGTTTGGGTTTTGGGGTGCAAGGGTATTTTTAGGGTGGGTTTGGGGTGCCCAGGGTAATTTGAGGGTTTAGGTGGTTTGGGGGTGGTAAGTGTAATTTTAGAATTTTGGGGTGTATAGTTATTGGGGTACAAAGGTATGCGTGGTCAAGGCATATGCGATGTAAAAGTATGCGTTGTGATGGTAACGCGTTGTAACAGCACTTGCGTTGTTACAAATGCGTGGTTTTGGAATGCGGGGTAAGAACATATATTCATGGTCGAATGATACCCCCAGTTTTCGAAGGTTCCAAGTTGTCTACTCCTTGTGTGTTCACCAATTTCAGTTTCCATTGGCCAAGATCAGTTTTGGCCTTTTACACGGATCTGTCGGCAAAGCGCCGAAAGTGATACGTAAATGCTAATTAAGTACAATACACTCTATTGTCACACAGCCACGTGCAGCTGCAATTTGCTTCTCTCGTGGTGAAGCGGTTTTCACTTATTTGCTATTGCTGTTATGGATTATCAAGCGGCAGATAAGCGCCAAGAGGCCAAGTAATTGTTTATCAATGCACTACAGTAACCTACTATAACACAACAGAGCCTCATGGTGTCAGATCATGGTTACCTTCCATGCCATTGAAGTGGGCACACGGTGTAACCTTTGAATGTAGTAGTTACATATTGTTGTACCTCTAATCTCTTGCATGGAGTTTGATTATTTCAAACGGGGCAGCTCGCAGAGCTATTTGGCCTTATTAATGTTTTTAGACATTGTGCACAGCAGGGTGGGCTACTGTGCAACATGCCCTCAAGTAAATAACGAAAAGCACTTGGAATCGGTCAACGGTGCCCGCGCCATAGCGCTTTGTTTTTATTTACGCCATGTTGTTACGCTGCTGTGCTACATAACTAAAAGAACATTGACAAAGCCAAGAGATTTCGCATAAGCACAACCTACTGGTTTTGCCAATGCTTGTTTTGTTTAGTTTGTTTCCTATTAGTCATGCTGCACAGCATCGGGAATGCTGTACGACATGGCTAAAAACTATTGACAAAGCCATAGGCCCCAAATGCGAGACTTATTGGCTTTGGAAATGCTTGCTTTAGTTCCTACAAGTGAAGGAAGCATGAGAATATTATCTCCATATTCACCTAGGTTTCTATGAGATTGCAGCGAGTGATACAGGCTGTTGAAAACTAAAAACGCATTGACAGCATCTGCTGTCAACTGGAGGGGAGAGAGGATAGCTTGAATTAGCTGTAAAAATCTACGTTCCAGTATTTCTAAATAGCACCTAAAATCATCAGTATACTGCTGTATTACATTTAATAGTATACTATCTGAAAGAGACACGTTAGTGACAGATTCCTTACCTTAGAATATCCCCAGGCGTCAGGCTGGATCCGGAAAGTTTTCTGCGTAGCAGTACCCTTGCGCGTCGGTAGGCGGCGTCGTGCGGCTCCGCGTCCGTCGTCGGCGTCGTGATCGCCGGGATGACGTCGCGGGCAGTACTTAGACGCCGCCCCTGCGCGCTGACGTCAGTTCTTCTTTTTCCGCGCCAGTAAGCGCAGATCCGGGAAGAGCAGTGCCCTAGTCACTTTTTGACTATCTTTTTGTGAATTTTTTCACTGTTTCTTCAACGAGTCTTCACGACTCCTAAGGTGTCGTAGGGATGCCCGGCTTTAAGCCCTGCGAGGAATGTGGTCGCATGATGTCGATCACGGACCCGCATCTCGAGTGTCTCTTCTGTCTCGGCCGAGACCACGACACGAAGTCGTGCCCTGACTGCCGGAAACTTAATCCGAAGGCTTTGCGAGAGCGGTCTCGAAAGCTCCTCGAAGTCCGGCAGTCGGCTCCGCGCCGCACTCAAGCCCCGGTCCCGGGAGAGGTCGAGGGGCCGGACGCGGAGTCCCCGCCGTTCGTCGGAATCCAAGTCTTCGCGCTCCTCCGGTAAGTCGAAGCACAAGAAGTCTAAGCGGCATCATCGCTCTAAGACTTCGCCTCGCCGGTCTCGCGACTCGGCTGAGGTCCCTGTCGGCACCGTCCCCGCGGTCCCGGACGTGCCTGTCGAGTTACCCCCGCATTACCCGTCCTTCCCGGGTTCGGGGGCGACTCAGGCCCAAATACAGGAGTTCCTGTCGGCCATGGCCCGCCTCTTTGGGCCTCAAGGTCCCTCCGGTGCGCCTTCGGGCCCGCGGGCCCTGATGGGGTTGCTCCGGCGTCGCCGTCGACTCCGGTCCCGGCGTCGCCTGTCCCACCGGCCTTCATCCCGGCCTCGGCTCCGGCCCCGGCCTCGATCCCGGCTCCCGTGGTGCCGCAACCCCCATCGACGCCGGTTGACCTAACCACGCCTCCGCCGACGCCGATGTCCCCGGTGCCGTTCCTGACGCCGTCCGGGGCTCCGGATGGCGTCGTTCCCCGGTTCTCTCCGGCTCCGGACATGGAGCCGGACCGGCGTCGCCCGACGCCGGTTCCGGCGCCGATGAGACCTTGGGTCCCTAATGTCCCTCCTCCTCCATATTTTGAACCTGAGGAGGACCAGGAGAGCTGGGAGGGGTCTGAGGACCCTCTCACACAACAGTGCGACTTTGACCCGGACTGGGTTGAGGAACTTGGGGATGCCAGTGGTCTGGACACCTCCCCTGACTCTGGCATGCTGTCTCCTCCCGTGGCTACGGAGGAGGGGGCTAATTTTGCAACGGTGTTGCGTAGAGCTGCTGGAGCCTTGAATCTCCAGTTGCCTACATTGGCCGTCAGGACTAACCTCCTGACTGAAGTGCTTCAGCCGGCGGCCTCCTCTTCGGAGACTGTGCTGCCGTTCAACGATGCACTCACTGACGTTCTTTGGGTGCCTGGTCCAAACCCACCACAGGGGCTCCTGTGGATAGGAACGTGGCCCGACGCCATCGCCCTGCTCCGGGCGACCCCCTGTTTCTCTCCCAACACCCCACCCCTGAGAGCTTGGTTGTCCAAGCCTCTGCCTCCCAAACCGCCTTCCCTACCGCCCCTCCGGATAGGGAATCCAAGCGCCTGGATCACTTTGGGAAGAAGGCTTTCTCTTCCTCCAGTGCTGGCTTGCGGTCCGTTAACACCGCTTGCCTCTTGGGCCGATACACCCACTCCCTGTGGGATTCGGTGGCGACTGTTTTGCCGCAGTGCTCTGAGGAGGTCCAGACACTGCTTACCCGCGCCATTGCGGAAGGGCGTGATGCGGCTAAATACACCATCCGCTGTGGCCTTGATACCGCCGACTCGCTGGGCAGATCGCTTGCAACGACGGTGGCGCTGCGTCGCCACGCCTGGCTGAGAACCACTGGTTTCTCGGGTGATGTCCAGAATACACTCATGGACATGCCCTTTGATGGAGTCGGTCTTTTTGGTTCGAAGGCAGACCATGCGCTGGAGCGTTTCAAGGACTCGCGGGCTACTGCTAAGTCCCTGGTCCTTGCTGTTGTGCGCCCTCCGCTCACGTCTGCTTTTCGCCCCTTTCGTGGCCACGGAAGGGGCGCCCAGTCACGTCAACAGCCCGGCCAACGGCCCGCGCAGCAAGCGCCTTTGCGTGGCCGAGGACGTGGATACCGCCGTGGCGGTTCGGGCAACCAGCGTTCGGGTCAGGCCACCACCTCCAACCCGTCCGCGGCCTCCAACCCCTCCTAGTCCCTCCTTTCCGGTGCACAGCACGCCAGTCGGGGGCAGGGTCCGCCATCACCTTCACCACTGGCGTCCCATCACCTCGGACAGGTGGGTCTTGGACATTGTCCGAAGGGGCTACTCCCTCCCCTTCGAGACCACCCCCAGCCATGCCACCTCAATTCCACCGCATGTCAGGAGATCACTTGGTGCTTCTACAGAAGGAAGTCACGGCCCTCTTGGCCAAGAGGGCCATCGAGCATGTTCCGACCCCAGAAGTAGGGCGTGGTTGCTACTCCCACTACTTTCTGGTGCCCAAAAAGGACAAGGAGGACATGGGCCTATCTTGGACCTCCGGAACGTCAATCGCTTCCTCCGGAAGGAGAAGTTCAAGATGCTCACCCTAGCTCAGGTCTTGACTGCCCTCGACCCTGGAGACTGGCTGGTAGCGTTGGACTTGCAGGACGCTTATTTCCACATCCCTGTCCTGCCGGCCCACCGGCGTTACCTACGGTTCACGGTAGGCCTCGAGCACTTTCAGTTCACCGTGCTCCCCTTTGGCCTTACCAGTGCCCCTCGGGTGTTCACGAAAGTGATGGCGGTGGTCGCAGCTCATCTGCGCCGGGCAGGGGTTTCAGTCTTCCCCTACCTCGACGACTGGCTGCTGAAGGCGGGCTCGTCCCAGGCAGTCGTCTCCCACCTCCAGACTACGGCCGAACTCCTGCACTCGCTGGGGTTCTCCATCAATGTGCCGAAGTCGCATCTGGTTCCTTCTCCACAGCTCCTTTTCATCGGAGCAGTTCTGGACACGACGCAGTTTCGGGCCTATCCTCCCGAACGGCGAGTCCGGGATATTCAGGCTATGATTCCGATCTTTCAGCCTTTATCCTGGGTTCGGTACGGATGACCCTGAGGCTGCTGGGCCTCATGGCCTCCTGCATCCTGCTGGTCGATCATGCCAGATGGCATATGCGGGCTCTGCAGTGGGACCTGAAGTTCCAGTGGGCGCAGCACCAGGACAACCTGTCCGATCACGTCCAGATCTCGGTGGGGACTGCAAAACAGTTGCAGTGGTGGCTCTCGAACCGGCAATGGGTCATGGGCAGATCCCTCTCCCTTCCCCAGCCAGAGCACACAGTTGTGACGGACGCGTCCCTTCTGGGATGGGGCGGTCACATGGGAGAGGCGGAGATCAGAGGCCTCTGGTCTCCGGCGGAGTCCCGGCTCCATATCAACCTTCTGGAGCTCCGGGCGATCCGACTTGCACTCAAGGCATTCCTTCCCTCTGTCAAAGGGAAGGTAGTGCAGGTGTTCACAGACAACACCACCGCCATGTGGTACTGCAACAAACAGGGCGGGGTGGGGTCGTGAACCCTCTGTCAGGAGGCTCTGCGCCTCTGGACTTGGCTGGAACATCAGGACATGTTCCTGATGGTTCAACACCTGGCAGGTTCCCTGAACGCCAGGACGGACGAACTCAGCCGCAGGTGCATGATGGATCACGAATGGCGTCTTCACTCGGAAGTGGCGCAAGGACTCTTTCAACAATGGGGAGAGCCTTGGTTAGATCTATTCGCCACCGAAGAGAACGCGCAATGTCATCAGTTCTGCGCGTTGGAATTTCCAAGGCGGCACTCGCTCGGCGACGCTTTTCGTCGCGAGTGGAGTTGCGGTCTGTTGTACGCCTTTCCGCCTATACCACTTCTACCCAGAGTGTTGAAGAAGATTCGGCACGACCGGGCCCAAGTCATCCTTGTGGCTCCGGACTGGGCTCGAAGAGTTTGGTATCCCGAGCTACTCAGTATGAGCGTCGATCCCCCGATCCGTCTGCCTCTTCGGGAGGATCTTCTGTCGCAGCAGAAGGGGACGGTCCTCCACCCGAACCTATCCAGTCTACACCTGCTTGCGTGGAGATTGAGCGGCGGCAGTCGATTCCTTTCGACTTGCCTCCCGAAGTTTGTGATGTGATTCTGGCAGCCAGGCGTCCCTCCACTAAGGTGGTATACGCCTGCAGGTGGAACAAATTTGTGGCATGGTGCACAGCAAAGGCTGTGAATCCCTTTCTGCCCCTCTTTCTGAGGTGCTTCTGTTCCTTCTTTCTCTGGCCCAACAGGGTTCTGCCCTGGGTACCATCAAGGGTTATCTTTGTGCTATCTCGGCCTTCCTCAGGCTCCCTGATCAGCCCTCCCTTTTCAAGTCCCCTGTTGTTAACAGGTTCTTAAAAGGCATTACACACCTCTTCCCTCCTGTTCCGTTTGTGATGCCTCAGTGGGACTTGAACTTGGTTCTTACCTTTTTAATGTGCGCTCCCTTTGAGCCTCTACATAACTGTCCTCTTCGTCTTCTGACTCTGAAGACAGCCTTTCTGGTGGCCATCACCTCCGCTCGGCGGGTGAGTGAGCTCCAGGCTCTATCTTGCAAACCTCCCTTTCTGTCTGTTCATCCAGACAGGGTTGTTCTTCGGACGCGTCCGTCCTTCTTGCCAAAGGTGGTTACTGCCTTCCACATTGGGCAGACCATCACTTTGCCTACCTTCTTTCCGCCTCCGCATCCTTCCAGAGAGGAAGAGAGGCTCCACCGTCTGGACCCAAAACGTGCGCTCTCCTTCTATATCGACCGCACAAAACACTTCCGGGTGGATGACCAGCTCTTTGTTGGCTACGTGGGCGCCAAAAAGGTCGGGCGGTGCACAAACGAACCATCTCCCGCTGGGTTACCTTGTGCATCAAGACCTGCTATTCTTTGGCTAAGAAGGAGCCTCCTGTTGGGCTGAGTGCCCATTCCACCAGGGCAACGGCTGCTACCACGGCCTTGGGCCGCGGTGTTCCGCTGCCGGTTATCTGTCAGGCAGCTACGTTGGCCTCGCTGCACACGTTTACAAAACATTACTGCCTTGACAGTCCCGTCCGGAGGGACGGCTTCTTTGGCCGTTCTGTCCTCCAGGACTTCCTTGTCTGATCTTTGTTCGCAGACCCACCACCGGGGTTGGTATTGCTGGGGTATCTATTCTAAGGTAAGGAATCTGTCACTAACGTGTCTCTTTCAGATGCACAAGTTACTAACTTGTGTAACGATATATCTGTAAGAGACAGTAGTTAGTGACAGATTCCTTACCGCCCCACCCATCCTCCCCGTTCTGCGAACTGATTTCTAGGGTTAAGGACATCCCTTTCAGGGCCCTAGTATTTTTCAGACAACTAGGTCAGCTTCTTGCATGGCTCTGCGTTCCTGGCGCGGAAAGTCGTGTACAGAACTGACGTCAGTGCGCAGGGGAGGCGTCTAAGTACTGCCCGCGACGTCATCCCGGCGATCACGACGCCGACGACGGACGCGGAGCCGCACGACGCCGCCTACCGACGCGCAAGGGTACTGCTACGCAGAAAACTTTCCGGATCCAGCCTGACGCCTGGGGATATTCTAAGGTAAGGAATCTGTCACTAACTACTGTCTCTTACAGATATATCGTTACACAAGTTAGTAACTTGTGCTTCAAGCCTAAGAAGTCATACTCTGTACGTTACTCATCTCCATCGAAAATGTAATTTGTTAATGCAAACAGGCCAGGGTTACTGTGTAGTCGACCTAGAGCATGTGACTAAATTCCTTTTAACCATTCACCACGTGTCATATGTGCAACAGTTTCTTCCTTACTCATTTCAATACACAGTTAGATGCTTTACGCAGTGATTCTCTCATAATAACCATAAACTTTTTTTTTTTTTTTTTTTTTTTTTTTAAACATATTGCCCTTTGATATGGTTAACCGGAGTACGGGCCTTAATCTCAATGGTATGACTGAGGCCAAGTCAACCTGAAAGTTTTGAAACTTCAAGATTATAAATTGCAGAAACTAATACATTTAACTAGTGGTGTGATCGGAGTTATTTTATAGAATCAAATGTTTCAAAGTCAAAATCTCTTTATTCGATTCAAAGAATCATAAAAGCATTTCAGAAAACTCTTTAAAAACATTTCACTAAAAATTCCGTCAGGTACAGACAGGTGCAATTTTCACGAAGGAATAAGGTGCAAACGATTGTGCAAACTAAGATTTCCTTTTTGTCTCGTACTATAACGCGTTGGTCAACTTAAAATATTATAAGTATAAAGTGCAAGTGCATACTCAGTTAACCCATACCGACAATGAAATTAGTTAAAATTATACTAAAAATGAATAAAACATTCACTAAATGGCAATGGAATGCATTCTTGCTAATTTGCCTTCGTCTAAGCTGAACTGGACCAGATAATTCATAACATGTATTACAAGTGAGGTGATAAAACATAAATCTAATATCTTTGCATTAACATTTTTGCCCTCTTTTTCCTTATGTAGCTGGAAGCCAATAAAAATCTACTAACGCGGAATACAATGAGTTGCGAGCTGTCTGATTTTAGTATTCTCAGCATCTCTATGTAATTCCTAATATTCAAATTCTTGCATAGCGGCTTAATCCATTTTCTTCTAGGAATTACATATGCTGTGCAAAAAAATAAAATATGTGCGATGTCTTCATTTGCATCTAATGGACATAAGGTACACTTAGAGTCCCTTTCCCTAGTCTAAGACATGGCCCATTTGGCTGTAAAAGCGTTTATCTGGAGTATCTCATATCTAAATTTCAGATAGTGTCTTTGCTAATTGAAGTTCAATTTCATCCAAAAATGGCTCGAAGCTCAGGGTCATTTTAATAGACAAAAATTGTGTAGTAATTCTCCCTGATGCGCAGCTTAAAGTGACTTCCAATAGATGTACCTGATCTTGCTCTTTGATTCTGGCGTCAGCAGGCTGGGGTTTACCCAAAACCTACTCAGACCTAAGTCAAGGAGCCATTTTCGGATATGGGCCAACCAAGGGAAAGTGACGTGAACATCCACTTCCAGTAGCTCACACAAGGTCTGCCTATAAGTTTCTAATTCCGCAGTAGTCCAAATTCTAACCCAATAGGACAGGGACCTCCATACGGCTAAATGTTCCAGTCTTTTTATGCCAATATCCTATGTTAGCGGGATCACTGGGGTATTTTGGGGAGAGACGTAAACATTCTCAGAATTTTGTTTTCCCCAACAATTAAAGGCTGTAAGATTTTGCCACCCCATAACTCTGATCCATAAAAGGCAGCAGTTTGGGCTCTAAATTTGTATACTTCCAGGGTGGGAGTGATAGCCTTTGACACAGTCGAGTGTTATTTCTTTTATTTTTTTTTTTATTTTTTTTTTAGTCCTCATCACGCAAAAAAGAGAGAGTATATTTGGCAAGATTTACCGCGTTTAGAGAGCCTTTTCTTCCCCTCTGTTTTTCCCCGTCACACTAGAATCAACTCCAGTTCCTGCGTGGGGGTATCTCACTAGCCAACAGGCATCTCATACGGAACTTACCCACTCCTTTTTGAAAGGGGTCAAAACCTGTACCACCATCTCGCCTTTCTTGACTGTTGGTGCGCTTAATCATTGGACTTAATTAGATTTTATCAGATCAGTAACAGACCTCATTATAGCGTTTTACCAGACCAATACTGTTCCCAGATATTCCAAAATTCTAATCTTTTAGTAAGTGCACCAGCTCTATCGAGCAGATTTATTCTAAACACAGAATTCAGCCATTCTTCTTCTGTAGGTGACACAGGCTTAACCCATTTAATACATATCTCACGTCTAGCAAGCAATATCAGTAAAAAGAGTAGATTTCTTTGTTTTTTACTAAATTTGGGTCTTCCACTGTCATCCAGCTCCACCCCAAACAATGCTAATTGGGCGCTTACCTGTATTACTTGATGGAATACCTCAGAGAGTGTCTTACCCACTTTTTCCCAAAAGATCTGGAGTCGAGGGCACTGCCAAAACATATGGATGTCATCGGCTCGTTCTTCATCACATTTAGGACATCGTTTCACCTCTCCTTTTTTCAGTTTTGACAGCTTCTTGGGAGTCCAATATGCTCTATGCAAAGTAAATAGATAATTCTTTTTGAGAGGTGCAGATTTAATGACGACCCCACATGCAGCCGCAGATACTTGCCATAATAAGGATACATCCAGCGTAGGCAGTGCTTTCCCCCAGATCTCGATGGGAAGGGTGAATTCCTCTCGTCCTTCATTGATAAGCGCCCAATACCAAAAAGCTACCTCTTTCTTCCCGAATTGTACTTGGAATTTTGACTCCAGTTCTGGATTTCCTACCCCGTCTTTTCCCAAGGATTTTGCCCAGCTTGTAAGTTGGTAATATTTAAACTTAGACAAGCCTCTGTTAGACAGTACTGATAACTGCTCCCAGTCAATAATTGTGGACCCAGACAATATCTGACCCCATTCCAGTACTCCGGCTTCTCTCAACGGTACTGATAACACATCCTTTAGGCATTCCGGCGTTCCAGGCGAATCCCAGATTGGAGCATGTTGACAATAATAAGGAATCTTCCACAGACGTCTTATCTGAACCCACAATCTGATAGCCGCACCCAAAATTTTTAGCTTGATTTTCTTAAAAATTTTGTGAGGCCGAATTTGTACAAAAAATGGCTTCCTGCTGGGCCTATCATTGCTTGCATATAACATGGATAAGAGCTATAATCCTTAAATAATACTCTAAAATTTTTGAAATGAAAGGCCCTATAATATTGGAACAGATCCGGGCTAGCTATTCCACCGTGCTCATGTTTTCTCCTTATTTTTTTCCACGAGATTCTAGCCCCTCTCGAGGCCCATATAAAACTGCTGATGTCACCCTGCATTTTACTAACCCATTCTTTTTTAAACTTAAGTGGAATCGTGTTAAAAATATACGTAAATCTAGGTAAAATCATCATCTTTACCAGATTCGAACGACCCAGGAATGACAACGGGAGGCTCTTCCATGCATTGAGAAGTTTTCTGGACTGCGTTTGAATTTTATTAAAATTAATTTGAGCAATCCTCTTAACCTCTCCAACAATCAAAATCCCTAGATATCTTATTTGGTGTTTTATCAAAGGGTCATTACTCTGAGTATTCCAACACATGATCTCAGTCTTTTGTTGATTTATCTGATAGCCTGATAAGTTACCAAACTGCTTCAATGTTTCTATTATTCTTGGAAGAGAAGCATTCAGATCATCTGTGAATACCATTAAATCGTCCGCATATAGTGCGACCTTTTTCACCCAATTCCCATACTTGAAAGGGGATATATGTAAATTTGCTCTCAAGGCGCTAGCTAAGGGTTCTATATAAAAGTTGAAAAGCAGGGGAGAAAGAGGGCACCCCTGCCTAGTTCCTCTTTCTATATATATCTTATCTGTAAGGGACCCATTAACTAGTACACATGAGGTTGGGGATCTATATAGAACTCTTACTGCTCTTACAAAATTGCTACCCAGTTTATAAGCCTCCAAGGTATTGTGTAAAAAACTCCAGCTAACCCTATCAAATGCCTTAGCGGCATCGAAAGTGATTATCGATAAGGGGAGCTTCTCCTCAACCGCCAGGTCTATTGCCCCTATTAGTTCATGTGTGAGTTCCTGAATCTGTCTGCCCCTTATAAAACCTTTCTGATCCTGATGAATTAGACAGCCTGCCCACCTCCCCAATCTTTTTGCTAATATTTGAGTGAAAATTTTATAGTCACTGTTTAACATCGAGATAGGTCTATAGGACTCGCATATCTTAGGATCCTTCCCAGGCTTTAATATAATACAAATGGTTGCGTCGCTCCAGGATTTAGGAGGTTCCTGTCCCCGTATAAATATGTCATTAAATAAACTAGTGAGCTCAGGGACAAGTTCCTCCTTCAATGCCTTGTATATCTCATTGGGCAAAGCATCAGGCCCAGCCGCCTTTGCATTTTTCATACCTTTAACTACCTCACTTACTTCTAATTCTGTAATCTCCGCATTTAATTCTTCTCTATGCTCTTCTGACAAAGTTTGCTTTACCCAAGAGTTAAGATAATCTTTAATTTGGTCTGCACTGTCACGCGTATCCTCTTTATATAGTTCTTTAAAAAACTTGAAAAAGCATTCTTAATTTCCGACTCTTCTACAGTAGAATGGTTTTTACCCTCCTCTAGGATGCTCAAAATCTTATTACGGTTCAAATCAGTCTTAGCTTTCCAAGCTAAAAGCTTTCCACACCCCTCACCATATTGATAGTGAGCAAGTTTACTTGCTTCCCATTTTCTTTTACCTCGAGCATCTAAGATATTAACAAGTTCCCTTTTCTTGTTGATTAATTCCCCTGTAAGTGCTTCGATTTTGACCGCTAAAATTTCCTCTCCAATACTCTTCTCTAATCTCTGTATTTCTGCCTCTACGCTCTCTATTTCCTTTTTATTCAACTTATTTCGATAGGCCGCTAAACTAATCAACTTCCCCTAAGTACTGCCTTATACGCATCCCATGTAACCTGACGGGAAGTCCCTCCGCGTTTAATTGGAAATAGAATATAGTTTCCTCTTTTAAGTCCTTTATTATTTGGGCATCCATAAGCAGAGTCTTATCTAAGGTCCATCTAGATTGTAACTGCTGACTCTGAAATTCAAACTCCAATAATACTGCCGAGTGATCAGAGAGATGTTCTGGAAGATGTCTAACCCTTCTTACTTCAGCCCCTAATGATTTATCAATTAAGAAGTAATCAATTCTAGAAGAATGACCCAGTTTTTTATTTTTAAACGTAAACAAATGCACTTTTTGACCTTTTGCTCTCCATATATCAATTAACCCTAAGTCATCCTGGTATAACTTTAGCCAACTCTTCATTTTTGGTAAAGTAGGGTATTTTTTAGGAGGATTCCTATCTTGCTTAGGGTCAATTAGTATATTAAAATCACCCCCAAGTTGATGAGACCAGGGACTTCCAACAGATATGCGTAAAGGTCCTGTAACGGTGAGGGATCATCTACATTAGGTCCGTAATATCCTACTATTGCCAACGATCTCTCGTTCATACGTATGTTCGCTACGGCCCATCTCCCCTTTATATCGGTCTTATAAGACTCAATGATGGCTTTTGCTGTCCTTTTAAAAATAATGATTATCCCCTTAACGCAACATGTTTGATCAGTACAAATATAAGAATCCACCCACCGCTGGGTTTTCATAATGTCTGCCCACTCTGCTTTTAAAAGATGGGTCTCTTGGAGAATTAATATATCGCAATTTATGTTCCTGAGATATTCTAAAAACCTTTGCCTTCTAGCTCTGCCCCGCAAACCATTTACATTCCACGTAAGAATATTAACTCCCATATTCCATGTTATTTTCACTTAAACGTATGCTTCTCGTGAATCGGACCAATATTTTTTGTATTTTCTCCCCAAATGCTCCCACACCCTTGATGCACCAAATTATATGTAACCCATACCCAACACCCCAGCCCCTCCCCACCCACCCAAAGAGAACCCTCCCTTTATCTATTGGCAGGTTAATCCTGCCACTTTGAGATCCCTACTCTATGGGCATCTTACACTTTAAATGCCTTTATCTTACATATCAATGATTCTACTTCTGTAGCTTCCCTCAAATTAAACATCTGGTTGTCCCACATTACTCTCAATGATGCTGGGAATTTCATCTGTACTGTGGCTCCCAGAGTCTTTAACTCCTGCATATATTGACCAAGCTCCCATTGCCGGTCCTGCGTCGCCTTTGATATATCTGACCTTATTCGGAAGGACCAGTCATTCTTTTTATGAGATCCTGCTCTTATTGCCTCTCTCAGAATTCTCTCCTTTAATGCATAGGTCTTAAAGTTAACTAATATCTTCCTGGGATTTACCCTGTTTTTACCTTTGCCGAACGGGTCTCTATGGACCCTTTGTATGTCCTCATAGAGATCCTTAGCTTCAATCCAGGGGAAGATTTCTTTCAAAAGGTTTACCACAAAAGTTTTTATATCTTCTCCCTCTTGACCCTCCGGAATATTCAAAAGCCTCAGGTTATTTCGTCTGGATTGGTTTTCCAGGGACTCAATCTTTCCCCTTAATTCTTTGTCACTTGTCTGCAAGACCCTTATAACTTTTTCATTAGCCGTGACCCTCTTCTTCATTTCTTCCACAGAGACTTCCACTATGCTGACCCTTTCCATGATTGAGTTCACCTTGGTTTCCAATGCCTCACAAACCCCTGAATTCTAAGTTGATTTCTCTCAGATGTAGCAAAGCTCGACCTCATCTCTGAGATCAGAGTTTCCATTAAATTATCCGCAGTTTTGGCTACATCTGTCGAGTTAAAGCCTGTCGGTTTAGATCCCATTATTGATGAATCTTCACCCCCTCCATTCTCCCCCAAATTCTCGGGAGAAATATGCTCATCATTGCCTGTATCTTTATCTGCTTCCAAGCCTGCCAAACCCTCAAAGCGATTTACACTCAGTGGAATGCCTGCTGTTACGCTTTGTTCTGCCATTATGGTATTTTGTTTGACCTCAAAGAATTCTGTTTTTTGTGGACACGGATCTTTTGGCACTTTTGAAGACGATTGTTTAACTTTAAAATATGTACGAAGGGAGGGAGTGATTTTAACTTTTTAGTCACAGCCTTAGCCCGTGTTGACACGATAGTAGGCTCCAGGTTTTGTATGGGGGACACCAATTTATCTTTATCACGCTGAAATGTTAGTGTTCTGAGGGTAATCTGTTATTGTGAGATTGTCTGGCAGATTTCTACTTCTTAAACAGTACCTTATCCCTCTTCTAGGCGACGTTTCCTGCACCAGCTCTTTAGGGATACCACTGCTTTTATCCTGTTTCTGACCCTTATTATCTTGAACCGTAATTTGAGCCTTTGAACTGTCCCCCTTAATGGCCTCACTTACCCTATTCGATTGTATCGCACCTCGCGGTATTCGTGTCCGACCCCTCTTGGTCGAGGTAACTGCTCTACTTGTCTTGACGGGAGCCGCTGGGTCTACTGCACCGCTCTCCCTGCAACCGGAAATCCCGCCTCTGGGGCTGAGAGCAACCTTCGCACGGAAGGAAACTCTCGCGGCCGCCTTCCTGCTCTCTCGTAATACCGAGCCTGCCTTAGACCACACTGAGCCTACTTTCAGGCTCCGGTCTCCCATTGGGACCACTCCACCATCAGGGGAACCAGGAGACGGAGTACGAATACCGACCTGCAGAGCACCCTGAGCCTCCGAAAGAGGCGCGAGGAGAAACAGTTTATTTACCACACTAGTGAGGGTAGTGGACATGCTCCGAGCCACAACGAACTCCAGGAGCCATCAGAACAAAGCCAAAAGTAAGTTGAGAAGCAAACTCTCATGCACGCTCAAAATCTGCCCATAGAGATCGGGAGCTCCCGACCGGCGTTCCTATCCGGCCGCCATGTTCTCCTCTCTTGTGCCGAGTGTTATTTCTTTACAATAGGAATAGAGTTTTGCATTAAAATTGTCTGAGACTTATTTATTTGTGGCTTCCATGAAAGTTTTGAGTCGAGCGTAACCCCAGATATACCAAGTTGGACACACTCCAAAGGCAGTCGGTTCAGGACTATTTTGTTTTTGAAGCTTTTGTGAGGTCTGATGGCCATGTATTTGATCTTAGTAGGGTTTATCTTGAGGCCCTTTAGTCTGCAGTAATTGTTAAGGCTGTCAAGTAGGTTATGTAACCCCATTGGTTTTTGGGACAACAAGATTGTAGCATCCGTGAATGTCAAGGCGCAGATATGTGTCCGTCCGAGTTTAGGTGAATCGTGGGAAGATTTATGCAAATGCTGGACCAGATCATTCACATATAATAAAAACAGAGATGGCACCAGGACACAACCCTGGCGCACGCCCCTCCTGACTGGGATCTCATCTGTGAGCTCCCCTCCTATACCCCAACGTACCTTGGCAAAATTACCCTCATGAAGCCTTACAATTTGGTTTAAAATCTCCTCTGGCACTCCCTGCTGGTGTAAGGTTTTCCATAGAAGATCTCTTGGGATTGAGGCAAATGCTGCTTTCAAGTCAATGAAAGCAATATATAAATGTCCAGATTTTAGCTTTGTATACTTCCAGGCTCGGGCTTAAGAGTCTAAAAACTTGATCAATTGTACTTGTTTTTCATCTGAAGCCAGCCTGGCAAGATGAAAGGATGTCATTCTCCACCATCCAATCATTTAGCTTGGCCAAGATTTGTTTGGCATAGACTTTTTGCAGAATGTCTATCAGGCTTATGGGCCTATAATTTGCGGGGTCATCCCTGCTGCCCTTTTTATAAATAGGAACTATCTCTGCCCCCTTCCAGGATTCTGGAATGGGCTCTCCCCTGGCTACTGCATTACACAGCAAATTCACATATGGCACCCACACTTCTAGGGCATGTTTCAGAAGGTCCCCTGGCCGGGCGCCCTTGTTGACTTAATGGTAGCTATGGCTAATGCAGTGTCCTCTATACTAAACTGGAGAGTTACGGTTTGTGCTAACAGCAGTGACCCCTCAGTAAAGGCAGAAGGGTGTAGAGCAGACCCACCGGGGGTGGCTTATAGATTAGAAAAGTGTCTATGCGTGGTGCTAGGGTTCAGAAAATGGTCAGTAGCCGTCTTACTGGATTTGCTACCATGGCCCATTATTCTCCAGAACATAGACTGGTCCCTGGTTTTTGCAGCTATTATAAGATCACCCCAGCTAGCGTCTCCCCAATTCCTTAGTGCTGCCTTCTGTGCTTTTCTGTATTCTGCTCTTTCATGTCTAATCTGGATTATGTTTTTGGCCTTAAGGGCCCGAAGGAGTCGTCGTTTGGCTAAGGCACATTCTTTATCAAAACGAAGAGTTTGATGACTGGGTCTTAAGTCTAGGTTTACCGACTCCCGCCTCGGGTTTAGTTAAGTACATTTTTATGTTCTCTGCCAGTCTTCGGTTAATTTGTGTGATGAGTATGGACTCTGGGCCAAACTCCACATAAGGAATTAGGAGTGCACAAAAGGCATTATATATATTTGTAAGGGGCTCAACTTGGTCCATTATGGCGGGCCACTTAACTGATCTCCGGTTATTACTTACTAACGGTTGCATGGTCTTTTTCCCCGAGTCAGTTGGATGAATTGGATGGATGGGGATCAACCTCCCAAACAGGGCTAAACATAGTGGAAAGTGATCACTCTCTCCTCTACCTTCAAGTCCTGTATAGAAGCCCAATGTGCTATGCTTATCATCACATAATCGTATTTGTGATGCAGAATTTCCTCTGGCAGAGGTATTTGAACATTTAATATCTGAGGGGAATCGGCCATTACATGCCCTTGGGCCTCTTTCTATAGTGAGATGGAGTAGTTGCATTGCTGAGATGGAGCACAACACCTTATTGTTTGTGGCAAGGAGGGGAACCCCCCTGGCCAGTTCTTTCTCCTATAGTATCTATTCCTGCCATTGGTTCATAACAACAATTAAAATTACCCCCCACAAAAACAACTCCATTGGATTCAATGGATTCAAGGACTTCTTCAAACTGCTGGATAACCGATGATTCTTTTGAGCGCTTCCTCGGTCTTATATATATATATATGATATATCTGTGTCATGTTCAGAGATTTCAATTTTAACCTTAAGATATCTGGGGAGGCAGTGTGCACGATTTCTATGGTAACCTTTAAATTAATTTTTATCCAAATAATCAGCCCACCTTAGGGTCTCCCTTTTTTCATGGTAGAGCCTCTATACTAAATGTTCTATAACCTAATTTGTGTAGTGACTCTCTTAGCCAGGTTTCCTAAAAGAGACATAGATCAAAGTTACCAATGTATTCCTGCCAATCTGGCGCTAATAGTTTTTGATTGAGCCCAGCTATGTTCCAGGATACCATCTTCAGGGTTTCTGGAACTAAGTCAACAAGCGTATTAGAGACACGATCAGATGTATTTACGCCTACACTACTATCGCTCTCGAGAGAGTTAATTACCTGAGTTTCATGTAAGTGTATCTTCTGTGAATGAACATCATGAATAACCTGGTGTCCAGGTGCTAGTCGAAGGGACGCCATGTCTTGTCTGGCTATGTGTACTTTTAGTGGTTAAATTCGCTTTGCCCTGCTCAGTCAGTCAATCTACTAAGTCTAAGTTGTTAGTCCCCTCTGGATCATTCGAAACACTATTACTCTCATCTGCTGGGGTTTTATTCTGTCTAAAACTAATTCTAGATTCAAAGAGTTAGTGGGTTCGTAGATTCAAGGTTATCAGATTGTCTGCAATAAATTTAGAGTGAAAGGTTAACTTTAAGTCATCCGTGTTCCCTGATTCTTGATGGAGACGTTCAGCTTTTATTATGTCAGATCTTACTATGGAAAGACATTGGTGTTTAGTTCTGATCCAATGTGTCACTTTGTTTATAAATGAATCCTCACCCTCTCCAAGACCCTGCTTTAGTCTAAGGACATTTGTCATAAATACATTATAGGTATTCATCTTAGGCTTATTTAGATATTGAGGTGCAGGATGACATTTCTGCAACTGTTGGCTACCTATGCCCCCCCCCCCCGGCCTGTTCTAGAATTCTGCCATGATTCTTCTTGTCTTGCGAGATTTGGCCTATTTGAAATATAGGCACCTGGGGGCATTGCATTGGATCCCACGTAACTAGAAGGAGGGGGCATTCTGGATCTTGTATTTATATTGGTCGGATAATTGCCTAACATAGGAAAATAATGGTTTGTGTTAGCCAAGTAGTTGTTATGACTTGGAGGCTCCTTTAGAGAGGAAAGGAAAGGTGGACTAGGTGAGCACCTGGCCTAAGCGCTCTCATTCTGGGTGCAATTTAATTTCCCTTAGGATATTCACTGTTATCTTGTACTTTGCTCATCTCAGTTGTAATGGTGTTCGATTGCAGTAATGGGTTCCCAATTATCCTTTTAAGGGCCAGAACCTCGTCTTGTATTGTATTTAATTTTTGGAGAGTTCTGCCATAAGTGCATGGGTGTCTATGCTCTCAGTCTGGATCCCGACTTCCCTGCTACTAATTGGCAGCAATGTGTTACATTGAACCCGTTTTGTTTGCCCTATGTGATCTTCTTCTTGCAAGGTTGCTAACAGTGAGTATCTATTAAAACATTCTGCTATTGTGGGCTCACTATTTGTAGGCCTGACTTGACTAGAAGATAATCTCCCCAATGTGGGGAAGTTAATTCGAGCAGGCTTACTCGTCACGGGCTTTTTATGAAAGAACTTAGAGTTTGTGGAACTATCTCACTATGATTTTGATGAACAGTAATGTTAGGAGTGGGGTATATTGCAGTGTTCGGTTTGTCCTGTTTGTTATAGTAGCAATAGATCTTATCTGAAAGAGACACGTTAGTGACAGATTCCTTACCTTAGAATATCCCCAGGCGTCAGGCTGGATCCGGAAAGTTTTTGCGTAGCAGTACCCTTGCGCGTCGGTAGGCGGCGTCGCGCGGCTCCGCGACCGTCGTCGGCGTCGTGATCGCCGGGATGACGTCGCGGGCAGTACTTAGACGCCGCCCCTGCGCGCTGACGTCAGTTCTTTTTCCGCGCCAGTAAGCGCAGATCCGGGAAGAGCAGTGCCCTAGTCAATTTTTGACTACATTTTTTGTGAATTTTTTCACTGTTTCTTTTCGAGTCTTCATCGACTCCTAGGTGTCGTAGGGATGCCCGGCTTCAAGCCATGCGATGCCTGTGGTCGAATGATGTCGATCACAGACCCGCATCTAGAGTGTCTCTACTGTCTCGGCCGAGACCACGACACGAAGTCGTGTCCTGACTGCCGGAAACTTCACCCGAAGGCTTTGCGAGAGCGGTCTCGAAAGCTCCTCGAGGTCCGGCAGTTGGCTCCGCGCCGCACCAAGCCCCGGTCCCGGGAGAGGTCGAGGGGCCGGTCGCGGAGTCCCCGCCGGTCGTCGGAGTCCAAGTCTTCGCGCTCCTCGGGTAAGTCGAAGCACAAAAAGTCTAAGAAGCATCATCGCTCTAAGACTTCGCCTCGCTGGTCTCGCGACTCGGCTGAGGCCCCTGTCGGCACCGTCCCCGGACGTGCCTGTGGAGCCGCCCCCGCATTACCCGTCCTTTCCGGGTTTGGGGGCGACTCCGGCCGAAATACAGGAATTCCTGTCGGCCATGGCCCGCCTCTTCGGGCCTCAAGGTCCCTCCGGTGCGCCTTCGGGCCCCGCGGGCCCTGATGGGGTTGCTCCGGCGTCGCCGCCGACTCCGGTCCCGGCGTCGCCTGTCCCGCCAGCCTTCATCCCGGCCTCGGCCCCGGCCTCGATCCCGGCTCCGGTGGTACCGCAACCCCCATCGACGCCGGTTGACCTAACCACGCCTCCGCCGACGCCGATGTCCCCGGTGCCGTTCCTGACGCCGTCCGGGGCTCCGGACGGCGTCGTTCCCCGGTTGTCTCCGGCTCCGGACATGGAGCCGGACCGACGTCGCTCGACACCGGCTCCGGCGCCGATGAGACCTTGGGTCCCAAATGTCCCTCCTCCTCCATATTTTGAACAAGAGGAGGACCAGGAGAGCTGGGAGGGGTCGGAAGACCCTCTCACACAACAGTGTGAGTATGATCAGGACTGGCTGAGGAACTTGGGGATGCCAGTGGTCCAGACACTTCCCCTGATACTGGCATGCTGTCTCCTCCCGTGGCTACGGAGGAGGGAGCAAATTTCGCAACGGTGTTGCGTAGAGCAGCTGGAGCCTTGCACCTCCAATTGCCTACTGTGGCTGTCAGGACTAATCTCCTGACGGAAGTGCTTCAGCCGGCAGCTTCCTCCACGGAGACTGTGCTGCCGTTTAATGATGCACTGACTGACGTTCTTTTGGGCGCCTGGTCCAAGCCCACCACAGGGGCTCCTGTGGATAGGAACGTGGCCCGACGCCATCGCCCTGCTCCGGGCGACCCCTTGTTTCTCTCCCAACATCCCACCCCGAGAGCTTGGTTGTCCAAGCCTCTGCCTCCCAAACCGCCTTCCCTACCGCCCCTCCGGATAGGGAATCCAAACGCCTGGACCAATTTGGGAAGAAGGCTTTTCTTCCTCCAGTGCTGGCTTGCGGTCCGTCAACACCGCTTGCCTTTTGGGCCGATATACCCACTCCCTGTGGGATTCGGTGGCGGCTGTTTTGCCACAATGTTCTGAGGAGGTCCAGACACTGCTTACCCGCGCCATTGCGGAAGGAAGAGATGCGGCTAAATACACCATACGTTGTGGCCTTGATACCGCCGACTCGCTGGGCAGATCGCTTGCAACGACGGTGGCGCTATGTCGCCACGCCTGGCTGAGAACAACTGGTTTCTCGGGTGATGTCCAGAATACACTCATGGACATGCCCTTTGATGGAGTCGGTCTTTTTGGTTCCAAAGCAGACCATGCGTTGGAGCGTTTTAAGGACTCACGGGCTACTGCCAAGTCCCTGGGCCTTTCTGTTGTACGCCCTCCGCTAACCTCTGCTTTTCGCCCCTTTCGTGGCCACGGAAGGGGCGCCCAGTCACGTCCGCTGCCCAGCCACCGGCCCGCGCAGCAAGCGTCTTCGCGTGGCCGAGGACGTGGATACCGCCGTGGCGGTTCGGGCAACCAGCGTGCGGGTCAGGCCACCACCTCCAACCCGTCCGCGGCCTCCAAGCCCTCCTAGTCCCTCCTTTCCGGTGCACAGCACGCCAGTAGAGGGCAGGGTCCGCCATCACCTTCACCACTGGCGTCCCATCACCTCGGACAGGTGGGTCTTGGACATTGTCCGAAGGGGCTACTCCTCCCCTTCGAGACCACCCCCCAGCCATGCCACCTCAATTCCACCGCATGTCAGGGGATCACTTGGTGCTTCTGCAGAAGGAAGTCACGGCCCTCTTGGCCAAGAGGGCCATCGAGCATGTTCCGACCCCAGAAGTAGGACGTGGTTGCTACTCCCACTACTTTCTGGTGCCCAAAAAGGACAAGGAGGACATGCGTCCTATCTTGGACCTCCGGAACGTCAATCGCTTCCTCCGGAAGGAGAAGTTCAAGATGCTCACCCTAGCTCAGGTCTGGACTGCCCTCGACCCTGGAGACTGGTTGGTAGCGTTGGACTTGCAGGACGCATATTTCCACATCCCCGTCCTGCCGGCCCACCGGCGTTACCTGCGGTTCACGGTAGGCCTCGAGCATTTTCAGTTCACCGTGCTCCCCTTTGGCCTTACAAGTGCCCCTCGGGTGTTCACGAAAGTGATGGCGGTGGTCGCAGCTCATCTGCGCCGGGCAGGGGTTCCAGTCTTCCCCTACCTCGACGACTAGCTGCTGAAGGCGGGCTCGTCCCAGGCAGTCGTCTCCCACCTCCAGACTACGGCCGAACTCCTGCACTCGCTGGGGTTCTCCATCAATGTGCCGAAGTCGCATCTGATTCCTTCTCCACAGCTCCTTTTTATCGGCGCAGTTCTGGACACGACGCAGTTTCGGGCCTATCCTCCCGAACGGCGAGTCCGGGATATTCAGGCTATGATTCCAATCTTTCAGCCTTTATCCTGGGTTTCGGTACGGATGACCCTGAGGCTGCTGGGCCTCATGGCCTCCTGCATCCTGCTGGTCGATCATGCCAGATGGCATATGCGGGCTCTGCAGTGGGACCTGAAGTTCCAGTGGGCGCAGCACCAGGGCAACCTGTCCGATCACGTCCAGATCTTGGAGGGGGCTGCAAAACAGTTGCAGTGGTGGCTCTCGAACCGCCAATGGGTCATGGGCAGATCCCTCTCCCTTCCCCAGCCAGAGCACACAGTTGTGACGGACGCGTCCCTTCTGGGATGGGGCGGTCACATGGGAGAGGCGGAGATCAGAGGCCTCTGGTCTCCGGCGGAGTCCCGGCTCCATATCAACCTTCTGGAGCTCCGGGCGATCCGACTTGCACTCAAGGCATTCCTTCCCTCTGTCAAAGGGAAGGTAGTGCAGGTGTTCACAGACAACACCACCGCCATGTGGTACTGCAACAAACAAGGCGGGGTGGGGTCGTGGACCCTATGTCAGGAGGCTCTGCGCCTCTGGACATGGCTGGAACATCAGGGAATGTTCCTGATGGTTCAACACCTGGCAGGTTCCCTGAACGCCAGGGCGGACGAACTCAGCCGCAGGTGCATGATGGATCACGAATGGCGTCTTCACTCGGAAGTGGCGCAAGGTCTCTTTCTGCAGTGGGGAGAGCCTTGGTTAGATCTATTCGCCACCGAAGAGAACGCGCAATGTCATCAGTTCTGCGCGTTGGAATTTCCAAGGCGGCACTCGCTCTGCGACGCTTTTCGTCGCGAGTGGAGTTGCGGTCTGTTGTACGCCTTTCCGCCTATACCACTTCTACCCAGAGTGTTGAAGAAGATTCGGCGCGACCGGGCCCAAGTCATCCTTGTGGCTCTGGACTGGGCTCGAAGAGTTTGGTATCCCGAGCTACTCAGTATGAGCGTCGATCCCCGATCCGTCTGCCTCTTCGGGAGGATCTTCTGTCGCAGCAGCAGGGGACGGTCCTCCACCCGAACCTGTCCAGCCTCCACCTGCTTGCGTGGAGATTGAGCAGCGGCAGTTGATTCCTTTCGACTTGCCTCCCGAAGTTTGTGATGTGATTCTGGCAGCCAGGCGTCCCTCCACTAAGGTGGTATATGCCTGCAGGTGGAACAAGTTTGTGGCATGGTGCACAGCAAAGGCTGTGAATCCCCTCTCTGCCCCTCTTTCTGAGGTTCTTCTGTTCCTTCTTTCACTGGCCCAACAGGGTTCTGCCCTGGGTACCATCAAGGGCTATCTTTGTGCCATTTCGGCCTTCCTCAGGCTTCCTGATCAGCCCTCCCTTTTCAAGTCCCCTGTTGTTAACAGATTCCTTAAAGGCATTACACACCTCTTCCCTCCTGTTCCGTTTGTGATGCCTCAGTGGGACTTGAACTTGGTTCTTACCTTTCTCATGTGCGCTCCCTTTGAGCCTCTACATAACTGTCCTCTTCGTCTTCTGACTCTGAAGACAGCCTTTCTGGTGGCCATCACCTCCGCTCGGCGGGTGAGTGAGCTCCAGGCTCTATCATGCAAACCTCCTTTTCTGTCTGTCCATCCAGACAAGGTTGTTCTTAGGACGCGTCCGTCCTTCTTGCCAAAGGTGTTTACTGCCTTCCACATTGGGCAGACCATCACTTTGCCCACCTTCTTTCCGCCTCCGCATCCTTCCAGAGAGGAAGAGAGGCTCCACCGTCTGGACCCAAAACGTTCGCTTTCCTTTTATATCAACCGCACACAACACTTCCGGGTGGATGACCAGCTCTTTGTTGGCTACGTGGGCGCCAAAAAAGATCGGGCGGTGCACAAGAGAACCATCTCCTGCTGGGTAACCTTGTGTATCAAAGCCTGCTATTCTTTGGCTAAGAAGGAGCCTCCTGTTGGGCTGCGTGCCCATTCCACCATGGCAACGGCTGCTACCATGGTTTTAGGCCGCGGTGTTCCGCTGCAGGATATCTGTCAGGCAGCTACGTGGGCCTCGCTGCACACGTTTACCAAGCATTACTGCCTTGACAGTCAGGTCCGAAGGGACGGCTTCTTTGGCCGTTCTGTCCTCCGGGACTTCCTTGTCTGATCTTTGTTCGCAGACCCACCACCGGGGTTGGTATTGCTGGGGTATCTATTCTAAGGTAAGGAATCTGTCACTAACGTGTCTCTTTCAGATGCACAAGTTACTAACTTGTGTAACGATATATCTGTAAGAGACAGTAGTTAGTGACAGATTCCTTACCGCCCACCCATCCTCCCCGTTCTGCAAACTGATTTCTAGGGTTAAGGACATCCCTTTCAGGGCCCTAGTATTTTTCAGACACCTATGTCAGCTTCTTGCATGGCTCTGCGTTCCTGGCGCGGAAAGTCGTGTACAGAACTGACGTCAGTGCGCAGGGGCGGCGTCTAAGTACTGCCCACGACGTCATCCCGGCGATCACGATGCCGACGACGGACGCGGAGCCGCACGACACCGCCTACCGACGCGCAAGGGTACTGCTACGCAAAAACTTTCCGGATCCAGCCTGACGCCTGGGGATATTCTAAGGTAAGGAATCTGTCACTAACTACTGTCTCTTACAGATATATCGTTACACAAGTTAGTAACTTGTGCTTTTGTACCATCGTTTGTTAACTCTTTCCCATTGGCTAGTATAGTTTCCACCTCCTCAATTAAATCATCGATTGCAGCTAGAGTAGAATTATCCGCTGCTGATTTAACTGATTTATTGGTCTTTGGTACCTTCTTCCTTCCTGCAGCGGCCTCTACTGCCTTCCTCTTTCCCATTATCTAAAAGAGTAGTACAGTAAATCGCTAGATAATATTATTATTATTATAAAACTCGGTTTAAAACAAAGGGGGAGATAATGGCAACTTCTGTATAGCAATTGTGTCTATACTAATGAATGGCTAAATAATGTGTTTAGACCAGCACTCCCACTATAAGCATATGGTGTATTCAAAGCGCCAGATGGTAAAGCTGGCAATTCAAAGAACAATTTAGGTAATTACCTCACAACAAGTAAAAATAACTAGAATAGAAATAAAAAGTTAGTCACATAACAAGAGACATGACATCAAAGTCTCAATTTCTCTCGTACCCCCTAATGGTGAAAAGACAAAGTCTTGAGTCTTGCCTAGGGCCAAAAAATTAGGGATCAATCTATTTTTTGAAGTAAGAACTTCCAACTATGAACATTTCGTTCCGGATCCGAAATTTAGCCGGGAAATCAACAGAAGGCCACTTATAATTGGCCAGGGTACTTAAATAATGACCAGTTCCAGTCAAAATGGCAGGAGGTAAGGAAGAGAATTTAAACAAGAAGTTCTTACCAGCGGAGCAACACTGTAGGATCAAAGCCAAGGGGGCTGGCCCTGCCTCTTCCTGTCGCGGACAGGCCCACCCTTGGCCCAGCCGCGGGGGATGAATCAGCGCTTTTACGCCCGATGTAAACGCCTCCCCCTCGTGATCGGCAACAGGCAAGAATCAGGTTGCACCCTGGAACATGTGGTCCCCCCAGGGTGTGCGGCGGTCTGGCTGGCAGGGAGGAAAACAGCAGAAGTAACAGCCTGGGACTGGTGTCCCACCAGGCTGATCAGCCAAGATGTGCAGTGCCCCCCGCAAACCAGGTGAAAGAATGTTTCAAATCTTTATTAATCATGATTCTGTTAATTAAAACCATTACAAGATGTAAAACAACGTACTATTTGACTTGTTTATTCTGTTAAAAAGAGTGAAAGCATTTATAAAGTTAATACAATACAGTAGATAAACTATACATGTTTAAATTCAGTTACTAATGTCTGCAACCGTTGGTTCCATTCAGCTATAAAGATATAAGTTGAGTGGCTAAGATTGCTTCTCAGAGAGGCCTGGTTGTTTATTCACATTATAAGATGCTGGTACGTAATGTCAGTCATAGATTTAAAAACACTTTTAAGATCTTAAAATTGGTATGATTTACAGTAATGTCTTAAAATGTAACAAATTTGGTAGGGAGACTGGACTGTTGTTCAAACGGGAATTATGGGCAGCAGATGTAAACTTAGGCGAAGCAAGAGGTGTAATCATGCCATGGCGTGCTTAAGAAGTTTATTAGGGGAAAGGGCCCAGACTTTGTACACGGGTTGAGAAGCTCCAGGACGAGGTAGTAGAGTATCTTAGTATTTTAACTAATTTCCCGCACCGTGATAGGGTGGTTGAGTCGGCTAGGGAAAGACATACGGAAGATGCCTCTGCACAAGTGCGGACCCCCTTTGTCAAAAAATATTTGTTTGAGTTGGACCCTCCTTGCGTCATCCATCGCGGGGCAGCAGCACAGAAGGTGCTTATATGGAACAGATTCTTCTTACTCATTTCAATACACAGTTTAGCTAGATGCTTTAACACAGTGATTCTTTCTCTCATAATAACCCTGAACTTTTTTTTAAAAAACATTTTGTCGTTTGATATGGTTAACAGGAGTGTAATTTCACAATTGTATTTTGAGCCATACGT
The DNA here is from genome assembly GCA_963921515.1 of Calotriton arnoldi. Lineage (NCBI taxonomy): Eukaryota > Metazoa > Chordata > Amphibia > Caudata > Salamandridae > Calotriton > Calotriton arnoldi. The sequence continues at coordinate 3,945,853 of CAWUFW010000213.1, read as the reverse complement.
GTCCCAGCCTCCTCAAGTAAGTATCTCCCTGGAGTTGCTCACTTGCACATAGGTGGCTATTTAAACCCAGCAAACATGTGGCAATTTTCCCTGTATATTTACTTTAGTGAATTAGCCTGCAAGTGTCCCGACTTTGCATAGTTCTGAATATGTAGATAAGATAGTTCTTCAATGCAAGACTGGCAAAGACATAATTGCGGACACATAAAGGTGCTTTTAACTTTTGAACGGGCCACTGATAATATAGTTCAGTCTCTGCTGGCTCCTTCATTTCGTCCATATGAAACCTTTGAGGGTAGAGCATATCATTACCGAATATCTCAGTGCTTCTGCTTTATTGTTTTTAATTGTAAGTAACGCAAACGCAGTGGGGAGTGGGGGGCGTGGCCAAGCGGTCCAACATGGTGGACACGCTGTAGAAGAGCTCCCGTAGCCCCGTCACAATCTGTTAATTATCCTGCCGTCATCGGCCCTGAAACCCTGCCCCCGTTGCTTCTGGGTGATGCCCTTGCCTGCCGGTATTCCGGGTCCTGCCTGTGTTGCCCCCCGGGCCAGTGAGACGATGCGGTGTGGCATCGGACCGGAGGCCTGCCAATCCTCGGCCTAGAGTGTGAGGCGGGTGCCGGAGCACACGGCTCGGGACCGCTGCCTGGCGCCGACTTGGTGACTGCCGCCGGTGGATCGCCTTGGGGTGGCTTGGACAGTGAGGCAGTGAGTGGCCGAGACGCAGGAGACGCTGCGGGGAACTGCCTGGGGCTCGGCGGTCATATCGGGCCGCGGTGTGTCCTCCTCCAGCTTGCACGGCCTGGTGTGGCGTACTGGGGGCCTCGGGCGGCGGTGCCTCTTCAGGAGCTCCTTCCCCCCCCACCCCCCCCGGTGGGCGAGACCTGCCGTCCCACCCGATGAAATGCTTCCCTGCTGGGGGTGCTGCGGCACCGTAGGGGACTCAGATATGTGCCAGTTTATCGGCGGCCATGTTGGGCCGCAAACTGCATAGCAGACCAACTTCAGACGGCCTGCTCCAGCCCTGTGTGCAGAGGTCCTGGGTGGATACTGGCTTGTTTTTGGGCCTCGGCTGCTTGTGACCCGCGCGGAGCTGCATAGGGCGGTCTGCTGTCTGTACTCAGCTGGTGGGTCAAATTAACAACTCCCCCTGCGCTGTGGTACACAGGGGGGAGCATCTGATATTGTGGCCCTTGCCCTCCATGCGCGAGTGATACGGACCTTGGCCCTTGTTTCACTCAGCCCCCTGGGGCTGAGATCATTGGTATTTGCGACGGGGAGCGCTGAGAGTCCCTACCTAATGGTCCGGTCAGCGTTGCTGCGCATTGCGGACGCCCTACATGCGCGGGCCCAGCCGTGAGGATTTACGTAGCAGCTGCGGCCTCTTGAGATACTCTGCTCGCCTGCTGCCACTGGCCCCCCTGGGAATCTGGCGCCGTAGTCCCTACACCTCTACCCACTATTCGGGACTGTGCAGTCACCCTGCTTTGGTCAAATTGCTCTGTTTGGCACACTTATAGTGACAGCTCCCTAAATTGAACTCCTCAAATCATGACTAAGGAAAGGCCTCAAGTACAGCCGCACGCCAAAGCACGATGGATAAATATACAGGCGCCACGGCCCAGGTGTCCAACCCGGGAGACCTGACGCCATCTATGCCAGATAATGCCACCATACTAGCTGCAATACCACAATCTAGAGACACGCTGGGGGCCAAGATTGGAGCAGTTGGCTCCGATGTCATGCTCTTACGACAAGATCTCTGCAACGCAGTCCAGCGAATAACCAAAGCAGAAACTAGGATAGCGACGACGGTGGACATGCTATCTACCCTCCAGAAGAAAGTATCCTCCCTGGAAACAATTACGAAGGGGCTAGCGCGCCGAAGATGCGGAGGGGCGCGCTCGCAGAAATAACCTCCACTTCGTGGGGTTCCCTGAGGGCTGCGAAGGCAATGACATGGAGAGCCTCCTGGTTAAATAGTTGACGGACTGGCTCCCACCTGGCATTCTGTCCCCCTGCTTCATAATTGACCGTGTACACCGGGCCTTGCAGCAGAAGCCGCCACCTGGCACCCGTCCTAGGCCCATCATTGCCAGATTTTTTAATTATAAAGATCAGGACTCTATCCTGCAGCAAGCTAGGCATCCGGGGACCCTCCACTATACATCACACCCCATTATGATATTCCCTGATTACACGAGGCTTGTCCAGCAGCGCGCCGACAATCCTTTACAGAGGCCAAAGCTAAACTGCGGTCCCTTAAGATTCAATATTCCATTCTGTTCCTGGCCAGACTACGGGTGTCCTATAAGTCGCGCACACACTTCTTTGAATCACCTGAAGAGGTCTTTAATTGGACAGATGAAGTCGTCAAGCCCCACACACTGCCCAGAATGGACTCTCCTCGTCGGGGGGGCCCAAGCCATAAGATCTCCCAGCTTCAAGACAAGCAGCGCCGTGAATCGCGCTCGGAGAGGCGCTCCAAGACCCGCAGCAAATTCCGCATCCGCTCTATAGAGGCCATCACAGGATTGACAGCATCCTAGTTTTACCCTGCTATACAAACACCTTTTGCAATGCTGACGGCATGCCTCCGGGGCTACTTTTATCAGCGTTTCCCTTGACTTTGAAGACACTTGTATGTACCAGGGACGCTCCTGGGGGATTCATTGGCAGAGGGTAGTACCCGGCCCCCGTTGGGGTCGAGACGCTTTTCATGCCACAACAGATACTTCAACATTCATGAGGTATTGGGGTGGGGGGCGGAGGGTTGGGATTTGGGAAAGTTGAGGTTTTTGTTGCATTTAGTGTCTTGTCCCCACAATACATGTGTACGATCTCCATCACATTTGCCACTCATGCAACACTCTTCATCCATGTGCACCACCGATTACTACATCACTGGATATGTCCAGGACACACAATAGGCATCTTCGTATTATAAGTTGGAACGTCCGGGGCCTGCTTGACAAGGTTAAAAGGGGGGCTGTGCTGCGCCAGGCAAAGTGTTACGAAGTTGATATCCTGTTCCTGCAGGAAACGCACTTATTGGGCAATAAGACATTGTCTGTCACCTTTCGGATATGTGCAGACATTCCACTCTGGATTCATCCGGGGCTCTCGGGGGTGGCCATGTTGATTCATCGCAGAATCCCCTTCCTTCACGAGAAAACATGGCCGGATTCCCAAGGTAAATTTATCATCATTACAGGCACATTCTATGGTGAGCCGTTCACCCTAGGTAGTGTGTATGCTCCTAGCATGGAATCTGACAGAACGCTTGATGAGACTATGAGCAGACATTCCCCAATGCCTGACGATAGTTGGGGGTGACTGGAATGACATTATATGCCCCCAGATCAACAGATGGCGCAACACAGACAGACCGGTAGAGCCCCGAGAATCAAAGCTGCGACTCCTGGCACAGGGCATGGACTGGGTAGACACTTGGCGACGGCTGCACCCAACCGACGCAGGCTACACATACTTTTCCAGTACACATGGGTCCTTTTCCCGCATCGATTATATCTTCCTATCCGCCGCTCACGTACATAGACTGGATGCGACAGCGATACTGCCCAGAGGCCTTTCCGACCACTCCCCTACACAGCTAGACTTGCGACTGGGGTCCACGCGCCCCCCTCTCCGCTGGCGACTATCTCCATGGCACCTACACGATGAACAGTATAGAGAGCATTTACATACTGCCATCTTTGAATATTACTCACAGATCACCGGGTCGGTTGAGTCCTCCAAGACCCTCTGGGAAGCTATGAAGCCTACGCTGAAGGGGGTGGACATAGCATATTGTACAGCACAGCGTAGGCAGCGTCGCGAGAAACTAATGCAAATGGAAGCCCAACTCATAGACCTAGAGCTTAGGAGTAGGAGAGGGAATGGGAACATTGCATGTCGACAATTAGTGCACACACAGCAACTATATGCCAGTGAATTGATGGACGAGGCTAGAATGGCGTGGCTCGCTTCGCGTAGCAGAATCTACCAGTGGGGAGATAAATCTAGCACACTTTTACATTGCCTCTGTCAGAGGACGCTCTGCCCCATGACCATTCCAAGTATCCGTGAATCTGCCGGGGCAGTACTCACTGATCCCTCACAAATTGCAGCAAGCTTTGCCAGTTATTATGAGAACCTATATGCCCCTAGTGAGACTGTCTCGCCACACTTAGTTAATACATTTATTGATGACCTGCCTCCACGGGCTCTGGCGGACTCAATGAGGGAGGAAGTAGATGTCCCAATCACAGCGAAGGAACTCCAGAAGGCATTATCCGAGATGCGACCGGGTAAAGCACCAGGCCCGAACGGCTTCCCGTATGAATTCTATAAGAAATATCAAGCCCTTCTAACATCCCCATATTTGGCAGCACTTAATACGGCCTTTCAAAATGGGCACCTTCCCGCGGACTGGCACTATGCAGAAATAGTTGTATTTTTAAAACCCGGTCTACCCCCGAACAACATTCCTCATATCGTCCAATATCACTTCTTAATGTCGAACCCAAACTACTGGCCAAAGTCATAGCTAATCGCATAGTACCGCATATTACGGATTTAGTTCACCCTGACCAAGCGGGTTTCTTATGGGGACGCGCTACACAGCACAACATCCGGCATGCACAAAATGCCATTGCATCCGTCGACCACCTTGGAGAGCCAGCTGCACTCTTGCTGGTCGACATTGACAGGGCATTCGATTCCCTTAGTTGGACTTATTTGCACTCTTGAGCCGATTAAATTTCGGCCCCTGCCTCCTTAAATACATTCAACTCTTATATACTGATATTACCGCCTCTGTCTGGGTGGCAGACTCTACATCACAAACCTTTCTTATTAGGCAGAGAACCCGTCAGGGCTGCCCCCTCTCTCCATACCTCTTCGCATTGGCCATGGAGCCCCTCGCTGACTGGGTGCGGATCGATGCACAGATCCGCGGCTTTGAGTGGTGCAGAGAAGATTCCAACAACATTGCACTCTACGCGGATGATGTATTATTTTTCCTCACACGACCAGATAGGTCGGGACCCAGACTACTCCGGATCATGCAACTCTTTGGAGAGACAGCCGGTCTCTATATGAATCCCTGCAAATCATATCTGTGGCATCTGATGGGTGGGGTGCGCATAGGCGAGTGGGCACGCAAAGTGATGACGGTGGGAGAAGGATTTAAATATTTTGGGGTCTTCCTGTCCTCCTCCCAACTTGTGTCCTGGGAAAGAAACCTGGCCCCGTTGTGGATGCAGATCAAGGAGCAGACCTGTTCCTGGTCTCATCTACTGCTCTCCCTATTTGGCAGATCCGCCACTTTTAAGATGGTCTCACTGCCCCGTCTTCTATACCAGCTTCAGAATCACCCATATCTGATTCCACCCGTCTGGTTTAGACAACTGAACTCAATACTTAATTCCGCCCCCACGGAAGGTCGGGACCCCCAGTGGTCCCCCAGTCCTCGCAAACTCCATCCCCTACCTCGCCACCACAACCCTCTGATCCCACATCTGCTTCGAAGGGCCCCCTTCTACCTACCCTAACTCTTATTAACTACTCCATGCAATGAATGAGCCGCGACAGCACAGTCATCACGCTAATCCTCCTGCTCCCCCAGCACTGTTAGCTAGCCCTAACTCCCCTAGCTCCATTGCGTACAGCACCGCCCTGATTCTCCCCAAGACACCTTCCTCCAGCCCAACACACAATCCCATCAGGCTCCCACCGGCCTCCAGGGGTCTCTATCCATCAGTCCCCGCCTCCCCTATCCTACCCATCCTTCCAAGCTTGCAGCTCCATTTCCCAGAATCCCTTCCCTTGGGGCACATTCAGTCGCCTACCGCCCTACTTTCCCCCCGACCTCACTAGCTCCTCCCCTATCCTACCCATCCCTCCCAGCTTGCAGCTCTATTTCCCGGAATCTCTTCCCGCTGGGCACATCCAGTCGCCACCCGCCCTACTTTCCCCCAACTTCACTAGCTCTCTCCCGCTCCAGGGTCCCATGGACATAGCCTCCCAATCCCATCCACACACCTCACTGGAAGGCCGTCTGAGCGAGATAGCACTCTGCCTACAACTACTTAAGACAGAGGTCCGTAGTCTACTACATGTCACTGAGGCTTTGTCTGCTAACTCCAGATTAAGCTGCGCCACCACGAAAAATCACCATCTCCGCTCGCTCCCTGATTGCAGGTGTACCGGGCTCCCCCCCCTGATCCCCCCCCCCACTCTCGGAGGTCACCTTCTCATGTCACCCGCATACCTCATAGGTGGGCCTCTGCTCCGCTCCCTAATGACTCTGCTCGCCCCTCCAGATGCAGAGCCTCCCTGTCAGATAAGGATATTCATTCTCTCCTACATTCATATGTTCCAGCACATCCCCCCACCATAGCAAACGTGCAACAAATTGAATCCATCCCCACGGATCCCTTTAGGGAACCTAGGCCGAACAGCAGAACCTTAAATGAGAACAACCTCACGAGAGTCACCACCACTCTACCCACACCAACAGACACCATCATTAGTCTCAAATGCGTGCTCCTAAATTGTAGATCGGCAGCTAAACACGCTGCGGACATTGCCGACCTCACCCTGGCGCAGGATCTTGACCTTGTAATGTTGACGGAAACCTGGCTAAATGACTCAGCTGCCCCCATCCTGGACCTTTTAATACCTCCCAACTATGATATCATTAGGTTGGACAGATCCTGTGTTCAAGGTGGAGGCATCGCATGTTAACATCGTAGCAATCTTACAGTGAAAGTACTACAGACTGACCTCCTGCCGTCCTGTGAATACCTATGCATTGAAGTGACTGGTGGCAACAATAACTCCTGCAAACTGCACACGTTTTACCACCCCCCCTCGCGACAACCTTCCCTTCATAGAACAGATCATGGACATTATCTCAGCCAACGCAGACTTCCATGGCTCTCAGATCTTCCTGGGAGATTTCAACCTCCATTGGAATTATGTAAATGACGTGTTGGTCAATAGCCTTAAATCCTTCCTACTTGACCTCAACCTAATCCAAATCTGTGACAGCCCCACTCATATCAAAGGAGCTACCTTAGATCTTGTCATTGGTAAGCCCAACTCCATCCTCCTGGACTCGATCCTCCCATGTGATTGGACAGACCACTATAGCATCACCTTCCGTATCCTGGAATTGGTAAGAACAAGTAAAGCCCTGCCCAAGAACCCAAAACAGTTGAAAAGATGCCTACGGAACATCAACCCGCAAGATCTGACTGCTCTCTGTGATAACATCCTACCCCCCCCCCCCCACGAACATGTCTGATGTCCACGACCTTACGGCCCACTATAACCACGCAATGCTGAACGTACTAGACTCGGTTGCACCACTACAGCTTAAAAGAATGTCCTCTAAACTCTCCAAACCATGGTCTACTGATAGTCTCAATTCCGAAAGAAGAAACCTAAGACTTGCCGAAAGGCTGTGGCGGTCCTATCCCTCCCTTGAGCATCTTTACCACCTAAGATCCCTGAGAAGCATTTATAATAAACGCATCAGATGCTCGAAGCCCACCTTTTTCAGAACTCAGCTAGACCAAGCAAAAAACCGTCCAAAAAAACTGTTCGAACTCATCAAGTCCCAAGCCAATAATCATCCGAACTCCGCATCACTGGGCCAAGGGACATTGCCTAATTGCGAAGAATTCGCACATTTCTTCACAGATAAGACTAATAAGATTGAAACTGAATTATGATCTGCCTGTGACCACCTGGCAATCAGTACTCTGACCTCCCTCTGTCCACCTGGTGTGGATATCATTGTCCTTGCGCAACCCTACCTCCCCAAAAACAATGCATTCTGGAGTCTGTTCCAAACCTTGGATGAATGCACTATACTCAAAACGCTGTCCTTCCAACCACTACAACGACCCGCTGCCATCGAACCTTTTCCCGGAAGTTAGATCCTCCTTACTAACATTGTGGACTACGATTGTCAATGCTTCACTTCGGCAAGGTGCTATTCCAGATTGCCTAAAATCGGGTCAAGTTACCCCGATTCTAAAGAAACCAACTGCTGATCCCACGGACCTTCATAACTTTCGCCCAATCTCCAACATCCCCACCTTGGCAAAGCTCCTGGAGAAATGTGTGCTTGCCCAACTCTGCAACCACATCGACCATTTCCAACTCCTGGACCAATGCCAATCTGGTTTCCGCCCGGGCCATAGCACAGAGTCGGCTCTAACGCACATTGTCGATGATGCGTTAAGAATGCTGGACCACAATGAGTCATGCCTACTGATCCTTCTTGACCTTTCGTCAGCATTTGATACAGTCAAACACGATAACCTAATTGACCTCCTGGAACACAGGATGGGGCTGTCTGGGCCTGTGCTTAACTGATGTTCTTCGTTCCTCCTGAATAGATCCCAAAGCTTCAAGGTGAACCAATCCCTGTCCCATCCTGCACCGGTTACACTGGGGGTTCCCCAAGGTTCAGCACTCTCTCCCACGCTCTTTAACTTGTTCATGGAGCCTCTAACAGAAATTCTGAAATCATCCAGCATTCACTATCACATGTATGCGGACGATACGCAACTATACCTGAAGATCGCCTCCCCTGAGAACATTCAGTCCCTCAACTCAGTCCTGCTGGAAACTCAAAGCTGGCTGACATGTAACCATCTGAAACTAAATGCTCTAAAAACAGAATTCCTCCTAATCTCACCCCACAAGCAATCTCCGGTCATTGAACAATGGTTGAATCAGCTTACTGCTCTTAACTGCAGGCCTCACCTCGTGGACTCGGCATCCTCGCTTGGTATTATATTAGACAAAAGTCTGAACATGCAAAAGCACATCAGTTCCCTCACCAAAGGAGCGAACTGCCAACTCAGCATCCTAAGGAAGCTCAAACCCTTCCTCCCTGCTCATGACCTAAAGGTTGCAGTGCAAGCATTAGTGATTGCAAAGCTGGACTATGGCAGTGCAACGCTTTGTGGCTTGCCCAGAGTGAAAACGGCTCCTCTTAGGGTGGCCCTCAATTCTGCTGCTAGGCTCTTAACTGGCACTAAAAAATACAACCACATCTCTCCGGACCTGTTGGCCCTGAAATGGCTCCCATATGAAGCTCGGATACAGCTGAAAATTGCATGCATGGCACACAAAGCCATCCACTTCAAGACCCAGATGTACCTCGCTCAGAAACTAGAGCTCTCATGTGGTTCAAGAGCCTCCAGAAGTGCCAGCACCCTCTTACTCAAACCACAAAAATTCAAGGAAAAAAAAGACCTATAATCGAGCATTCTCGGGTATGGCGCCAAGTATCTGGAACTCTTCCTCACGAAGTCAGGGTGATCCCTTCCACTGTCCTCTTCAAAATAGAAGTTAAAGGGCTCTTGATGAAGAAATATCTCCCTCAGTCTGACTTCCCCACTTGACTTTGGGGCTATTGATGCTGTTTTGTGGCCCAGCGGCTTGGCTCACGAGAATGTTGGACATTTTAAGACTATGTACTTTTTCGCTATGTTGAATATTTGTTTGCATATACCCGTCCTGCTGCATAATCTGTAAAGCGCTCTGATACCCTAGGTGGTCATGTTCGCGCTATATAAAACTTTCTAAATAAATAAATTCTCCGACATTTTCTCTGGGGAGGCGGTCTAGTCCTGGTGGCACTGAAAACATGCTTCCAGTCCACGTACTGTGGAGGCATAGCAACACCAGACGTCCAAGCATACTATGCTCCTCGCACCTTCTCATCCTGAACGACTGGTGGTATGGTGACAGAAGAGATCCTGCCTATGCAGTTGAACGTCTGCAGATGGGTAATATGTCACTCCACATGATTCTATATACGGGCTCGGCCCTGAAAGCGCTGCCTCCGGCTACCGTCACGGTATTTAAGATTTGGAAGAGATCACTGCAACAAATGGGATGGTGGGGCAGATTAACAAAAGAGACGCCTCTTTGGCCCAATGGTCTCCTCCCCCCCCCCTCTCCCCCCCCCCCCCGGATGGGTTATCTGGTTTCTCTGGCTGGGAGGCCATAGGCATTTCCAGGGCGGGCGATGTCCTCCATGGTCAGACCCTAATGTCCTTTCAGGAAATACAACAAGAATTTACAATGCATAGATTGCAATTCTATAAATACCTTCAGTTCCGCCATGCCTCGCACACCAGGGAACTGTTCCGGACTTTAGTCGCATTGAAGCTAAAGTATTTATGGGGGACCTCGGGGAACACAAAATCTCCAAGATATATCGAACACTAGTAACAAATAGCCCCACTACACTAGATAAAACGCGAGAGGCATGGCAGCAGGTTCTTGGCCCCCTAGACGACGAAGACTGGGCTGAGGCACAGGAATCCCCACAAGGTGCTGCCATTGCGGCACTATTACAATATATTCAATTTAAATACCTTCATAGGGTTTATTACACCAGATATATTCTCTGGTGTGCTGGGCTGATTGAATCCCCGCTCTGCCTATGCTGCCAAATGACTGATGGTACCCTTATACACACTGTGTGGCAGTGCACAACACTGTCTAAGTTCTGGCAGGGGGTCCGTACATGCCTGTCAGAGGTTCTCGTGGGGATATCCCATACTCACCACGCCTGGCCCTGCTCCACATCACTGATGACATCGGGGGCAACACCTACAAACGGTATTTATTACTTTTAGGCCTTACACTGGCAAAGCGCGACATTGCAAAGGCATGGAAAGATGCCTTCCTGCCATTAGTTGGGGTGTGGAAGAGGGGTCTTGATTTTTGTATGAGGTTAGAATTGCCAGTCTTTAAAGCGAGAGGATGCCCCCAGAAACACCCTAAGATTTAGAAGAGGTGGGCGGAATATCGTGGGTTGTGTCTGGAACCCATTTCAGCGGTCTCCATGGATTAATATTTGACAAGAGAGTGGTGATACGTGATAAACATGGTTGTAAATGTATGGATAACAGATCAAAGTGGCTAGGCCCGACATGTGATGTGCTATGTAGCGGTAATATGACACTACAGCTCCATGTTGGAGCATTATGTTGTATCGTTGTTGTTCTCCAATTGTTTAATAGATATCAAAAAGTCAACATGTTACCCACAAATATATATTTTGTATTGTTTGGTTACCTGGCGTTGCCAGGCCCATTGTGGCAGCTGACAATAAAAACTTGTTGTGAAAAAAAAACACTGTGGCGAGTACAATACACATGAGTAGAGCATACATCAAGATTTGAGCAAGGTGATATTGCAACACTACAATGGTTTTGTGTTATTGTTCTGAGAACAACAGTAATATAGATGCATCCGTCCATCACCCAAGTCTTTATTGTGCCAACCTTTCTATGCCTCTTATTATTTACACGCACATTGTTCCATTTGCAGTTGCCATGTCTTACTGGCGCTACCGTTCCAGTATCACTTTTATAAGTCAACTAAATTTATTTTGTAGTCTGAACATTCGAATCTTACAAGAAGGTCCCTCCTCTTATGCCAGAAACTACTGGAGCAGGTCCCAGGTGTCCCCTGGCCCTAGACGTTAAGGGCTGTAATTCAGCATATATCTCAGACTGTTCATTGCACATGATCAAGTCTCTCATCCAATCATCTTTCTTGGGTATGTGTGTCGTGTCCCAGTGAATGGCTTCCCTACGTTTTGCCATCGGTAACGCCATGGCTGTAAACCTCGTACAGGACTTTGGTATCATTTCAACATTACTTAACAAGACCTTTGATATGGTTCCACTCTATTTCTTATCATTCATGATAAGGTATTAAAATTGTCAGCCCAAAATTCTAATATCTGCCCACATAACCATGCTCAGTGTAGGAAATCAGCATGTTCTGTGTGGCATAGATTTGATATACTCTGATCTATCCTGTATTGTTTTTGCTGGTGTAAAGTAAGCCCACAGGAATTTATAGTGCAACAGCTTATGCCCATAACTAAGGGCTATCAACTAAGTTTGCCTACAACAATATGCCCATATTTTGTTGGTGATTTCGATCCCTCGATTAGTCTCCTGTGCCTGCCTGTACCTCCCAGTATCGATCACACTCAACTCCAAGATCATTACGTAGAGTCTGAAGTACCACCTGGTAGCATCTGGGGACCTCACAATCTGTGTTAGTGGTGTAAGTTCTTACAGCTATGTTGGGAATCCTAGCATCTTTTCTTTTGCTGTGTGTGTCAATATGTAATATGTAAAAATGTCTAATGGGGATGCTGCACAGCCAGCCTTGAATTGGTTTGTAGCCGTGAACTCCACACCCATGTGCAGGTTTCCCATCTCAGCCGGACCGGCCTTCGTGATCAAAACTATGACTTTCCCTAGTCAAAGTTAATGTACCTCCGTGCTGCTTTAGTAGTGAATCTTGGCGGTTTACCTAGAATGCTGTTTATTTCAGAGCCTCTCTCTTCTGCAGCTCTCTCCTACTGAGGAAGAGAAGTTTTCTCACTAAAACACATTTAAGGTTTCAATAACTTCTTTCACTGTAAGGCTGAGAGAGGGTTCCTGGCAACTGGAAAATATAAGTTCTGTATCGTAGAACTCTCGCTGATCGACATAAACGTAGATTAGTTCTGTTTGCGTGTGGGGACACAGACACTTTTCTATATATATCTATGCAATAATTTTTCTGATGGAATAAGACACTTCCTTTTTGAGCATCATGGTGACACCTCAAAAAACCCTTGACAGGCCAACTTTTACTGCATTTTTTTTGTAGAAAACTAGTGTTGTAAATAGCATAAAAGCCACATTGCAGCATTTAGTGTACAAATGTGCCATATAGTGAAAGATTTGTGGTTACTGTGAAGGAGACTGACCTCCCCCGCCCACCCCCCTCATATCACTACGGTCAACAACCTCACTGAACATTATTCCACGACTTTATCCAACATTCTTGATGATCTTGCTCCGCTAAAACGAAAAAGAACCCAAATCAAAGACAGGAACCCCTGGTTCAACGGATCCCTCAACAATGAGAGGAGATCCCTCCGGCAGATAGAACGAAACTGGAAACAGCACCCGTCAGCAGCCCATCTAAAACTTCTCCGCCAGGCCAGAAATGCCTATAATAGGAAAGTCCTCAACTCAAAAAAAGAATTCTTCAGAACAGAACTGGGGAACGCCAAGAACAGACCTCGCAAGCTATTCGAAATGGTCAAACACCAATCTAACAAACTGGCAAAAACCTCTAAAGAAACCCCCAAATCTCTAATATCATGCGAGGAATTTTCCTCCTTCTCTGACAAAATCACTGCCCTAGGAAACGATCTCAGATCCGCCACTTACTCCCAAACCCCTCCGGCTCTGCCTCATCTCTCCGCGCTGCCCCCCCAGACATCACCCAAAAACCAAGCGCACTGGTCCAACTTCAAAGTTTATGACGAACATTCCGTCTCGAAAATTCTATCCTCCTTAAACCCGAACAACCACTTTAATGACCCTCTCCCCTCTAACTGCTTAGCCGCCGCCTCTCAGGCTATCATCCCTTGTTGGACTGCAATAATCAACGCCTCCCTCCTACAGGGATCGATACCCGACTCTCTTAAAGCCGGCTAAGTCATCCCCATCTTAAAAAAACCTACGCTGGATCCTGCTTTCCCTGACAACTACAGACCTATATCTAATATCCCACTCCTAGCTAAAGTTCTGGAGAAATGTGTGCAACAGCAGCTGAGCCAACACATCACCAACTTCCACCTACTAGACGACTTCCAATCCGGGTTCAGACCTGGGCACAGCACTGAAACCACCCTCCTCCACATCGTGGATGATGCCCTCCAAGCCCTTGACCAAGGCAAAACCTGTCTCCTAATCCTCCTAGATCTATCCTCGGCTTTCGATACGGTCAACCACGAAAAACTCCTTGAACGCCTCAAAATCAGGATGGGACTGGATGGCCCTGTTCTTGAATGGTTTAGGTCCTTCCTCCAGAACCGCTCACAGAGATTCCTCATCAACGGTACCTTGTCAGCTCCCTCTCCGATTACGGTTGGAGTCCCCCAAGGATCAACCCTGTCCCCTACCCTCTTCAACCTTTACCTTGAACCGCTCGCAGAAGTGCTACGCACCGCCAATATCTCCTACCACATGTATGCCGACGACACCCAGATCTACATCAAAATCTCTTCTCCTGAGGACATTCTTTCCCTGAATGAGGCCTTGAAGCTGACTGTCCATTGGCTCACCTCTAACCAGCTCAAACTTAACGCAAAAAAAACGGAATTTCTTCTAATCTCCCCACCCAAAACCAACCCTGACATTCAGGAGTGGATCAAGGCGGTCACAGCGTTAAACTGCCCACCAACCATAGTGGACTCTGCTAAATCCCTTGGAATAACCCTAGACTGCAGCCTGAATATGTGTGGCCACATCAACTCGATGGCCAAAACAGCCAGATTTCACCTGAGCTACCTAAGAAACCTGAAACCTTTCCATGACACTCCCGACCTAAAAATGGCAATCCAGGCACTAGTCATCTCCAGACTGGAATATGGATGCTCTACCCTCGCAGGTCTACCCAAGATCTCCCTGGCCCCATTAAAAGCCTGCCTCAACGCTGCCTCCAGACTCCTAACCGGTTCAAAGAAATTCAACTACATCTCTCCACACCTTAAAGCTCTGAACTGGCTTCATCTCGAGGCCAGAATCCAACTTAAGCTGGCTTGCATTACTCACAAGGCTTTATACTCCAAGTCCCCTGCATTTCTCGCCCAGAAACTCGTGGTATCCGGAGGAGCCAGAAACTCCCGGTCCGCCAGAGACCTCTTGCTCCAACCAGCACGCTTGCGGAAAAAAAAAACGTACAATCGGGCCTTCTCTGGGGCGGCACCAAGAATTTGGAACTCACTCCCACCCGCCATTAGAAGAATTCCGTCTCTGGCACGCTTCAAAAAGGAGGCCAAAACCTTCCTAATGGGTAAATTCCTCTCCTAACTCTTGCTTTACAGTCACCTCAGCGACTTTGTTCTACCTCCTATTACGGCCTCACCATGGTTTTTCCGGATGATATACACCCGGCACCTCTGGGCATCCCACCCTGGGATCTGAGACTGCTTGTTTCTTGTAAAATGTATCTATTTGTTTTTATCCCAAATGTATCCACCCCGCCTAAGTCTTTTGTATACCACTTGTCAATCCTGTAAAGCGCTCTGATACCCTTACGGGTCTAGTTTGCGCGCTATAAAACACAAAAATAAAATAAAATAATAAATAAGGTAAAGGTGCCTTTCAGATTGAAAGTGCATCACCTGCGCTCAACATGCACTGTAACTTTAAGAGAGCTAGCAGCTTTCACTTCCCAGTATGCACTGTATTATTATTAGGTGATTTATAAAGCACCTGGTTACTCCCAACTGGAGTGTCCCCGCGCTATGAATGCAAGCTCTAGTACTGACCCTTACATGATGCACTTAGCAGGCCCTAAGTTTGTCTAAAGAACCAAGTCTTCAGTTTCTTGCGAAAGACTGGTTCTGACCCTTCCTGTCTCAAATGTAAAGGCATAGTGTTCCACAATTTAGGGGCCAAGAAGCCAAAGGAACACCCTCCCCATACAAGATTTTTTCACCCTGGAAATTACAGGGAGCAAGCCTCCTGCTGACCACAGGCTTCTGCTAGGTCAGTACAATTTCACCAGAGAATGTAAATATTGAGGTCCTTTCCCATTTAGAATTTTATGGCAGAGACGCATAGCTTTAAAGGAAACTCTCTTCCTCACTGGAAGCCAGTGTAATTTAGCGAGAGCTGTCCCCATAGATGACCACCTCGCGATATTGAGCAGCAACTGTGCTGCCACATTCTGCACTCTTTGGAGTTTTGCCAGTCTACCTTGTGAGGCTCATAGGTGTAGCACATTGCACATTACAATAGTCCAGCCTGGACATAACCAGTGCTTGGACTACAGATTTCCTAGCAGCCTCTGGGAGAAGGCCCAAGATTTTACTCAGAATCTTTAAGATTATGAATCTTTTCCCCACCAGACCCGAAATCTGGCTATCAAATGATAGATCGGCATCAAACCAGATTCCGAGATTTTTTACTTTCGGTTTAGGAATCTGTACCCGACCAAGTACGTCTGGCCACTAAGCCAAAGACCAGATGGATGGTTGTTTCCCTACTAAGAGAACCTCAGTTTTACCTGCATTAAGCCTGAGGCAACTATGGTCCATCCACTCCTCAAATTTGACCAAGCAAGATCTAAGCTGCGCTACCGATGCTCCCTCGCCCTGAGACAGGGTAATAATGAGCTGCGTGTCATCGGTGTACAACATGATGTTAAAGCTGTGACGCTCGATGACATCTGCAAGGGGACACGTACAGATTGAACAGAGTAGGGCTCAGAGCAGAGCCCTGGGCACCCCCTGCCACAGCAAGATGACCTCAGAAGCTAACGGTTGCTGAACCACCTGGAAGGTGCGATTCTGAAAAAAGGAAACTAGCCAGCACAGAGCAGATTCACCTACTCCGTAATCATAGCCGTTCTTACAGAAGGCCATGGGAAACCGTGTTGAAGGCTGCACTTAGGTCCAACATAATCAGATCAGCCGTTTTGCCTCTGTCAGCTATCCAGAAGCCAACAATAGTGCCAACTCTGTGCTGAACTGCGGGCGAAAGCCCAATTAGGTTTCGTGCAGTAAATCCTCAGCCTCAACAAAACTCATTAGCTGATCATTTACATGTCTCTCGGCCACTTTGACAAAAAACGGAAGCAGGGAGATGGGCCTGAAATTTTCCAGCTTTGCAGGGTCCAGGGTAGGTTTTTTCAGTAGTGGCACAACAATGGCCTGCTTCCACCTCGAGGGGTCTTGCCCCAGTGCAAAAGATTTATTTAGCAGGCCACACAATCCCAGTAAGATTGCCTCCCTTGTCCCAAAATCATGGGAGAGGCAGGATCATTAAGGGAGCTTGATTTTACCCTACCCATCAGAGCACTCAGCTTATCCGTGATTTGGGTATTAAAACGGGAGAGTCTTACTTTAGCTTCCGATGGTTTGAACCAAGCTTCAAGGCATGGGGCATCTCTCACAGCTATCTGGAAGGAATCGTAAATATTAGATACCTTATCCTGAAGGAAATGGGCGATCAATTGCAACTCTCCACGGATGGGGCAGTGGCTGTAGAAACCCGATCCAAGCAGGTTAATGATTTTACAGTGGTGAATAGCTCCAGTGAGGAGTTTTGGGCTTGGTCGATCTTATTAGCATAAAACTGGCTACGTATAATTCTAATCTGTTTGTGATAGTTTTTCAATGCCTTACGATAGTTAGTTTCATCTAGGGCACTGACGTTCTGACGCCAGAGACACTCAAGATGTTAAGATCTTTTTTTTGCCTCTAAAGCTCTTTGTTGAACCATTCAGCCGAGGGTTTGAGGCGTTTAACTGTACATTTCATCACAGGTGCAATAAGATTGAGCGCACCATTAATCCAATTGTAAGTTAGCTACTTTTACACAGCCACTCACAATTGGACGATTTGCAGCTAGAGCCTTTATAAAGGCAGCAGGGTTAACCTTCCTCCATTTTCGTGACCAGTTCTGCCTACCTCCACTTGCCGTGGGTATAGGGGTGGACAGAAGGATCTGAAAAGGTATGGCGCAATGGTCAGATCCGAGAAATAAGAGAATCCACCCTTGCTTCTGCAAAATTGGAAAAAATCGGATCCAACGTATGGCCCATAATACCATGTACCAATTGGACGAGCTGGAGAGCTTGTCGGTTCTCAACCAGAGTAGAAGCCGACTTGCACACTGCGTGTTATCAGTTAAGGCAGTTACAAAGTTTGAGTCTGGACCCGGCAGTCCATACATCAAAAACCCAGCTAAGGTAAATTTACCTGAGAAAGCCAGAGCAAAAAAGGCAGCCTTGAGGCCCACAATATGCATCTCTGTAAAAGTGCAAGGAATATTTTGGCTAAAAATAATACTGGCAGCCGGCCTCTTATCCTCAAGTCTTTTTTCTAGCTCATGTTGACTAGGCTCAAGACACTTTAACCTCATTTTTTTCCTGAGGGTTATCCTTTAAAAAAGTATTTTTTCGACAAATACTCGACCTCTTTTGAAGAGTTAAATATATTCACTGTGTGTTTCAGTTTTGTGGAATTTTCTATATTATGCATTCAGTTTTTGTGAAGTGCCCCAAATGCCTGAGAAAGGAGGCTGCTTCAGACCCCCATGAACTATGTGTGGTCTGTCTTTTCTGCTTCTCTTACTGTCAAAGACTGACCTCATTATCAAAAAGGGCTCTTAAAGACTGAGTGGCAAACTAGAAGATCTCAGAGCAGAGGCCCCAGGCTCCTCCCTTGAAAAGGGCACCCACAGAGGTAGATCCAGGTAGAGAAAACATGAGAAGCACCACCATTATCGTTCCAGCTGCACTTGTACGTCTGAAGAGCACCGGTAACGTCAACATTGAAACCATCTGCTCAGACGTGTTCGCCATCGAGCTGTATAGCTCCAGCCATTTCGACACCAACAACTTTAGTACCTACCACCTTCATTGTATTGCTTCCAACGATGTCTAAACTGTCAATGTCAAGATTGGTTATTTGACAAAGACTGTTAGAACACCGGCTCCATCACAGCACAGACTTTAAACACTGACAACTCCATGAAGTTGACACTCCGCTCAAACACATTCCCTAATTTCATCATGAACTTTGAGACAACTCATCTCGGTGCCAAGAATGTCCATGGCTCAAGGGTGTACAGTCAGGTCAATATTGAGAAGATAGACATGGAGGCACGCGTCAGGTTCAATACATACCCTGTCTTCCAAGCACAGTGATACCTACAGATGAACCTGCATTCCAACCGAGACCAAGATATGACATACCTGTAAAAGACCATCTGCAAGTACCTTTACTCTCACTAACTGTACCACCTCTGCTAGACAGTCCGGTGCCAGAACTTGCCATTACTCCATTGGTACCAACAA
Source organism: Calotriton arnoldi (assembly GCA_963921515.1). Classification (NCBI taxonomy): domain Eukaryota; kingdom Metazoa; phylum Chordata; class Amphibia; order Caudata; family Salamandridae; genus Calotriton; species Calotriton arnoldi. The sequence goes on along the minus strand of CAWUFW010000213.1, from coordinate 3,926,923 downwards.
CACCTCTTCTCACACACCACAAGAAGACCCAAGGGTACCAAGACTCTGAGCCCTGAAAGCCTCATAGTACATAGAGATAGACTTAACAGAAGAACTCCCTCCACATCTCCAAACACATCAAGAGACCACACAACAAGCTCTTTCTATACTCTGACTTCACTTCCAGGCTCTCCATTAAGATCGTCCCCATTGGATGATGTTCTAGCATTTCAGGACGCCCTGGTTAGAGGTGCAGCAAAATTCAGTATCCAAATAGAAGTCCCTCTCTTTTCAGTATCGGTAATAATGAAAACATTACAACCTTGAATATTACCGAAACCAATTTTATTACTGGTTCCAGGCTTCACAGAGCTCGCAGAAGAACATTTTTTAACCCCAGCAAACGTAAAATTGGCATTCCATGCCTCCTCAAGTAAAATCCACCACATCTCCCAGTTCAAATCCTGGATTATCTAGAAGCATCAGTCAACACCATCAAAGGAGAAGTGTTTCCTTCAAAGGCCAAATTGTGTGACATTTCTTAGAAATGTTGTCAATTACTTACCAACAGAAAGCCATCAGTGAGAAAGCTGTCCTTTCTCCCCTAGGATTCATGGTCTTGTGCATTTGTCTAGTTTTCAGTGCTTGTCCCCATATGTGAGTATTACAACAGAGCATAGAAAGACCTATTGTTTTGTATTACAGCATTTACATAGCGCTAACTACTCCTATGTAGGGTGCGGAAGCACTTGCCTACATGAGTTGCTTGCTTCACCGCGTAGGGTACATGGTTGGAAGGATGTTGCCTTTCTTTTGATCCAATGTGGGAAATGTTTCTGTATCATGCATGAATGACCACCGATGTGCGCTTATTGTGTAATAGAACGTATCGTGTAGCAGTGTGTTGGATGAAAAAGTGTGAGAGACAGACGCACAGTTTTGTGGTTTTCAGTACGCTGGTAGCTTTAAACAGCTCTGCAGGTCCCTTTATGGTATTTCGTGTGATATGGTCTGCTTAGCTGGTTACTGCACTGCGTTGTCCAATGGTCACAACACCATGGCGACTGAGAAGACCAAATTAAATGAATTCTCTAAACCTCTGCAACCATCCCTTCACTGGTGGCTCAATCACCACATTCTAATCAAAGGAGTCTCCTTTCACCAAGACCTAGCTGCTCAGCCCATTGTGACCATCGCTTCCTTCACCGGACTGGGAGCACATTTCTATGATCTTACAATTCAGGGTCAGTGGTCTCCCAAACAATAATTATGCCACATCAACAACTTTGAGCTAAAAGCAGTTCACTACTAACGGAGTTCTAGTACAGACGGAAAAATACCAACACCATGCGTTTGTTTAAAGGAGTGGGGAGGAACATTCACTAACTCTATCAGTAGAAGCCCAAGCAATTTAGCATTTGCTAGTGAGGAATCTATTCCGTCAAGTTGTTCATCTGCCAGGTCTGCAAAACCAACAAGCGGTCCTACTCAGGAGTTGCTTCTACAAAAATTAGAAGTGAGAGCTTGACGACATCTTAGAATTCATTTTTTGAGATAGTGACTATCCAGAAATACTTATATACCATCAAACAAAACAAGAAATGCTCAAACTACGGATCCAGAATATGGGACCATAGACTCTTTTCCCCCTAATACCACTAATACTGTCGTGATCATCAAATTCAAATGGTCACGTTTAACCATGATCCTATCCTGATAGCTCCAGTGTGGCAGAGGCAATTTCACTAAAACCCTACAAGAAACTTCATGCAATCACGGTCTACTGTCCAAGTTGGCAGAAAGGATCCACCACCCCAACGTATAATCCTTGAATTTGGCAGCATAGTTCCTGAGGTCATACAATATGGCCACTTAAATTTATCACCAGACTGTATGGACATTCTTAGAGGGTCTCTTTGCTTAATTGACAGGAGCTCCTATGGATTAAAGTGGAAAAGATGTGTTATTTGGTGCCTTGACAACAGTTATGATCCTCCCACCAGTCAGGAGAATGTGATCGTACCTTACTTATTGCGCTAGGCTCATTTCAGTCTGCAATTTCGTTCAATTAAATTGCTCCTAGTAGCCGTAACAGCTTATCGCAAAGGACCTAACCAAAGGTCTTTCTTCATTATCCCAGTAATCAAAGACTCTCCAGGAAGGTCTTTAAAAAAAGTAACCTCTGTTTAGAAGGCCTGATGCCACATGGGAGTTACATTTGGTTCTCTAAACTCATGGCTCCTCCAAATGAGCCTATTCATAAGGCTACATTGCGGTCTCTTTTCATGAAAAGTTGCTTTCCTAGTTACAGTTACATTGGCAAATAAGTATGTGACTTTCAGTGTTTATCCATTATTGAGCCTTACTTCGTATTTCAACACAACAGAGTAGTTTTAATAACACCCCCACTTTTGTGCCCACAGTCATATCAGATTTCCTTCTTAATCAAACTATTTATCTGCCAGTGTTTTTCTCCAATCCATCCTCTCCAGCAGAGAGATCTTTACGTCTTAGCGCTAAAGAGTCCTGAAGTTTTATCCAGAAAAGACTAAAACCACAAGAAAAACTATTCATCTCTTTGTAAACAATAACCCATTACGAAGAATTGGTTTAGCATCTTCAAAACAGACTATTTCCGGATTGATTTTTATCCTGCATCACATTTTTTTTAAACAAAGTTTTATTGTTACAATAAAAAACAAAGCAGCACTTTAAAATCTACAGTATATATCAATGCACGTACATCGTATGATGTTTAAACATTCACTGCCAGGAATGCCAAAAATCAATAAAAGTAACTTATAAATGAAGCCACCATTGTAAGTCGAAATGTATATATAACAACCAAAGGTCCGGTGATCAATCAATGTCAGGATAGACATATTAGGTATTAGGCATAGAAAAGCAAACAAATAAAAAGTGCACAAACAACTAATCCAATATCTCCACACCAGCGGCATATCTCCACCCCCTCCCCCCAAAGGAATTTATAGGAAAAGGAATCAGGTGATGGCAACAAAAGGAGGTATGTCACAGGGAGCACATCATGGCAGGAACGGAGACCAACACAAATCCCTCAAAATAAGTCAGGGGAGCCTCAAGTGCAGCCAGTGGTTCAAGCACCAGGTCATTGAGCAGCTAACAGGAGGGAAGTAGCTAAGGAAATATTTAACTGGAGGTCTCGTGCACTCTCAGCACCATCTCCTTAGAAATCCACTAGAATTACATCCCATGCTCTCGCCTGTTCTAGCGGGTGTCTACTCTGGTGTTCCTCGCGGAGCAGCTCTATACCCTCCCAGTTTGCCAAAGTGTATCAGGTCTGCCTGCCAACTTTCAACTCGCGGGGCCTCAGCATTCTTCCACAGCATGGTGATCTTACGCTTAGCCAACACCGAGGCTAGATCAATAATGCAGTTAGTGAATTTGTGTTTAGCAAGGCGGGGTAGAGGCCCAGAAGACAAAACCGTGTGGGGGGGTCAGAGCATGATCAATGGCCTTTGCCAAGAGGTACACTACTACCTCCGACTAGTAGAAGGTTAAGTTGGGCATCCCCATAGCATATGGAGGATGTCTCCCGAGGGGACGCGATAGCGTGGGCAGTCAGGCGATGCCCAGGGAAAATTTACACTTAACTTACATTGCATACTGTTACTAGTTAGCTAACAAAACACTACCTGGTAGACCCAATGTGCATTTCACAAAAGCAACATCTTTCTCTAGTGTCAGAAATGCCCCCTCTCAGAAATATGTAAAACAGCAACCTTGAAATCAATACGTGCTTTCACTAGACATTAATATATTGATGAGGATTCTAGAGCTGAATCAATCTTACTTGTAATCCTGGTTCTGCATCATAGGTATTCTCAGTTAAGTCATAAACAACTCGCCCTCCTCCAGGTTTTTCAGTGTTATTCACACAAAATATGGCCTGTCCTATTCTCTTATTCGAAAAGAACTGAGGCTGTGAAGCAAATTGCCAGTACAGTGCATGCTGGGTAAATTAAGCTGATGACTCTATTAAAGTTAGTGTATGTTGAGTGCATGTGATACTCTGACCTGGAAAGCACCTTCCACTCCTTTTTCCCCATCACAGAAACAGCTAATCTTTCACTATGTAGCACATTTCTACACTGAGACTAGATATACTAACATTAGGAATAACGATTTCCTAATTGCAATTATCTCAGAATCGCAATTAGGAAATCGGTATTACTAATGTAGAAAACATTTTATTTCTAAATAGCGATTCCTAATAGTTCGCAAATCAGCCTACTTTATGAATATTAAAAAGGAAGGCTGCAATGTACGACCCATTAGAAACCTGCACCATCACAGGGATGGTGGTCTGCTTGGATCAGCAGACCACCATGTCTGTGACTGCTTTTTAGGTCTCGCCTAGCGAATGCAGCGCATGCGCTGCTTCGCCTTGGCGAGTTTATTGTTGTCGGTTTGGTGCACGAAGGGAGACAAAACATGTGCGCGCCCGGACGGCGATGTGCACGCGCATGGCGTCTCCTTTCTGGCGTCTCCTCTCTAGCGATGTGCACGCGTTTGCTGTGCGGGCACGGCGCTTCGGCGCGCTTTCACTATCTTTACGGCGGTCCTAGGTCAGCGCTTGTTTGCAAAGCCATCATGCCACTGTCTGATTAATATTCACTGCCCTGCGCCGTCCAGTGTGTATTTATTATCGCTTTGTGTTTGTTTTGCCGGACTAGCGCATGGGCTGGCTGTTGATTTAAGTTGTAATAATGGCTGTCTCTGACCACAAGGCAGCAAATGAATCCTGAAAGTAGCGATAAACGTTAAGTCTACATGCAGCGCTAGGTGCCGCGCACTTTACAGCGCATTGGGGTCGTTTATTTTATTGATAAATGCACTTAAAATCAGTGCCGGGTTTCTTAACCTGGCACAGGCTAATTAGAACCTTCTATAACTCTCTCAAGATGAAAGGAGTGCATTAAAGTATGCAGATTTCATGTTTACGACAAATTTTCAAGAGGTCGTTCAGCTATATTTACAGCTGGACTCCTATCTAATTGGTTTATTGACAAATGTGTGAAAGCTCTCCTCTGCCAGCTGTCAGCAATGCATGAACCATAATTCGGAACAGTTTTGGCTTCCGTATCGTTCTGGGACTTGTATTTCTTTTCGCTGCCTGAGCATATTCATAAAGGGACTTCGGTGACCACTGCGGAACACAACTTCGTTTTACGAGGGGAGGGGAGTATTTTACAGTGATACATAATAAAATAAAAGTATTCTCATCAATATGAAACAAAGTTTAAATGTAAAGAAAATGAACTTTGTTGAAGAGACGTGTCCTTTTGTGTAAGTTTTTCCATTGAGCCATCAATGCTCAGAACAAGCTGCACAATGGAAAACGAGGGTAGAGCTTTTGGAACTTAGATTACTTCCGGTAGCAAAGTGATTAGAACTTCATGTTTTAGAGTCACTGAGACTAGGGGCCAGATGTACAAAAAATTTTTACATTTGCAAACTGCTTGATTTGCAGAATTGGGCTGTTTGCAAACACAAACAAGCATTTTCAATGCAATAGGTCTCGCAGTTACGCGAGTTTGAGCTATTGGCATTGTAAATGGCTATGCCTTTTATTTTGGTTTTGGTTTTTAAAACGTAAATAAAAGACATTGTCATTTTCAATGGCAATAGCTTAAACTCGCGTAAATGCGAGACCTATTGCATTGCAAATGCTTGTTAATAAAGCAATCATTTTTTTTTTTACATGCAGCCCATCTTCCTTAAGGGAAAATGGGATGCGTTTCAAGAAAGAAAATGAAACCTAAAGTTTCATTTGTTAAGAGCAGGCAGTGGTCCCTTAAAACACTGCTTGCTCTTCAAAAAATATATTTTTTACATTCTCAAATGGGAAGGGGTCCCAAAGGCACCCCTTCCCTTTTGCGAATGGGTTACCATGACTTTTAAACTGGTAGTAAAGTATTACTGTTTTGAGACCGGAATTCGGTCGCAAAACAGTAATAAATAACCATACCTATTCAGTATTTGGAAGAGATGACCCTTCCAAATACTGAATTGGTATTTGTTTACATATTACTAATTGCAATTTTGTGTTTGTACATTGGAAAAAACATTTCTTTGCTGTCACCAACTACCCGATTCTGCGAATCAGGCGGTTTGCAAGTGCAAAAACGCTTTGTACATTTGGCCCTACATGCTGAAATGTGGCTTCTTATAGAGGCTTCTAGTCGGATATTCCTCAGATTTTGTATATCCCCAGGCATCAGACTAGATTTGGAAACTTTTCTTGCAACCTCTGCACCAGTAGGTGGCACTGTGCGGCTCCGCACTGATCCCGTTCTGATCTGAAAATGACGTGCCTAGCCTATATAAGCGCCATTTCTGCGCACTGACATAATTTCCTTATTTTCCACACCACTAGGCACAGGTTCAGAGCTACCGCATGTCTTTGTGAAACGTTTCTGTGTGCACGGGAAATGGCACCTCACTAAAGGACTGGTTTTAAACCCTGTTAGAACTGCCGCAAACAAATGTCTGTGACAGATCCTCATCAGATTTGCCTGGGGTTGAGTCACAACACTAAGACCTGCAGTGATTGGGCATCGATGAACCCGAAGGCCACATCAGACCGCGAGGGTCAACTTTAATTCACCGCACTGAAAGACTCCGCAAGGAGGCCAGTCTAAGTCAAAAGTTAATTCCCGTTCCAGATCCAGAAGTCGTAAGAGTTGTTCCATAGGTTGGTCTTTGTCTCTATCAGAGTTGTTAGATAAGTCGAAGAAAAAACACAACAAATCTAAGCAGGACCTGGCCTTTTCCCGCCACTCCTATTCTCCTGAGAAGGTGTGAGGGGGGCACAAAACATCACAATCTCTCTGCTGAAGTCAATCAACATCTGAGCCTATCCTCCAACTTATTCTGGCACAAACCGAGTTTCCTGAACCGGCTGCCACTCCGAAACAGATCAAAGAGTTCTCATTGTCATGCTCCGACTCTTCCCGGCTCCCCCTGGCCTGCCTTTGGACCCCAAGGAACTGAGAGGCCCTCTACCTCGAATACCGCCATAAGTTCCCTTTTGGGACCAGTTGTACCCTCCGAGCCCATCACGAGCTGCCGCTGGATCCAGCTCCGCCCCCGATGCACAGCCCAAGAACCTTTGATGCAGTAAGGAAACAGGGTTTTTGCAGGTTTATCCCCAACTTTTGCTCTCATTTTGACTACCAGGTACTGGTGTAATGACGCTGAAATACATGGAGTCCTGTTTAGCAGGGCTAGAGGCTTGGCTCTGACCCGTAAAATGGTGCATGTTCAATTGGCTTGTCCCCAATTGCCATACCTTAACTTACTTGTAAGTCCGTAGTATATGGTACCACGGGTACCCAGGGCCTGTAAGTTAGTGTTCCCCAGGGAATGCAGCGCTTGTTGGCCACCCAGCATGGGAAAAGGCAACACATGGGTCCCAGTCTGCCACTGCAGACTGCAAGGGCAGTTTTAACCTGCTAACTCGACTTTGCCATTTAAGGTAATGGCAAAGCCCAAACTTCCCTTTTTAATATATGTAACTCACCCGTAAGGTAGGCCTAACGAGCCCTAAGGCACGGTGCTGTATGTTAAAAAGTGGAAAATTTACTTTTACATGTCCCAGCAATAAAAACCCGAAATTGTCCTTTTTACTGTGGAAAGGCTGGTAGCCCAATTGGTAAGTACAGAACCCTGCCCATCCTGGGGGAGGAGGCTTGGCACCTCGTCCCAGATGTGCATTGTTTCAGGCCCCAGAGAGCAGCAGGCTCTCGACCCAGGGGTCCAGAAACATGTCTGGTGGTGGCAGCTCTAAGCAGTCACTCAGCTTCGACACTAGAGGTGTTAGTTTTCAGGGGGCATCTCTAAGATGCCCTCTGTGTGCATTTTTCATTAAATCCCACACTGGCATCCGTGTGGGTTTAATGTGCTGAGAAGTTTGATACCAAACTTCTCAGTTTTCAGTGTAGCCATCATGGTGCTGTAGAGTTCGTAATGACAAACTCCCAGCACCATATAATCTTAATGGCAGCACTGCACTTACAATGTCTAAGAATGGACTTAGACACTGTAGGGGTACAGGGCTCATGCACCTGTACCCTCCCCACTGGTATAGTGCACCCAGCTATAGGCGTGACTGATCTATGCCAGGGCAGTGGGTTGTAGGCATGGCACACAGATGTGTGCCATGTCAACTCTTCACTTTGTTCTGCACCAAGACACGCAGCCTGCAAAGGCAGTGTGTGAGTGTAATGGTACAGGACCTCTAAGGGTGGCACAATAAGTGCTGCAGCCCTTGGAGGCCTTCTCTGGTCACAGTGCCCTGGGGACTTGTGGTACCATTTACCAGCGGCTGACCTGTGGCCAGAGATGCCAATTGGGTTTAGGCTTCAATGCAGTTTTAGGGAAAGAACATGGGCCCTGGGTACCTGATTAGCAGGAGCCCAGGGCACACTCAGTTAAAGCACATCAGCAATTCAGCAAAAAGTGGGGGCAACCATGCAGAAAGAGGGCACTTTCTCACACAACCCGCCCCTCCCCCCATCCCCCCCCCCCCCAACGAAAGAGGATGAGGCTACCCTTTCCCTAAAGAGTCTTCATTTTCTAAGTGTAAGAACCTGGAAAGTCCATCTGCATTGGCATGGGCAGTCCCAGGTCTGTGTTCCACTACAAAGTCCATTCCCCTGTAGGGAGATGGACCACCTCGACAGTTATGGATTTTCCCCTTTCATTTGCATTAGCCATCTGAGAGGTCTGTGATCAGTTTGAACTAGGAAGTGAGTACCAAACCGGTATGGTCTCAACTTCTTCAGGGACCAAACCACAGCAAAAGCCTCCCTCTCAATAGCACTCCAACGCTGCTCCCTGGGGAGAAGCCTTCTGCTTATAAAAGCAACAGGTTGGTCTTGGCCTTCATCATTGGTCTGGGATAGGATCGCTCCTATCCCTAGCTCAGAGGCATCCGTCTGCACAATGAACTGCTTGGCATAGTCTGGAGGTTTGAGAATTGGTGCTGAGCACATAGCCTCTTTCAGGGTGTCAAAAGCCTTTTGACAACTAACTGTCCAGTTTACCTTTTTGGGCATCTTCTTGGAGGTGATTTCTGTGAGGGGAGCCACAATGGACCCATATCCCTTCACAAACCTCCTGTACTACCCAGTCAAGCCAAGGAATGCCCTGACTTGGGTTTGGGTTGTTGGAGCTGCCCAGTCCAGGATGGCCTGGATCTTGGGTTGTAAGGGTTGTACCTATAATTATGTTGTTGAGAGAAGAAAAAAAAAATAATAATAAATAAATATCATCTTTGGTCTACATGTACTTACTTCCATTGTGCATCTATGTACCTTCCATGTACTTGGAACTGTGTGTCTCTGTAACTTTTCTCCTGAAAAAGCATATCCAATGCACTACCCTATTTCTCATCCTGTGCCTCTATCCATATCTTTAATCTGCATATACTTACCTCCTTTATGTATCTATATACTTTCAATGTATTTATGGATCTATATATTTATCACTTTCTTCTAATTTAGCATTTCCAAGGCACTACCCTAGTTCTCAGCCTATACTTATCTCAATATATCTTCTAGCCCAACCTTCTGACTCATCTCAAACTTCTTTCTACTACTCTTTCCAATGCACTACCCTATCTCTCATCCTATACATCTATCAATATATCCTCTACATCCACACTCATTTATCCCAAACCCCATACCACTACTATGACCACCAAAATAACCCTTTCTAGACTCTCGCCTACTCTACCCTCCTTGCATCATCGGACACCTCTTTTACTATACCGATGCCCTAAAACAAACCTTTCCAAACTCTTCCCTGACTCCTCCCCTCAAACCCCCTTCTCCCCTCCTACTGCTAAGACCTATAAAAAAAAAAAAATAAATCCTTCACTCTTTTATCCCTCCACTATCCTTTTCAATCAGAATTAACAGTCTAACATATTCAATTTTCAACTATACTAATTCACCACTAATCCTTTATGGGTTCCAGAGTAGCGTGCTACTCGCCAATAAAGCGTCTCAACACCCCATCAGGGTTACAAGCGCTATATAAATGCAAACCTTTTTCCCTTTCTACCCTCCCCAACCCTTCTCAATCCAAATAACTGACTAACATATCCACCACTAAAATTACTTTCATGTTTCACCATAATAATTCAACACTAATACTTCTGGGTTCCAGAGTAGCGTGCTACTTGCGCTTCAAAACCCCATCAGGGGTAGCAAGCGCTATATAAATACAAACCTCTTTCCCTCTTCTATCCCGCCACCTACCCTTCTCTACCCAAATAACTGAATAACATGTCCACTAATCAAAGTTACTTCATTTTTTACTAGACTAATGTTCAACACTAATCCTTAATGGGTTCCGGAGTGGCGTGCTACTCGCCAGAAAAGCGCTTCAACACTCATCGGGGGTAACAAGTGCTATATGAATGCAAACCTTTCTTCCCTTTTATCCCTCCGCTATCCTTCTCACTCCAAATAACTGACTAATATCCACCACTGAAACTACTTTCATATTTTCACCATATTAATTCACCACTAATCCTTGATGGGCTTCCAGAGTAGCATGCTTCAACACCCCATCAGGGGTAACCAGCGCTATATAAATACAAACCTTTTTTTCCTCCTCTATCCTTCTGCTATCATTCCAAATCCAAATAACTGCCTAACCTATCCATCACTTAAAATGTACTTGCATGTTTCACTATACTAATTCAACACTAATCCTCTATGGGTCCCGGAGTAGCGTGCTACTCGCCGAAAAAGCGCTTCGACGCCTCGTCAGGGGTAGTAAGCGCTATATAAATGCAATTACAATACAATACAATACAATACAATACATACTGACACATCAGCCCTGGTAGCTTCTGCGGACACTAAAGTTGGTACTGTAAGGTATCAAAAGAATCAATACATTAAATCCGATTTAATTGTTAATTCAAATTTAATGTCCCTGGTGGGCATAGTGCAACTTCAGAAGTTGCCATTTTAGTTGCCCAAGGTTTCCGGCGCCCATTTACTGTTGAATTTGGGGCCTGTCCTGGAGGAAGCTACTCCTTCCCTCCTGGGGAAGACGTGCTAACGACTCCCAGGAAAGATAACAATAGAGACCTGCCACTGGAGTAGTTGTTACCTCCCTCCTGCAGGAAGGCACACGGGTGTTAGCCCAAAAGCCAAGCTTTAAAGGCAAACCCTCCTTTGAAGGGCAAATGAGAAATACTTGGGAGGGGGGGTTGTTCTATTGATCTGATGGAGACTTCTAGCTGCAGATTCTTTACCTTTCAATTTCCCAGGCGTCAGGCTGGATCCGGAAACTTTTGCTGAGCAATACCGCTTGCGCACAACGTTGGGTGGCTCCATTCGGCTCCGCGTGACGTCGTCGGTAGCGTCGGTAATGACGTTGCGGTGCCTATATAGGCGCCAGCCAGGCGCGCAGATGTCAGTTCTTTTCTTTCCGCGCCAGTTAAGTGCCGATCCGGACAGAGCTGCCCCTCTGCTGCTTTTTGGCAGGTTTTTTCTTGACTTTTGTCGATGTTTTTGGATTCGACTGCGTGTGCGAGGGATGTCTTCGATAAAGACAGGTTTCAAGCCATGCGGGACTTGTTCCTGCTCGGTGTCGGTTACCTATCCCCACCGCGTATGTCTGTGGTGTCTTGAACGCGACCACGATTCGAAGTCGTGTTCAGACTGTCAGACAGTGGCCCGAAGACTTTGAGGGAGCGAGTGATTAAGTTGCTTGCGGCCTGGCAGTCAACACCATCAAGCGAGACTCCGAGGAGGTCACAGTCCCGTTCGAAGAAGAGGTCGCGGGACCGCTCACGGAGCCCTAAGTCCTCTACCTCCCATTCGAGGTCTTCTGGACACTCGGGGGAAGAGGCACAAGAAGAAGAAGAAGGCCAAGCGGACTTCGACTTCACCTCAACTGGCGTCCGTCGTCGAGAGAGTTAAGGAGCACTGACACTCTAGGCACGGTTCTCCGGAGCCTAAGTCGACTTCGCGCCTCCCACCCTTTCCGGGAACCGGAGCGACTCCCGCCGAAATTATAGAGTTTTACAAGGCCATGCGCTGTGTATTTGAGCGGAACGACCCCGTTGGTGAGCCCTCGGGCCCCGCGGGGTCAGATGGGGCCCCATCCGGTTCGACGGCTTCGGCCACAGCGCCGGTGGGGCCTCAGGGATCCGATCCCGGATCTGGTTCGACGCCGGTCGTGCCAACGCGACCTTCCCCGGCGTTGTATCCAAAGTCGGTGCCTACACCATCGCCAGTGCCTGTCGGTGGCGCAAGCCCCATCCTCATCCCAGACGACATGGAGCTGGAACTGCATCGAGCGACGCCGATTCCGGCGTCGGCAGAACCCAGGAGTTCTATGTTGTCGCCGAGCACTTTGTGGGCGTGCTGGGCTCAGGAAAGGAATGGGAGGAGTCTGGAGACCCTCTTGGGAACCAGGATGTCTCTGAGGAGACAATGGACTGGTATGGGGAACTTGGGGAAGCCAGTGGTTTGGATACTTCCCCAGACACTGGCATGCTCTCTCCGCTTACTGTGGCTACGGAGGAGGGGGCGTCATATGCCATGGTGGTTAAAAGGGCAGCTGAGGTCCTTGGACCGGAGCTGCCCTCAGTGCAGGTCAGAACTAATCTCCTGACCGAAGTGCTTCCGCCTGGGGCTTCCATTGCTGAACCTCTACTGCCCTTTAATGAGGCACTTACGGACGTCCTACTAGGAACGTGGTCTAAGCCTAGCACAGGGGCTCCTGTGAATAGGACGATTGCACGCCACCATCGCCCAGCTCCGGCCGACCCAAAGTTCCTCAGCCACCACCCCACCCCAGAAAGTTTGGTGGTGCAGGCCTCTACGTCCCAAGGCGCATTCCCTCCCGCCCCTCCGGATACGGAATCCAAGAGACTGGACTCATTTGGGAAGATGTTTTCTTCCTCCAGCCTGGCATTGCGTTCGGTGAATACTGCGTGCTTATTATGCCGTTTCTCTTATTCTCTTTGGGAGACCGTTGCACAGGTGCTGCTACAAGTTCCGGAGGAGGCCCGGGCTGTGCTCTCTCAAGCTGTCAAGGACGGGAGAGACGCAGCAAAATTCACCATTCGGTGTGGATTAGATACGACCGATTTGCTGCGCAGGTCGATTTCAACGACGGTGGCCTTGAGACGCCACGCCTGGCTTCGTACTACTGGCTTCTCTGGGGATGTCCAAGCCAATTTGATGGAACCCGCCTTTTGGGGAAAAGGCAGACTCTGCCCTGGTCAGGTTCACGGACTCTCGAGCTACGGCCAGATCCTTGGGCCTCTCCTCCACTCCTCGTGGCAGTCTTCCTTTCGCCCCTTTCGTGGCAATGGAAGGGGTTTCCTGCCGCGTCAGCCCTATCCTAGCCACCGTCCCGCTCAGACTACCCAAGCCGTGCGTGGATGTGGACGCGGTACATTCCGTCCTCGGAATGGAGGCCAGAAGTCGTCTACCACACTGCCCCCAGCAGCCGCAGCCTACAAGCACTCCTAGGCTGATTCTGCGGGACCACACTACTCCAGTGGGTGGGAGAATTCGTTGTCATCTCCCCCGCTGGAGATCTATAACAACAGACAAGTGGGTCTTGCAGATCGTCCAGGAGGGTTATTCTCTTCCATTCTTTTCTTTTCCTTCTCCTATTCTGCCAACTCAGGAACGACTGGCGGAGGATCATTTAAAGTTGCTCCAAGAGGAAGTTACAGCTCTTTTGGCCAAAGGAGCTATAGAAAGAGTCCCAGCTTAAGAAGTAGGCAGTGGCTGTTATTCCCGCTACTTTCTGATTCCAAAGAAGAACAAGGGACTTCGGCCCATTTTAGATCTTCGGACCGTCAATCTCTTCCTCAAAAAGGAGAAATTCAAAATGCTCACATTGGCTCAGGTCTTGTCTGCCCTAGACCAAGGAGACTGGATGGTGGCGTTGGACCTGCAGGATGCGTATTTTCACATTCCCATCCTGCCGGGCCACAGGCGTTACCTGCGGTTCAAGGTAGGCCACGAGCACTTTCAGTTTACCGTGCTCCCCTTCGGTCTTTCCAGTGCCCCTCGGGTGTTCACCAAGGTGATGGCAGTGGTTGCAGCTCATCTGCGCAGGTTAGGGGTGTCAGTCTTCCCCTACCTAGATGACTGGCTGTTGAAGGCGTCCTCACAGTCATCTCCCACCTTCAGACTACGGCGGACCTCCTGCATTCGCTGGGGTTCTCTATAAACGTGCCGAAGTCACACCTGACTCCTTCTCAGACGCTCCCTTTCATCGGAGCTGTTATGGACACAGTGCAGTTTCGGGCTTATCCTCCCGAGCAGCGAGTCCAGGATATTCAGGTTATGATTCCGATATTTCAGCCTCTATCCTGAATTTCGGTGAGGTTGACTCTGAGGCTGTTGGGTCTCAAGGCCTCCTGCATCCTGTTGGTAAGACACGCCAGGTGGCGTATGCGAGCTCTGCAGTGGGACTTGAAGTTCCAATGGGCACAGCATCGGGGAAATCTCACCGACATGGTTCAGATCTCGGAAGGAACTGCGAAGGATCTGCAGTGGTGGTTAACAAACCGCGATTGGGTCAGCGGCAGACCTATCTCCCTTCCCCAACCAGATTTCACAGTTGTGACGGATGTGTCACTTCTGGGATGTGGCAGCCACATGGGAGATGCGGAGATCAGGGGTCACTGGTCTCCGGCGGAGTCGGGCTCCACATAAACTTGTTGGAGCTCCGAGCGATTCGGTTGGCATTGAAAGCATTTCTTCCCTCTGTCAAGGGGAAGCTGGTGCAGGTGTTCACGGACAACACCACCGCCATGTGGTGCTGCAACAAGCAGGGCGTGGTGGGGTCGTGGACCCTTTTTCGAGAGGCCTTGCGTCTCTGGACATGGCTGGAACAGCAGGGTATAACCAATCAATCAATCAATCAATCATGTCACTTATAAAGCGCACTACATACCCGCGAGGGTCTCAAGGCGCTGGGGGAAGAGGGGGGTGGTGCTGCTACTGATCGAAGAGCCAGGTCTTGAGGAGTCTTCTGAAGGCCAGTAGGTCTTGGGTCTGTCGGAGGTTGGTGGGGAGGGTGTTCCAGGTCTTGGCGGCGAGGTGGGAGAAGGATCTGCCGCCGGCGGTCGTTTTCCGGATGCGGGGGACTGTGGCGAGGGCGAGGCTGGTCGAGCGGAGCTGGCGGGTGGGGGTGTAGAAGCCGAGTCGTCTGTTGAGGTAGGCTGGTCCGGAGTTGTGGAGTGCTTTGTGTGCGTGGGTGAGGAGCTTGAAGGTTATCCTCTTGTTGACAGGGAGCCAGTGCAGGTCTCTCAGGTGGGGTGTGATGTGGCTGCGTCGGGGGATGTCGAGGATAAGACGTGCAGAGGCGTTCTGGATGCGTTGCAGCCGTCTCAGGAGCTTAGCCGTCGTTCCTGCGTAGAGGGCGTTTCCGTAGTCCAGCCTGCTGGTGACGAGGGCCTGGGTGACTGTTTTTCTTGTTTCGGTGGGGATCCACTTGAAGATCCTGCGGAGCATTCGGAGGATGTTGAAGCAGGATGAGGAAACGGCGTTGACCTGCTTAGTCATGGAGAGGGTGGGGTCGAGGATGACCCCTAGGTTGCGTACGTGGTCGGTGGGTGGCGGGGCTGTTCCCAGTGATGTTGACCACCAGGAGTCGTCCCAGGCTGAAGGGTTGGAACCAAGGATGAGGACCTCCGTCTTGTCCGAGTTCAGCTTCAGGCGGCTGGTCCTCATCCATTCGGCGACGGCCTTCATTCCTTCGTGGAGGTGGGCTTTGGCGGTGTGAGGGTCTTTGGTGAGGGAGAGGATCAGCTGGGTGTCGTCGGCGTAGGAGATGATGTTGAGGTTGTGCTGTCGGGCGACGTGGGCGAGGGTGCCATGTAGATGTTGAACAGCGTTGGGCTGAGGGAGGAGCCTTGGGGTACGCCGCAGATGATCTTGGTGGCCTTGGATCGGAAGGGGGCGAGGCGGACGCTTTGTGTTCTGCCGGAAAGGAAGGATGTGGTCCAGTCCAGGGCCTTCTCTTGGATCCCGGCGTCGTGAAGGCGTGTTCGTAGTGTGTGGTGGCAGACCGTGTCGAAGGCGGCTGATAGGTCCAGGAGGATGAGGGCTGCTGTTTTTCCGTTGTCTAGCAGGGTCCTGATGTCATCGGTGGCGGCGATGAGGGCGGTTTCGGTGCTGTGGTTGCTGCGGAAGCCGGACTGGGAAGGGTCCAGGATGTTGTTCTCCTCGAGGTAGCGGGTCAGTTGTTTGTTGACGATTTTCTCGGTGACCTTCGCGGGGAACGGGAGCAGAGAGATGGGTCGGAAGTTCTTGAGGTCCTTGGGGTCTGCCTTGGGTTTCTTGAGTAAGGCGGTGATCTCGGCGTGCTTCCAGCTTTCCGGGAAGGTTGCTGTCTCGAAGGAGATGTTGATTATTTTCCGGAGATGGGGCGCGATGGCTGTGCTGGCTTTGTTGAAGATGTGGTGAGGGCACGGGTCTAGCGGTGAACCGGAGTGGATGGTGTTCATGATCTCGCTGGTGTCCTCGTCGTTGATGTTGGTCCAGGAGAGCAGGCGGTTGGTGGTTGTGGGGGCAGTGGTCTCGGTGGTTGCCGGGGCGGTCGTGGTGTTGAAGCTGTCGTGGATGTCGGCGATTTTGCGGTGGAAGAAGGTGGCCAGTGAGTCGCACAGGTCTCGCGACGGCTGGATGTCGTTGGTGTTGGAGCTGGGGTTGGAGAGTTCCTTCACGATGTTGAAGAGCTCTTTGCTGTTGTGTGCGTTGTTGTCTAGGCGGTCTTTGAGTGAGGCCCTTTTGGCTGATCTGATGAGGTGATGGTGACTGCGGGTGGCGCTCTTGTGGGCGGCGTAGCTGTCCGCTCGTGGAGCCAGATCTTCTCCAGTTTTCGGCATGTTCGTTTGGAGGCCTTCGGTGAACCAGGTGGCTTTCTTGCTGGTGTGGCTGTTGGGCGGATTCTTGAGCGGGGCGAGGGTGTTGGCGCAGTCGTTGATCCACTGTCTGAGGTTGCGGGCGGCGGTGTCGGGGTCGGAGGGTTCGGCGGGTGGGCTCAGGGCGAGGGTTGTGGTTAGCTGGTCTTCCGTGACTCTGCTCCAGCAGCGGCGAGGCATTTGTTCGGTGCGGTGGTGCGTGGTGGGCTTCCTGTAGGTGAAGTGGATGCAGTGGTGGTCAGTCCAGTGGGGTTCGGAGGTGTGGTTGAAGGAGACGTGTGGGCTTGCGGAAAAGATGGAGTCTAGCGTGTGGCCGGCGGCGTGGGTGGGTGTAGTCACGAGCTGTCTGAGTCCGAGGGTGGCGAGGTTGTCGATCAGGGTGGTGGAGTTGGTGTCCTTGTTGTTCTCGAGGTGGAAGTTCAGGTCCCCGAGGAGGATGTAGTCCGTGGAGGCGATGGCGTGTGTGCTGACGAAGTCAGCGATGGAATCGCTGAACTGTGGTCGGGGTCCGGGGGTCTGTAGATGAGGGTTCCTCTGAGGGTGGTGTTGGGATCGGTGTGGATCTGGAAGTGCATGTGTTCGGCGGTGCTGAGGGTGTCGTCGGTGTTGGTTGAGACTCTGAGGGTGTTCCTGTGGACGATGGCGATGCCTCCTCCGACTCCGTTGGTGCGGTCCCTGCGGGTGATCTTGTATTCGTCCGGGATGGCAATGGCGATGTCGGGGGCTGAAGCGGGATTCAGCCAGGTCTCCGTCAGGAATGCGACGTCTGGGGAGGTTGAGTCGAGACGGTCCCAGAGTTCGATGGCGTGTTTGCGGGCGGAGCGGGTGTTGAGGAGGATGCATCTGAGGTAGTTGGGTTCTTTCCTGGGCGGTGGTTTGGCGGGCCGGGTGCTGGTGAAGCTGCAGTTCCGGCAGGTGAAGGGCCCTTGGGTGCGCTTCGGGGTGGCCTGGTAGCAGGCGTGATCTTTTTCGGGGTTGAGTGCGTGGAGGGTGCTGGCGTCGTATCGGCGTCTGTTGATGTGGCGGGCGCGGGGGATGCCCGGACCAGGGGGTCTGGCGCTGGGCGCGGTCACGGCGCGGACGGGCGCAGACGGGCTTGCCTTAGGCGCGGCCGCCATAAATGGGGAGGTGGGAGGGAGGAGCAGGGAATGGGGCAGCGAATGGGCAGTGAGGGGGCGGGGCTGCAGGGGCGCAGCGGCGGGAAACAGGCACAGAAGGGAAAACGAGCACAATCAGGGCATCAAGGGGGCACAGAAAGGGAAAAAAAAAACAAGCACAATCAGGGCAGCAAGGGGGCACAGAAAGGAAAAACGAGCACAATCAGGGGCAGCAAGGGGGGCACAGAAAGGAAAAACGAGCACAATCAGGGGCAGCAAGGGGGCACAGAAAGGAAAAGCGAGCACAATCAGGGGCAGCAAGGGGGCACAGAAAGGAAAAACGAGCACAATCAGGGGCAGCAAGGGGGCACAGAAAGGAAAAACGAGCACAATCAGGGGCAGCAAGGGGGCACAGAAAGGAAAGGACTGGTGGTTCAACACCTGGCAGGTTCTCTGAACGCCAGGGCGGACGATCTCAGCCGTCGATGCCTTCAGGATCACGAATGGCGTCTCCAGTCGGCGGTGGCTCAAGGTCTCTTTCAGCAGTGGGGAGAATCTTGGTTAGATTTGTTCGCCTCCGAAGAGAACGCACAATGTCAGCAGTACTGCACGCTGGAGTTTCCAAGGCGGCTATCGATCGGCGACGGCGTTTCGTCGCGAGTGGAGCTCAGGCTTGTTGTACGCCTTTCCGCCCATGCCACTCCTGCCCAGGGTTCTGAAGAAGATCAGGAGCGACCGGGCCGAAGTCATCCTTGTGGCACCAGACTGGGCAAGGAGAGTCTGGTATCCAGAGCTTCTGAGCATGAGTGTCGATCTTCCAATCAAGCTGCCCCTTCGGGAGGATCTTCTGTCTCAGCAGCAGGTGAGGGTTCTTCACCCGAATCTGTCAACTCTGCTCCTCCATGCGTGGAGATTGAGTGGCGACAGTTGATAGCTTTTGACCTTCCTCCCGAAGTTTATAATGTTGTTCTGGCGGCCAGGCGGCCCTCCACTAATACTGTATACGCCTGCGGTTGGCAGAAATTTGTTTTATACTGTTCAGAGAGGTCTATTGACCCTCTTTCTGCTTCTCTTTCTACTGTCCTTTTATTCATTCTAACCCTTGCCCAGCAGGGCTCTGCTTTGGGAACTCTCAAGGGTTACCTTTCTGCTCTGTCTGCTTTTTTGCGGCTGCCAGACCAGCCTTCTCTCTTTAAATCTCCTATTGTAAATAGATTTCTGAAAGGGTTGGTTAATTTATTTCCACCTACACCCTTTGTTATGCCACAATGGGACCTTAATTTGGTCCTCACTTACCTGATGTGTGCTCCTTTCGACCCTTTGCACAATTGTCCTCTCCGGCTGTTGACCATCAAAACAGCCTTCTTAGTGGCGATTACATCGGCCCGGATGGTGAGTGAATTGCAGGCATCATCCAGCTCACCTCCTTATCTTATGTCCTTTCTGGACAAGGTGGTGCTTCGTACCAGGGCATCTTTTTTGCCTAAGGTTGTGACCCCCATTCCATCTGGGTCAGTCCATCTCTTTGCCCACCTTTTTCGCTCTCCCACATCCCTCTAAGGAAGAGGAGCATCTCCACCGTCTGGACCCAAAAAGAGCATTGTCATTCTACCTTGACTGTACAAAAGAGTTCCGGGTGGATGACCAACTCTTTGTGGGGTATGTGGGAGCGAAAAAGGGAAGGGCAGTGCAGAAAAAGACCATTTCTCGCTGGGTTGTTCTCTGCATTAAAATCTGTTATGCCTTGGCGAAGAAGCAGCCCCCTGAGGGATTAAGAGCCCACTCCACTAGGGGAAAGGCTGTGACAACGACCTTGGCTCTGGGTGTCCCAGTCCAAGACATCTGTCAGGCAGCAACGTGGGCATCATTGCACACGTTTGTTAAACATTATTGCCTTGATGGTCAAATGCGCAGGGACGGGCATTTTGCCCGTTCAGTACTGCAAGACTTTTTAGTCTAGTTCATGAGTCCACAACCCACCGCCGGGATGGTATGGCTCGGGTATCTGATTCAAAGGTAAGGAATCTGCAGCTAGAAGTCTCTATCAGATGAACAAGTTACTTATCTTCGGTAACGCATTATCTGGTAGAGACTTTATATAGCTACAGATTCCTTACAGCCCCACCCATGCCTCCCCGCTTTGCGGACTGATGTGGTAGGACTAGGGTTGTTTCCCATTTCAGGGCCCTAGTTTTTTGCACACGACTTCTTCAGTTACTTCGTGGCTCTGCGCTTCTGGCGTGGAAAATACGAAAAGTACTGACGTCCGCGCGCCTGGGTGGTGTCTATATAGGCACTGCAACGTCATAACCGACACTACCGACGACGTCACGCGAAGCCGAATGGAGCCACCAGATGTCGCGCGCAAGGGGTATTGCTCAGCAACAGTTTTAGGATCCAGCCTGACGCCTGGGAAATTCAAAGGTAAGGAATCTGCAGCTAAATAGAGTCTCTACCAGATAATGCGTTACCGAAGGTAAGTAACTTGTTCTTTAGGTAGCATGCTGGCACTAGGAGCAGTGATGGGGAAACCATTTGTCAAACTGGATTTCCAGTGGTGTGTAGTCCCCTTGGTAGCCACACCTTTGGGTTGAGCTAGGGAACTCTGGATGCCGAATAGAGAGGGGTTCTGCCATTTTGGGAGTGGACTGAATGATGCATGTTGGGATAGCCAGATACCACACTTCCCTGGAAGTGGTCGTCAGGAGGGAGGGAACCTGGTAGCCTATTGTCCACCAACCGTATCCTACCCTGAGCGCATTTTCTGAGCATACATAGGGCACCCAGAGCTCAGATCTTGACTGCACTGGAAGGACTGAGGAAGCTCTGTGGAACCAGCGAAGAAGGCTGCACTGTCGTGGACTGCTCCTGCTGACTAGCAAAGGATAGGCACTGTGTCTGCCATGTCTAGCTCAGGGAGGAGTAGTCTCCAGGGCCCATCGAAAGCCAAGAGACTCCAAGGGCCAGCTGACTGGCCTCCAGTTCGCAGCACAGAAGCACAACAGCTGAAGAAGAGTGCTGGGGCAAATTGGTAGCCCAAAGTCTTCTACCTGCTGAAAACTACCACCATGCAGCACCAGAAACCAGAACCCGACGCACAAAGTTGCACCCAAGTTCACTAAACCCAGGAGTGTTGTTGGAGTGCAGCAAGGACCTCCAAAGGACAAGTTATAAACCCAGGAATGATTGGCCTGTGACCGCAATACTGGGCGACTGGTGCAGTGACGACGGGACTTCTGCCAGCATTGAGAGTACTTCAAGGGACGTCAACCCTTTGACCAGGATCACCTCACCCCTTTTGTGGACCAAGGAGTAGTCTTAGCAAGACCACCCATCGACTGCATTGCATACTTTGAGCATCTTCAGCATCCTTCATACCTTGCATCAGGACCACTTCCACAAGAAAGCCCTGCCAAAGGATAAAAGTGCCTGGAATGGACTGAAATTATCTTTGCCTGTTGAGGTAATTGTTTCTGAGGACCTTGCTGGTCCTCCTCACTCGCTTCCTTTTGGAGATGGTCGCCAAAAGTGACTCCAAGTGATTTGTTACAACTAGCCCAACCATTTCTAATGAAATTGTTCTGAAATGTTGAATTTGTTGAAGTTGTCAATGCTTGTTTGCGGTTGAGTGAAATGCTTTGATTTACTACATCTTGTAAATCCTATATCTCCAGAACCCTCCAGTGGATCGTTTTCGTTGTGGTGTCTAAAAATACATAAGTCTATTTTTATTAATTGGAGTCAGATTTCTTTGGTGTCCTGTCAATTTCTTCTTCAATTGTTTTGATGCTGTTAAAATGCTTTACACTTGTAGCTTTGAACAGCAAGGCTTACACAAAAGAACATCTAACCAGGGTTGAGCTGAAGTTTTGACAAAACCTAAGGGTCCTAAAGGAGTGGGCAAGTGTATTACACGTTGAGGTTGCACAACCACTTCATGAAATACATCTCATTTCCTCAAAGATGACGACTCCATCGATGCCGGAAGATGAGGTACCTATGTTACTATCTCACTCAGAGTCTGCACCGGTTTGACCTTGCACATCCTCCACTCTACCTGCCGCCTCCTTAAGAGAGAACACATACTCTACATTCTCTGTATAGTACAGATTTGGACAATGATTACAATGCAGGTGATGAGATTGTCCAATCTCATCACCGTGTTGGCACTAGAACATAAGATCGACACCGAGGCCGTGGTTGTCAAACTGATCCGTGCGGGTATGGGAAGATTTCTGAGAGAGTACATAAAGCTGAGATTACACTCACAGACCACACAGATGCCATCCATACCCTGCAAGCCAAGGTGCGCCACTGGAAGAGAATTGGTATGAAGACCTACAAAAAGCTAAGACTCTTGATACCTCCCCAAAGTAAGGGCTACTCTCACCCCCTGGCCCTGCTACTCCGAGCGCTTCCTACACAATGGTGATGCATAGGGCAGTTGAATTCCTTTACCTCCAGCTCTGCGCCTTGGAGGTCAAGACCAATGTAGTGACAGAAGTCCTCCAACCAGGGCAAATATCCACTGAGCACATCTTGCCTTTCAGTGAGGCACTTTTAGATACCTCGTTGGGGGCTTGGGCCAAGCCTTTCTCTGGCCCTTCAGTCAGCCGCCAAATCGAAGACGCCACCGCCCTGGGCAACCCTGTGTTTTATTCTCAGCACCCCCTCCTTGAAAGCTTGGCGTGCAGTGTCTACAAGCAGGACAACCCCAGACAGATTTCCAGCTGCTTCCCACAATAAGGAGTTCTAGCGGATGGAGAATTTGGAAAGTCTTCTTATCTGCCAGCTTAGCTTTTAAATCCGTGAATTCCAGTCGCCACCTTGGTTGCTATTGGGATTCAGTGGCTCTAGTCCTCCCTGGTGTCCCTGAAGATCTCCAATCTGTTCTTGCCCAGGCCATCCAAGATGGTCGTGATGCGGCCAATTCGACAATTCATTGTGGCTTGGACACCACCAATTGCATCAGGCGAGCCATTGGCACCAGTGTCGATATTCGCCGCCATGCATGGCTGCGATCATATGGGTTCTTTGGCGATGTCCAGTCCTCCCTTGCAGGCAAGCCCTTTGATTGGACTCTCCTATATGGGGACACGTCTGATTCCACTTTAGAGTTTTTTAAGGAGAGCAGAGGTGCTGCACGCTCTCTGGGCTTACCTGCCCTGCCTCACCAACTGCACCAACTTTACTGCTCTTTTTGCAGATTTGGTTAAGCTGTCCCATACTGCCAGCCTCTGCAAGGGAACCAGCTATTTCGCAGCCCGGGCCATGGTTTCCACCACCCCTGTGGCCAAGGTCAACGGGACATCCAGTCAACCCATGGGAGGCAGACTCCCACAATTCTTCCCTGGGTTGTCAAGCTATATCATCAGATAGGTGGGTCCTGCAGATCATTTGCAAGGGATATGCCTTACCCTTCCTCTCTTCTCCGCCTCACCTTTCACCATCTCCTCCATCGACTGAAGGAGGATGATCTTTCCATTTTGCAGCAGGAAGTACAAGCCCTTTTGCCAAAGGGGCTGTCAAGAAGGTGCAGCACCAGAATTTGGATGATGTTCCTGCTGCTTTCTGGTGCTCAGAAAGGACAGAGACCTTTGGCCTATTCTAGATCTGCGTTATTGCGCTGGTAAATGCTCAATGCGGTGTCACTAAGGTCACCTTAAAGAGTAGTTTATGCAGTCTTAAAAATATGCCTTCCTCTTAGCGTGGATTGCATGCTTGTGAGTTTCACAGTGCAAGTAATTAATGCATTTAACATAATGTATTGTACTTAAATGAGACAAGTCTATATTGTCAGACGATTTCTCAAGGAAATGCAAAGCACTTTAAGTTAAATATAGTTTATAAAATTTACATTTACACAGCAGCAACTTTGCAGATCTTCTCAGACAACTAGAAAAGCATTCTGCACACTTCTATGCATATAATTTGACCAGCAGTCGGAGTTGCTAATAGGGTAACATTTCCAGTGTATGCAGTTATGGATGAAGGAGATGCATTTAAGGACAAACCTTACAGAATAATAAAAAATAAAATAACAATTAACATTTCACTTCATTTTCTAACTCTGTTCCTTGCTTATTATGAATATCACACTCGCATGGGGTTAGGAAATCAATCATTTGTGAAGTGTGTTACTGAGATTCACATATGCACGCACTTGAGATAGAAATGTTTTGTAATCAATAAAACACTTGTACATATGCGTAATGAGGACCAGAATATTCAAGCATTATTTGTCCATAGAGCTCCCATATTGGTGTGCCGCGGCATTGAATAGCAGTTGAACATTGCTTGAGTGTGGGGGCGTGGCCTGGATGCCATGGCGGGCTGACGCGGAGAGCCTGAGCTCTGGCAATGAATCCTCGGGGCTGCCAGATATCCACTCTCCCCATGCCAGAATGGCTTCCCTTGGTGGCCGAAGGTGAGGAAACCGCCCGGGGCAAAAAGCGGTCACTGGGGGAGTTCAGCAGCACAGTCCGATCCTGAGTGACTGGCGGCTGCGGTCGAGCTTCAAGATGACAGCCGGGCCGATAGCCTGAATAGGCCAGAGACCGCACTGCCGGAGCGCCTATACTCCCCAGGAGGATCCACCCAGGGAAACGGGGGCATCCATCACCAGGGCAAATAACTTTGTTTTTCCTCTCACCCTGCCCATGTGAGAACGCCCAAGGGGACTGGATGAGTGATCTGGATGTGAGACTTTTACCTCGCCACCCTCCCCACTGCCTACCCCCGAGGAAGACCGCGAGGTCAGGGCCCCCAGGATCATCTGGGCCACACACCCTCCTCTGGGGCCTGCAGCGAGCAATAGTAAGCGCCAGGGCACATGAGGGCTGGACCCAGCGACTGAGGGGATTACTGCTGACCTAGCGGGAGCGTATCAGAAGCCCCCCCCCCCACACACATACATGCATACCAGGAACATGGTGCGTGACAAAACCATAAAGCCCTGGCACATGAGTAAACTTGACAAGTATGCCTTTCGGAGTGCGGAAACAGAGTCAGAAGGTGCACGCCTTGAATCAGAGCGCGAGCAGGGGGATGAGAGATCCCTGAGCGAACTGCTATTGATCATCCAAGATATTAATTTGGCACTAGAACACAAGATCAACACAGTGGCCGCGAATGTCACACTGATCTGTGCAGATATGGGAAGATTTCTGTGAGAGTACGCACAGCTGAGGTTACCCTCACAGACCACATGGAGGCCATCTGTACCCTGCAAGCCAAGGTGCGTCACCTGAAGGAGAAAACCAACTGATTCCACACACCGACGTAGGTCACAGAGGGCCGCCTCAGGCTCAATAACATACGCCTGGTAGGAGTACCTGAAAGAGCGGAGGGCATGGAGGTGGAGTGCTTTATAGAAGCAAACCATAAAAGCCACTGACAGTATTATGACAAGTTGGGGCATTCCACCCATCTTTGGACACTACCCCTGTGGACAGTGTAATGTCTGCCAGTTAACAAAAGCTACACGAGAGGCGGATCTGGGACCTGTAGGAAGGTGGAAATTGTTGAAACACCAAAATTTGAAAATTAAAAACTGCATTTACCGCATACAATGCCCATGTGGCTTGCGCTACAATGGGATGACCATGAGACCAATCAAAATCTGCATTAATGAACACAGGAGCAACATAAGATGCCAGCGTAGTACCTCAAATACGAGTACCCACTACATCGCCGCAATACATTCCCCAGATGACATGCAGTGGGTGATTCTTGAGACCCTCCCAACCTTGGATGAAATTTAAAGAAAATTATTAGAAAGAGAGCAATGTTGAGTTTTCTGCCTAAAAACCAACATCCTTGGTCTGAATGATCAAATCCCTTCAGGTGAACTATCTAGATAAGGGAGCTGAGGAGGCACGAACACCAGATATTTAAGTTATGAGTCACTACATACTGGACTACTACCATCCCCCAGAAAATATAAAAGATGGCCATGTTGATATATGAAAATTTTACTATCAGAGGCTAGTTTCTGGTACATATCCAGTTTTCTCTGTACTACTCCTACATTATATGGGGAGTAATCCCCTCACTAGTTCATAATATTACTACAATAGAAAGTGACCTGACCGCACCTTGGCATATTTATACAATCTGTGATATAAATATGAATCCCCCTTGTAGTAAGTAGGAACCCTCAATTGGAAACAATCCAATATATGAATACAACTAGTGTGTACCAAACTGGAATTTTATGACTTTTTGGTTTTTGAGAGGACTAAAACACCCCTTAGACACACCATTCCGATAATGAAATGCATCTAATCCAAGATGGTGCCCGTTGTGGAGTGTGATAACCATTAACTCCCACAAGAATAGAAAAATAATTAAAACAGCGGTTATTGTGAAGTTCCACACCTTTCTAAGAGATGACATACTCTGGTGCACATTTATTTTTCGTCAGTACTATTCAAAAGCTATATGGGGATTGATTGTTGCATTTGTTCACCACTTTCCTTATGATAGAGTAACACGACCACTCCCTGTCATATACATATATACGCTAAATTAAAGACTTATTTTTTAAATCTTTTTTTTTTTTTTTACTCCTTTTTAACCCTTAAAGATAACTAGTATACCGCCCATAACTGGAATTTATCCAGTGAATTAATATAATTTTGATGGACCATACTAATATGGCTTGCGTTTTATTTTTTATTTTTAAAAGACTACTCGAGTGCCCCAAAAATGCACTATATTTTTAGTGACATACGTCCTATTTCAAGATGGTGCTTGAGTGTGATTTCTACCCTCTCGATCGGTTCACAAGCGCCGAAAGCAATCGTCATTTTACGTGCACTTTCACAGGCGACCATTTATTTCCTCCTCCCAATAATAAACAAGCATTTGCAATGCAATAGGTCTCGCATTTACGAGAGTTTAAGCTATTGGCATTGTAATTGACAATGCCTTTTATTTATGTGTTGTTTTTAAAGTGGATAAATAAAAGGCATTGTCATTTACAATGCCAATAGCTTAAACTCTCGCAAATGCGAGACCTATTGCATTGCAAATGCGTGCTAAAAAAACAAAAAAAATATGTTAGGAGAGAGTATGTTCTGCCTGCAACAGCAAGCTGGACAAAGCTATTTGAGAAAATAGTGCTTGGAGGCTTTAATTAAAGCCTACCGAGTAACAACACACGTAACAGGGGGTGTCGCCCTGGGAGGTTACAAAATGAGAAGGCAGAACTAAGGAGGAACTACTAAGCCTTTTCATCAATGAACAGCCACAGTTTACAGTGAACAATGACACAAGCCAAAGAAAAATATCGGCGGAGAGTTGGCGAAGCTTCAAGTCCCTACCTCAATACAACGTACCTCACAGAGCAGCGCATGTGCTGCCCAGGCTCGACCCAAAAAACCTGTGACTTTGGCGTGGATGTTGCTTGGTAACGCATGCGCTTCCTACCCTTTGACCTAAAAATGCTGTGTACAAAAGAAAGGACACCTCCCATGCTCTATCTTTGGGGACGTGGATGAGGGGTCGGCAAAACCGCCGTAACTGTCTTGGGGAACTAAGTAGGCACTCTTGTGCTTTGCATGCAGGACTAGGATTTCTATTAATGTCAGTTCTCTTTGCTAGATGTCCTGAAAACAGTTGTTCCTCCACGATCCTCAAGGGGCTCTTTCCTCAATGTAGGAGGGTAAGAATGAGATTTACAATACCGGCCGCACAATCACGTTTGTTTTTTGCACGCATCTCGCCTCTGATGTTCTGAGGATACTTTATGCATGAGTGTGATGCACAAGCTTCTATACCAGGATTGGGATTACACCCTGCACCAATTGATCATGTTTTTAGTGGATACCCATTACTGTCATGAGTTGTAGCACATTTGTGATTGTTTGATGATTATTTTGTCATGTCTGTTCTTCTATTAGGTCACTAGAATTCGAACTACAATCCACACATAGGGACTGTAAGTTTGAGAGACATACTGTTTTCGGGTGTTCTTTACAGTGGTGAGGATCACGTATTTCACACCATTAGGTTAGGGTCTCCATCTGGAGAGAAGATTAGGTACTTAACACTAGGTCCTTATGAAATGTCATTGATCCTTAGGGACAGAAGAGGCATGAAACATGTTAACGACAATTTAACTGATTTCTACCATATTCTGTACCAAAGAATGGCTACTTAAAAGAGAACACTAGGAACAATATTTCCGTGGATTCTCAATCCTGTTTTTAATGTTAACATAGATCCTCTATTTAATTAAAAGAAGATGGTGAGGAATTTATAGTTAATTTTAACCATCCTACACCAATCTCCTAATTTAGTTTCAGGTATTTGTTAAAACACCTAGATTGCACATTTGCAACCCCACTTGGTAAAAAAAAAAAAAAGATCTCCGGCAAAGAGCTTACTCTAGCTGCCCGTTGGGCATTGCAGCACAAGCCCAACAAGGACCATGTCCCAATGATGAAGCATGCCATCCTTGAGTGGGTGACAGCTTGTGCTCCTATGAGCAGATACTCCTAGTGACTGATTCGGTTCCAGGTATCTAATATATTACCTTGAACCAATATTGGAACAGTATACCTTATTAAAAATCGGCTTTGGAGAAGGATTGATACATGGCTGAGGACTTATCTTCCCAAATCTGCCAAAACCGGGGGCCAGACTGTGACCTCTTTTGGCCCTCATCCTGAACTTCAGAGACTGGAACGCAATCCTCAGGGCAGCTCGAATGCAGAGCTCTCTACATATTGAAAATCACGAAATCCAGATCTTTCCAGACTACACCTAAGACGTACAAGCGAGGCGTAGATCCTTCGATAAGGTGCGAGGTGAGCTCCGGAGCTGGAATCTGCCGTACATGATGATCTTCCTGGTTCGTCTGAAGTTCATGGCAGGACGCTCCTGGCTCTTTGGTACCCCAGAGGAGGCTTGGGAGTGGCTAGAAGGCTGGCACCCAGTGGGGAATGGACAGCGAGTGGCAGGACATTGAGGGGTGGCAAGCAGAGTAGGAGGGGACATCGAGGTCAGGGACTCCAGCACGGGAGGGAACAGATCAGCAGCCTCCTTAATGCGATGTTGAACATGTAGTTCAGGAGGCAATGACGGAAAGACACTGGCAATGCCGACTAAGGCATGTACTGCGCTAAGGTATACAACACCTGCCATCCCACAGATGTTCCTTCCACCAGGCGAAGGAAGGAGATCTGGAACCTAGAAGTTCAAGTTGAGATTTGGTAAGAGGAATAGGGGGGCGACAGACACCTTGAGCATGGGAAGAAGGTAGTTCTAAACCTGCTGTTTGAGGATGTAGGGAGAGGAGAGTTTATACTGTGATACAGGGACACAGACACTTTAGAGAGATATGCGTACACACACAGACTAGGGAGACCCACAGACAAAGTCAACACCAAGGAATACCCATGGCTGCTCAGCGATAGAGTGATGGACACACTGGTGGATTCTCCATACTCTCTTGAAATGTCAAGGGATTGGGGAACAAGTTGAAGAGGCGGGGTGGTCACTAGCTACCTCTTCCGGCATAACCCCGACATAGTCATGCTACAGGAGACGCACCTTGTGGGGAACCGCTGTGGCTTTTCAGTGAAAGGTCGATATACATTGCAAGCACACTCTGATTTTACTACAAGATCGCAAGGAGTTGGCATCTTAGCATGCAAGTCCATACCTTTACACATTACACAAACCTGGATGGACCCCGGGGGGAGTTGGTTTGTTTTGCAGCAATTAGCAGGGAGTATGAAGGAGAGCTCCTAGCACTGGGCTCCTGGATATCTCCCGCCGGGGCTGCACTCCAAGATATTTTGGGCAGATGGGACACTGGATAGCCAGTTTCCCCTCGGTTTTCCACATAACTGACCGGGAGGAGAAGGCGAGGGAGGATTTCAATCTTACAACGCGGGGCAACTGGGACAGGGTCATCTGAGGCAGGAAGGGCCCAGAGGGAAACGCCCCATTGCGCACTTGGGTAGAGGCGTTAGGATTAGTGGGTGTGTGGCAGGAGGAAAATCTCATGAATCCTATGCAGCGGGCTCAACAGAGTCCATGTCCAGTATAGATTACTTATTCACAGCAGGACAACAGAGATGGCAGTTTGGGGCCATGCGCTACCTGGCGTGAGGCATCTTCAACCAATACCCCAAGCAGCTGGTGGCCCTGAGCCAGTGGACCCCGCATGGCTGGTGGCTTGATTCCTGGGATCTCACAGATTGGCACACCAGGGAGTATTTGCAAGAAAGCAACAAACCACTATTTCTGGTAGAACAATCACGCTGTGCAATCCGAGTGCCCACTCTGTGCAATCCACCACCACTGTGTGGGAAGCCTATAATGCTGAGATTACAGGGTAGAAATGTTCTATGAACCAAGGAAGAGGGGATCTCTCCCATGTGACCTCTGTACCGCAACAATAGCGCTGATCCACAAGGAGGGAAAACTGGTGGACCAGTGTGCATCTTATAGGCCTATCACTCTGCTGAACTTGGAAGTTAAAATTCTGGCCAAGGTGTTGGTGAACCAGTTAATGTGGGTCATCCATAAATTAATAACTCCAGACAAGTCAGGCCTTATGCCTGGCAGATCCAAGAGATATAACATCGGGTAGTAGTTCGGGTGTCTTTCACGGAGAGTGGCCCGGGGGAATCCGGCAATCATGCTGGCACTGGATGACTAGAAGGCTTTTGACTGGATAGACTGGGAGTACCTGCTGCTACTGGTGTTGAGGAAGATGGGGTTTGGGGCAAGATTCCTGCCATGGGTCCAGCTGCTGTACAACAAACTGCGGGCACGAGTTCGGACCAGTGGGATGCTGCCCCAGAGTTTGCTCTTGGCAGAGGGACTAGACAGGGTTGCCCCTCTCACCTCTGTTTGCGTTGGCGGTGGAACCACTGGCCAGCTGGGCAAGGGTGGACCCCGGAGTTGGAAGATGTGATTTTCCTCTACACGGATGACATCCTGCTCTACTTGGCAGACCCAGTCCTCTCAATCAATCAACTTTATTTCGGCTCACAAAACCATAAAAGTAGACAATAAAAATATATCAAAATATAAAAACATGCAAATTTAAAATGCAAAGTTCATTACTGTACTATCCAGATCTAAGCAACTTGTAGCTCTAATACATTCATTGAAAAGGAAAAAGAAATACAATATACAGAACTTCAGACAATTACCAGATAAACTAAAACCTCAAGAAGAGTCCTAGAAATTAACTAAAAGAGTCCACTATGCCACCTGGAAGAATACTGTTAAGGCTTAGTAAAATAAAGAATACCTTGGGACACTTGTCTGACTTTGTAGTAATTAAAGTACACAGTGCATTAAAACACATTAAAACACACCCCTAGTGCTTTTTAGTTTTTGATAGCAAGCCTGGATCTAATATGTCAAATTGACCGCAAGTAGTTGGAGATCGAATAGATAATACTACTACTGTTGTGTGTCTTACAAATTCTCAGGGCATTGTGCCGATCTTCACTCCAGAGAAGCTGGCAATGGGGAACAATCCAGCAAGCACGCTGCTTTGCATAGGCGCAACAGAAAAATAATAGGTGTTCTTCATTCTCAACAGCATGACAGCTCATAGGGCATAGGTTAGTGAGGTGGTTGTTTTTTTTCCATAAACAGGTAAAAGATGCTATGGAGAAAATCCCTAGCCTGAATTTAACACACAAGGCTCTTGTGGGTTGAAGATTAACATAATCCATTAATTCTTCGAATTAAAAGATAAGTAGCAGTCTGTAAGACTGCCCAAAGATACAGCAGATATTCTAGCACTTGAAACAAGATTTTGCAGTTACTCGGGCACATTCTGGTATTGCGTTTTGATGCGACCAGTATTCACACAGTCCTAACCTAGTCAACCAACCTTTTACTTGGGATAGTCAGGGAATTGTGTTTAACAAGAGGTTAGCCATTTACTGTCCACAACCTGATCCAATATAAAAGACGTTTTAAACTAGCTATATCCAAGATTGGTTTTAGGTTTAAATCGAGCCTTAGTGGATGATGGGTTGGTACTGGTGGGAAGTCTCAACAAAGATTTAATAGGAGTTTTCAGTTCTATCAAGTGAGTTGAGCTTGCAAAGCCCCTCATTCCTGCCCTGTACAAAGCTTCCCCACATGCTAGTACCTTAAACAATCTCCAGGGCCGGTGAGATACGATATGTAGAGGTCTGGTTGGGAAACCTAATAATAGTCCCAGCTCTATGCTTTAGGGTTAGTAAACTTTTCTCTATCTGTACGGTCCATCTATGCGAGTCGTTGAGTCCCACCCCAAAGTAGTCCAATTCAAAGACCCTCTCCAATACATCGCCTTCTAGGACTACGTTCCCCCTAGTTTTTTTTTTCCAGGGATGGAATACCATGTATTTGGTTTTACTACCATTTATTTCCAGGCAATGATCTTTGCAGAAAATACTATACGTTTCCATAAGGGTACATAAGCCCCTTGAAGATTTTGAAAGAAGTGTGTCGTCTGCAGATAATAAACCTATAACGTTTAGTCTAGCCATTTTGGGTGAGTCATTCTTGCAGTCCAGGAGGTAAGTACTACATCTGTTGATGAATAATAAGAAAAGCGTAGGTGCCAGGACACAGCCCTGGTGGACACCTCTTCTAATAGGGATGTCCTCCGTGTTTTCCCAGCCCGGTCCCCACCTGACTCTAGCAAAGTTATCTGTGTATAGATGCTGGATCAAAGTTAGTAGACCTATGGGGATCCCTACTTTTCGCAAGACCTCCCAAAGTTTTACCCTTGGCATGAGATCAAAAGTGGCTCACAGATCCACAAATGCGGCAAACAGGGAGCCCGATCTATGTCAACGTTTTTCCATTTTATAGTCCGGAACCGTAGGACCTGGTCAAGCAAACTTATCTTAGCTTTGAACCCTGCCTGGAGTTGCCACAACATGTTTGGACGATATCCACTTCCATAGTATCGTAAGGAGTTGATTGCTATAGATCTTGTGAACATAATCAATATTGCTTATAGGCCGATAGTGGGGACTTGTCTCACTCCCTTCTTAAAAGATCGGTAGGATTTGAGCCCCTTTTCAGGAGTCCGGGATTGGGGCACCTGCGGCTGTGGCATAGGACAGGTTGTTTATGTAAGGACCACAAATCAGAGGTTCGGAATGATACAGATCCGAGGCGATGCTATCAAGGCCAGGAGCTTTCCCCGCTTTTTGGGCAAGGATTTCATTATGGGTTTCTTCCAGTGAGAATGCAACTGGCTCTCCCTCTACAACATATTCTTGGCCTCCACGAGTTTTGATCTGCATAAAAAGCTGTAAAATGCTCAACCCATTCCCCAGTGGAAATGCAGCATTCTGGATGAGTGTGATCCCGATGCCCATCATGTATGACTAGATGCCAAAACCCTCTGCTGTCCTTTCCCTTTGCTACTTCCAGCAAATCTTCCCATAGCTTGGCTTCCCAGTGAGACTTGCTGGCTTTGATCACCTTGGCATATTTTTGTCTGCAACTGATGTCGTACCTCAACTTGCTTTTTAAGGCTTTAACAAGATCAGTTTTGGCCTCACTACATAGGTGACTAAGCCATTCATGCATTTTGGGGGAGTTACGATTTTTGTCATCTTTCACAAAGAGTTCTTTCCAACTTGAGAACAATTTTTCATGAAAACTATGATCTGAGAAAATGTACAGTCCTAGTCCTGGAGTGTAGTCAGAGCTACACTTACAGTTCTATAAATCTCTTTTAGGACATTTGCAGTGTTGGATATATCCACCCATCTCACATTGCATCTACTTGTCAAGACTGTTAGGTTGGATATTGGTGTCTCAGAACGTCTTATATTCCTGATTTGGGACCCCTTTCGTTCGAGTGTAAGTGGCAGGTGGTCGCTTTCCTGGCGATCAATGACCACCATGTCGGCCATTTCATACCAGATCCTAACATTGTCAGAAGATAATCAATATTGCTTTTACAGTCACCCCTCTCGAAAGTCAGTTTGACTCTAAGGTCAGAGATAGAGCGGCCATTGCATGCTCTTTGTCCATGGGACTTGTAAAGCAGCCTTACTCATCCTAATATTTTTCCTTGAGTTAGATAAAGATGGAATTCCCCCAATGCTCGTCCTCAACTCTGATCAGTTCTAGCATTGGAGGGTAGGGCTCAAAACAGATGTTAAAGTCTCCCGATATGACTACATGGTGCCTTGCCCGATGAGCTTCTATTAGTGTATTTAGAGTTTTTAGATTCTGAGAAGCCTTATTGTTGGCGGGGGTGGGGCTTATAATGGATATTTACCAGGAGATAGGGGACCCTGACTTCGGGATCAGCCTGAGGACAAGGTCTAGTGAGTCTGTGTCAATTATCTTGACTGAACAGTCAAGTATTGTTTTGATCCATATAATTAGCCCTCCAAATGGCCTACCTGTTTCAGATGCTGTAGCCTCAATAATATACGTTGTGAAGCCCTCCCTATAGACTTTATTGCCCATCCAGGTTTCTTGAAAAAAGGCAAATATGAAATTAGTCCATAAATCCTCCCCATTCCTTATCCGCTAGTTTAGTTATAATACCGGCTAAATTCCAGTTCACTAACTTTAAGTTGGTTACCAAATGTTGTGCATTAGAATTTGTGCTCAAGTGAGCATCCAACATATTTGGGACAATTTCGGGGGCCAAGCTGTTTTCCTCTATGATTGTACAAATTGCAAAAGTTCCCTTTCATGTCTGGGCAAAACATCAGTCCACTCCATACCACTTATCTTAAACATTTGGGTATATTTGGGGAGTACTCGGGGGGGGGGGGGGGGGGTGGCATTCTTGCTGGCTCCTTGGCAGCCCCCGTTTGGCTGGGGGTGCCAGCTGCGTTGGTCACCAGAGGGGTTCAGATAATTGGGCTGGCTTTTACAAACACAACTTGGGGAGAGTTCTTCAGGACTGTAGGGCAGACATGGGACAGCTTACTCTGATGGGCAGAGCCGCCCTCTACAAAATGATCACCTTACCAAAACTCCTATATATGCTCCAAAACACACTATGAGGTGCCGGATACATTCTTTGGTGAGGTGGAAGCGATAACTAGAATACTTTTCTGGGATGGGGTGCACTATTTATTACCCTTTTGATGATGATCAGGGGCCCTTAAGAGGAGGGGGTTACCCTCCCAGACATAAAACTGTTCTACTGGGAGACTCAGCTGCTGGCAGTTTACAGGTGGGCATTCTATTCCCAGTGGGAACCGGCCTTGCACGCGGACAGATGCCATATGTGCTGGGAGGGTTACCTGAGACATTTATACAGTGCCGGAAAGCACCCCCACACCTCTAGGCTAACAAGAAACTGGAATGGGAGGGGAAGTTAATGTTGGAGACACCCCTCTGGGATACGGTGATGTTTGCAGACCTGCCTCAACTGGAGGGGTGGACTCATTGGGACAGAATAGGGATTTCTAAGCTGGGAGATGTGTGGGGGGGACGAGGTGCTCCTCTCGTTTGTGGAACTCCAGAACCAATACGAGTTGGCTGACATCCAACGTTCTAGATATTTACAGCAGCAACATGCCCTAGCAGGGTATACAGAGGAACTCCGTGAGGTGGCGAAGGTAACTCCCCTGGAATTTTGAGTCCTAACAGCTCCACTAAACAGGCATGAGGTGTCCCTGATCTACAAAACCCTGCTGACCAACAGCCGCTCCCAGCTAACATAATTGAAAAACTAGTGGGAAAGGGATCTAGGCATTCTAGAAGCCGAGGATTGTGGTGGAGCATATCAACATCCACATGAAGTTGCAATCGGAACAGGGTTCCGCCTGGGAGAGTTTCAAATCTTCCACAGGGCGTATTACAGCCCCCCCTGAGGTCAGCGACCACTCCACAGGTCAGCGCCCAGTTCAGCTGCACCAGTCGCACTACCCTAAAGCCTGCCCTGTGAGAACCAGGCTATACTGCATGTGGACGACAGACACAGATAAATGCCTGAGAAGCTGCAGACCATCTGGAATGCTACTACATACACTGTGGGGTTGTCAAAGGGTGAGATATTATTGGAATCGGGTGGGCGGCTAACTCGCAGAGGTTACTGCGGAAGACATAAAGGTGGGCCCGGCACTGGCAACTCTAGGAAAATGGGAAGAGCAGACACTGACCAAATACACTTTGCCGTGGTGCAACATAGCACTAATTGTGGCTAGAAGGGACGTAGTGCAGCTATGGGGCAGCAGAAATACCACATCTGTGGGCGACCTACTGGTATATGTTGGCAGAGAAATCAGTCTACAAAACTGGGGGATTCCCGAGGAAATTTGAGAAAGTATCGGGCCCATGGCAAGAATAGAGACTAACCTCCCTAGGTGCAGGAGGTCTGAAAAAAGACTGGGAGCGGTGTCAACCTGAGAGCCTGGGGACGTATACTGAGAACCAACTCTGGTATTTTGAATTACCACGGGGTGGGGGGGACACGGTATCGGTCTATGTATACAACAAAGGAGAGAGAGGGGTGTGAAGTGACTCCAAGACGTGTTGTATTGAATATTGTTATTGTTGTGAAATGTAAACGATCAATCAAACTAAGTTGGAAAAAAAAAAAAACACTTGTTGGTATTTTAGAAATCTTAAATCTTTTTTCTCTCTCATGTTGTGAAGCACAAACCATATTTGTGTTTTGATGTGGTCAAAATGTTTATTTTTTTATTTTAGCTGTATCAGCAAATTGATTAGCCTCGAAGTTGTTGGGTTCATGAACATTTTTGTTATCTGTTGTTTTTGTCGCAGTTCAAAAGCCTATTTTTTCTAGTTAATGAGACGCTTTAATTTCAAATTATTTAAACTCACACATCTGGATTTTTCACATATTTTAGAGACTCTGATAAGACTGACGCTTTTTTAAGAAGTTAAACCTATTGGTTGCTGCGAGGCGCAATATGTCTGTGTAGGTTGTATTTCATGGGGAAAGAATTTGTGGTGCTAAAATATTGTTGCCAAAATATCGATTAGCACAATATCATGAAGGTAAGTATAGATCTATGTAGATTTAAGAATAGTAAATCTATACCTCACAATGTTGTAGTTGCTATTTTGGCTGCAATATTTTTATAGTACATTATTTAATATACCGTAATCCATCTATAATTATATTATTAGATGTTTTGTTCATTAAATGTTAATATTTCCATTGGATATCTTTATCATTGCAGGTAGATATGGTGCCAGAAGCAGCAGCTGTGACTGAGGTACAAAAAGGTGAGGTTTGGCAGTGTTAAGTTTAATGTATTAATTTTTGTGTAGTTGGACATGCTGTTGAATTCAGTTTAAGATAGTTCCATTCATCAATTCATCCCAGTATAACTGGAAATAAAGGCTAGCTACATTTTCGGAAGTATTTTTTTATTTATCTACCATTTGCTTCCTAGAATAGGTATGTCTTACATATTTTCTGTCCACACCCTGTCAATTGCACTTCGGATCAGAATTTGCTTCTAAAGTAAATACTGGTCTCTCCTGCTCAATGATTTTCCTAATCGTGTGCTACCCCGTTAACTGGGGTCTGTTTTTATGTCTGTTTCACTTTTCTTTTGTGTATAAGGTGACTCATAAATGCAATAGGTGGCTTACCATTGGTTGTTTGCAGCAGAAGACTTTGGTAATCTCAATGTCCCATGCTTTTGGAGCAGTCATCTGTTGCACTCTGTGTACCACCTATATGATGTCACTTTACAGTTACCTACCTTGCCTGTGGTGTAAAGGGCCACTGATACGAACAAAACATTGGATTTTATCACTAGGACAAGAAAGCCAGGAGGTTAAGTGCAGGGTCACGCCCATTAGACGCAGTACAGAACACCCTTCCAGTCATTGATGTAGGCGAGCATCCCCATAAGTGGCAATCTTGCTTCTTTATGTAGGTCACACCACCATAAAGTGAAACAGTGGTGGTGTGTTTAACCCTAGGGAGGGTGAAAGTACTGGGTCACAAGAGCCAAACTTTATTTCAACCAGACTCTTTGGTTATGTTTATTGGAATTGAAATGCAGTACTCAGGACTACAGGGCCCTTGAGGGACAAAGACCTTACATGCTCAAGTCCTGAGATCCTTACCAGGGAAGCAAATCCATCTTCTTATGAGGTCAGTCTTGTCTTTTTCTGTTTGACTCTTGGGCTGATAAGCCCATCTTTTACATTTTGCGATTAGCAGTTGACAGATTGGTATGCAGAGAGCTTTGGTAAAAAACATAATGTGGATACCAGTCGTCCCCTCGCTTGTGTACACAGTTGGTCTCTTGCACAACGTGAGAGGCATTAGAAGAAGCAGAATGATCATGAACAACCAACTAGAACTGAATTGCCCTAACCTTCTTCAGTCTTGCTGTAATGTTGCCCAAAGACCATAACGTACCTCACCTACGATTATCACCCCACCAACTGCCCTGCAGATGCACTTTTTAGAGGAGGTACCCCCAAACAGCTATTGAACTTCTGCAAAAGTCCTCCTCAGGATTCAGTTCTCAAACTGCTGCCTTTCCTGTAAGGGGCTATTGAACACAATGATCTCCAGAGAGAATATCATGACTATTCAAACTGGAAATAGCTGGACCAGAAGTACCCAAAACCCTTCCTCCTCATCCCAGACCTGGCTGCCTGTTTTGCCTCCAGCTTTGGGGAAAAAGGGAACACCTAGGCCCATTGCCAAGGGTGCTCTCAAAAACCTAGCTCCTTTTTGTAAATCAAGTTCAGTTTGGTTGAGGCACCATAGAACATACAAAAATGATTCACCATTCCTAATGTTTCTTTGAAGATTTATTTCAATTCTTAGTTTACAAATCATATAATTTCCCAACGCTGGAATAAGGAAAAGACATCATGTTGTGTTGCATTGCCTCATGACTTTTGTATAATAGTTAAAATCCTTACTTGCCAAAAAGATAGAAATATTTAACTCTGCATTTCCAAAGCACTTTGCTCAATGTGCCCCATAATATGGCTGTCTCTCTTCAGTGTAAGTTGAAGGCTAGGGTGATTTCCAAGGCTCCCGACGTCAGGTTCTGGGGGAGCTTCCTTCTGCTGTGATTCAGGTTCTGGCATTCACTGTGTGTTAATGGAAATCCTGGTCCAGCTTCCAAGACCAAAATACCAGCCCAAAGCACTATTCTGCCCCAAGTTTAACTGGCCCAGACAGTCCTGATTCAGCTACAGTTTCAAACTTTATTGATGGCTGCTCCAGCTTCATGTTCAGGGTTGAATGTTTGCCCTGTATACCAACCACTCAGGCTCACTCCACAGAAGGAGGGTCTTCTCTGGATAAAATTGAATTGGAGACTGCTACCAGTGACCATGAGAGCTGGAGAAGGAGCATTTGTCAGAGAAAGCTCCAAGCATCTGTAGTTTGCTGGGCATTTCTCTTTTTTAGTCTGGTAATTTTCTTCTTTTTAAAGGCAGTCTTGGAGACCGAACCGTTCTCTTTGTGCTGATCTCAGCCTCTCATCCAGATTAGCTTTTCTGCTTGACATACTAGACTTTTCTGCAGTACACAGTTCGTCCACTTTTGTCAGTCCTTTTACTTTCAGAGTCCTAGAAAGAACAAAAAAAGCAACTATCAGGATACTGATACAGATCTGGCTTTTTAATTGTTTAATGGTCCCTTATATTTTATCCACACCAGCTGGATTCCTGTGTTTAGGGAGATCCAGACCTTATTTTCTGTTTTGTCTTTTGTTTATTTTTAGACTCAGGCGCGGCTTCCTTCTTTCTGCAACCCTCAATCTCACCTTTTGCTTTGTGGTTCAATGGCTCACAAACTGAAGGTCTCATGGCCCACAGAGGTGTAAACTTTTGAAATAATTTTCTGTAATTCCTGTTCATGATGTGGAACCGGAATTGTTGCTAAC
This sequence comes from Calotriton arnoldi, assembly GCA_963921515.1. Taxonomy (NCBI): domain Eukaryota; kingdom Metazoa; phylum Chordata; class Amphibia; order Caudata; family Salamandridae; genus Calotriton; species Calotriton arnoldi. Next base: position 3,887,030 of record CAWUFW010000213.1, on the reverse strand, counting down.
CTCTGATGTACTAGTAGGACGGTAGTGTCTCCTCAGATGTTGCTCAGAATAATCTGGAAATAATAAGGAAACTGCTACAAAATTGCTCGTCAATTTAATTACTAAATCTAGAGATGGTGCAGCTCCATGCTAATTTTGTAACACTGGTAATGAGGTTGTGCTATGCGTAGTAGTGTAAATACTATCAAGTACGTTTTCCTCAGTTGTTGCAGTCATCTACTGGTGGCACCATACCAAAGGAAGACACACAATCAAAATTATTTGCTAGGCTTGGAGCGTTGTGTGATGGACCGCTTCCAACTGGTTGGTCTTTTAAGCAATCCAAAATGGAATCTCCTGTTTTGTGGGTGCTTGCCCATGATAGCATGTATACTTTGTGGACAGATTGCCTGTACCCGAGCATACAGATATGGTTCAGGTCTGGGGGGTAATTGTCACAGCTGTTTGTAAAACATACTGTCTAACTTGTCTGTAGGCTCTACTAATTGATTTAGTAATCTATTTACATCTGCATGAGGCAAATTTGGTATGTCTGGAAATGGTGTATATCCAGCCAATACAGGCCAAGTGGGCCCCTCATTACTAAAGGGCCTTATTCTAACATTTTGAACCGCGTGAGGTAGTTGACCACCAATGCATGCCTGGTGTTCTTGATATCCTAAAAGAACTTCCAGGTCATGGTAAGGTTCTTAATGTTCGTAGCATGTGTGGCTGTAGATACACATGCTCTGCATACCTCTGTCATCTAGTGTTGGGCTTCGACTTTCCAAGTTGTTTTTGGTCAAAGAAGTCTCTACAAGTTGCAAGGTATCCTATGACTCTTTCCTTAGTAGGGAATGTGCATGGGCACTGAGTCGATTGTTGTATTGTTTTATTCCACCTTCGTGTTCGGATGCCTACCGACAAGGCTCCTGGACATAGACGCTTTCGACATTTGCGTTTCCGGCCGGCGTGGTAAGAACTTTAACTCTGTTGTTCAGAAGAAGATCTACATTGGCACTTTATTGGCATCACCTTCAGTTTTGTTCATCATCGATGGCTAGCGGAAATCAAATTCATCCTCTCAGACCAATTCCTTATGACAACCTTACAGGATGTTATCCCACTGCTGCAATCAAGGTGACTTAATGACTGATTTAGATCTGAAGGATGCCTACTTTCACATACCAGTATATCAGATAGCTTTGCTTCTTGGTAAGTGGACAACTCTACCAATTCAAGGTGTTACCCTTCGGGATTACCGCAGGCCTTCGAGTGTTCACAAAACGCTAGGGGTGGGGGAGTGTTAGTCGCCCACCTCAGGGTGGAAGACACACATGTCTTACCCAATTTCGACGATTGGCTGATCAAGAGTACGAGAAGGCAACAATGCCTAGTGGACACCCAAGCTGCTATCTCCCTACTCCACAGATAAGGATTCTGAATAAATGCTGCCATGTTCCACCTTCAAACCCTACAGATTCAACCCTTTCTGGGATCAATCCTCAAAGTCTTAACCGGCAAGGCTTAATCCAGTCCTGAGAGGGTGCTAGCATTCCAGCAGCTGCTGCCTATTTTTCAGAAAACATGCATTTCTTAAGAATGAAGGCTTCTTACATAGCCATAGTTCCCAACTCCAGATTTCACAAGGTCCCGTTTGATGAGTTTCTCTCAGCACAGTGGTCACAAACGGAGGGTCTTCTACTGGATCTAGTGTTGGTAAGGGCCAGTTCTCCTCGCTGTTTGCAGTGGTGGAGCAGAAACCATTTTCTGCAAGGCAGGCCCTTTGCAGACTCTTTTCTGCAGGTGACCATCACCATGAGCGCTTCTTTTTCTGGCTGAGCGGGCGCATCTCCATACCATGGCGGTTCAGGGTCTCTGGTCACCCCAACAAAAGGGGTTTCACCTCAACTACCTCAGGTTTCTTGCCATTCACTTGGCCCTCAAAGCCTTAATTCAGAACATTTTGAGCAAGGTGGTATTAATAAAAATTGATAGCATGCCCGCCATGTAATACTTACTGAAATAGGACAGCACCTGCTTGCCACAACTGTCAGCACTGGTGCAGAAGATTTGTCATTGGGTGATTCACCATCAGATACACCTCCTAGCGGAGTATTGCCCAGGGGTAGACAATGATTTTGCTGACCTGCTCAGCAGAATGCATGAGTTCCCACGACTGGGAACTCCACTCACAAGTCCTACTTCCACCGTTGGGGGTTTCTGCAAACAGATCTACTTGCCACTCACGAAAACATAAAATGCCAAAACTTTGTCTCCAAGTTCCCTCACCTACATTCAATGAGCAATGCACTGTAGATGAACTGGTAAGGGAAATTTGCCTGCTGTTTTCCTCCTCTCCCATTCTTTCCATACATAGAAGGCAAAGTCCGGCATCCAGACCCCTTGAAACTCAGTTTAGCAATTTGATACCTGAGGGCTTAAAATTTTAATACTCAAGTCTTCATGGGCATTTGAAAGGGTGCTTGCAGACCTGCTACTAGGGCCTACAATGCAGCAGAGTGGAAAAGGGTTTTCCACTATTGTGACTCCAAGAACCTAGACGTGCTTAAACTGGCAGTCAAAGACATTGTCTGCTATTTGCTTCACCTACAGGAAGTAGGGCTAGCATATATTTGATCTGAAAGAAACACATAGTGATAGATTCCTTACCTTAGAATATCCCCAGGCATCAGACTGGATCCGGAAACTTTTCGTCAGCAGTACCCCTGCGAGTCGGTAGGTGGCGTTGTGCGGCTCCGCGTCCGTCGTTGGCGTCGTGGTCGCCGAGATGACGTCGCGGGCGCTACTTAGACGCCGCCCACGCACTCTGACGTCAGTTCTTTCTTTTTCCGCGCCAGAAACCGCAGATCCGGGAAGAGCAGGAACCCCCAGTCAATTTTTGACTGACTTTTTGAGACTTTTGTCTCCATTTTTTCATCGAGTCTTCGACTCCTAAGGTGCAGTTAGGATGCCCGGTTTCAAGTCCTGCGGGGATTGTCACCGCATGATGTCGGTGACGGACCCGCACCGTGTGTGTCTTTTCTGCCTGGGGCGTGACCACGACCCCAAGTCGTGCTCCGACTGCCGGGCCATGGCGCCGAAGACTTTGCGGGAGCGGTCCCGAAAGTTGCTGGAAGCCCGGCAGTCGGCTCCGTGCCGTTCCAGGTCCAGAGGGAGGTCGAGGGACCGTGCGCGGAGTCACCACCATTCGTCGGGATCCAAGTCTTCGCACTCGGGGTCAGGTAAGGCGAAGCACAAGAAGTCGAAGAAACGCCATCGTTCTCCGACTTCCCCTCGCCGGTCGCGCGACGCGGCTGAGGGTATGGTTGGTGCCACCCCCGTGGCTCCGGCGCAGTCCATGGAGTCGTCGCCCAACTACCCGCCCTGCCCGGGGTCGTCGGCGTCTCCGGCCCAGAAACAGGTGTTCCTGTCGGCCATGGCTCGCCTCTTTGGGCCGTCGGGTCCCGCCGGTGCGCCTTCGGGCCCCGCGGTCCCGCATGGGTGTCCTCGCCGGCGGCTCCGGCCCCAGCGTCGCTGTCGGCTGCAGCCACGGCGCCGCAGGACACCCTTGGATCCAGGCCTGGATCCCGGTCGACGCCGGTTGACCTTGTTACGCCTCCACCGACGTCGACCCCACCGGCACCGATCCTGACGCCGCCCGCTCCTTGGGTCGACGTCGACCTCAGTTTCAGCCCAGAGGTGGACACGGCACTGAGCCGGCGTCGATCGATGCCGTTCTCGACCCTGATTGGGAATTTCTATCCCCATGTCCCTGCTCCTTATTTTCGGCCTGTTGAACAGCCTGAGGAGCAAGGGGAGGACTGGGAGGGGTCTGAGGACCCTCTCGCTGCAGCCTGCGAGTCTGAACAAGACTGGGCTGAGGAATTGGGGGACGCCAGTGGTCTGGATACCTCACCAGACCTTGGCATGCTGTCTCCTCCTACCGTGGCTACGGAGGAGGGCGCCAGTTATGCAGTGGTGTTGCGTAGGGCTGCCGAGGCCCTACACCTCGAGCTCCCTACTGTGGCCGTCAGGACTAACCTCCTGACAGAGGTGCTTCAGCCAGCAGCTACTTCTGCGGAGCCACTGCTTCCTTTCAATGAAGCCCTCTCTGACGTTCTTTTGGGCACTTGGTCCAGGCCCACCACAGGGGCTCCTGTGGATAGGAACGTGGTCCGACGCCATCGCCCGGCTCCGGGTGACCCCATTTTCCTCTCCCAACACCCCACTCCCGAGAGCTTGGTTGTCCAAGCCTCTGCTTCCCCAACCGCCTTCCCTTCCGCACCACCAGATAGGGAATCCAAGAAGCTGGATCAGTTTGGGAAGAAGATTTTCTCTTCCACCAGCTCTGCGCTGCGGTCCGTGAACACCGCATGCCTCTTGGGCCGTTATTTCCACTCTCTGTGGGATACGGGGGCGAATGTGCTGCCCCAGTGTCCGGAGGAGGCCCGGCCTGCTCTCGCCCAGGCTGTTGCAGAGGGGAGAGACGCAGCAAAGTTCATGATCCGTTGTGGTCTAGACACCGCCGACTCACTGGGCAGATCCATTGCAACGACGGTGGCGGTTTGCCGTCACGCCTGGTTGAGAACCACTGGATTTTCGGGGGATGTCCAAAACACCCTTATGGATATGCCCTTTGATGGCCGTCGCCTCTTCGGTGACAAAGCGGACAGCGCATTGGAGAGGTTTAAGGACTCACGGGCTACGGCCAAGTCCTTGGGACTCTCTGCAGTCCGCCCTCCTCCGCCTTCCGCTTTTCGCTCCTTTCGTGGCACAGGAAGGGGCGCCCCGCAGCGTTCGCAACAGAGCCACAGGCCGGCGCAGCAATCATCCCAGCGCGGCCGCAGACGCGGGTTCCGCCGTGGCGGACAAAGGGGCCAGCGGGCGGGTCAGTCCACCACCACCCCGGCCACCACTGCCTCCAAACCTTCCTAGTCCGAACTTTCAGGCCCATCAAACGCCAGTGGGCGGCAGGCTCCGCCATCACCTCCGCCACTGGCGCACCATCACTTCGGACAGGTGGGTTTTAGAGATAGTCCGGAGGGGCTACTCCCTCCCCTTCGAGACTACCCCCCCAGCCATGCCACCTCAATACCACCGCATGTCGGGGGATCACTTGGTGCTTCTTCAGCAGGAAGTTGCGGTCCTCTTGGCCAAGGGGGCCATCGAGCGCGTTCCGACGCACGAAGTAGGTCGTGGTTGTTATTCCCACTACTTTGTGGTGCCCAAGAAGGACAAAGGCCTGCGTCCTATCTTAGACCTCCGGAACGTCAATCGCTTCCTCCGCAAAGAGAAGTTCAAGATGCTCACTCTAGCTCAGGTCTTGTCTGCTCTCGACCCACAAGACTGGATGGTGGCGCTGGACTTGCAGGACGCCTATTTCCACATCCCCGTCCTGCCAGCCCACCGGCGTTACCTACGGTTCACAGTAGGCCACGAGCACTTTCAGTTTACCGTGCTCCCCTTTGGCCTTACCAGCGCCCCTCGGGTGTTCACCAAGGTAATGGCGGTGGTCGCAGCTCATCTGCGCAGATCGGGGGTCTGTCTTCCCCTATCTCGACGATTGGTTGTTGAAGGCGGGCTCGCCGCAGACAGTCGTCTCCCACCTCCAGACTACGGCCGACCTCCTGCACTTGCTGGGGTTCTCCATCAATGTGCCGAAGTCGCACCTGATTCCCTCCCAGAAGCTCCTCTTTATCGGAGCGGTTCTGGACACGGCGCAGTTTCGGGTCTATCCTCCCGAACAGCGAGTCCGGAATATTCGGGGTCTGATTCCCATCTTTCAGCCCTTGTTCCGGGTTTCGGTCAGAGTGACTCTGAGGCTGCTGGGCCTCATGGCCTCCTGCATCCTGCTGGTCAATCATGTCAGGTGGCATATGCGGGCTCTGCAGTGGGACCTGAAGTTCCAGTGGGCGCAGCATCAGGGAAACCTGTCCGATCACGTCCAGATCTCGGAGGGCACTGCTCGACAATTGCAGTGGTGGCTCACGAACCGGCATTGGGTCGACGGCAGATCCCTCTCCCTTCCCCAACCGGAGTTCACAGTGGTGACGGATGCGTCCCTTCTGGGATGGGGCGGCCACATGGGAGAGGCGGAGATCAGAGGCCTCTGGTCTCCGGCGGAGTCCCGGCTCCATATCAACCTTTTGGAGCTGCGGGCGATCAGGCTTGCACTAAAGGCATTCCTTCCCTCTGTCAAGGGGAGAGTGGTGCAGGTGTTCACAGACAACACCACCGCCATGTGGTACTGCAACAAACAAGGCGGGGTGGGGTCGTGGACCCTCTGTCAATAGGCTCTGCGTCTCTGGACATGGCTGGAACATCAGGGCATGTCCCTGGTGGTTCAACACCTGGCAGGTTCTCTGAACGCCAGGGCGGACGAACTCAGCCGCAGGTGCATGCTCGATCACGAATGGCGTCTTCACTCGGAGGTGGCGCAAGGTCTCTTTCAGCAGTGGGGAGAGCCTTGGTTAGATCTATTCTCCACCGAAGAGAACGCGCAATGTCATCAGTTCTGCGCGTTGGAATTTCCAAGGCGGCACTCGCTCTGCGACGCTTTTCGTCGCGGGTGGAGTTGCGGTCTGTTGTACGCCTTTCCGCCTATACCACTTCTGCCCAGAGTGCTGAAGAAGATCAGGCGCGACCGGGCCCATGTCATTCTTGTGGCTCCGGACTGGGCTCGAAGAGTATGGTATCCCGAGCTACTCAGTATGAGCATCGATCCCCTGATCCGACTGCCTCTTCGGGAGGATCTTCTGTCGCAGCAGCAGGGGACGGTCCTCCACCCGAACCTGTCCAGCCTCCACCTCTTTGCGTGGAGATTGAGCGGCGGCAGTTGATTCCCTTCGACTTGCCTCCTGAAGTTTGTGACGTTATTCTGGCAGCCAGGCGTCCCTCTACGAAAGTGGTATACGCCTGCAGGTGGAACAAATTTGTGGCATGGTGCACAGCAAAGGCTGTGGATCCCCTTTCTGCCCCTCTTTCTGAAGTACTACTGTTCCTTCTTTCTTTGGCCCAGCAGGGCTCTGCTCTGGGCACTATCAAGGGCTACCTTTCTGCTATTTCGGCCTTTCTCAGGCTCCCTGATCAGCCCTCTCTTTTCAAGTCCCCTGTTGTAAATAGATTTCTTAAAGGCATTACACACCTTTTTCCTCCTATTCCTTTCGTGATGCCTCAGTGGGACTTGAATCTGGTTCTGACATACTTGATGTGCGCTCCCTTTGAGCCTCTTCACAACTGCCCTCTTCGTCTCTTGACATTGAAGACTGCCTTCCTGGTGGCCATCACCTCCGCTAGGCGGGTGAGTGAGCTCCAGGCTCTTTCTTGTAAGCCTCCTTTCCTTTCAGTCCATCCGGACAAGGTTGTGCTCAGGCCCCGTCCTTCCTTTTTGCCAAAAGTGGTTACGGCCTTTCACATTGGGCAGACTATTAACTTGCCCACCTTCTTTCCGCCTCCGCATCCTTCCAGAGAGGAAGAGAGGCTCCACCGTCTGGACCCAAAACGTGCGCTCTCATTTTATCTTAACCGCACACAGCAGTTCCGGGTGGATGACCAGCTCTTTTTTGGCTACGTTGGCACCAAGAAATGTCGGGCGGTACACAAGAGAACTATCTCCCGCTGGGTTGTCTTGTGCATCAAAGCCTGTTACTCTTTGGCTAAAAAAGAACCTCCGTGGGGCTGCGTGCTCATTCCACCAGAGCTACTGCAGCCACTATTGCATTGGGACGTGGTGTCCCCCTGCAAGACATCTGTCAGGCAGCCATGTGGGCCTCGCTGCACACGTTTACCAAGCATTATTGCCTGGACAGCCAAGTCCGGAGAGACGGCTTCTTTGGCCGTTCTGTTCTCCGTGACTTTCTGGTGTGATCTTAGTTCGCAGACCCACCACTGGGGTTGGTATTGCTGGGGTATCTATTCTAAGGTAAGGAATCTATCACTATGTGTTTCTTTCAGATGGACAAGTTACTTACCTTCGGTAACGATATATCTGTAAGAAACATTAGTAGTGATAGATTCCTTACCGCCCCACCCATCCTCCCCGTTCTGCGAACTGATTTCTAGGGTTAAGGTCATCCCTTTCAGGGCCCTAGTTTCAATGCACCAGTGGTCAGTATCTTGCATGGCTCTGCGTTCCTGGCACGGAAAGTCGTGTACAGAACTGACGTCAGCGCGCGTGGGCGGGGTCTAAGTAGCGCCCGCGACGTCATCTCGGCGACCACTACGCCAACGACTGAGTCGGAGCCGCACGACGCCACCTACCGACGCGCAGGAGTACTGCTGACGAAAACTTTCCAGATCCAGTCTGACGCCTTTGGATATTCTAAGGTAAGGAATCTATCACTACTAATGTTTCTTACAGATATATCGTTACCGAAGGTAAGTAACTTGTCCTTTATGGCATCTTGCAGCCATCGCTGCATATTTGAGAAATAGAGAGCATTCTTCTCCGTTCAAAATTTCCATCATTAAAGCCTTTATAGAAGGCCTTGCGAGTGATTCCACCTTGAGTGTCACCTGCTTCTATCTGGATCCTCAGTATAGTACTCAAAAGACTCATGATCCCCGCCCATTTGAGACGTTGCATTCCTGTCTTCCAATATCTCTCTTGGAAAGTGGCTTTCCTCTTATGCATCACCTAACTAAGGGCCATCTGTGAGTTTCAAGCCTCATTTTGCAAGAACCTTTTATGCAGGTTCATGTAGATAGGGTTGTTTCTAGAACTGAACCTAAATTTCTTCCTAAGATGGTCTCTCCTTTCCACCTTAATCAAACAATTGAGCTACCAGTCTTTTTCCATCGTCCAGACTCTAGAGCAGAAAGGGCCCTTCATACCCTATATATTAAAAGAACCTTAATGTACTACATATAACCAAGCCTTTTTGGAAAATTCAACAACATTTTATTCCTTTTGCTAAACCTCATAAAGGTCATCCAATATCAAAAGCTGACATAGTTAGAAGGATTGTTAAATGTTTCTAATAGAGACTTCTAACCACAGATTTCCCCAGGCAGCAGACTGGATCCGGAAAATTTCGAAGCAGTACCTCTGGCGGAAAGTGGCACCAACAGCTCCGCACCAATGTCGTCTGTGCCACGTGACATGCACTGGCCCATTTAGACTCCATCAATGCATGACTGACACCCACCTAGTCTGTCTGTGGTGCCGTGGGTCATCCCATTACTCCACGACTTGCGATGACTGTGTGCAGATACACCCCAAGGTTATCCGGGAGCGTGAGACAAATCTTTTCATTGCCTCTCACTGGAAGGCCCTGTGGCGGTCGAAGGTCTGGGCCTATCCCTGTCTTGTTCCTGCGACAGCTCGCCAGACAACTCTCCATTCCGGTCACATTCATCTGGTAAGTCTAAGAAAAAGAAGAAATGCAAGCAGGGTTCTTCCTCATCGCGCCACCGGTAGAGGCGCATAGATGTTGATATTCTAGGACCCGCTCCCGTTCCATGAAGTAGGCTCTGATTTCTGCTCAGCACCAGCCCAGGTTCCCCAGTCCCAAGCTACCGCTGCCCAGATCCAGAGTTTCTAAGCAACGTTGATGTTCTTATTTGCACTGTCAGCTTTTTCTGGTGCACCTTCAGGCCCCATGGAGCCGAGAGGTTCTCCCAACTGAACCTTCACTGGCAGGACCTTTCTCTGCGCTGGTTGGGCCCTCTTGATCCGCACGGAATCCACCCTGCTGTCTCTACCCCTGCTGGAGTATCGGCTGTCTTCGCAGGCACCAGATGCCCCAGGCCTGTCTGACCTGACACTGCATTGGGCCAACCTTGTCCAGACCTGCCTTAGATGCCGTTTTTGACGAATACTTCTGATTCGGACACCTTTCCCCAGCCCCAGACCAGAGAAAATTTATTCCATTACGTTTTTGCCATTCATACATGTGTGAGGAGGACATTGGCCAGTATCAGGAGAATAACTGGTACGATGAGCTTTGAGCAGCTTGACACCTCACTAGATTTGCAGATATGCTAGCCCTCCAGCTGCCGGTACAGGAGGTCAAAACAAATCTCCTGTCAGAGGTGCTGCAGCCTGGTCACACTTCAGCTGTGCCTCTACTCCCATTAAATGAGGCCCAGACGGATGTTTGGGGCCTGGGCCAATTCCTGTTTGGGGTGCCTGCCAATTGCCATATTGATCGTAGTCATTGGCCGGCACTGGGGGATCCAGTCTTTATCCAGTATTGGATCTTTCATAGATTCACATTCTTGAATCATCCCCGCCATCGAGGTGGGAGTCTCACGGTAAAAATAAATATATATACATACAGCAGTAGTAAAACATATTATATTAGGCTATAATGGACTGCCCAGTCACTGCAGTAGCCCATCCTTGTCCTTTTGTAAAGTGAGCCAAATTTGAAACACAGCCAATCAGGCTCTAGCACCCTCTAGAACACTGCACAGAGAGGCAAGTCCCTCAGATTTTCTACCGCACGTCAAGTGACAGGGAGTCGCCCTGAGCTCTGCTCAGTTTTTTCTACTTCTATTGGATTTCGTGAGTACAGAATGTCTGATACTTCTAAAAAAGGTTTATTCAGGCCTTGTGGGTCTTGTGGGAAAAAGAGACTACATTTTGAAGATCCCCACAAGGAGTGTATTTATTGCCTTTACCCTGCTCATAAAGTCAAGGACTGTAGGATTTTCAGAACCTTTTCATCTAAAACCTTAGAAGACAGGGAAGGCAGATTGCTTCTTTGGCTGGAGAGGCTAAAATCTAAAACCTCTGTGGTGTCGGATGATGAAGGCAGTGGTAGTACTCAGACGTCAGTCCAGCTGACTAAGAAGAGGGACAGGTCTGAAAAATCTCCTGAGAGACTTAAAAAATCTTCTAAAAGGTCACTTCATGAGACTATGCACTATACCTCTAAAAAAGGGAAGCTGCCATTCTCTTCTGAGGAAAAATCTGGAGAAAAAAACTACCACGAAAACACCTCAAAAAGCTGCCTTCAAACAGCCTAAAACTCAGTCTGCCAGGTCATCCTCGCCGTCGAAAAAAGCATCGTCGACAAAACTGCCCCCGACCTCGTCAACGCTTACTTTGTCGACGGAACCATTGACGAAGACTGTGCCATCGTCGCCGATAATCTCCTCGCCGCCGAAAACCTCTTTGCCGTCTGCTACTTCACTGTCGACGGTACCACCGGCGACGACAGTCTCTCCTCCGTCGACGTCTCTCCCGTCGGCGATATCGTCGTCGACGCCTCCACCGTCGACGACGACCACTGTTTCGACAACATCATCGTCGGCGATGGTCCTTCCGTCGACTGCCTCTACGACGACTACATCAACGTTGACGACAGTCATGTCAACATCAACGATATCTGTGTCACAGTCGACGGTCATCTCGTCGACGCCTCTACGGAGAAGGCCTTCTTCCTTGCTAGTAACACCAATATTGTCATCCAGATACTCGTCTACGATCTCGTGGACGAGAGGTTTTTACCAGGACCCTTCATATATATCTCTTTTGCCTCCTAGCAATTTTTTGGAGGAATCCGAGGATGATGGGCTGTTCAGTCCAGCTCGCAGCCCCTCTCAACTTCATGTAAAGTTCCAAGAGGAGGAAGATGAAGATGAGTATTATGGACATTATCAACCTATGCAAAGACCTCAGGTATTGCTACCTCGTCAAGAGCCTATGGTGCAAAAGCCTGTGGCATTAGTGCAGGACTTGACCGCTATGCTGCAGGACTACCATACACGCTTTCCTACTGCAGCAGGTTCTGTTCAAAGACAACCCTCTCCTCCGCCTGCGCTAGATACAGCAGGACCTTCTGTTCCTACGACGGAAGCTCAAGATCTTTTGCCTGCCTCACAAGATCAGAGTGTGCAGGATGATGACGACTATACAGTCGCTGAGGAAGGTGAACTCCCTAAGACACCTACTACCATCGATGAGGGAGAGGATTATTTAATTCCAACACTGTCTCCACCGGCTCCTCAGGCAATTGATTCTCCTCCGGAGGACATTGGAGGTTTTCATGCCATCATGGAAAGAGCGGCAAACTGTTTTTACCTCCCTATGCCTGTTAAGCAGTCCGACTGCTTTTTATATGATTTCAAAGACCAGAACAGGAAATCTGTCCGCGCTATTCCCATCATTGACCATATTTGGGAAGAGGGTGTTAAAATTATGAAGAATCCTTTCTCTGTACCTCCAATTCTTTCCAGAGTTGACAAAAAGTATAAGGCCCCAGATGATGCCCCTGCATGCCTGACCGGACAGCCTAGGCCAGATTCTGTGATCTCCCAGGCTGCACAACAGAGATCTAGAAATCCTTCAGTGCCAATAACTGCACCACCTGAGAAAGATGGAAGGAGACTGGATAATATTGGGAAAAGATTCACCACCATGGCAGGTGCGTCTGTGCGTGCTGCTAACACCTTGGCAATTTTGGGAAGATACAACCGCCAAATGTGGTCTGATGTTGCTCCGTACCTCGAACTTTTGCCAGATGACAAAAAACAAGAGGCAAGAAAAATTCTCCTTGAAGGGGAGAGGGCAGCATCTGAGATAATTGACATCTCCATGGATTTGGCTTCTCTAGGTTTTCGGCAGCTGGCTGGAGCAGCAGTTCTCCGTAGACAAGGATGGCTTAAGTCTACCACCTTTCGCCCGGAAGTGCAGAGCAAGATACTAGAAATGCCATTCGATGAGGATGCGCTCTTTGGCAAGCACATCAACGATGCCTTACAAGAAATTAAAAAGGACATGGACACAGCTAAAGCCTTGGGCACACTTCAGTTTAGGAAAACACCTTTTCGAGGCGCCCGTGGCAGAGGGTCTTACGCATTTCGTGGGAGCTACCAAAAATATCAACCCCAGAATTATCAATATAGATATGGCTATCAGCAGCAACAATCTTACAGAGCCCCCCCCTGTTGCCGCTTACTCCAGACAGCAAAACAAGAGAAAACAGCCCCAGCAGGTCAGAGATAATACCAGGAAACAGTGACACCTCCCTAGCACCTGCTACAATTCGGCCATGCATCAACCCCAAAATTTTGAATATTTCTCTACATTTCGACCAATGGAAGAAAATAACTTCGGACAAATGGGTACGGGACATAGTCAAATTTGGTCATACCCTAGAATTTGTAAAGATCCCTCTGCCCCATCCACCTCTAAAGAAAACTCCACCTCATCTCAGTGTCCTCAAAGAAGAAGCCAGAATTATGCTCCAGAAAGGAGCTATAGAAAGAGGTCCCCACTCCCAAGTGGGGAAAGGTTTTTACTCCCGTTTCTTTCTGATAAAGAAAAAGTTGGGGGAGTGGAGGCCAATTCTAGACCTAAGGAGATTCTGCAGCTCCTCGATCATGCAGATGTCATGACGACACTAGATCTGCAGGATGCATATTTTCACTTCCCTATCCATCCCAAACATCGAACGTTTCTCTGTTTCTCTGTTTCACTGTGGCAGGTGCTCATTTTCAATTCAGAGTTCTCCGTTTTGGTCTGCGATCAGCTCCAAGAGTTTTCACAAAATGTCTAGCGCCAGTCGCTGCTCATCTCAGGCTGCAGGGCCTGCAGCTGTTCCCTTACTTAGACGACTGGGTAATAAAAGCACCGACTTTTCATCAAACTTCAAAAGCAACGTCAACTTGCCTTCAAATGTTTCAATCCCTGGGGCTATCGCTCAACTTTCAAAAGTCACTTCTACATCCTTCTCAAAGGACGCAATTTCAAAGGGCAGTTTTGGACACTATCCAAGACAAGGCATCCTTGTCCACAGAAAGGCAATCACACCTGATTTCTCTAGCTGCAAAGTTAAGAGGAAGAAAGTTAGCTTCTGTGAGGCTAATAAAATCTCTTCTCGGAATGTTGTCCTCTGCAATCTTATTAGTACCTCACTCTCGTCTCAGAATGAGACCTATACAAGAAGAACTAGACAATCAATGGCTTTAGGTGACCGGATCGTTCGACGACCTGGTAAGGATAACTCCAGTCATGCGACCAGCTCTGCTCTGGTGGCAGCGCTCCAGCAATCTCTCGACAGGGCTAACTCTCCTTTCTTGAACACCAGAGTTCGTCCTTACTACAGATGCTTCTCTCGAAGGATGGGGGCTCACCTTCAAGATCTTCGCATAAGGGGGAAATGGTCCAAAGCGCTTGCAAAGATGCACATCAACTTCCTGGAGCTTCGAGCCATATTTCTAGCCTTACAGGCTTTCCTCCCAAGGCTTCAGGGATCATTGGTCCTCATAAGGACGGACAATACCACATGCATGCATTATCTAAACAAGCAAGGGGGAACACGCTCTCACATCCTATCTCAGGAAGCTCAAGAGATATGGAAATGGCTTCTCTCTCACCACATATCTATAAAGGTAGAACATCTGCCTGGAATAAAGAAGAGTCTAGCAGACACCTTAAGCAGCACTTCCAATTCTTGCCACGAATGGGATCTAGATCAGACAGTCCTCGAGTACATTTTCCAGATGTGGGGCAAGCCCAACTTGGATCTCTTCGCTTCCAAGACAAATCGGAAATGCCAATTCTATGACAGCTGGGAACCAGAAAAGGGTTCTTGGGGAAACGCTTTTATGATGAGATGGACGGAGATCTTCGCCTACGCATTCCCCCCCTTTCCGTTACTCCCGAGACTTCTGATGAAGTTGAAAATGGAGCCATGCCGAATAATTCTCATAGCCCCACTGGTTCACAGAGCTTCTCCTACTCTCAGAATGCAGACCTTGTCGCCTTCCAGTATTCCCAACACTGTTGACATTGAGCAAGGGTCAGATTCTCCATCCACATCCAGCCCCGCTGCAGCTACATGCCTGGCTTCTGAACTCTCTGAATTCAAGGAGTTAGATTTGCCTCAGGACTGTAGAGACATGCCTACTAAAGCAAGGGCACCATCCACGATTAAGACCTACACTCTCAAATGGAAACGTTTTTGTTCATGGTGTCTTAATAATGATGAACATCCTCTTGAGTGTTCTCCGGACAAAATTTTACCTTATCTGCTTTCACTGGCTAAATCTGGCCTTATGTTCACCTCTATTAAGCTACATCTGGCCGCCATCTCTACTTACAGGCGTCCTCTGATGGCCCATCTCTTTGCTCTAGTTGATTGGTCAAGCAGTTCATGAAAGGACTCTTCAGAGCATATCCTCCAATAAGAGCTCCTCCTTCTGAATGGAGACTTAATCTGGTTTTGGCGCAGCTTATGAAGCATCCCTTCGAACCAATTCACAGAGCTGAGCTTAAATATTTCTCCTGGACGGTTGCTCTTTTGTTGGCTCTTACTTCCGCAAGGAGAGTCAGCGAAATACAAGCATTTACTATTAAAGAGCCATACCTTCGCTTTACCAATGGCTATCTTCTCCTCAGGACGAATCCTACTTTTATTCCTAAGATTCCATCGTTTTTCCATCTTAATGAGCCGATTATTCGGCGTACATTCTTTCCCAGTCCTTCTTCCCCGGCTGAGAAGGCTCTTCATTCTCTGGATGTAAAGAGATGTCTCAAATTTTATCTGTCACATACTAAGCCCATCCGAAGGTCGGATCAATTGTTTGTGTCCTATGGTGCGCAAAAACCAGTTACGGCAGTGACTAAAGCAACAATTGCAAGGTGGATTGCATCAGCTATTCAATTTTGCCACTCTAATGCTGGAAGTCCTCTTTCTGTCAAACCTAAAGTTCATTCCACAAGAGCAGTGTCATCATCAGCAGCACTTTTTGCTGGAGTGCCATTGGATAAAATTTGCTGTGCTGCAACTTGGAAAAATGTACATACGTTTACTAAGCATTACTGCTTGGATTTGGCTACAGAAGCAGAATCCGCTGTAGGACAAGCAGTTTTACGCAACCTTTCCCAATAAGGTAAGCCTCTGTTTTGGAGGTGATTATTTATTAAATACTAGTTCAATGTATTTGCTTCACATGTTAATGCCGGTTCATTTTCTCTTTATGCATAAATGCTTCTTTCATATTGTATTGCATATTTGTAGATATGTTGATGTATCTCTTTTTATGAGGTATCTGTGTCATTCATATGATACCCACCATCCGCTAAAATTCAATAGTTTAACTGCTAGCTATTCTGATTCAAGCATGTGACTCTATGAAAGATCCAATACTGGATGAGAAAACGAGTTACTTACCTGTAACTTCAGTTATCCAGTATTGGTATCTTTCATAGATTCACATGCGACCCACCCTCCTCCCCGGAGAGGCTTCCCTTATTACTGTTTTATAACTTGTCGTCACTTGTGCTTGAAAATGTGAGGGACTTGTCTCTCTGTGGAGGGTGCTAGAGCCTGATTGGCTGTGTTTCAACTTTGGTCCTTTTTACAAAAGGACAAGGATGGGCTACTGCAGTGACTGGGCATGCCATTATAGCCTATTATAATATGTTTTACTACTGCTGTGTATATATATATATATATATATATATATATATATATATTTATTTATTTTTACCGTGAGACTCCCACCTTGACGGCTGGGATGATTCAAGCATGTGAATCTATGAAAGATGCCAATACTGGATAACTGAAGTTACAGGTAAGTAACTCGTTTTCTTCTTTCTTAACACCCATCCCCTGAGAGTCTGGTGGTGCAGGACTTTGTCAGCAAAATTAATCTGAATGTGTTCACCTCGGCATCTCCTGACAGAGAATTGAAACGCATTGACACGTTTGTACACAGTGTGTTATCATCCGTTAGTCTGGGTCTCTGATCTGTGAAAACCTCCTGTCTTTTGTGATGTTATTCCCATGCCCTTTGGGATTCTGTGGCCCAAGTCCTGCCCATGGTCTCTGAGGAAACCAGGACTATTCTGCCCCTGGTCATTTAGGATAGTTGTGATGGGGCTAAATTTACAATTTGCTGATGGCTGAATACAGCAGATTCTTTGGGCAGGGCCGTTGGTAACAGCGTGGCCCTCCGTCAACATACTTAGTTGCGGTCCACGGGGTTCTCGGGGGATGTCCCAACTAGTCTTGTGGATATGTCCTTTGATGGCTCCAGACTTTTTGGGGATAAGGTAGACTGTGCTGGAGCGCTTTAAGGAGACTAGAGCAAAGGCCTGTTCACTTGGATCGTCAACCGTCCCATGTCAACCTCCTGGCCACTTCCGACCCCCAGTGTAAAGGGGGGGTGGAACGACTGGATGGGGGTTTCGGCCTCTAACTGCTGCCATGGGCCCAACAATCACACCTACCCTTTCCAGGCCGCGTGTGGGGGTCCGATAACTCACATGGGCAACAGACCGCATTCAAGCTAGTCCATCATCCCTTGCCACCCCTCCTAAGCCTCTTTGACGGGTCCTAACCGGCGTACAGCCACCCTGTTGGTGGCAGGATTCAGCAGTTCCTGCCAGGGTGGCAGTCTATCACCTCGCACAAGTTAGTGCTACAGATAGTTCAGCGGGGTTACGGTCTCCCATACTTGGACACCTCGCCATCCTTGCCGCCGTCCCTAGATTGGCTGACGGAGAGCCATCTGTCCCTTTTGCATCAGGAATTCCAAGCTCTTTTGGCCAAAGGAGCTATAGAGAAGGTGCTGGAGCCAGAAGTAGGTTGTTTTTGTTATTCCCGCTACTTTCTGGTGCCCAAGAAAGAAATAAGACTTTACAGGATCTTTGAACTTAAGGGTGGTCAAGCTCAGCTATCGACGCCTAGCGGATTACGAGTGACGGTTGTACCCAGGAGTGACACAATGTTGCTTCTGTGTATGGGGAGGACATTGGCTTGATCTGTTCACCGCCGCCGAGTACGCACAATGTCAGCACTTCTGCCCCTTGGAGTTTCTACGGTGGCTCTTGCTTGGCGACACATTCTGTGTAGAGTGGAACTCTGGACTCCTGTACCCCTTTCTGCTAAATATTAGTCCTTACTCCTGTCAGAGTTTTTAAGAAGATTAGGACAGACCGGGCCCAGGTAATCATAGTGGCACCAGATTGGGCACGGAGAGTATGGTATCCCAAACTTTTGAGCTGGAGCATCTGTCTTCCGATCAGGCAGCCCCTTTGGGAGGATCTTATATCTCAGCAGCAGGGCAGGGTCCTGCACCCGAACTTGCAAACCCTCCACCACCATGCGTGAAGATTGAGCGGCAGCAGTTGAGTGCGTTTGACATTCCTCCAAAGATGTGGATGTTATCTTTGCATCCAGGCATCCCTCCACTAAATCTGTATATGCCTGCTTTTGGAACACATTTGTGGCTTGGTGTGCAACCAGCCAGGTCGACCCGCTTCGTGCCAAGCTGACCAAGGTTTTGTTTTTCCTGTTATCTTAAGCCCAGCAAGGCCTTGCTTTGGGCACTGTTAAAGGTTATCTGTCAGATATTTCTGCAAGTTTTCTGGACCAGCCTTCCCTGTTTAGTTTACCTGTTGTGATGCAGTTACTTAAGGGGTTCAACATTTGTTTCTCTCTTCACCTTTCGATATGCCCCAGTGAGATTTGAATTTAGTTTTCACCTTCCTCCTTTGTTCTGCATTTGAGCCCATGCATAGCTGTCCTCTCAGATTGCTCACCCTTAAAACAGTCTACTTGGTGGTCATTACATCAGCCTGGAGAGTGAGTGAACTTCAAGCTCACTCTTCGACCCTCCATACACTTTAATCTATCCGGACAAGTTAGTACTTCAAACCTGTGACCCTTTTTTGTCTAAGGTAGTGACTCCTTTAATGTAGGGTAAACTATCATCCTTCCAATGTTCTTCTCTCCACCCTACCTCTAAAAAAGAGGAACAACTTCATTACCTGGTCCTAAAGAGGCCGGTTTGGTTTTATATTGATCTTATGTGAAATCACTGTGTGGACGATCAGCTCTTTATCAGGTTCATGGGAGCGTAGTAAATAAAGGCGGTGCAGAAAAGACCCATTTCCCTATGCATCATATTGTGCATAAGGATCTGCTGTGCACTGGTGAAGAAGTAGCCCCCAATAGGCTCATTCGCCCAGGAGTGCCTATTCTGGTCAACAGTCGGGCTGCTATGTGGGTTTCCCTCCAGATGTTCAAGAAGCACTATTGTCTTAACAGCCAGGTCCAGTGTGATTGGCATTTGGTTCATTCGGTCTTGCAGGACTTTTTGGTTTGAGCCAGTTTACAGACCTACCTCCTAATAGGTCCTGCTCTGGTATATATTATAAGGTGAGGAATCTGTGGTTAGAAGTCGCTATCAGAAGACTAGTTACTTACCTTCGATAACTCCTTTTCTGGTAGACTCTAACTGCAAATTCCTCACCAACCCTCCCGTCCTCCACGTTCTCTGAATTGACTCTTTATCCTTTAAAAGATCCTAATCTAGGAATCTGCATAATGGTCATTACCAATATAGATTTGGCTCTGCGTCTGCAGGTGTGGAAGAGTCAAGAAAGCAACTGATGTCAGCACGAATGGGTGGTGCCCATGTAGGCCTGCGGACAATGGTGCAGATTTGCAGGCGCCACAATCCAGCACGCAGAGGTACTGCTTCAAAGTTTTCCGGATCCAGTCTAGCGCCTGGGGGAATATTCTAAGGTAAGGAATATGCAATTAGATAGTGTCTACCAGAAAAGGCGCTACCAAAGGGAAGTAACTTGCTCATCCAAACTTGTTAACTTTAAGCCAAAAGGACCCTCTCCACTACCCCCTAGGCCGCTCTCTACTAGGAAGGAGGAAGCAATTATGGCATTTCCAGAGAATAGTCTCATTGCTGAAATATTGAAAGCATCAACATGGTCAACCCCACACACTTTTACCAAACACTACTGTGTGGATATTCTTGTCCATCAGCAGGCTAGAGTTGGATAAACAGTATTAAGAACTCTAACTACAGCCACACATGCTGTGAACACAATATGTTACTTAACCTGTAAGCATCTGTTTGTAGGTTGTAGTGCTGAAGAGTCTCATGCGCCCACCTTCCTCCCCGGAGTCAGTGTATTGTTTGCAGACCTCTGTTACATTAACCCGTTAAGTGCTTCTGTCGGCCAACGGCCGTCGCGAGCACTACCTCGGTAGTGCTGCGCACGTCCGTTGGCCGACGCGGCCCCGCCTGCTTAATAGAACGTTCCGCACTGGCGCGGAACGTTCGAAGCAGTTAACCGGTTAAGTATATATAAATTACTGTTCGAGGCATATGAGCTGTAGATCAGATGCTATGCATAGATCACCATCTATTGTTGGGTCCGGAGGTTTGCACCTTGTTTTTCTTCGAAGAAGTCTTTCTAGTCACGAGGTATGTGACTCTTCCTTTCGGTGATAGTGCGCATGGGCATCGACTCCATTGTTGGATAGTTTTTTTTCCGCCATCAGGTTCGGACGTCTATCGTTGCGCTCCGGTTCGACACCGTTCCTTCGGTTTCCCTCGGTACGCAAGATACACACCCTCGACGGTATTGTTTTCGTTCGCGTCTCCCTTTCTATCGCGTATTGTAATTACTTAAAATAATCTTTCGAACAGAAAGTTTGTGGAAGGCTGTCGTGCCTACCCGCGTCGGGTCGACCTGCAGTCGATGGAACGAACTCCCTTCAAATTCTGCCCTCGGTGCCACGCGAAATACCCGCGCACCGACTCACACGAAGTGTGTAATCTGTGTTTGTCCCCAGAACACAGAGAACAAGACTGCGACGCATGCCAGGCTTTCCGCTCCAGGAAAACACTTTGCGACCGTCGGGCTCGACGTTGCCACATGCAGAGCCAGCACACAAGCTCCATTCCGGACATCTTCGAGTCGGACGAAGAGGTCGCCGAGGCCATGGGAACCGAGGAGGAGCAGGAGCCGGCCGCCATCTCAGAGCTCGACTCAGACCAAGAGGAGGACATCCCACATGGTCAACGTACCGTGAGTACACCTCCCCCCTCATCCCAAGAGACAATTTCAGTTAAAAAGAAGGCTCCGGTCCAACCCGCGCCCTCGGGCCCCTGTCGGCACCGAGATCACGCTTCTGACGCTCCACCCTCTGGCTCGGCACCGAAGCCTACCAAAAAGCCTTACGGCTCCGAAAAGACTCCCTCCAAGCCCATTTCGGAGCCCAAACCTTCGGGGTCGAAACATAAGTCCGACACCGACCCCCACCGTTCGGCCCCGAAAAAATCGTCGGATCCGAAGACATCAACGGTTTCGACTCCGGCACCAAAACTTTCGTCGCCGAAACAGACAGAAGTGCAGAAAACAACTACAAAGCCCAGTTTTGATGCCCCAATTGGCAAACCGGATCCGAAACAAAAGCTTTTGTATATCCATCCACAGACTGGTCATATCACCACTAAAGTGACTCTAAAAAGAAGGACTGATGCAGAAGAAGAATACCACATACCTTTAACAAAGAGATCTGTTGGAACTAACCCTTCCCCTCCTCCTCTTCCTCCACCTATTCTTCCTTCATCACCACCTTCCCCTCAGATTCAACCAATTTTGCCTGAACATTCACCCCCACATACACCTGACAACCAGGATGATGGGGATGATGATCAAGATTGGGATGATGATCAGCCATTACAAGACCCATGGGACGATTATAACACCAATTCGCCCACGGGCAATGATCCTGGTTTGTACCGTACCAAACCCTCTCCAACAGATGATAGTGTAGGCTACATGGAGTTACTGGGTAGAGCTGCCAACTACCATGGGGTGCAGCTACATAAGGAGTCATTAGAAGATTTCCTCTTTGAAACCCTCAGTACCACACAGAAATCATCAAATACACTACCCATGCTTAAAGGGATGGTCAGGCATGTAGATGACATTTTTAATGACCCAGTCAGAGCTCGTATTCTTACCCCTAGAGTGGACAAAAAGTACAAGCCAGCACCATCGGACCCAGCATATATAAGGGGACAATTGCCACTAGACTCCCTGGTTGTGTCCAATGCAAGAAAAAGAGCCAACTCCCAGACAACAGGAGAAGCTCCACCTCCTGATAAGGAATCAAAACTTATTGACGCTTCAGGGAAAAGGGTAGCTTCTCAAGCAGCCAATTTCTGGCGCGTCTCCAACACTCAAGCACTGTTAGCGCGATACGACCGTGCGCACTGGGATAAAATGGAACAACTGATCAAATATTTACCCCCGGAACACAAATCAAAAGCACAAGATCTGGTTCATGAAGGGCAACTTATTGCTATTAATCAAATAAGATGCTCTTTAGATGCTGCAGACACTGCTGCTAGTGCTATAAACATTAGTGTCCTTTTAAGGAGACATGCCTGGCTCCGTATATCTGGTTTTAAACCGGAGGTTCAAACCTCCATTTTAAATACCCCATTCGATAAGGAACATTTATTTGGTCCAGTGGTAGATTCTTCACTTGTGAAAATGAAGAAAAATACTGAGGTAGCCAAATCTATGGGAGCCCTTCAGTCCACACAAGGTCGTGCTTCCTTTCGACGCTCCTTTTACCGAGGAGGTTAAAAAAATACCTCATCAGAAGCCACCTCCACTTATAAGGGCAATAACCAACCCTCTCCATCTAGGGGTTATTTCAGGGGAGGTTACAGGGGTAACAACAGTAAGGGCAGGGGCCGGGGTTCAAACACACGCAACTCCCCCGCCAACACAAAGCAGTGACTTGCCTTCACTTCCCCCCGACTACTCAACACCTGTCGGGGGAAGACTGTCAGATTTTCTACCAATCTGGCAATCAATAACAGACAATTGGGTACTCCAAATTATCCGTTCTGGTTACTGCCTGGAATTTATCAACACGCCTCCAAATATTCCACCAAAGCCCCACAAACTGCCACCAGACCACCTATACCTCCTCAAACAAGAGGTTCAGTCTCTACTTCTAAAAGGGGCTATAGAGCCTGTGCCGCCCCAACATCATTGGTCGGGCGTATACTTCTTTTATTTCCTGATTCCCAAAAAAGACGGTTCTCTCAGACCAATTTTAGATCTGAGAACTCAACCGGTACATTGTCAGACCATTTTCACATGGTGCCACTTCAACAGGTACTTCCTCTGCTACAGAAAGGCGACTTTCTATCTACTCTAGATCTAAAAGACGCCTACTTTCATATACCAGTTCACCCTGCTCATCACAAATTCCTCAGGTTTGTGGTAGCGGGTCAGCACTGTCAGTTCAGGGTACTCCCATTCGGTGTCACCACCGCCCCCAGAGTCTTCACAAAGTGTTTAGCCGTAGTAGCTGCTCACCTAAGGAGACAAAGCATCCACGTCTTCCCGTACTTAGACGACTGGCTCATCAAAGCCAACACATACCAACAATGTCTGCAGCACACTTTCAGGACGATTTGCTTACTGCATCAACTAGGGTTCACAATCAATGTACCAAAGTCACATCTCCAACCAACCAATACAAAGGACTACCTAGGAGCCACAATAGATAGTCAAAAAACTCTCGCTTTTCCCAGCTTAGCCAGAATTCGAAATATTCAGGCTTTAGTTCTCCGCTTTCAACCCAACCATTGGTTTCCAGCTCGAACTTACATGCAGCTACTGGGAATGTCATCCTGCATCATGATCGTTCCCCATGCCAGACTGCACATGTGTCCACTTCAAGAATGCTTAGCCAGTCAGTGAAACCAGTCACAAGGTCTATTGACCCATCTAGTGTTGGTAACCGGCCGTACTCATCCCTCTCTGCAGTGGTGGAGAACACAAAATGTATCAAAAGGGCGGCTGTTCATCGACCCGGTTCCACAGACAGTACTGACAGCGGACGCGTCCCTCACTGGCTGGGGAGCTCATCTACAACAGCACACAGTGCAAGGCTTGTGGAGCCAACAACAAAAGTTGCTCCACATCAACCACCTAGAGCTGCTTGCAATATTTCTAGCACTCAAGGCGTTTCAAACTCACCTACAGGGCAAAGATGTCCTAATTCGCACAGACAACATGACAGCCATGTATTAAATACAAAAACAGGGGGGGACACACTCTCTCCAATTGTCCCACTTAGCCCAAGACACCTGGAGGTGGGCCATTCACCACAAACTTTATCTCCTAGCGGAACACCTCCCAGGAGTCGACAACCAGATTGCAGATCTCCTCAGCAGACAGACACAGCAAATACACCAGTGGGAACTCCACCCTCAGGTCCTCCTTCCATACTTTCAACGTTGAGGAGTCCCTCACATAGACCTGTTCGCCACATACCAAAACGCAAAATGCCCAAACTTCGCGTCCAGGTATCCACACCCATTGTCCAAAGGCAATGCACTATGGATGAATGGGTCAAGGATATTTGCTTACTCTTTTCCGCCTCTCCCACTCATTCCATTAGTGGTTCGGAAACTCAACCAAGCGTCCCTGACACTAATCCTAGTTGCTCCCACATGGGCACGTAAACTTGGTTCACAACCCTATTGGAACTCTCAGTAGTTCCTCATCAAAAACTGCGTCTTACACCCAATCTCCTCACACAGAGTCATGGAGACATAAGACATCCAGACCCCAGTCAACTCAACCTGGCGATCTGGCTCCTGAAGTCTTAGAGTTTGACTATCTTAATCTACCGCCAGACTGCATGAATATTATCAAAGAGGCTTGGCGTCCTACCACAAGAGCCTGCTATGCAGCAAAGTGGAAGCGGTTTGTGATATACTGTAATAACAACCACATCAACCCTCTAGATGCTTCTGTACAAAACATTATTTGTTACATCTACAAGGTTCCAATTTAGCGTACACTTCCATACGCTTATATCTCGCTGCAATAGCTGCATACCTCCAGAATAGACAACATCTATCTCTTTTTAGAGTGCCTGTTATCAAAGCCTTTATGGAGGGACTCAAAAGAGTCATTCCCCCGAGACGTCCACCTGCTCCAGTATGGAATCTCAACTTTGTTCTCACCAGACTAATGGGTCCAGCCTTTGAGCCATTGCACGAATGTGAACTGCAATTTCTCACATGGAAAGTTGCTTTCCTCGTTGCTATCACATCACTCAGAAGAGTGGGTGAGCTTCAGGCGTTAAATATAGATAAACCCTTTTTACAAATGCACCAAAATAAAGTGGTTCTTCGGACTAATCCTAAATTTCTTAATAAAGTCATTTCTGCTTTTCATATCAATCAATCTGTTGAGTTACCTGTGTTCTTCCCTCAACCAGATTCAGTGGCAGAACGTGCACTACACACATGAGATGTGAAGAGAGCATTGCGTTATTACATAGAAAGGACAAAAGCTTTCCGTAACACAAACCAACTTTTTGTCGCTTTTGCTCCACCACACAAAGGCATTCCCATATCAAAATCAGGTATTGCAAGGTGGATAGTCAAGTGTATTCAAATATGCTATGCAAAAGCTAAACGAACGTTAACAGTTCCCCCTAGAGCACACTCTACACGCAAACTGGGGGCTTCTATGGCATTCCTAGGAAATATACCCATAGATGACATTTGCAAAGCTGCAACAGTGTCTACACCTCACAACTTCACAAAATACTATTGTGTAGATGTGTTAGCAAGACAACAAGCTAGGGTGGGCCAGGCAGTTTTACGTACACTATTT
The DNA here is from genome assembly GCA_963921515.1 of Calotriton arnoldi. Lineage (NCBI taxonomy): Eukaryota > Metazoa > Chordata > Amphibia > Caudata > Salamandridae > Calotriton > Calotriton arnoldi. The sequence goes on along the minus strand of CAWUFW010000213.1, from coordinate 3,861,619 downwards.
CAGACCACTGCAACAGATACAGGTCAGCCACCGCTTTGGGAGATAACTGCTATATAGTCTATGCATAGCATATGATCTACAGCTCATATGCCTCGAACGGAAAATGCTACTTACCCAGTATGCATCTGTTCTTGGCATATAGAGCTGTAGAGTCATATGAGCCCACCCACCTCCCCGGGTACCTATACCTGTTGCAGTAACATCTTACTTAGATACATGCATTCATGGACATCTCCTTTTACTACTCCTACTAACTCCATTATCACCCTCTGCGGGAAAACAATCTAACAATGGAGTCAATGCCCATGCGCACTATCACCGAAAGGAGGAGTCACCTACCTTGTGACTGGAAAGACTTCTTCAAAGAAAAACAAAGTGCAAACATCCGGACCAAACACTAGATGGCGATCTATGCATAGCATATGACTCTACAGCTCTATATGTCAAGAACAAATGCATACTGGGTAAGTAGCATTTTCCGTATACACCATTTGCATCATCTTCATATTCCCACTACTAATCATTTCATGCCTACACTCACTCGCTGTGTGGAAAACAATCTGCCAACGGAGTCGGTGCCCATGCGCATTCCCTACTAAAGGGTGGGGAAGTCGCATGTTACCTTGTGACTCAGAGACTTCTTTGAAGAAAAACAATTTGCAACGTCCCAGCCCAACTCTAGATGGCATGAATATGCATAGCATGTGAATCTACACCACTACAAGCTACGTACATATGCTTACAGGGTAAGTAACATATTTCTTACTGGTACCTGTGCAGGTCTGTATGCATGACAGTTTCCTGTGTTGGGATGTACAGGATGAAACTCTAAACAAGTAAAAGATTTCAAAAGGATATGAAGCATGCGCATTTGTCAAATGTTACCGACCCTTTGTGTCAGGGACACATCTAGCCAGCAGATGTTGTGTAACTGGTGCCCTGTTTACTCCTATTGCTGTAGGAGCTGCCTGCACCATTTTTTTTATTAAACCAATAAAAATGAGATTAAAAAAACAGAAATCAAAACATGGAGAGTAACTTTTTATAAGTCAAGCGCCTGACCAGCCTAAAACAAATACAGAGCACCTATCTAAGCTGAGGGAGGTAACCAATATTACAAAGGATGTCTCAACTTGATTGCTTTATTAGGCCTCTTGAGTGTCATTCAATATTATTGAGAGATCCAGATAATCCGAGCTACACGAAAAGGCGCTACACGTTACGTTCTCCAAAGCTTTCTTCAATCGTTGGTTTGGATTTCTGACCTCCTCAAACTCAGTGTACCAACCCAAATCAGAATACCAGTTGAACTGCAGCCAGTACACAACCCACTGAGCAATGTTTGCATAGGATGTTTCTTGTAACATGCAGTTCCATAAGACTGGGACAGTTAGAGAAATTACAAATGATCTTTCATAAATGAACTACAAACTCAAGGATAACTAGAATACAAGATACAAGGTTTAAAAACGGTATTTAAAACTGAAACCCTAGTCCAGTGCATGCAAGATTATTTTTTGATATAATATAAATAGTAAGGTTTCAAATAAATTTGAGCAAAGTAAACATTAAGAAATACTCCAACATTATTGCTGTGAAGGCTATAACATTAATACCCTCATTTACAACTTCTAAATGCTATTCTAGTTCAAGTACATTAGAAGCAATTTAATAAAAGTAAATTTTGAGTTTCAAAGATGGTTTGCACTTGCATACCGTATTCCAGAACAATACATTTTTCAGAAGACAATTGGAACATGTAGTTAACAACCTTCCAGAAACTGTCATTTCAAAAACAATTATGAAATGTAAAGATGATCAAAAGCAATGATTAAATACTACAAATATACTCATGTAAGCTTGATTATCATATGTGCAGAAACTGAGCATTGTGAAGAAGAATGCGCATCGGATTTGATCACGTATTCACTTTTGATAAATTAGCATGCACATGTCAATCGCAGAAAGGGGATTCAAAGCAGGGGAACTTGGACTTTAAAAGGCGAAGAAAAAACTTTATATTGAAGAAAAATAGACAGTGAGCCCAAGAAAATTGATCCCTTGGGAAAACGGATATTCTCTTCAGCTAGCCTGGCATTGTGGTTATTAAATGCAGTGTTGAATGTTATACCCATGCCCTCTTTGGAGTGGTGAGTGAGGTTTTCCCACCATGCCAGCAGATTTGCTGAATTCCTTTGCCTAAACTGTTCAGGGCAGAAAGACCTACAAACCATTTCGCCCAGGCAATAGGCTCCAGAGTCCTAATTCAAAACTGTGCTTGCATGTGAACCAATGAATTGTATTTCAGGGATGTCCAAGCTTCTCTTATGGAGATTCCATTCAGTGATGCCTGGCTGTTAGGTGGAAAGGTGGGCTCAGTTCTTCACAAAAAGCAAACATACCCCTTAAATTGTCCCTTAGCTAGGAGCCCCTACATCCAATTGCAGGTAACTAGACGGCCCAGGACATTTTGAATACCCAATTCCTGGGATAGGACCTACCCACGGGTGCCATGCTTCATTCACTGGCCATCCTGTGCTCGCCAGAGAATCCTCTAGTGGCAGGCAGGCCCTAGTGGCACACTGAGGGGGAGTGCAGGGATAGTTCAAAAGAAAGAGAAAGGGATCCAGATAAAAATCCCGGTCGCCTATCCAAGATTGTGTTGGCACTTTGAGGGGTTGGTGAGGGGATGATTAAAATAGAATGGAGGACCTTTGAAGCTATATTATGCGGCCAATGTCCACATGGGGTCGACCCAAAAGGGTCTTCTTAGGACCCTTGTTTGTTCCTCCATTAGGTGTGGGTGTCCCTTAGTGAAGGACCCTAAAATGTACCACGAGCAATAATATTGCAACTACCAGGATTTAGGAACTGGTATTGTATGGCTGTATGTGCACGTCTGTATGTGCACCGGATGTGTATGACGGCATAGACAGGGACATACCATAGGAAAAATAGGATTCCGGTCCTGCGGAAAGCCCCGAACCCTTTCTGTGGGGCATTTTCATGGCTGAAACATGTTGACCCCATGTCAGCATTGGCCGCATAATATAGCCTTAAATGTCCTCCATTCTATTTTAATCATCCCCTCACCACCCCCTCAATAAAGTGCCAGCACAATCTTGGGTAGGTAACAGAGTCTTTTATCTGGATCCCTTTCCTTTGAACTATCCCTCCACTCCTCCTCAGTGTGCAACGTGGACCCGCCCACCACTAGAGGATTCTCTGGCGAGTGCAGGATGGCCAATGATGAAGCATGATACTCGGGGGGGTATGTGAGGCCACCCCATATATTTTTATAATATATCTTCTAGGTCCTATCCACAGGAATTGTGTATTCAAAACGTCCTGGACTGGATAGTTACCCCCAATTGAACGTAGGGCTCCTAAGTACGGAAACCTTTAAGGAGTACATTTGCTTTTTGTGATTCTTTAAGGAAGAGCGCAAACATGTATTGCTTTAACTTCTTTCTCCTTCCCTCAGCCCTCTACGCTAAGGCTCCCTTTTTGGGGCTGTTTCCCTCCACTCTCTAGGTTCACCAGCAGATGCAAAGAATTTCATGGATCTTCAAGGGGCCTTGTCTAATGTCAGTGTCAACACTTGTAGCCTATCCATCAGCCATCCCAGTCCTTTTGTCACTCCAAAGACCGGGATGGGGGTTGGACGATGCCACTATCCGGAACAACCGTCCTCCTTGTCCTTCTGCTGCCAAGCCACTTTAGTTCCCACTCTGTCTGTCATCTGAGGCTGGTAGGAGGTCATATTGAACAATTTCTTACTGGCTGGTGTGCAATTTCTTCAGTCCACTGGGTCTTTCAGATTGCTTCGTTTTGTTACACCCTCCCATTCTTGTCTATTTCACCCAGTTTTTGCCCAGACATTGACGGACAATGCCAATATTTCCTCCAAAGGGGTTCAGATGTTACTCTCTAGGTGTGAGTTTGATGTAGTGCCCGAAGCGGCAGGTGATATTGTTTTTTTTCCCGATACTTCCTGGTCCTCCAGAAGCTAGAGGGACTGAAGCCAATTTAGTATGTCAGACTCTTGCACATCTTCCTCAGAAAAGAAAAGTTCAAGATGTTGACATTGGCCCAGACAGGTTGGTGTCCTTGGAATTGCTGGATGCTTATTGCCTTGTGTTGATCCTGCAGTTCTACAGGCAGAACCTGTACTTTGTGGTGGGGCAGACCATTTTCAGTTAAACATCATCCTGCGCTTTAGACGACCGGCTCCTGAAGGAAGGTTCACCTCACCTGTTCTCTGTCCTCCTGAAGGTGACTGTTTCATTGCTGTCCAGACTGGTATACTCACACGCGAGCCAAAATCCCACGTTCAGCCTGTACAGAAGAGTTTCATCACACAGTAGCATTGAAAGCCTTTCCACCCTCAAATTGAGTCTGGTTTATTCGGGCTGGGATCCTGACGTTTCAGAAGCCAGTACTTGGTCTGACCTTGGTGATTCTGCACCTTCTTCGGCTTTTGTCCCCTTATATCCTGCTAGTGCCTCATGCCCATTGGCACATGCGGGATATTCTGTGGAACCAGGGCCTTGAATGGGATTCAGCACAGGGGTGTCTGTCAGACAACGTCTTCATTTCGGATGAGGAAGTCCTGAACTTGTTGTGGTGGATGCCCACCTGACAAGTAGCAGGCCATTCTCCTTACAAGCCAACATAGTGCTTACTATGATGACGAACGTTTGGTTTAGGCGTGCTGTCGTAGTTTGCAGCACACCTTACTTTCCCATAACACTTCTGCCTGGATACACCTCAAAGAAAAAAAGCAAGGCTAAGGCAAGATTTTCCTTTTCAAATAAGGTAAACCTTCTTTTTATTTTTCTGGTTCTTACAAATTGTTTGTGCTAATTCAAAGTATATTATTCCATGAGGTATCCAACACTGTAGACCGTGCAGGATATGAGGGGGGATACCAATGGATCACTGTTCTGGCAGGTATTTTTGACTCAGATCTGGGATCCAGCCGACCCGGTGAAATGTGCTGAATTGTGCCTGGTGTCATTATAGAACACCTAGAAACAATTCAGCAGGGCCCCACGCGTTTTCTGCTTTCTGTTTGGAGAAGCAACCTGCAGGCGACAAGGGGGCTTTCTTATTTTCACTTACAGCTGGGTCTAAAACTAAGGCCTGATTTAACTGGTCATTAGCCCTTATTTTGTTTAAGTATTATTCTGGCTGGGAGTCATCTGGAGCTTTACCCTAGATACCAATACAGTGGAAGGAAACAAGGGCACACAGCTTATCACTTCTTAAGTACTTTAGAGAAACTATGATTTGGAAGCAGATATATTGACTTCGTAGCCCCCAATGTAAGCGATGAGGTGCATGCACTGTAAGAATGCCAGAAGTATCTGACAAGTAACTGTTTAAATGGCATATTTTTTTTATTTAACTCCTTTTTATATCCTTGGGTTGGCTCATATGTCATGATGACCTGTTCTGATGTAAGCATGGGTAATTTGTTGTGAAGGTTCAATGCTTGACAGTTACAACTGTAATGGAGCTTCGAGGTGGATGGTGGTTGCTGTCATTCTTCTGTCTACATTAAAAGCTTCTTACCTGGATACTGAAGTCCTCTGGAATTGTATGCTTGAATGAAGACATAACACTGGCAACGAGGACCAGGAGCTTTGCTAGCTCAGGGAATCACCAGTTCTTCCCGACCCACTTAATTGGCCACCGGATCCATATTGGGAAATGTAATCTTACTCTGCACACGGCGTAACTTTAGCACCCGGAGAGAGGCATGACCTACAATACAGTCTTCTCGTCAAGTGGATGGAGGGAAGTATTTTTATTTTTTTTACTTGCCCTCGGATCCCTCGTGCTGTCTCTCACGTGCATTATCTTTGTGTGCACCTCCGGAGTTGAAGATCATCACGCATGTCTGGATGCAGCATGTTCAGTCGCCATATTGAATTTGGCTGGTTAGGATCGTCATGGATTGAGCCAACATGCTGAGTGAATTTTGTCTGCCACACACGTTTTGACTCCGTGAGTTACAGCTGCCTTATTGAATGGGACAAACGTACGAGAGCTACAACATTCTTGAACATTGTGACGCTGCTCTTCTGAATGGCTAAATGGTATTGGGTCAGTTTTTAAGGTTGTGTGGAGCTTTTATGTCCTCACCTCACGTTAAGTATTGGATCGTCCATAGTGTATTGGGCCGTAGTGTATAGTGTGACTGTGGCGATACTTCGCTTTAGTCACAAACATCTTCTACAGCTCCTACAACCAATCAATGATTCACTTTGAAAAAGTTGCAAGGAAGTAAAGGTACTGTCTGGATACAGTGATTTGCTTGAACTTAAGAGTGTCCACTTTCATAATTATCATCTGCAAGTGTACATCTTTTAGCAACTTGATCACCAACCTTATCATTGACTACTTTGCTCCTCAACAGTTATTTGGTATGGCTGCAGTGAATATGTCTAAACCTCCCAAATTTCTGTCCGAGAAGGGAGACCCAACATTGCCATGAAAACAGTGGAAACAACTGTTTGACTCGCATATTCAGGCCATTGGCGAAAAAATAAGTCAGCTGTCAGGAAACAAGCTGTCTTACTACACAATTTAGGTATTGAAGACCGAAATGTTTATGAAAGTTTAGATTAAACTCTTTTTGGGATGGGAGATGGTGAACCTGCAGATTTATACGAGATGTTGGGCATGTTAGAACAACACTTTACACAACATATCATTATGGTTCTTGAGAGACACAAGTTCTTCACAAGGGTACAGGGAAAAACAGAAGAATAGGACGTTATATTGCTGCTTTGAGAACATTGGCACGGACTTGTGAATTCGAAATGCACACTGATTTATTGATTAGAGATGAGATTTTGAAGTGCACAAATAATATGAGGGTGCAAGAGAAGTTGCTTGTCAGGAATCCTGATTTAAAAGAGGCAATAGCCATAATTGGAATGGAAAACACCATGGTGTGGGTGTGTGAAGAGAAAACAATAATGCATCTCAAAAAAGTGACCCACGTGGGATACAAAGTGGTGTGCAATCCAGAGTGAAGATACGTGAAGTCAGTGAAATAAACAAGTTGAGTATACTACGAATGCATTCTGACAGTAAAACTTTGAATACGGTAAGTAAAGAATCTAAGGAGTTGCAGGGCAAGTGGTTTAGGTGTGGTAGTGAAGCACATTTCTCCAATAGTCCTGAATGTTTTACCAAGTCTGCAACTTGCAAAAAATGCGTAAAGAAGGGTCATTATGCCAGAGTCTGCAGGAGCAGCAAGGTGCAAAGTGTGACACCTCTGGAGCCAGAAAAAACTATTATTTTAAATGTAAAGCTGATGGTACTGTTAATGGTGGCAAATTGGTCACACCAAAATGTGAAGTTTTTATTGGGGGTAAACCCATAAATGTTTTGGTGGACTTGGGCTCTCCGTATGGCTGGGGATAAGATTTGGAATGATGAGTTTGGTCCAGAAGAGCTTAAGTTGCTGCCCTCTGATATCAACACAGTGGGGTATGGGGTAGAGAGGATTGATGTATTAGGTTAACCTGTAATGAGGATCAAATTCTAGGATAGAGACTGTGGAGAATGTTTATGTTGCAAAAAGAGGTGAAAATCTATTGGTTTGTGTCACAAAGGTGACAGGGTGATCGCACTCAACCCAAATTAACCGGAAGAAGTCCTTTTGTTGTCTCAGTATGAAGAGAATGTTGACATTTTCCAGGAGTTTCATTATTATTATTTTTATTAAAGTCTTATATTGCACATAGCTACCCAAATAGGGTTTCCCAGCACTATAGAAACAGGTTAGGCAGTGTAGACGAGGACCGATTAAAACAACGTTTTTAAGGTTTTAAGAAAGATAGTGATGTAATCAAGTATCCTGCTTGATCGAGAAACCCCATATCACTCAAAACCAGCTCAGCATGCAGAGCTCCTCTATAGGATTGGCGGGTGGAATGGAAATTAGAACACTGCTGTCTGGGGCTGCGGGCGCCTTCAATGAGGCTCAGCATGCCCTGGAGACCAAGATAGTGCCTGGGCAGCAGAATAGAACACAGACCGGCACCTCAAAGCTAGAGGGAGACCAATGAAATGTGCTCAGCGATCGCCTCCTAGCGGATTGCTGCCCTGATGACAATGCCCTAGCGGTTGTATCTGGAGACCACTGAAGCTGCTATGGCAGGCCGTGAAGGTGGGTTGCCTACCTGCACACTGTGGGAGGCACCCCCCGGGAAAGCCCGTAGTGAAGTCAGGAGAGACGCAGCGAAGGAATGACCAGCTGCTGAAGATTGACGATTGCAGTCGGCCTGACCTGAAGGTGCCTGCAGTGAAATATTGCAGACAACTGATGACGTGGGCACTCGCATTGGCATGCAGGTGATTGTGGATCGCCTAGATTATATCAAACACACAAGATGCACCACAGAGTCATCCTGTCCCCAGAATGCTAATGCAGTGGCGCATGGAGGGAAAAGCATGGCCACGTGGTACCTGACACTTCTACAGCGCATAACCATGCTTAACCTCACTGTCTGCAAGGTTGCTATATTGAGAGGAGTTACTGTGGAACCTAGACTTTGTGTGGGGCACTCAGTACAGTGTATTTTTTTGGGTGTTGTGACAGGCTGACTTCCTCCCTCTTTAAGGAAGCTAGTGGCTACATAGTGTCTCTCCCATTAAGAGGTGGTACAAATATTAAGCTTTGGCGCATCCGCTCACAATACCAGCATAGGAAAATGGTCAAACCAAAAGCATCCGAAGGGTTACCTGCCCAAGACATCGTGTCCCTGCCACCTAGTACTGACCAAGATGAAACTGATCCTCCGCACAGCTTTAACTAAACTGGTGGGACAGAATAACAAATTTGTCAAATCCTGGAAGCAGTACTCCACTTGAACCACATAAGAACAACGCTGTGGAGAATGAGGTTAATCTGTTGATAGCCGATCATAAAAAATTGTCCGGCAGGGTCCCAGAGTCCACGTTGAGCTCCCTTAGGCTGACGGTACTTGAACTACAGACTCAAATGAAACAGTTGAAGACAGTGGTTTCTCACCTGTGCTGAGGATGTGGAGGGCTGCCCAAGGCCTAACAGTATATGACTGATTGATTTACCGAATCGGGGAGAGAGTAGTGATGATGTAATCTTTCTAGAGCAGCGGCTACTCAAAAAGATGTTTGAAGGAACTCCTTCAAAGTTCTTCCCTTTGGAGATGGTAGAAAGGGGGCCGGGCAGGGACATCCCCTGGCGAACTGCCGAGACCCATGGTGGCGCTCTTTCTGAATTATCAGGACAGGATTGCAGTCTGCAATATGTGCATAAAAAGGGACCTGTGCAGATCCAAGCTGCAGGGGTCCTTATATTTCCTGATTGTATTGTGGCTACAAAACAGCAAAAATGCTCCTTTGTGACTGAATGCCTGCTCCTCCAAAATGGTCTACAATACGCACTTGTATTCTTCAAAACTGAGGGCAATGTCTGATGGAACTTGCCACTTCTTTACAACACTGGCAGAAACTCTGGAATCGTTGAAGTTGATTGGCATTAACACAACGTTGGATGCTGGGAAAATGGACCAGACCAAAAGACAACAGCGAAGGCTGGTAGAAATTGCAGGCGTGCCCCAAGCAAACCCACGGGGGTACAGGTGGCACTGGAAAGGGCAATACTGATGGCCACACTGGCTTAATGAGGTGACCCACACGAAGCGGGTTCAGATGCCCCAGGAGAATGCTAAAATGAACAAGATGGGTTGAACACAAGCACTCCAGGTGATGACCATAGCCAGTGTCTGGTGGTCACGTCGATTGACCTCTTGCTCCTTTATACTTAGTGTTTTACAGGGGGTTAACATTCCACCTATGGTCCAGGTATGGACACTTGCAGTTGTTCAGTTGTTTTGCTGCCGGCGGAGTCTGGGCTTGTTCCCCAGCCAGGGAGTTTTGGGTTTGCTTGTGCTGTGTACACATGATAAAGAAGACAATTAGACACTAGGATGTGGTTGGGTCACAGGGAGATGACCCTGAAGAGTTTGCCCAGCTGTGCAGCTTCGATGGCAGATGTTTGGGCCACCATGGCACCTCCGATTACGGACTTAACATGACAATGGTTAATTTGTGTAATTTTATATTGTGGAACATGCGAGGTCCAGGCACCCCAGTGAAGGTTTAAAGTCTATGCACTTTCAATACATTTGCTCTTCCTTCAGGAGACCCACCTCACTCGTGTTATGCTGGATAAATTTGAAAGGCGATGGAGGGGCAGTTGATGGGGATGGGAATACTGTGTTTGCATGAGGCCCTCTGGTATGGCTTGCCCCTGGGGTTCCGTTTATTTCCACACATGTTCAACTAGACACAGAGGGGTGCTTCACTGTGGTAACATTGATCTGTATGTAAGCACCCAAACAGAGACCTTTTTTCGACACATTGACCCCCTACACCACTTAAGAATTGGAATTCCCCATTCAATTTGGAGGGGTGATTTTTACTCCATAATGGACATTGACCTGGATTGGTCAGCACCTCTTCCTTTTGAGGTCCCTTGCAGACTTATAGCACAGAGAATGGCTACATGATCCCGCAGTTTGCAATTAACGGAGATGTTGCATGAGACTCACCCACATATAAGGAAAATTCTTTTTTTTTTTTACCAGTACATGGTGTTAGCACAAGACTGGAAGTGTCATTGGTGGGGGCCAATGTGACAGAGATAATCATAGACATTGTATTCTTTTGATGGGGAGGGGCACTGGGGGCGATCCCCACCTGGGGACTTAGACCTGAAGCTCAGATGGACACGCTTTACTGGACCACAGTGGGTGACAATATTGATTGTTACTTTAATAGGAATGAGGGCACAGTCAAAGATCTCTCTAGTGAATGGGATGCCTTTAAGGTAGTCATCAGGGGTATTTGTCTAAAGACTACCTGTGGGTTAAAATTACCCTTTGAGAGGGAGATCGCTGCAGTAGAACAGGAAACACAAAGATCTGAAAGAAACACGTTCGTTATAGATTCCTTACCTTAGAATTACCCCCAGGCGTCAGACTGGATCCGGAAAGTTTTTTCGTCAGCAGTACCTCTGCGTGTCGAAAGGTGGCGTTAGTCGTCTCCGCGTCCGTCATTGGCGTCGTGGTCGCCGGGATGGCATTGCGGTAGATACTTAGATGCCGCCCTCGCGCGCTGAGGTCAGTTCTTTCTTTTTCCGCGCCAGCCAGCGCAGATCCGGAGAGAGCGGTACCTCCTTGTCATTTTTTGACTGAACTTTTTGAGTGACTTTTGTCGACGTCTTTTTTGAGTCTACGACTCCTGGTGCACGAGGGATGCCCGGATTCAAGGCATGCGGTTCCTGTACCCGACTGATGTCAGTTACGGATCCGCACCGCGTGTGCCTCTTTTGCCTGGAGCGCGACCACGACCCTAAGTCGTGCTCCGACTGCCGGTCCATAGCTCCAAAGGCTTTGCGGGAGCTGTCCCGAAACTTCTTGAGCGCCGGCAGTCGGCTCCGCGCCGTTCAAGGTCCCGGTCGCGAGGGAGGTCGAGGGACCGGTCCCGGAGCCATCATCACTCGTCCAAGTCTTTGAAGTCTTCGCACTCTGGGTCGTTTAAGTCGAAGCACAAAAAGAAGTCGAAGAAGCATCGTCGCTCTTCGACTTCTCCCTGTCGGTCGGCTGACGCGACAAGGGATGCGGGCGGTGCCCTTCCCGCGGCTCCGCGGGCGGAGCCCGAAGGGTCGACTCCGAGCTTCCCTCCCTTCCCGGGACCCGGAGCGACCCCTGCCCAGCTTCATAGATTTTACGAGGCGATGCATGCCATCTTTGGGCAGCCCGAACCCGCCGGTGCGCCTTCGGGCTCCGCGGACTCGGTTGGGGGGCCTAGGCCTTCGCCGCCGTCAGCTCCGGCCCCGGTGCCGCAGGCCCCCGTGGATCCAGGCCTGGATCCGGAACGGCGCCGGTTGACCTTATTACACCTCCACCGGTGCCGCTTACTCTGACACCGCAACCGACGCCCGTCGTGTCCCCGGCCGGCGTCGACCCCGGCCTCCATCCCGATGTGGACCCGGCGCCGAGTGGGGTTTTTGTGCCCCTGTTCACTCCTGGGGTCCCTTTTCAGCCAGATAGGCAACCTGAGGATGAGGCGGAGGACTGGGAGGGGTCAGGTGACCCTTTAACTGATCAGCTAGGATCTGAACAGGACTGGAGAGAGGAACTGGGGGATGCCAGTGGTCTTGACACCTCCCCTGACCTTGGCATGTTGTCTCCTCCTACCGTGGCTACGGAGGAGGGAGCGTCATACGCAGTGGTGTTAAGTAGGGCAGCCGAGGCTCTCAACCTCGAGCTTCCTACGGTGGCGGTCAGGACTAACCTCCTGACAGAGGTGCTTCAGCCGGCTGCGAGCTCTTCGGAGCCCCTACTGCCGTTTAATGAGGCCCTTACCGACGTCCTTTTGGGCACATGGTCCAGGCCCAACACGGGGGCTCCCGTGGATACGATGATTGCCCGACGCCACCGCCTGACTCCAGGCGACCCCACTTTCCTCTCCCAACACCCCACCCCGGAGAGCTTGGTGGTCCAAGCCTCCACATCCAAGAGAGCATTCCCTACCGCTCCACCGGAAAGAGAATCCAAGAAGCTGAATCATCTTGGGAAGAAAATGTTCTCTTCCGCCAGCTTGGGACTGCGGTCGGTAAACACTGCATTTCTATTGGGCCGTTATTCCCACTCTGTGTGGGACACGGTTGCGCAGGTGCTGCCTCAGTGTCCAGAGTAGGCCCGGACAGTGCTCTCCCAGGGTGTCGCCGCCGGGAGGGATGCGGCGAAGTTTACCATCCGTTGTGGCCTGGATACCGCCGACTCTCTAGGCAGGACAATTTCAACGTCAGTAGCCCTTCGTCGCTACGCCTTAGTGAGATCGACTGACTTTTCGGGGGATGTCCAGAACACCCTTATGGACATGCTCTTTGATGGCCGCCGCCATTTTGGCGACAAAGCGGACAACGCTCTAGAGCATTTCAAGGACTCACGGGCTACAGCCAAGTCCTTGGGCCTCTCCAGCCGCCCAGCGCAGTCTGCTTTTCGCCCCTTTCGTGGCTACGGAAGGGATGCCCCACTACGTCCCGCCCAAAGCCACAGGCCGCAGCAAGTTTCCCCACCTTCGTGCGGCCTGGGAGGTGAGAACCACCGCCGTGGTTCAGGGGGCCAGCGGGCGGGCCAGTCCACCAACCCCCCCTCTGCAGCAGCCTCCATACCCTCCTAGTCCGACCTTTCAGGCCCATCAAGCGCCAGTGGGCGGCAGGATCCGCCATCACCTCCCCCACTGGCGCACCATCACGTCGGACAGGTGACTTTTGCAAATAGTTCGAAGGGGCTACTCCCCCCCCCCCCCCTTCGAGGCTACCCCTCCAGCCATGCTACCTCAATACCACCGCATGTCGGAGGATCACCTGGGCCTTCTCCAACAGGAAGTTTCGGCTCTCTTGGCCAAGGGAGCCATCGAGCGCGTTCCTGCCCCAGAAGTCGGTCGTGGTTGTTATTCCCACTACTTTCTGGTACCCAAGAAGGACAAGGGCCTGCGTCCTATCTTGGATCTCAGGAACGTCAACCACTTCCTCCGGAAGGAGAAGTTCAAAATGTTGACGCTCGCTCAGGTCTGGTCTGCCCTCGACCCTGGCGACTGGATGGTAGCGTTGGACTTGCAGGACGCTTATTTTCACATCCCCGTCCTGCCGGCCCACCGGCATTACCTGCGGTTCACGGTAGGCCACGAGCACTTTCAGTTTACAGTGCTCCCCATTGATGATTCCGATCTTTCAGCCTCTATCCCGGGTTTCGGTCAGGATGACCCTGAGGCTGCTGGGCCTCATGGCCTCCTGCATCCTGCTGGTCGATCATGCCAGGTGGCATATGCGGGCTCTGCAGTGGGACCTGAAGTTCCAGTGGGCGCAGCATCAGGGGAATCTGTCCGATTGCATCCAGATCTCGGAGGGCACTGCTCGACAGTTGCAGTGGTGGCTCACGAACCAGGATTGGGTCAACGGCAGATCCCTTCCCCAACCAGACCACACAGTGGTGACAGACGCATCCCTTCTGGGATGGGGCGGCCACATGGGAGAGGCAGAGATCAGAGGCCTCTGGTCTCCGGCGGAGTCCGGGCTCCATATCAACCTTCTGGAGCTCCGGGCGATTCGTCTTGCACTCAAAGCATTCCTTCCCTCTGTCCGGGGAAGTGTAGTGCAGGTGTTCACGGACAACACCACCGCCATGTGGTACTGCAACAAACAGGGCGGGGTGGGGTCGTGGACCCTATGTCAGGAGGCTCTCCGCCTCTGGACATGGCTGGAACATCTGAAAGAGACACGTTAGTGACAGATTCCTTACCTTAGAATATCCCCAGGCGTCAGGCTGGATCCGGAAAGTTTTGCGTAGCAGTACCCTTGCGCGTCGGTAGGCGGCGTCGTGCGGCTCCGCGTCCGTCGTCGGCGTCGTGATCGCCGGGATGACGTCGCGGGCAGTACTTAGGCGCCGCCCCTGCGCGCTGACGTCAGTTCTTCTTTTTCCGCGCCAGTAAGCGCAGATCCGGGAAGAGCAGTGCCCTGGTCAATTTTTGACCATACTTTTTGGTGATTTTTCACTGTTTTTTCCATCTTGAAGGTGTCGTAGGGATGCCCGGCTTCAAGCGATGCGGCGCCTGTGCGCGGACGATGTCCGTCACCGACCCGCATTGGGAGTGTCTCTTCTGCCTCGGCCGAGGCCACGACACCGAGTCTTGTCCCGAATGCCAGGCCCTCAACCCGAAAGCTTTGCGAGAGCGGTCTCGAAAGCTCCTCGAGGCCCGGCACTCGGCTCCACGGAGGCCCCGGTCGCGTGAGAGATCCAGGGGTCGATCGCGGAGTGCACACCGGTCGTCGGCGTCGAAGTCTTCTTCGTCCGGTAAGTCGAAGCACAAGAAGTCCAAGAAGCATCATCGCTCTCGGACTTCGCCTCGCCGGTCTCGCGACTCGGCTGAGGCCCCTCCCGGCACCGTCCCCGCCCCCGCGGCCCCGGACTTGCCTGTGGAGTCGCCCCCGCCATACCCGCCCTTCCCGGGTTCGGGGGCGGATCCGGCCAAGGTACAGGAGTTCCTGTCGGCCATGGCCCGCCTCTTCGGGCCTTCAGGCCCCTCCGGTGCGCCTTCGGGCCCCGCGGGCCCTGATGGGGTTGCTCCGGCGTCGCCGACGGCTCCGGCCCCGGCGTCGCCCGTGCCTCCAGCCTCGATCTTGGCTCCGGCTTCGGCCCCGGCCTCGATCCCGGCTCCACAACCCCCATCGACGCCGGTCGACCTCACGACACCTCCGCCGGCGCCGATGTCTCCGGTGCCGTTCTCGACGCCGCCCTGGGCTCCGGGCGGCGTCGTCCCCAGTTCCTTCCGGCTCCGGACATGGACCCGGAGCGACGTCGCTCGACGCCGGCTCCGGCGCCTATGGGACCTTGGGTCCCAACTGTCCCTCCTCCTCCTTATTTTGAACCTGAGGAGGACCAGGAGGACTGGGAGGGGTCTGATGACCCTCTGACGCGCGACTGTCAGTATGGGCAGGACTGGACAGAGAGTCTAGGGGAGGCCAGTGGTCTGGATACTTCCCCTGACACTGGCATGCTGTCTCCTCCCGTGGCTACGGAGGAGGGGGCCAATTTTGGTACGGTGTTGCGTAGGGCTGCTGGGGCCTTACGTCTCGAGCTCCCTACTTTGACGGTCAAGCCTAACATCTTGACAGAGGTGCTTCAGCCGGCAGCCTCCTCTGCGGAGACTGTGCTGCCGTTTAACGACGCCCTCACTGACGTTCTTTTGGGCGCCTGGTCCAAGCCCAACACGGGCTCCTGTGGATAGGAACGTGTCACGACGCCATCGCCCTGCTCCGGGCGACCCCCTGTTTCTTTCTGTCCACCCCACTCCTGAGAGCTTGGTTGTCCAAGCCTCCGCTTCCCAAACCGCCTTCCCTACCGCTCCTCCGGATAGGGAATCCAAACGCCTGGATCAGTTTGGGAAGAAAGGTTTTTCTTCCTCCAGTGCTGGCTTGCGGTCCGTTAACACCGCTTGTCTTTTGGGCCGATATACCCACTCCCTGTGGGATTCGGTGGCGGATGTTTTGCCCCAGTGCCCTGAGGAGGTCCAGGCACTGCTTTCCCGCGCCATTGCGGAAGGAAGGGATGCGGCCAAATACACTATCCGTTGTGGCCTTGACACCGCCGACTCGCTGGGCAGGTCGATTGCAACGACGGTGGCGCTCCGACGCCACGCCTGGCTGAGAACCACTGGTTTTTCAGGGGATGTCCAGAATACTCTCATGGACATGCCCTTTGATGGAGTCGGTCTTTTTGGGTCCAAAGCAGACCATGCGTTGGAGCGCTTTAAGGACTCACGGGCTACTGCCAAGTCCCTGGGCCTTTCTGCTACACGCCCTCCGCTGACTTCTGCTTTTCGCCCCTATCGTGGCCACGGTAGGGCGCCCCTTCACGTCAGCAGCCCAGCCACCGGCCCGCGCAGCAGGCGTCTTCGCGTGGCCGAGGACGTGGATTCCGCCGTGGCGGATCGGGCAACCAGCGTGCGGGTCAGGCCACCACCTCCAACCCGTCCGCGGCCTCCAAGCCCTCCTGATCCCTCCTTTCAGGTGCACAGCACGCCAGTAGGGGCAGGGTCCGCCATCACCTTCCCCACTGGCGCACCATCACCTCGGACAGGTGGGTCTTGGACATTGTCCGAAGGGGCTACTCCCTCCCCTTCGAGACCACCCCCCAGCCATGCCACCTCAATTCCACCGCATGTCAGGGGATCACTTGGTGCTTCTACAGAAGGAAGTCACGGCCCTCTTGACCAAGAGGGCCATCGAGCATGTTCCGACCCCAGAAGTAGGGCGTGGTTGCTACTCCCACTACTTTCTGGTGCCCAAAAAGGACAAGGAGGACATGCGTCCTATCTTGGACCTCCGGAACGTCAATCGCTTCCTCCGGAAGGAGAAGTTCAAGATGCTCACCCTAGCTCAGGTCTTGACTGCCCTCGACCCTGGAGACTGGTTGGTAGCGTTGGACTTGCAGGACGCGTATTTCCACATCCCCGTCCTGCCGGCCCACCGGCGTTACCTTCGGTTCACGGTAGGCCCCGAGCATTTTCAGTTCACCGTGCTCCCCTTTGGCCTTACCAGTGCCCCTCGGGTGTTCACGAAAGTGATGGCGGTGGTCGCAGCTCATCTGCGCCGGGCAGGGGTTTCAGTCTTCCCCTACCTCGACGACTGGCTGCTGAAGGCGGGCTCGTCCCAGGCAGTCGTCTCCCACCTCCAGACTACGGCCGAACTCCTGCACTTGCTGGGGTTCTCCATCAATGTGCCGAAGTCGCACCTGATTCCTTCTCCACAGCTCCTTTTCATCGGAGCAGTTCTGGACACGACGCAGTTTCGGGCCTATCCTCCCGAACGGCGAGTCCGGGATATTCAGGCTATGATTCCGATCTTTCGGCCTTTATCCTGGGTTTCGGTACGGATGACCCTGAGGCTGCTGGGCCTCATGGCCTCCTGCATCCTGCTGGTCAATCATGCCAGATGGCATATGCGGGCTCTGCAGTGGGACCTGAAGTTCCAGTGGGCGCAGCACCAGGGCAACCTGTCCGATCACGTCCAGATCTCGGAGGGGACTGCAAGACAGTTGCAGTGGTGGCTCTCGAACCGGCAATGGGTCATGGGCAGATCCCTCTCCCTTCCCCAGCCAGAGCATACAGTTGTGACGGACGCGTCCCTTCTGGGATGGGGCGGTCACATGGGAGAGGCGGAGATCAGAGGCCTCTGGTCTCCGGGCGGAGTCCCGGCTCCATATCAACCTTCTGGAGCTCCGGGCGATCCGACTTGCACTCAAGGCATTCCTTCCCTCTGTCAAAGGGAAGGTAGTGCAGGTGTTCACAGACAACACCACCGCCATGTGGTACTGCAACAAACAGGGCGGGGTGGGGTCTTGGACCCTTTGTCAGGAGGCTCTGCGCCTCTGGACGTGGCTGGAACATCAGGGCATGTTCCTGATGGTTCAACACCTGGCAGGTTCCCTGAACGCCAGGGCGGACGAACTCAGCCGCAGGTGCATGATGGATCACGAATGGCGTCTTCACTCGGAAGTGGTGCAAGGACTCTTTCTACAGTGGGGAGAGCCTTGGTTAGATCTATTCGCCACCGAAGAGAACGCGCAATGTCATCAGTTCTGCGCGTTGGAATTTCCAAGGCGGCACTCGCTCGGCGACGCTTTTCGTCGCGAGTGGAGTTGCGGTCTGTTGTACGTCTTTCCGCCTATACCACTTCTACCCAGAGTGTTGAAGAAGATTCGGCACGACCGGGCCCAAGTCATTCTTGTGGCTCCGGACTGGGCTCGAAGAGTTTGGTATCCCGAGCTACTCAATATGAGCATAGATCCCCCGATCCGTCTGCCTCTTCGGGAGGATCTTCTGTCGCAGCAGCAGGGGACGGTCCTCCACCCGAACCTGTCCAGTCTACACCTGCTTGCGTGGAGATTGAGCGGCGGCAGTTGATTCCTTTCGACTTGCCTCCCGAAGTTTGTGATGTGATTCTGGCAGCCAGGCGTCCCTCCACTAAGGTGGTATACGCCTGCAGGTGGAACAAATTTGTGGCATGGTGCACAGCAAAGGCTGTGAATCCCCTTTCTGCCCCTCTTTCTGAGGTCCTTCTGTTCCTTCTCTCTCTGGCCCAACAGGGTTCTGCCCTGGGTACCATCAAGGGTTATCTTTGTGCTATCTCGGCCTTCCTCAGGCTCCCTGATCAGCCCTCCCTTTTCAAGTCCCCTGTTAACAGGTTCTTAAAAGGCATTACTCACATCTTCCCTCCTGTTCCGTTTGTGATGCCTCAGTGGGACTTGAACTTGGTTCTTACCTTTTTAATGTGCGCTCCCTTTGAGCCTCTGCACAACTGTCCTCTTCGTCTTCTGACTTTGAAGACAGCCTTTCTGGTCGCCATCACCTCCGCTCGGCGGGTGAGTGAGCTCCAGGCTCTATCTTGCAAACCTCCCTTTCTGTCTGTTCATCCAGACAAGGTTGTTCTTCGGACGCGTCCGTCCTTCTTGCCAAAGGTGGTTACTGCTTTCCACATTGGGCAGACCATCACTTTGCCCACCTTCTTTCCGCCTCCGCATCCTTCCAGAGAGGAAGAGAGGCTCCACCGTCTGGACCCAAAACGTGCGCTCTCCTTCTATATCGACCGCACGAAACACTTCCGGGTGGATGACCAGCTCTTTGTTGGCTACGTGGGCGCCAAAAAGGTCGGGCGGTGCACAAGAGGACCATCTCCCGCTGGGTTACCTTGTGCATCAAGACCTGCTATTCTTTGGCTAAGAAGGAGCCTCCTGTTGGGCTGCGTGCCCATTCCACCAGGGCAACGGCTGCTACCACGGCCTTGGGCCGCGGTGTTCCGCTGCCGGTTATTTGTCAGGCAGCTACGTGGGCCTCGCTGCAC
Source organism: Calotriton arnoldi (assembly GCA_963921515.1). NCBI lineage: Eukaryota > Metazoa > Chordata > Amphibia > Caudata > Salamandridae > Calotriton > Calotriton arnoldi. The sequence continues at coordinate 3,842,145 of CAWUFW010000213.1, read as the reverse complement.
ACGTTTACAAAGCATTACTGCCTTGACAGTCAGGTCCGGAGGGACGGCTTCTTTGGCCGTTCTGTCCTCCAGGACTTTCTTGTCTGATCTTTGTTCGCAGACCCACCACCGGGGTTGGTATTGCTGGGGTATCTATTCTAAGGTAAGGAATCTGTCACTAACGTGTCTCTTTCAGATGCACAAGTTACTAACTTGTGTAACGATATATCTGTAAGAGACAGTAGTTAGTGACAGATTCCTACCGCCCCACCCATCCTCCCCGTTCTGCAAACTGATTTCTAGGGTTAAGGACATCCCTTTCAGGGCCCTAGTATTTTTCAGACACCTGTGTCAGCTTCTTGCATGGCTCTGCGTTCCTGGCGCGGAAAGTCGTGTACAGAACTGACGTCAGCGCGCAGGGGCGGTGCCTAAGTACTGCCCGCGACGTCATCCCGGCGATCACGACGCCGACGACGGACGCGGAGCCGCACGACGCCGCCTACCGACGCGCAAGGGTACTGCTACGCAAAACTTTCCGGATCCAGCCTGACGCCTGGGGATATTCTAAGGTAAGGAATCTGTCACTAACTACTGTCTCTTACAGATATATCGTTACACAAGTTAGTAACTTGTGCATCGGGGCATATCCCTGGTGGTTCAACACCTGGCAGGTTCCCTGAACACCAGGGCGGACGAACTCAGCCGCTGGTGCATGATGGATCACGAATGGCGTCTTCACTCGGAGGTGGTGCAAGGTCTCTTTCGACAGTGGGGAGAGCCTTGGTTAGATCTATTCGCCACCGAAGAGAACGCGCAATGTCAGCAATCTGCGTATTGGAATTTCCAAGGCGGCACTCGCTAGGCGACGCCTTTCGTCGCGATTGGATTTGCGGTCTGCTGTACGCCTTTCCGCCTATACCACTTCTGCCCAGAGTGCTGAAGAAGATCAGGCACGACCGGGCCCAAGTCATCCTTGTGGCTCCAGATTGGGCACGAAGAATCTGGTATCCCGAGCTGCTCAACATTGCCATCGATCCTCCGACCCGCCTGCCTCTTCGGGAGGATCTTCTGTCGCAGCAACAGGGGACGGTTCTCCACCCGAACCTGTCCAGCCTCCAGCTCCTTGCGTGGAGATTGAGCGGCGGCAGTTGACATCTTTTGACCTGCCTCCCGAAGTTTGTGATGTAATCTTGGCAGTCAGGCGTCCCTCCACTAAGACGGTATACGCCTGCCAGTGGAACAAGTTTGTGGCATGGTGCACAGGAAAGGCTGTGGATCCCCTTTCTGCCCCTCTTTCTGAGGTTCTCTTGTTCCTTCTTTCTTTGGCCCATCAGGGCTCTGCTCTGGGCACTATCAAGGGCTATCTTTCGGCCATCTCTGTTTTCCTTCGGCTTCCAGATCAGCCTTCTCTTTTCAAGTCCCCTGTTGTGAATAGATTTCTTAAGGGCATTACTCATCTTTTTCCTCCTATTCCCTTCGTTATGCCTCAGTGGGACTTGAATCTAGTCTTAACCTATTTAATGTGCGCTACCTTTGAGCCGCTTCACAACTGTCCTTTGAGGCTTCTGACGCTTAAAACTGCATTCCTGGTAGCCATCACATCTGCCAGAAGAGTGAGTGAGCTCCAGGCCCTTTCCTCCAAGCCTCCTTTCCTGTCTGTCCATCCGGACAAGGTGGTTCTCAGGACTCGTCCATCCTTCCTTCCCAAGGTTGTCACTGCCTTTCACATCGGGCAGACCATCACTTTGCCCACCTTCTTTCCGCCTCCGCATCCTTCGAAAGAGGAGGAGAGGCTCCACCGTCTGGACCCAAAACGTGCGCTTTCCTTTTATCTGGATCGCACCAAACAGTTCCGGGTGGATGACCAGCTCTTTGTTGGCTACGTGGGCACCAAGAAAGGTCGGGCCGTACACAAGCGGACTATCTCCCGATGGGTTGTTTTGTGTATCAAAGCCTGTTATTCTCTGGCGAAGAAGGAACCTCCAGTGGGGCTGCGCGTCCATTCCACCAGGGCGACGGCAGCAACTACTGCTTTGGGGCGAGGAGTTCCTCTAAATGACATCTGTCGGGCAGCTACGTGGGCTTCGTTGCACACATTTACCAAACACTACTGCCTTGACAGTCAGGTCCGGAGAGAGGGCTTCTTTGGCCGTTCTGTTCTCCAGGACTTTCTGGTGTGATCTTGGTTCGCAGACCCACCTCCGGGGTTGGTATTGCTGGGGTATCTATTCTAAGGTAAGGAATCTATAACTAACGTGTTTCTTTCAGATGAACAAGTTACTTACCTTCGGTAACGATATATCTGTAAGAAACATCAGTTAGTTATAGATTCCTTACGGCCCCACCCATCCTCCCCGTTCTGCGAACTGATTTCTAGGTTTAAGGATATCCTTTCAGGGCCCTAGTTTTGTGCACCAGTGGTCAGTGTCTTGCATGGCTCTGCGTTCTGGCGCGGAAAGTTGTGTACAGAACTGTCAGCGCACGAGGGCGGCGTCTAAGTAGCTACCGCAACGTCATCCCGGCGACCAGGACGCCAACGACGGACGCGGAGCCGACCGACGCCACCTTTCGACGCGCAGAGGTACTGCTGACGAAAAAACTTTCCGGATCCAGTCTGACGCCTGGGGGTAATTCTAAGGTAAGGAATCTATAACTAACTAATGTTTCTTACAGATATATTGTTACCGAAGGTAAGTAACTTGTTCGCTAGAGAGATTGTCACTGGCTGACATACACATTATACAGGACCTAGTCAAGGCTATATCCCAGTACCACACTCTCACTGATCGTCTGTCAGGGATTAGCTATAGGGAGTATGTAGCTAGACAGCATGAAGAAGGAGACCAGGAAGGACTGATGCTCACCTAGCTTTTACAGACAGACCAAGAAAGGAAATCTGTATGTTTGATACATACCTTCTTTGGCTAATAACATATTATCAGCCAGATATAAAGAACATGTTCTCCAGGAACTATGAGGCCTTGTACACTAAACCAGCTCCTGAGGCAAAAATTAATGTCAGGAGTATTTGGGGATGATATCCTTGCCAGGCCTGACGCCTGAACAGCAAAAAAACCTAGAAACACTGCAAATGGCACAAAAGATAAAAACGGCAATTGTTCAGCTGGCTACATGAGTTTTAGGCCTGATATAAACAAAATCACACCCCAATGACGTGGCTTGTTTGAGGGAGCACTCCAGAGAGGATTGTTACCGGGGTCGCTAAGAGAGGCTATAATGAGGTACTGCCTAATGCAGGCAGCGTACCCTTTGGATGTAAGGTCCTATTGAACTCTATCTTTGTTAAATACTGAAGTTAAAATATTCAGCAAAGTAACAGCCAACAGATTTGCTCCACCTTTTGCTGGACTTGATGAATCCCAAACAGAGCGGGCTCATTCTTAGACGCAACAGCCACATTAACCTGAGACACCTATTCCATGTATTGGATGGGGCGCCACAAGATCAAAGTTGCTCCGGGATTACTTGTTGGAGGTGTTGCTGAAAATGGGAATGGGTACTGCTATTGTTGGTTGGATTCAGCTTCTATATGAGCAGCCAATACTAGAGTTCGCACAGGACAGGTCTTCTTGAAGCACTAGACAGGAGTACCCCCTTTCCCCTGATTCTTTTTGGTCTGTCTGTTAAGCCCTGGGCCCCCTTGATGCAGGGCAGAGCACAGGTTTGGGGTATACAATTACATCAACAGTAGATGAGTATGTCGTAAACCAGAAGTGTATTTTAATGATTGACAGCGCCAAGAAGTAGTATAGTAATCTAAGCAAATGAAACATCTTGGCTAAAGTCACCCTTTCCACTGAGGAGAGAGGAAGCCTACACCAAAAGGTAGCCAGCCATCGGAAGGTCGAAGCCATTCCACAGAGATTTACTGCACCTCCTGGTATTTAAAGTTCCCAAATTGCCATCATAGGGGCAAACCGAGAGGGCGGGGGTATTTATCCCAGTTTATAAGAAGGCCAACTACTCGAGAACATGGCGGCCGTGAGCTGAGCGGTCGCTTGCCGCCGGTGGTGCTCTCGTCCTGAGGTGCCGTACAGAAAGCAGAAAAAAAACGGCAGAAGAATGGCAGGAAAATAGAAGGAATACGGCAGGATATCCGCGCTGCAAAACTTTGTCTATAAAATTTTTTTTAAAAAAACAACGATCGATATTACTCTACATACCTGGGGATGTGCATTGGAGTGTTTACGGACCTCCCACGTTGGTCTGCAGCTGCCCTGGAGCTTAGGAGGGGCCGGAAGGCGGCGGCTCGCGGACTCCTTCGTGTGGAGTCCGGAAGGGGCAGAGGCAGCACAAGGTGCCGAGGCAGCACAAGGTGCCCTGCTGCGGCTGCTGAGGCTGTGGTACTAGCTGCTTTGGAGAGGACAGCTGGTAGGGCGAAGTCAGGCGGTGGGCTGCCTATAGAGAGTGGTAGGTTGATTTCAACTACACGGAGCCCAACGCTGGACCGGTGTGAGGTATTGGGAAGCCAGGAGGAGGGGGGCACAAGTGAATCAACCAAGTGCGGTGAGTCCGTTTTATTTCTCCCCCTCAGACCTCAGAGTTGTTTAGGTCAGCCCGTGAAAGACCAGGAGGGTCAGAAGGGGGGAATTCTTGAGGGTATTACAAGACAGCCTAGTGGAGGCTTAGGGGGCACTAAATTAAAGGCAGAAAAAGCCCAGACGACGACACAAGGTGTGAAGAGAGATAAAAAACGAGGAGTAGCAGCGTGTGGGTCTATAAAAAGGAAAACTGTCGAAAAATCTGCCTCACTTGAGTATAAAGAATCTGAAGATAGTTCTGATAGCTCGTTCTCTCAGCGCAGTGAGATCAAGAGTAGGGGCACAAAAATCAGCCGAAAGAAGGGTCGCCCCCTAGATCCTAAAATAAAGATCACCCCTTCATTAAGGTCATATTTCAAAGTTCTTCCACAGGTATTAGACGTGGCAAAGCAGGGAGAGACTCTCAGGAACGTCTGTGGGAAAAATCTCGGGACAGCGAGACAGCCTCCTCTAGGATATATGGAAGAGCTTGACTCAAGAAATACCTCCACTCCTTCTCTAGTATCTATACCGGCAATACATATTGTACCTGCCAAACAACCTGATGTATCAAACAATTCTGAAATTGCGGGAGCAGGTATAAGCATGACTTCATCTGAAGGTAACAGGCTTGCCAGTGGCGGAAGCCTTGTCACGGAAAATGCGGAAAATGCAGAGGCCAGTGGCAACGAGAACAGTTGTGGCATCAGTAATCGAAGCAGAGAAGGGGGAAGGTTTCAGAAAAACAGAAAGAGAGTCCCTCGGTGGCATCTTTGGAGGCCCTCTTCTCTACCCTATCTTCGGATATTAGAAAGGGGTTTGCTATCTCGGAGACAAATCAGGGGGAGATTAGGCTTTTTTGTGAATCTCTCGAGAAGAAATTTGACCTCCTAAATTCCAGGACAGTGGCTTTAGAAAACACCGTGGAGGAGCTTAAAGACAATCTGGGAGCAGTCAAAGTTGATATTTCAACACTTAAAAAGGAAGAGGCTGTGCTCCGAGATAGATTAGAATCGTTGGAAAACAACTCCCGACGCAACAATCTACGCCTTCTGAACATCCCTGAAGGGAAAGAGGGAGAAAATCTTAAAGGTTTCATCGTAACTCTCATTAAAGAAGCGGTTCAGATTGAAGAGTCTGAGGAGGATTTGATGAGAGATATACAAAGGGACCCCTTCAGGAGACACCCCTTTCGAAATTGGTTCGGACCTAGCTCGAGTCACATTAGATCGACAATGGGAGTTGGGAAAAAAATGGATGATTTTAGGAAATTGGGGGCTGTCGTCCAATTAAAGTTTCCAGCACACTTAAAAATTATGCATAATAATAAAATGTATAATTTGGAAACAGTGCAGGAGGCGGAGGAGCTTTTGGGAAACTTAAGTAAAAATCCCTAACAAGTTCTTGAACTGGAAAGTTACATTATAGACCTATTAGGGTAGGTGAATAGTGGAGGTGAATAGTATACTATGATAAACATCTATATACATACACTTACACTTAGTGTTAAGATATACATGAGAGAAATAGGGTTGGGAACTGGGTCAAATTAGAATACACAGGGTTCATGGGGTCACAAGGGTCACAGTATAATATAATACATCATAACATAACACTACCACAAGATTAGAAATAATATTATTAATGGCGAGAGTTTTTAGCTGTTTGCTGTTTTGACTGTTTGCTTACTTTAGAAATTTGTTACAGTCAGGGACAGAGTAGGGTACCCCGGCAGGCAGAATCTGGACTCATAGTCCAGGTAAATGGGGGTAGGGTTCTCCAGGGAGGGCTTCAAGGGTAGGGCAGGGGGAGCACGGGAGGGGGAGCATTGGGGTAAAAAATATAAAATAAAAAATCCTCATTCACCTCTTGGCTTAATTAGTCTCTATTGGTTATTGTTCTCGGTTTGGTGTCGACACTCGGGCAGTTTCGGCATATTCAGGGTTTCGCTTTTTAATTTACTATGAAAACGCTACGATGTTTGTCCTGGAACGTTAATGGTCTCCGGGTTAAAAGCAGGAGGGAAAAAATTCTTCAATATCTTAAGGACTCCCCTGCTCAGATAATTATCTTACAGGAAACACATCTCCTGAGAGAAGAAATAAAGGGGATTTGTGGGAAGCTTAGATGGGTTGAACACTGTGTTAGTTCCTGTCAAAGTGCTAACATTAGGGGGTAGCCATTATAGTAAAAAAACAAGCAAAAGCTCGTCTTTTAGATACTAAGACAGATTCAAGTGGCAGGTGGGTGATTGTTAAATTACTTGTTCAGGATTGTTTCTTGACAGTGGTAGGCTATTATGGTCCCAACCAGGATGACCCCTCCACATTGAAAATTATCTTTGCTAACTTGTTGGGATCCCCAGACTCGACCATTTTAGCCGGAGATTTTAACATAGTCTTAAATCCTCAACTGGATAAATCACTAAGTAGTAGGGCAAATGTTTTGTCCAAATCAAGGACATACCTTCAGTTGATGATGAGACAGAATGCCTTATCCGATATTTGGAGGGAAAGATCAGGGACTCAATTAGGTGTATCATTTTATAATCGGAAATATGGGCACAAATCCAGGATTGACTATATTTTGATTAGTAATGACTTGAGGGGTAGAGTTAAAGACATAGGCTATTTGACACCTCACCTATCAGATCACGCGGTGGTGTGGATGGATTTAAACTTGGTAAAAAAAGAACAATTGAGGGTGTGGACACTAGACCGTACACTTCTTCTAGATGAGTCAGAAACTTGTTACCTGTCTCAGGAGACAGAGTTTTTCCTAAATATAAACGTAGGTTCGGCAGAGATTCCGGTGGTGTGGGATGCCCTGAAGTCTTACCTGAGAGGGTTAATAAGAAGTAGGACCTCTTATAAGAACAGACAGTACAGGGAGGAAGTTGCACACATTGAGTGTGAAATGAAGGACGTTGAAAGAAAGATGAACAATGAGGTAGATCAAGTAGTTTGTCAGGCACACGCTGTGAAACTGAGAACTTTGAAGGATCACTTAGAAAATATTATGCAGATCAGGATCGCGACACGATGGGAAGCTAGCAAGCTTGCCCATTTTGAATATGGTGAGGGGGCCAGTAAACTCTTGGCTTGGAAGGCCAAAACCGACAGAGTACGAAATTTTATAAAGCAAATTGACAATGAATACACGAATTCATCAGTAGTCAGTGATGAAGAGATCAGAGAAGCCTTTTTCACTTTCTTTCAAGATCTGTACAAAGAAGAGAATGAGGTAGATATCAACCGTGCACGGGAATGGCTGAATCAGATCAACCTTACCTCCTTAAACTCCTCCCAACGAGAAAACTTAGAGTTAGAGATATCTCAACAGGAGGTAAGGAAGGCCATTTCTGCTTGTAAGGCGGGTAAAGCTGCGGGGCCGGATGGCCTTCCTGTAGAGTTATACAGAGTCCTGGGGGAGGTAGTGATTCCGACAATGACAACCCTCTTCAATAAAATACTACTAGAAGGAGTTAGACCCCCTATCTCGTGGGGAGAAGCCACCATAACATTGATTTTAAAACCTGGGAAGCCTTCAGTTAATTGTGGGTCATATAGACCTATTTCACTTTTAAATACCGACTATAAGGTTTTTACTAGAATTTTGGCTGATAGGTTAGGTGCGGGGGTAGGTGGTTTGCTGCATCCAGATCAGAAGGGTTTTTGAGAGGTAGGAATCTTTTTGATCTCACCCATGATTTCATAGGAGCCATTGATTTTGCCTCCACTTTTTCACTTCCTCTAGCAGCAATGACATTAGACGCCACCAAGGCTTTCGATAGGGTCAACTGGAACTACCTAGCCGCTGTACTGGAGAAGTTTAATTTTGGGCCAAAGTTTAGTCGAGTTATTAATCTTATATATAGTAGCCCTTCGGCGAGACTTTTGGTCAATGGAAATTTGACCAAACCCTTTAAGATTGAAAGAGGAACCAGACAGGGTTGCCCCCTCTCCCCTCTCCTATTTGACATGTACATAGAGCCTTTTGCTCAACGTCTTAGAGAGGAGACGGGTATTAAACCATTTAAATGTGGAGCATGGGAGAGGAAGGTAGCCCTCTATGCGGATGACGTATTAATTCTTTCATCAGATCTGGAGGTGTCTTTTTCCAACGTTATTCGTTTAGCACAGGATTTTGGTTTAGTTTCGGGATACGAAGTCAGTGCAGGAAAAACAGAGATTATGTCATGGAATTTGCCGGGGTGTCGACATCCTACTAAGAGCGAGATGAGATATCTGGGTGTGAAGATAGTCCAGAATATAAAAAAGATTGCGGAGACTAACCTCTTGAATGTTTCGAGAGAGTGTCAGAAACTCTTGAAATCCTGGGCCCATCTTCCTCTGACCATTTTGGGTAGAATTAATTTAATTAAGATGGTAATCCTTCCAAAAGTTACTTTTCTTTTTAACACCATCCCTTTATATTTTGAGAAACAGGCAATTGACAAACTCCAGCAATTTATTAATTCATTTGTGTGGGCCTATAAAGCAGTGAGGATATCCTGGAAAAAGTTAAGGCGTAGGAGGGAAAAAGGGGGCCTCACATTACCAGATTTACAGTACTACGCCTGGGCTTTCCAGCTGACGCATTCAAGAATGTTGTTGAAATCCCCAGATTCATCGGGGAGGGGGGTAATGTTTTTGACTGTTAGATCAAGAGGGATTATCTAAAGAGAGTTTTCTTTTTAAATACGGAGACCAGAAATTTTTCAAGAAAATAAAGCTGAAAGTCTTATTGAGTGCGGCCCGTTCATGGGCCAAAATTAAACAATGCACGGGCTTGGGCTATGTTTCAAGTCTGGCTCCACTGTGGGATTCCCCGGGGGTCCCAGGCTGTTTGAAAGATAAATTGGCAGTCCCTCTTAAAACAGCTGGTTTTTTAGTGTGGGGAGACTTAGCTGCGGAGGGCTCGCTTTTACCTTGGGCATTATTAAATGACAAATTGGAGGAGGGCATGTCGAGATTTAAATATCTACAATTAAAAAGCTGGTCCCAGAGTCTTAAAAACCTATAGGCGAAGGGAATGTGCTGGAAGAGCAACTGGTACAGAGGCCGGTAGGAAAGAGGGAAGTATCTTTCTTTTATTGGTCTATTGAAGAGGCCATAGACGGGGATTTTAGGCTAGCCGAAGAACTGTGGGGAGCATTAATACCAGACATAGATTGGGTAGATTTGTGGCAAACCTCTTTTAATATCTTATTTGCAGTTGTAAAGCCAGCCTGGTTCAGGAGAAACCATTATTTCACTACACACAGAGCTTATTTATCCCCGGCTAGACTTTCTAAAATTGCCAAGGGTCCCCCTGTCAGTTGCAAAAAATGTGGTATGGTGAATGCCTCGGATACACACATGTTTTGGGATTGTCCAGCCATCCAAGATTTCTGGGAGAGAGTAAGGAACACCTTAACAGATATCTTGTGGTTCCCAGTACAAGTTTCTCTTGGTCTTATTATTTTTGGTATATCAAGTGAAATTAGAGGCCTGAGCAGGAGTTTCCTGTTTTATTCTATCTTGTTGGCAAGACGAGAAATATGTAAGAGATGGGTTGAGGCCACACCCCCCACATACTCAGACTGGTTGTCCTCCTTGTATAAAACCTCCAAGACTGATTTGACCAGACTGAAAAATAGTAAAAAGAAAGCCGTATGGGATTGTCTCATAAATTGCTCTCTCGGTTAATGAATGTTGATAAAGACTCTTTTATCCTATGATTAAGCCTTATGGGAAGCTCTCAGACTGTGCTGGGCCCCGCCCTCTGGTTTTCCCACTTCCGATTTTGGGTGGGCCTTAAGCAGCAGTCATCGGTTGTGAGTAATCAGCAGAGAGTGAGACCACCCTCCTTGATAACGAGAGGTCAGCAACATGAAGGGGGTATGCTTGCTACTGGTAGGCGGGTGACACCTCGAGGGCCTACGTCTCAAAATTGAGTAACAGTGGTGACTTCCCTAACCTTCTAGTTGTCTGGGGTTGGAGGCGAATGAGGAAAAAAAAAAGAAGGCCAACTACTTGTCCAAAATGTTTGAGTTCCTGCATTTTACCCAGTAGGTCGCCAATGAGATCACTATGGAACAAAAGGGCATCATCTGCGTAGAAGGATATATGAGCGGTGTTTTACAATTATTGCCCACTTTGAGCCACTGGTAAAAATAAAACAACTTAGAAAAATATATAAGAGTTCTAGAGGACATTATAGCATTTTTACTGGACGACAACTTCTACACCGTAGGACCTTCAGTGATCGTAATAAAAGTTAGAATCAATCTGAGCACTTTTACACCATTATTTAGAAAGAGGGTGAGAGTTTAACTTGTCCATGTAAGAAATAAATAACAAAGCACTTTCTAATTAGCCTATACAGGCCAAGCGCCTTCCTGAATTCACACTCTTGTATTGAAAAACAATTGTTGCAAAACGACATTGCTGCATCTTGATCCTCGAATGCTGCTAAAAGATGTGTTGAATGAGGGTAAAAGGAAGCCTGATGGCCATTCCATTAACACAGTGCAAGCAAGTCATTTGCCCTTAAAAAGCCTTTTTTTTACTCAAATTCCATTTTTGTTCTGTCAGAACATCATTTTTTCGTGTTTATTCACTGTTTTCAATTTGTGTGAAGCTTTTAAAAGCTTGTTTAATCTTATTTCAGTGAAAACTTTGTGTCACAATTGCTTCGCTCTTCGTGAAGTGCCCTTAAAGTAGCAGAAAAAAGGCAGGTTCTGATCCCCATCAAGTCCGTGTGGTCTGCTTTCAGAATTCATATTACGCCACTGAACCTGATTTTTGTGTGGGAATTTCTAAAACGACATTAAAAGATTGTGATTAATTCAGACTGTGTGACAAACTAGAAGATATGAAGGCCAAGGAGAAAGCAAAAAGGTCCTCCACAAAGAATTCTAACTCTACTATGTCTACGTCCTCAGCAACTGAGGACTTCTGAAGCGGGAGATCCAGAGTGAAAAGATCCAGGAGGGAAGAAAATAGAAGGCATTGCCATTCCACCACCTCCATCGCCATCACACCTATTCAATGTCAAGGAGATCAATATCAGCCAGAGGGATGGCTCTGACATGTTCGTCCTTTTGAGCTGGATCCGTATTGACATTGATATCGAAGTTCCACCATTTCCTCTTGGGAAGATCTTCCACCTCCAAGTACTCACACCTGCCGCTGTTACCCACCTGCTAGACATTGAAATAGGATGGCAGTCTTCGTCGAAGCAACTATCTACATGGAAACTCTTGACATAAGGGCACTACACTGCTTCACACAGATAGGTGTTGAGAGTGACAATCTAATGCGTCTTCCCTATCAAAACTATCCACACCAAGAAAAATACTTTGACTACTCCTAAATGTGATACCAGCTCCGTTTAAATACAATGCAGAATACCAGTGAAGGATCCAGCTAAAACACTGTTTAGACCGTTTAACCTACCTCCACCTGAGATTATGAACATGATGTTCTCTCAAAACCAACATCTGTCTCTCCAATCAAAGAGGCCACTTCATCCAACATGTTCACCACCTCCTCTGCAGGATTACTACTCTCCAGGAAGCACAGAAGGGAGAGGCCACTTAAGTGGTATTCTGCGATAGGATGGGGCACAGATACTGCAACATTCACACTCCAGCATCTTTAGCTGGATCGCCAGCTAAAGTTACACTTGTGGACAATTTTACCATGTGCCAGGATCTCCTACCCAGAGCCTTTGCAAGGTTGATCGTTCCTCTTGAAGCTCCACATACTGCTGTTTCGGTAATTAGAAACCTTACAAACCAGCTTGGCACCTAAACCGTTGCTTCCCCCTCTTACCTGTCTTTTTGAGCTAGTGCAAGAAAAAGTTTTGACTCCAGCAAGAACTAAGACAATAACACCTCTTGAATAAGTACAGTTCTCAAGAACAAGACCAGCTTTCCTATGCCTTGATCCTAAGCCTAACATCTGAGCTCAAAAGACCTCTGCTCTCCCCAACACAGAAAGCAAAATAAGGGATGCTGTAGGGAATAATTACTGCTGCCAGTGCTACCGCACAGCTTGTGAAATTGGATCGGGAGCTCTTGATAACCTTTTAAACCATCAGTAATGACCTGTTTAGAGACCGAGAACAAAACTTCAGTGAGATCATTCTGGAGGGGCTGCTGATTTCAAATCAGACCATCTGTTTCAGCAGATTTGGCAGTGTTAATGTACTACCATGGAATTACTCTGAGAAGTTTGTCTTGATGTATCTGACATATTTAAAGCCTGATACTCGGTATTTAAAACCTGATACTCGGTCTTCTTTTCTCTGTATTTTCCTCTATTTGGCCACCATACAGAGGAGGAGATGGTATGCATTAAAAACTAAGCAGACACTTTAAACTTTGAACAAAGGAAAACATTTTACAGGTCACAATATCACCACAAAGATGCAGGTATTAACAGCTTCATCAGCTTCATCAGCAGCTGATTGGCCTTCTCTCTTGGCTAGTACAAGTGTGTTCAATTTTAGATAGCTATCCAATGTAAGATACACATGTTAAGTCATCTGATGGTGAATGGTGTGTTTGGAGGGAGTACTAATAAGCTGAGCTTTGTTGATATAGTATTGTCTTTACATTTTTTCAAAACTGACTATATTATGTTTCTAGAAACTTGTCTATTAGGAAGATACTCTGCTTCTCCCAATATGGGCTAACCGAATCAGTAATGGATTCAGAAAACATTTTACTATCCCAAATAGGAGACTATCTATTGAGTGTGCAAGCTTACATGCTCTACAGAGATCCCTCCAGAAAAACACAGGAATTTCACATATGGAAATGTTGTTGAAAAAGCAGGATTTTCCGTTCATTTTCAAAAATGACATAGGACAGATGTCCGCGCAATAAGGTGTAATCCCTCTCCCTTTCGTTGAATGACTTCAATATTTCATCGTCATAAATCCTTTATTCGGCTTGGTAATGTGATAAAAGTACTCACGTTTGCTCATAACATTTATACAGAATTCATCAATTACAAGTCCAATACAGTATTTTATATGTAAAAGCAGTTTAAAAGACAATATATACTACCCTCTCAAGATGGCAAGTTAGTCAGCAAGTCTCTAACATTTTCCTTAATCTAAGAGCTTTCTGAACAAAGTTGATAACAGCCAAAGTTAAAATATCAAAAGAGTTGCTGAACATGCAAACGTGCTGGTCGATATTGTCTCATATTTAAGGTGTGAAGTATTGGTAACAAGTACCGTTTCCTGGGGGCTATATAAACGTTTTTTAAAAAGCAGTCAATGGTGCTCTGGGAGGACTGGTTGTCACCACGGAAGTACAGAACTTCTGCAAACCATGGACCACACTCAGGAATAGCAACTAGAAGGTGCACAACATTCAGCCTAAAACCAGGAAAATACAATCTATGTTCGGAATTGATTACTGAATATAAATAAGATTCCATAATCCTTGTTATCAATATATTCATATGTGCTCTCACTAAAGATTTCTGGTATTCTCTTGAAACCCTCAGATTCCCAAAATGTTTAAAAACATATCCTTTACAAATCATTGGTGGAGACATTAATCGATTCAGTATTAATAAATAACTCACTAACGCCCAGCTAAGAGCAAATATTTTTGATGTAGACTAGCCATGGAGGCCTTAATGTATTGTCAAATGCTGATCAGTATTGTATTAATGACCCTGTGAAACTAGCATCTTGCTTCAATCATACTAATGCTCATAAAAGCAATGGCCATTTTTTAGATCGAGCCTAGCGCAGCGCGCATGCGCTGTTCTAGGAGAGGACCTCTTGGAATCACTTCAGACTTTCCTAAAACTCGTGCGTGTGGCTTGAGATTTTTCACACATTCCATTGGCCTTTGCATGTGGCTTTCAATAATGAAAGCACGCAAATGGCCAAAGACGGGTGCATGTCCCGCCTTTTCTCTAAACGTTCACTCCCATGGCCTAGGGGTCTCGGGAGCGAGCAGTGGTGTGCAGGGAGGCTTCTGCATTCCTGTGCCCACCCCCACCACTCCTCTTGAGCAGCTGGTTCTTATTGCTGCAATCTATCTCCCTTCACTGGCTCCTCACCCGCCCCCTTCACTCTTCCCCTTTCACTCTCTCCTCCTTTTGAAACTGAGTAAACCTGAAGAGATTGTATGCTGCATCACCTTTCAAGACACTTTGTGTCGGACCAATAAAGCAGCTTTTTGGCCCAATACGTTAACGCGGTGACTATAGAGATTCGCATGTTTATTCGTTGATGTATGTAGTTTATGTAAAGCGCCTACATGCGGTGTCACTGCACCTCTGGGGTGCTTTGGAACACTAAATAAATGTAGGTAACAGGGCAGTCGCTGGGTGCAGGGTGCGATACGTTTTATGTGGAAATGTGCAAAAGCTGGCAAACCACTTCTTTCATACCAACAGAAGAAACTCGAGGGCTCAGTGGGTTAATGCATCTGCTGGAGCGCGTACAGGGGGAACGCAGCTATATATAGACAAGAACACCCACATGGCGGCCATTGACGGTTTGCGTGGAAAGGAGGGAGGGGACGCTTATCGCGTGTTTGACAAGCACAAAGGTGGTCTCCGACAATTAATTTCAGGACCTATTTGTATTTCAACTACACAAAACGCAGATATTTTAAGACTAGCAGTGTTGCAAGGTCCCTTAAATCGTGGAAAAAACTCAAAATTGGAACAGTGCATTTTGAGACCAACTTGCGCCCGACCAGCTAAAAGAGAGCGATGACTCAGTGGATTAACGCGCTGCCACATCGAACCGTATGGTCTTGGAATTAATTGATTCATAAACCACTAACCTGAGGGCCGCCTCAAGACACTTTCGGCAGACGAGGGGGCAGTCGTGGGTAGTGAAAGAGGCACGTCATGGCTGCCTGCAATGGTGCCTTCTGCTCTAGTTGTACTCAGCGTTGTCCTCCAAGCACCCTAGAATCAGACCACCACAGGAAATGGGGATATTCCAATGCGTGATCTCTCAGGCGCCCTTTGCTGTTGGAAGAGAGGATGTGGCATAACGGTCAGAGCTGCCACTTTGGACCTGGGGAGCCGGGTTCCAGTCTCAGCGTCGGCTCAACATCCTGTGATCCTGGGCGAATCACTTAATCGCCCCATTCCTATATATGTGTGTCTTTGTGTAATGTAACTGGTGCTCATGTAAAGCGCTCCAATACCTTCGGGTCGAGTTTGCGCTACATGAAAACTGCAAAAATAAATTCTAGTCAACCAGTTACATATGGATTCCATTGGACCCAGTTGCTTCCTGCCTTTAGGGTGCTTGGGGCAAGCCCTCGACTACCATGGAGGAGTCCCATTTGTGCCTTGGAATTTGTTTGTGGAACATGGTGGTGTCTGTCGAGATTTTAAAAAGGCGGCAGCGGGATCCAGCTGAAACCTTTTGTAAGTTGTCCGGCCGATTTTCCTCCAAGGATGCCCCTTATTAGAGTAGACAAACTGAATAAAAGCGACGCTGCAGTGGCCTGTGGGCTTTTCAGAACACCGTATTAACCGACAAGAGAAATGAGGCAGTGGGGTGGGTTGACGCGCCTGCTGCCCAGTATCAGGTCACAGACGTAGCCATGGTGAGCTTGGCTCAACCTCTCATCCTCATTAGGGCTCGGCTGAGTGATTTGGGCAGTAGTAATAACCGTTGCTCATAGTGCCACGGAGCCATAAGCATGTTCTAGCACGTGAAATAAAAAAGCACGCTATATATATTTTTAAAAGTTAACCACCAACAGATGTCTGGTGAAAAGTGGAAATGTTTGGAAACAATATCCTCCACCTGTGAAAAAACGAAGAGTCCGTGCCCACCTAATATAAAAGGGGACGCCGCCACCCAGTAGTTGAGCCAGTGTGTCATGCCCGCCCAGAGGCTCTAGGCACCGGTGCCACTGCACCTGCTGCACCAATAGAAGCTCCGCCCCTGCTCCGACATCTTTTATTCGTTCTAAACATGCACATTTTCGAGGCATTCCCCGTTCAATAACAGATATTTTGAATCTTCTTTTTCGACTCCGCTCTTATTTTGTGCTCCATTCTTGGCACGGGTCCACCTTGCCCGGGCTGTAAACCCTATCGTGCAGTGAGGGTCTGTGAGCCTCACGCACACAAGACTCTACCCTCCGATAGTGTGTCCCGTGTCCCAGCGGGGGGCAGAAGGCTTCGCGGGTCTCGGGGGTGAATTCAGTACAAAGTGAATTAAAAGGCGCTCGTTGCTGTCCTAGCTTTACCCATATGCTGTTTCTGTTTTATAACGCACAAAAGTGCAAGTTATCTGTGTTATACTTAGTTTTTATGTTCCGTGATATTTCTTTTGTTCACGGTTTTGGCCAGGATGTTGGGGCCAATATCTCTGGCTAAACACTTATAAGGTCCCAAAGGCGAGACCTATTGGCGATGCCAGTGCTTGTTTTATTTTATCCTCTAAGTAATACATCCCTATTTTGTCAGGACAGATATAAGTAGAACAGTTATGTGAAACAGCCAATAATCTTAGTAAAAAGCATTTTTCAATCTATATCCTCATACAGGAGTATCCCCATAGGTCTGCTTCATAAGTTGCCACAGATAAGCATTGGCTTTTATGTACTGTAATCAGTTCCCTGACCGGTTTTACACCAAGGTCAGCTGCAAACCTAAAGCTGGCCTCCATACCGCTTTCAAATTTGTTTGCATCCTGACAGTTTGTAAATGCCCCCCAGCTTAGATACGGACCTAAGGGTGTCCCTAAATAGTTGAACTCCCCAAGTGTGAACTCTTCTTGCTGACATGTCAGTAATATTATTTTGGTGTCTTTTCATGGGTTTAGCCCAGCAGATCATTGTATAAGATTTTGTTAAGATTGTTTTCAGATCTAACTTGGCCATAAAAAGAGTAAAGGTATCTAGTCTCTGCAGACCATTGGCCGCTTGAGCAGTTAGGACTGCATCGTCCACATAAAACAATACTGGCATTGGACTTGCACCTACCTGTGGCACGCTCTGCCCCATTGCGAATAAAAAGCTCTCCAATCTATTAATATAAAGGGTGAATAAAGAATGTGCCAACATGCAGTCCTAGAGCACTCCCCTGTTAATTCTAAATGAATCAGTGCACTCACCATTAGGCCCGAAACAAACCTTAGCTGATACATCCAAATACATCTGTATCAATGGAACTCTGTGCACCTCCGCTTTCATAGATGTCATAATGGCCCAAGGTTTAGATTGGTTTACATAATCAAAGGCAAAACTGTGGTCCATAAGTGCAAGGTGTTTTGATACTTTCGTTACAATTGTATATTTAATGATAAGCAAATATAAATTCAGACACAGATCAACTGTGCCAAGACGTTGTTGAAAACCATATTGTACCTCCAATAAGATAGAATTTTATGAAGAATGGCCCACTCTTCCATTCTAGCCACCAGGATTCCTCCCACAACTTAAACTATTTAATCCAAGAGTGATAACGGCTGGTAGCACCTTGAATCATTACTCTCAACTTTCATAAATATTGCACAATAATTGACTTGGACCAGGACTGCAGTAGAGCACTCTTAACAGTAGCGCTAAGAACACTGGTGATAATGGGAGTCCACAGTTCTAAATTGTTTTCGAACACATCTATTCGAAAGACTTCTGGGCCTCGGGCTTTACCACTTGGGTTCTTTTAGATTGTTGAAATAACTTCCGCAACCTCAAAAAAGGCTGGGAATTTTCTCTGGGGCCTCTCTGGTAGGTACGGGAAATGAGAGGGAAGGCTGAGTTAAAAAAAAAAACATTTGTAAAAAGATCCACCCAACAGGATGCTGAAATCAACACTTCAACTCCTAACTTCAACTCATTAACAAATGGCAGGTTTTTTTTTTTTGTCAAACATATTTTTATTGACGTCGTAAATAACAATACAATGTCGCATAAAAGCAGAAGAACAAAGGAAAAAAATTTAGAGTACTAAACATAGTAGTGCCTATTAAGGCCCGGGTTGCAGTGTATCACAAATCGAACAGTCCAAGCTTTTCCTCATTCTATTACCTAAAAGAAAAGTACAGTTTGCAGTATCTTGCAAGCTCGGAGGTAATCTATTGAAAGAACACTACACTCGACCCGTCTTTCTTTTGCGACGAGTTTTATATCTCGGCACCTCCCAACTGGGAAGGTTTCCCGAGAATAAAAATAAGACCCCTGAACAACTCAAATAAGACCCCAAAAACAAAATGAGAAAAAAGAAGAAACCCACCCTCAAACCCACCCACATAAGATGGTGGCGGCAACCCAATGTCAGGATAACTCAGGATCCTATCTGGTATGTTGTTAGAATTGAAAGAGATGCATGTTTCGAATGGAGGGAGGACAGACTGCTTGCGGTAATCCCCGGGTGAGGAAGGTGACTAGAGGGCCCCATTTGTACTCAAAATTTTTGTATTCATCTCGAAAGATATCAGATAGTCTCTCGAGGCATAATAGCCTCCAGAGCCGAGAGTGCCAAAGTGAAATAGCGGGGGCTTCCGTCTTCTTCCAGGCGGCCGCTATCGCTATTTTAGCTGCTCCAATGCATGTCCACATAATGGCCTTATCTGATTTAGTTTGATGTTCCAGAGAAGGGCTGCGAAGACCCAGCAGTGTCTCTGCCATCGTAGTCGGGATGGGGTAACCCAGCATATCTTTAATGTGAGCAAGAATTTCTTCCCAAAGGGACGTATTGTAGGGCAGTCCCACCAAATGTGGCGAAAGTCTCCCACCAGCCCGCATCCCCGCCAGCAGAGATCCGACGTGTTGGGGAAGATTCGCCTAAGTTTCGAGGGGTATAAGTACCAGTCCATCATGATTTTAAGATGAGCCTCCCGTAGCTCCACGGAATGATTACATTTTGTAATGTCCGACCATAATCCCTCCCATTCTTGGACAGAAATGTCGCGTTGGAGGAGCCCCTCCCACATGTGTATATATCTAGGCCGCGGTGTGTGCATAGTAGTAAGCAAATACTTGTAGAGGAAGGAAATTACCCCTTTCATGGAGGTGGTGTTCTGTATATAAGTTTCAAATTTTGTGAGAGGTCGGGTGGCTGCGTCCCGAATCTGAGGCGAGGTGGCCCAGTGTTTGAGTTGAAGGTAGTGAAAGTGTTCAGTCGGATCCAGCCCGTACTCCCGTCTGCAGTTCTCAAAGGTGAGGATGTCAGAGTTATGAAAATGGCAGGTTTTTAAGCTTCCAGAAAGTGGCACTATCCCTAGTTGAGCTAGCCACGTCCAAGGACCCCAAACCTCTTCCCTTATTTTGTTTTTTCTGGCCCTTAAGACCTCTTTATAACATCACCCTGCAGATCTGAACCTCTGATGGAATAGGTGGCAAATTTTTGAGGGCAGAGATAAGGTTATTGTGAGCTTAGGAGCATGCAGAGTCAAAATGTCTGTCACCTGTTTCCCTTAAGACCCTTTGGTCATTAGGCACTTGAGTAAATCACAGATAAGGTCATAAGAGTGCAAAATCGTCATAGCTCTGTATTGTAATCTAGTCTGCAACACTAATCTAAGCACTTCCAACATGCACTTGCATTGAGATGAAACAGATCAGAAAGTAAACAAGAAGCATAAAATTTAGGCCACTTCATCATTGCTCTTCATCAATTTATTGTTAATAGATTCCATCTCGTGTAATTCCTCAGTGTAAAATTTGTGACCTTGACCAGCACACAAAACCAGTAATGAAGGATTATGATAATTGGTGCAATTTGATGCGACCATAAAATCTGGCATTAAGGGGGACAAAGGCTCTGAAAATTAAATCAATCATACTAGCACATCGTGCTAAGGGACTGACCCGAAGTCAAATCTTGCATGAAAGTACTAGATTGTATTTCATCAAGAGGCTGTTAAGAGGGACATTGCATGGGGGCCACCTGGAGCATCCGTAAACAGTTAACCCCATCATTGAGTAGTATAGAGAGGAAGCTGCAGGAACTGGAAACTAAACGTGCAGAAGGGGCTGGCACAGATGGGGAACTGGAAAGCGCCCGGGCGGAGCATGCCGACCTAATGGAACAACTCCGATGCCACAACTATGCAGCGCACTCAGCACAAACACATGCCACGGCTGATCGTGCGGGTAAAATGTTAGCATGGCTGATGCACCAAGAACAGGCGCATCAACCTATAGTGGCCCTGAGAACTGAAGCAGGACTGGTCGTGTACACACAACACGAGATACATGAGGCAATGACAAAACATTACGCCACACTGTACCAGTCCACAGGACCTCAGGTAGGTCATCAACTCGCTCAGTTTCTGGAGCCGATACACTTACCAGTAGCCACGACAGAACAAAGGGAACAGCTGAACGAACAGATCACGGCTGAAGAGATACGCAGCGCAATCATGGCGCTGGCAAGCAGTAAAACTCCCGGGCCGGATGGATCCCCTGTGGAATCTTATAAGGCCTATGCCACCACACTCGCTCCACTTTTGCATGAGCTATACAAGACTGCCATCGGTGAGCGCTGCCTCCCCCATTCAATGAATGAAGCCAATTTAGTTTCACTGCCCAAACCTGATAAAGACCCCATGGAGCTGGGCTTATGTAGGCCACTGGCGCTCCTTGATGTAGACTATAAAGTGCTAGCGAAACTGTTGGCGGACCGCTTGGCGCTGGGGGTCCCCACCCTGGTGCACACAGACCAGAATGAGTTTGTACCCTCAAGAAGCCTAGCCTTGATAATTCTCAAAGGGTCATGATGCAAACGGCGTGCTACTCCAGAAGATGCTGTTTAGACCTATAGTAACCCAGGAATCCTGGGCTGGGCAACCCAGACGTTCAGAGTAAGGGAACCTCTGCAGTCTTTGGAACTGTCCTTTCTACCTCTCCTCTCACCACTCTTGACCTGGGGGCGAGCTGGAGGACGAGGCGAACGACTCTTCCCAGTAACACCGGGACCGGTGCTTGGGATGGAACTAGGACGATGCCTCCTGGGCGGATACCATAACTGTTTGTACTTACCGTGGAGCCCGAGCAACCTTGGCTGATGCCCGGTGGAGCTGTCCTATGCAGCTATAGAGGAGTTTGGCTCTGGTTCACCCCCTTTGCCGTCACCTACCCAGCCGGACATCTGACATCGTTTTCCTCGTCTCCCCGTGGTGTTTCCCTCCCTCCCCCGTCTGCCTGACTCCATCTGCATTCCTTACCCCCGTTTTCCATTCCCGCTCTACTTTCCATTCCCCATATGACATGTGTCTGGGATATGCCACGCGCTTATAACTCATTTATTGTGTAATCGCATGTTTTTCTCTTATTTCTATACTTGGCTCCTGTAATTGATGTAACTATGTAACATGTAACTCGCTGCTCCTCATGTAAAGCGCTCTGATACCTCGGGGTCTAGCCAGCGCTATATAAAACTTTGCAAATAAATAAGAAGCACGTCCCTAAACCTCAGAAGAGTTTTTAGAGTTGCCACCTACTCAACCACCCAGTGGCCGAGAGCGGGCTGCCTTGTACTAGACCTTATAAAGGCGTTCGACGCCTTGGAATGGGAGTACCTTTTTGCCGCATTGGCCAAGTATAACTTGGGAGAGTCGTTCCTGGGAATGGTACGGCTGCTATACAGCGCCTCCACAGTGAGAGTCAAAACGGGCCCCTGCATATCGGATCCACTAAATGTCAGGAGGGGGACGAGGCAGGGGTGTCCCCTTTCCCCATTGCTCTTCTCGTTAGCGATAGACTTGCTGGCAGAGGCAATACATACTGAAGTGGACGATGGCATTCTTCTGGGAGATGGCCTACATATAGTCTCGCTATATGCCGATGACCTACTGATATATGTAAGAGATATCCGGCACATCCCGCAGCGCCTGGCAGCACTCTTAGAGACACTTTTGCAGCCATATTGGGACTGCGTGTTAATGCAGCCAAGTCTAGTCTCTATCCCTTTAGTGAGCAGTGCGAAAATCCCAGATATGTGCTCAACGGCACGGAGATCCGCTGGTGCCCAGATACGTTCCGCTATCTGGGACTCCGGATCCATAGAAACCCGTTGGACCTGCAAGACGGAAACTTGGGTAGGGCCCTGACCGCAATTAAAACACAATCAGCATTCTGGAATACGCTCCCATTATCAACTACCGGGAGAGTAGCCTTAATCAAGATGGTGATACTGCCCCGATTATTATACTACTTTACAAACCTTCCGCATTACGTCCCACCATCATTCTTACGTCCCCTGGATAAACTAATCCGGGATTTTATATGGGGCAATTCCAGACATCGGATAGCTATTCACAAGCTTTACTTGCCCACCGATCAGGGAGGCTTGGCAGTCTCACAGCTAGAGCAATACTACTTGGCAGCCCAGCTCCAATGGATATCCAGGTGGCTGGGAGGGCGCTACACCAGGGACACGGCGACAACGCAACCTCTCTTACCCGCCGCAGAGTTAACTGCACTATTTCATCCCTGCTCTAAAATGAGGCCACCGAACTCGCTATTAGTAACAGTAGCACATAAGAGCGACCGTAGAGTGCTCTACATCACCCGAAAAACTTTCCCATATGCGCCTGCAGTACCACTAGAGGGTACACCCAGGGGCGCAACAATCACCACAGCATCAGAGTTAAGCGACAGGCGCGAAGCTGGAGTGCAGGACATGGGAGACCTATACAACAAAGGCACACTGGTGCTAGTGGCCGAGGCAGATCTGCCCCCTGGTCGGTTCCTGTTGCACCGCTCCCTGATTACAGCACTCACAGAGAAATGGGGTGACTTAACAGCCGAACCCACCACACATCTCACGATACAATATCTGCATGTCATGGGCCAGGGGGGGCACCTCACCAGGTGGTTTGCTGCATCACTCCGACACTACGCGGCTGTCAACTTAACACTCCTCCGTCAACGCTGGCAAGCAGCCATAGGTCGCCCACTAACACAGACCGAGAATGAACCACGGCGCTAGAAGGCCCGACAAAAATCCCTCGAACGCGCATCTACGTCAAATCCAACTGTACATACTGTACAGGGCATACCTCACGCCTGCAAAAATCAACCAATATTTTAGGTGAAGCGATTCAGCATGCCCCAGATGTACACAAGCAGACGCAGATATACTCCACATGTTGTGGGGATGCCCGCGAATGGCAAGATATTGGTCGGAGGTGGCGGAGGCCTTAGCGCAGTGTACCGGTCATGCCATTCCATATGAAGGGCACGTTTACCTACTACACTTATATCGTAGGAATCGCAACAATAAGGTCACCTCCAGGTTTCTTGACCTGGGATTGGCAGTAGCGAAACGTTTGATCACAAAGCGCTGGAAACACCCTGACCCCCCAAACTTAGAAATGTGGAGGTACTTGATGCACACCTGGGCCAAGGCAGAAGGCGTGGTGCTTGTGTGTAAAGACACATCTGAAAGAAACACATAGTGATAGATTCCTTACCTTAGAATATCCCCAGGCGTCAGACTGGATCCGGAAAGTTTTCGTCAGCAGTACCCCTGCGCGTCGGTAGGGGCGCCGTGCGGCTCCGCGTCCGTCGTTGGCGTCGTGGTCGCCGAGATGACGTCACGGGCGCTACTTAGACGCCGCCCACGTGCGCAGACGTCAGTTATTTCTTTTTCAGCGCCAGCAAGCGCAGATCCGGAGAGAGCGGTACCCCTAGTCTTTTTTTACTAAGTTTTTTGAGATCTTTTTCTCACCCTTTTCGAGTCGATTCGACTCCTGGTGCAGTTAGGGATGCCCGGGTTTAAATCCTGCGAGGACTGTCATCGGATGATGTCGGTGACGGACCCGCACCGCGTGTCTCTCTTCTGCCTGGGGCGTGACCACGACCCCAAGTCGTGCCCCGACTGCCGGTCCATGGCGCCGAAGTCTTTGCGGGAGCGGTCCCGAAAGCTGCTTGAAGCCCGGCAGTCGGCTCCGCGCCGTGAGAGGTCCCGGTCCAGAGGGAGGTCGAGGGACCGTGCGCGGAGTCATCGGCGATCGTCGGGATCGAAGTCTTCGCACTCGGGGTCAGGTAAGGCGAAGCACAAGAAGTCGAAGAAACGTCACCGTTCTCCGACTTCCCCTCGCCGGTCGCGCGACGCGGCTGAGGGTACGGGTGGTGCAACCCCCGCGGCTCCGGCGGAGTCCTTGGAGTCGCCGCCCGACTACCCGCCCTTCCCGGGGTCGTCGGCGACTCCGGCCCAGATACAGGACTTCCTGTCGGCCATGGCTCGCCTCTTTGGGCCGTCGGGTCCCGCTGATGCGCCTTCGGGCCCCGCGGTCCCGCATGGGTGTCCTCGCGTTTCCTCGCCGGCGGCTCCGGCCCCGGCGTCGCTGTCGGCTACGGCGCCGCAGGACACCCTTGGATCCAGGCCTGGATCCCGGTCGACGCCGGTTGACCTTGTTACGCCTCCACCGACGTCGACTCCACCGGCACCGATCCTGACGCCGCCCGCTCCTCGGGACGACGTCGACCTCAGATTCAGCCCCGAAGTGAACGCGGCGTCGGTCCGGCGTCGATCGATGCCGTTCCCGACGCCGTTTGGGGATTTCTATCCCCATGTCCCTACTCCTTATTTTAGGCCTGTTAAACAGCCTGAGGAGCAAGGGGAGGAGTGGGAGGGGTCGGACGACCCACTTGCTGCACCCTGCGAGTCTGAACAGGACTGGGCTGTGGATTTGGGGCACGCCAGTGGTCTGGATACCTCACCAGACCTTGGCATGCTGTCTCCTCCTACCGTGGCTACGGAGGAGAGAGCCAGTTATGCAGTGGTGTTGCGTAGGGCGCCGGAGGCCCTACACCTCCAGCTCCCTACTGTGGCCGTCAGGACTAACCTCCCGACAGAGGTGCTTCAGCCAGCAGCTACTTCTGCGGAGCCGCTGCTGCCCTTTAATGAAGCCCTTTCGGACGTTCTTTTGGGCACTTGGTCCAGGCCCACCACAGGGGCTCCTGTGGATAGGAACGTGGCCCGACGCCATCGCCCGGCTCCGGGTGACCCCATTTTCCTCTCCCAACACCCCACTCCCGAGAGCTTGGTTGTCCAAGCCTCTGCTTCCCCAACCGCCTTCCCTTCCGCCCCACCGGATAGGGAATCCAAGAAGCTGGATCAGTTTGGGAAGAAGATTTTCTCTTCCACCAGCTCTGCGCTGCGGTCTGGGAACACCGCATGCCTCTTGGGCCGTTATTCCCACTGTCTGTGGGTTACGGTGGCGAACGTGCTGCCCCAGTATCCGGAGGAGGCCCGGCCTGCTCTCGCCCAGGCTGTTGCAGAGGGGAGAGACGCAGCGAAGTTCATGATCCGTTGTGGTCTAGACACCGCCGACTCACTGGGCAGATCCATTGCAACGATGGTGGCGGCTCGCCGTCACGCCTGGTTGAGAACCACTGGATTTTCAGGGGATGTCCAAAACACCCTTATGGACATGCCCTTTGATGGCCGTCGCCTCTTCGGCGACCAATCAGCGCGTTGGAGCGGTTTAAGGACTCACGGGCTACGGCCAAGTCCTTGGGACTCTCTGCAGTCCGCCCTCCTCCGCCTTCTGCTTTTCGCTCCTTTCGTGGCACCGGAAGGGGCGCCCCGCAGCGTTCGCAACAGAGCCACAGGCCGGTGCAGCAATCATCCCAGCGCGGACGCGGGTTCCGCCGTGGCGGACAAAGGGGCCAGCGGGCGAGTTAGTCCACCACCACCCCGGCCACCACTGCCTCCAAACCTTCCTAGTCCGAACTTTCAGGCCCATCAAACGCCAGTGGGCGGCAGGCTCCGCCATCACCTCCCCCACTGGCGCACCATCACTTCGGACAGGTGGGTTTTAGAGATAGTCCGGAGGGGCTACTCCCTCCGCTTCGAGACTACCCCTCCAGCCATGCCACCTCAATACCACCGCATGTCGGGGGATCACTTGGTGCTTCTTCAGCAGGAAGTTGCGGCCCTCTTGGCCAAGGGGGCCATCGAGCGCGATCCGACGCACGAAGTAGGTCGTGGTTGTTATTTCCACTACTTTGTGGTGCCCAAGAAGGACAAAGGCCTGCGTCCTATCTTAGACCTCCGGAACATCAATCGCTTCCTCCGCAAAGAGAAGTTCAAGATGCTCACTCTAGCTCAGGTCTTGTCTGCTCTCGACCCACAAGACTGGATGGTAGCGCTGGACTTGCAGGACGCCTATTTCCACATCCCCGTCCTGCCAGCCCACCGGCGTTACCTACGGTTCACGGTAGGCCACGAGCACTTTCACTTTACCGTGCTCCCCTTTGGCCTTACCAGCGCCCCTCGGGTGTTCACCAAGGTGATGGCGGTGGTCGCAGCTCATCTGCGCAGATCAGGGGTCTCAGTCTTCCCCTATCTCGACGGTTGGTTGTTGAAGGCGGGCTCGTCTCCCACCTCCAGACTACAGCCGACCTCCTGCACTTGCTGGGGTTCTCCATCAATGTGCCGAAGTCGCACCTGATTCCCTCCCAGAAGCTCCTCTTTATCGGAGCGGTTCTGGACACGGCACAGTTTCGGGTCTATCCTCCCAAACGGCGAGTCCGGGATATTCGGGCTCTGATACCCATCTTTCAGCCCTTGTCCCGGGTTTCGGTCAGAGTGACTCTGAGGCTGCTGGGCCTCATGGCCTCCTGCATCCTGCTGGTCAATCATGCCAGGTGGCATATGCGAGCTCTGCAGTGGGACCTGAAGTTCCAGTGGGCGCAGCATCAGGGAAACCTGTCCAATCACGTCCAGATCTCGGCGGGCACTGCACGACAATTGCAGTGGTGGCTCACGGACCGGCATTGGGTCGACGGCAGATCCCTCTCCCTTCCCCAACCAGAGTTCACAGTGGTGACGGATGCGTCCCTCCTGGGATGGGACAGCCACATGGGAGAGGCGGAGATCAGAGGCCTCTGGTCTCCGGCGGAGTCCCGTCTCCATATCAACCTTTTGGAGCTGCGGGCGATCAGGCTTGCACTAAAGGCATTCCTTCCCTCTGTCAAGGGGAGAGTAGTGCAGGTGTTCACAGACAACACCACCGCCATGTGGTACTGCAACAAACAAGGCGGGGTGGGGTCGTGGACCCTCTGTCAGGAGGCTCTGCGTCTCTGGACATGGCTGGAACATCAGGGCATGTCCCTGGTGGTTCAACACCTGGCAGGTTCTCTGAACGCCAGGGCGGACGAACTCAGCCGCAGGTGCATGCTCGATCACGAATGGCGTCTTCACTCGGAGGTGGCGCAAGGTCTCTTTCAGCAGTGGGGAGAGCCTTGGTTAGATCTATTCGCCACCGAAGAGAACGCGCAATGTCATCAGTTCTGCGCGTTGGAATTTCCAAGGCGACACTCCCTCGGCGACGCTTTTCGTCGCGCGTGGAGTTGCGGTCTGTTGTACGCCTTTCCGCCTATACCACTTCTGCCCAGAGTGCTGAAGAAGATCAGGCGCGACCGGGCCCTAGTCATTCTTGTGGCTCCGGACTGGGCTCGAAGAGTATGGTATTCCGAGCTACTCAGTATGAGCATCGATCCCCTGATCCGACTGCCTCTTCAGGAGGATCTTCTGTCACAGCAGCAGGGGACGGTCCTCCACCCGAACCTGTCCAGCCTCCACCTCTTTGCGTGGAGATTGAGCGGCGGCAGTTGATTCCCTTTAACTTGCCTCCTGAAGTTTGTGACGTTATTCTGGCAGCCAGGCGTCCCTCTACTAAAGTGGTATACGCCTGCAGGTGGAACAAATTTGTGGCATGGTGCACAGCAAAGGCTGTGGATCCCCTTTCTGCCCCTCTTTCTCAAGTTCTACTGTTCCTGTTCCTTTCTTTCAGGGCTCTGCTCTGGGCACTATCAAGGGCTACCTTTCTGCTATTTCGGCCTTTCTCAGGCTCCCTGATCAGCCCTCTTTTCAAGTCCCCTGTTGTAAATGGGTTTCTTAAAGGCATTACACACCTTTTTCCTCCTATTCCTTTCGTGATGCCTCAGTGGGATTTGAATCTGGTTCTGACGTACTTGATGTGCGCTCCTTTTGAGCCCCTTCACAACTGTCCTCTTCGTCTTTTGACGTTAAAGACTGCCTTCCTGGTGGCCATCACTTCCGCCAGGCGAGTGAGTGAGCTCCAGGCTCTTTCCTGTAAGCCTCCTTTCCTTTCAGTCCATCCGGACAAGGTTGTGCTCAGGCCCCATCCTTCCTTTTTGCCAAAAGTGGTTACGGCCTTTCACATTGGGCAGACTATTACCTTGCCCACCTTTTTTCCGCCTCCGCATCCTTCCAGAGAGGAAGAGAGGCTCCACCGTCTGGACCCAAAACGTGCGCTTTCTTTTTATCTCAACCGCACACAGCAGTTCCGGGTGGATGACCAGCTTTTTGTTGGCTACGTTGGCACCAAGAAAGGTCGGGCGGTCCATAAGAGAACCATCTCCCGCTGGGTTGTCTTGTGTATCAAAGGCTGTTACTCTTTGGCTAAAAAAGAACCTCCGGTGGGGCTGCTTGCTCATTCCACCAGAGCTACTGCAGCCACTACTGCATTGGGACGTGGTGTCCCCCTGCAAGACATCTGTCAGGCAGCCACGTGGGCCTCGCTGCACACGTTTACCAAACATTATTGCCTGGACAGCCAAGTCCGGAGAGACGGCTTCTTTGGCTGTTCTGTTCTCCGTGACTTTCTGGTGTGATCTTAGTTCGCAGACCCACCACCGGGGTTGGTATTGCTGGGTATCTATTCTAAGGTAAGGAATCTATCACTATGTGTTTCTTTCAGATGCACAAGTTACTTACCTTCGGTAACGATATATCTGTAAGAAACATTAGTAGTGATAGATTCCTTACCGCCCCACCCATCCTCCCCGTTCTGCGAACTGATTTCTAGGGTTAAGGTCATCACTTTCAGGGCCCTAGTTTCAATGCACCAGTGGTCAGTATCTTGCATGGCTCTGCGTTCCTGGCGCGGAAAGTCGTGTACAGAACTGACGTCAGCGCGCGTGGGCAGCGTCTAAGTAGCGCCTGCGACGTCATCTCGGCGACCACGACGCCAACGACGGACACGGAGCCGCACGACGCCCCTACCGACGCGCAGGGGTACTGCTGACGAAAACTTTCCGGATCCAGTCTGACGCCTGGGGATATTCTAAGGTAAGGAATCTATCACTACTAATGTTTCTTACAGATATATCGTTACCGAAGGTAAGTAACTTGTGCGTTAGGCCTACGAAAGGAACCCCTAGCTACGCACTGGGACACAATCCTGGCGGCCCTAACCGCCCCACGAGACACTCACACTTCACCCCAAGCCCTGGAGGAAGCTGAGCCCCGCGTAAAACACCTAGGATTGAACGCACTCCAATGGATGCCCAACGATGCATTCCCAGCTGCCATTAGACTAAGTTTGCACCCAATGATACAGTAGAGGCGGGGTCTGAAAAAATGCACAAGCCGGTCCAAAGTTCCATGCCTATTTAGTATTTCTTTGTCCTGGTTTCGTTATCATCCGCCTCCAAAGTTTTGAAGCATACAGTAGCAGACAGTATGAGTATAAGAATGGAATGTGCAACCATTTATGTGTAAGACTTGTTTATCGTGATGTCATAACGTAGTAATGTTCATGCAACCCAATACGATGTAACTGAATGACAAATGTGTACTATGCAGCGTAAATGTCAATTAACATGCTAACACAAAAACTAATAAAAACAGATTACAAAGAAAAGAGGCTGTTAAGAGCCCCCTGTGTTGGAATTGTATGTGAAGTGTGATGGATCATCCTCACTCGTATTAGTAAAAACACAAACTGTATCAGAAGTATACTTACATAAACCAATATTAAAATCTGCAGCCCGTATGAAAGAAAACCTATAGCCTTTGCCGGATATATAGTCATTCATATCACATTAAAGGGATATAATAATGCCAGTATGTCTATGATGAAAATGTTATTGTGAAAATCGTTAACGAAGATATTAAACGCTCCCCCAAATTGCATGTGTAACAGTTGATAAAAATTTGACTCTGCAAAAGACCACAAAACTGATTCTGGGGACAAAGTTTTGTACTTCTATTAATGTGCAATCAATTGTTGTCATCCAGTGAGCCAAGTGGTTCAAAGGAATTGAATGTAGCTACATTACGAACTGGGTTACATTCCTTAGGATCCCTACTTGGGACAGGTAATTCCTTTTGTTTGACATTCAATCAGAATATAGAAGCATCCCGAAAGAGAGCTCTAACTCTACTATGCTTATCACTCAACATAGTTTACCCTACACAATATTTTACCTACTTGAGGGATATCTGTAAAGTTGACCACAACACAACCACCTGTGCAGGTTTTCAGCCCATTGCCCACCTTCCGTCATGGTGGTGCTGGGAGGGCCCTAGACGTTTTGACAACCAGTGAGCCACCTTATTTTTTTAGTTCCCTCCAATCCTCTTTTTGATTAGTACATATAGGATAGACATCGCATGACAACATAGGGAGTGACCTTAGATTTTAATTTTAAGGAGACAGCAATTTCATGTGTGTTTATGCTTGTGTGAAAAGGACTTTCAAAAGGTAGGTGAAACACTTTATTCAGATCAAATCTAGAGTAAACTCCTCTCACTCAGAACACATTAAGCCTTATCCACTCTTAGAACAGAATATTGATCTCTGTGTTCTTCAGTGCGAGGGAGAGCAGGATGCAACACTTCTTCCTCCCTTACATAACAACAAAAAAAACACATATATAATAACATCGTAATGAACCACTTGGACACTTCGCTTCTCCTATTGGGAAACCATGATTCAGTGCCACAACTCTTATCACTCTTTCTTCACTCCCTGCAACAGGCACTCCCATGGCTTCACCACTTCCTTGCTATTCCATACGCTTTCATAATTCAACAGAACAGAATAAGGATCGACTCTCCTTATCTGGAGGGGCTGAGAAAAGTTTGACAATCCTTTGCTTGTCTGTCTTTTTCTCACTCTAACCCAGTGTTCTTCCTGTAACTCTACAGGAACACACTGGCCAAATCCTTTTTACTTTCCTCACTCAAGCTTTTCTTCTCCACCCCTTTAGACAACAGTTCCCTGGGCTTCCTACCTTGTTGCATAAGCTATTATTTTGGCGTAGCTCTGCAAGGTGTGCTTTCCCAACCACAGGTGACAGGCGTGGACTTGGTTCAATGCCACGAAAGACGAATGTGAAAGATTGGTTATTGTAGCGCCGCAGAACACTATTCAATGTGTTATTTGAAATACATGAAGGGATCAAGGCACTGTGGTAACAGTAACAAACCTGTTTTGTTATTCACAGTATCACACACCCACTGCACTAAGAAGAATGAGCACTTTAAAATAAAAATATTTATTACTACAGGAACAGCTCGTTTTTCAGTACTTCTAATACAACTATTTAGAATATTATCAAAACAGTGAGGTGGGTGTGGCCTGGCGGTCCAACATGGCGGACGCGCCTTAGTGGAGCTCCCGTAGACTTGTATTAATCCGTTTAGAATCCTGCCGCATCGGCACACCTAGTTATCCTCGACCCCACAAGATATCCCAGGACTGCCTGCTGACTGTGGGAATGCCAAAAACACAGTTGGCCGCGGCACGAGAGACCACTTGCTGCCGCTGACGTGTAGCAGCCTGACGGCCTTGGGCACCTGGAAACTGGAGGAGCGCTGCGATGCCAGGAGGTGCCTCTCCGTGCTCCGCAAGCATATCACGAGAGACGTGTGGAACTGGTGAGGCGCCCGGGGCGCCAGGAAGAGCTCCAGAATGAGACGTCCACTGAGAGGGGCCAACAGCACACACCCCCGGTCGCGATCCGGTGATCGTAGAAGGCAGCGCTGAGGCAGGCTGAATAACTAGCACGGCCCCGGGGGAATCGAGGCAGCAGGATAGCTGCGGCCGGCGACCTGGATCTTTGACCTCGGCGGGCGGGTCGGGCCGTGGTGCTGGTACTACTACCCGATCGTTCTGGGACGGCCGAGCGGCTCCAGACTGGGGCTCGCTGGGCAGTGGGGCCTGCCCAAGCTGGAGGCGCCCGGGGCGGCAAACTGGAGGCCCGTCGGCCGTGGACGGCCAAAGACTGGACGAACGCGGTGGCGCCTGGTGAGGCCCCCTCCCCCCTATCGAGACAGCCAGAGGCTCCAGGTGGAGCCTGTGGGGTTCTGGGGCTTCCGGCAGTGCTCCTGAGCGGGATGACTGGTGGGAGAGGCCGGCGTCTAACAGCCTGGGCCGGGGGCCTACATCATGGAGCTGACCCAGAGGAGGTTAGCTGTACCCCAGGTGCAGGGCCACAGTCAAATAGAGCCAAGGGGCGCGATAACACTGGCTACCATAAGCTGCTCTGATGTGGCGGAGTGATCGCCGGATGACCCACCGAATTCGTGGCCTCCCTGGTGTGGAGGCTATGTGAGGAGTAGACCAGAGCCCATGTGGTTCCGGGGCAGAAGCGGGGGATGCTGGCACTCCAAATAAATACTGAAAGCGACACAACCCACCTGGCGTCGTAGCGACTGGGCATCCGCGGGGTGGCCCAACCACGCGATTGACCGCATGCTATAAGGTGAGAAGACCTGGGCCATAGGACAGGCTGCGCCAGACATTATAAGACCGGGAAGGGGAGCCTCTATAGACACTAGCACTTCTCCCGAAGGGTCTGGGCTAGAGGTGGATCGAGACACCCACTGGGGGGGGGGGTGCGCCCACTTGCGGAGGCGGTCGGGCTAGGACCCGGTGTGGCTTGCGGGTGGAGCGCTTCCCCCCCCCCACCCCAGACACTACCTGCCACCTATTTGCCAACTGGTCCTCGAACGCCCACTTGCAGCATAGAAACTTTGGTTTCCACCGCTCGCAGTGTGTGCCCATTTCGGGGGACCCCCCTTACAGCTACACGATGACAACGGATAAAATGCCCAGTGCCGGAGCCAAACAGAGCACATTGGACAGATCTACAGGAGCAGGGGCCCAGGCATCAGACTCAGGATATAGGACAAATTCTATGCCAGACAACGCAGCCTTATTGGCTGCCATCACACAATCGAGAGACACTCTTGATGCCTAAATCGGGGCCTTGAGCTCGGATGTCATGCTTATTCGCAATGTTGTTGAACGAATCACTGAGGCAGAAACGCGGATCTCAACAGTGGAAGACAGTTTCCTCTCTTAAAAAAAAAAGTCTCCACCCTGGAATCCCTTACAAAAGGCCTGGCAATGCGAGTAGAGGATGCAAAAGGGCGAGCCCGCAGAAATAACCTCTGTTTCGTGGGGTTTCCTGAAGGCTGCGAGGGGAATAACATGGAAGAATTCCTCCCTAAATGGCTTATGGACTGGCTCTCACCTAATTCCATGTCAGAATGCTTCATTATTGAACGCGCTCATCGGGTTCTCCTTCAAAAACCTCCACGTGGAGCTAGGCCAAGGCCGGTCATCGCCAGAATCCTAAATTATAATGACAGGGACATTATCCTGCAACAAGCCAGACTGAAGGATTCACTCATCTATGCCTCCCATCGCATAATGATATTCCCGGACTATACCAGGCTGGTCCAGCAACGTCGACAATCCTTTGCAGAAGCCAAAGCCTGCCTGCGAGCCCTCAAGATCCAATATTCCCTGCTGTTTCTGGCCTGTCTAGGGGTGTCCTACCAGTCGCAGACACTCGTCTTCGAAATTCCAAATGAGGTGTTCACATGGACAGACTAGGTCGTAAAGCCAAAACCACACATCCTGCCAAGGATGGACTCCGACTCGTCGTCTGGAGATGCAGGTCACAATCTATCTAAGTTCACAGATAAACGGAGTCCTAGGTCGCGGTCGAGAAGGAGATCCAAGACCCGCAGTAAATCCCGCATGCGGTTGGCGGGGGCCCAGGGGGAGCAGACAACCTCATAACCAACTATCAAGTGGTCACGGACTGAAATCGAACAAGCTGTAAGCGGCAAAGAACGATTGGGCTACTCCCTTATAAAAACATCTCCTAACTGAAGGGACATTCTCATGTCTAAGGGAAGTTTAATGGGGATCCATTGACAGGGGGTAGCTTCCGCCCCCCGTTGGGGGTGGGGCTCTCAACGAGCTGCGATAGATTCTTCAACTGTTATGAGGTATTGGGGTAGGGGGAGGTGGGGGGTTGAGGGGCATTTTCTTGTTGTTCTTAGTGCCATGCTTCTCTTCCATATATACAGGTCCCCATTTGATCATGCCATACATGAGTCACACCACACACACACTGGACACTACATGCCGCCAGTCATGACTAAGGCCCCAGGGAGGGGGCTCTGCAGAATCAGTTGGACAAGGTGCCATACTCCACCAGGCCAAGCGTTACAAAGCAGATGTCCTACTGCTACAGGAAACCCACCAGTTTGGCACTAAAGCACCTTGTCCCTCCCGCTTTGGATATGCTCAAATCTTTCACTCAGGGTTTACTAGGGGTCCATCGCAGAGTTCCATACCCCCACGCCAAGTCATGGCTAGATCCCCAGGGGAGGTACATAATCGTGTCAGGCACACTATATATGGGGAACAAATTATTCTTGTTAGCGTGTACCCCCCCCACCCCTTGCCTGGACCTTTTTGGAGCACATGATAACTGTCTGGATGGAGATTCCTGCTGGCCTTATGGTGGTTGGGGTGACTGGAATGATGTATTATGCCCAACCCGAGACAGGTGGCACATGGCTGGGAACCAATGGTAACGCAGGAACCACAGCTACAGTCCTTGGTACAAGGGATGGGATGGATCCTGGAGGAGATTCCACCCGATGGACCAAGAATTTACATACTACTCGAGCGTCCACGATTCATTTTCCGGCCTAGACTACATGTTCGTTCCCTCAGGCTGCCTCCATAGAATAGCGACAGCAGAAATATTGCCCAGGGGCCTCTCGGATCACTCCCCCTTGGCGCTTGGGCTGCGGATCGGCCCTGAGTGCGCCCCTCATTCCGGTGGCGGCTGTCGTGGCATCTGCACGATAATCAATATAGATTACGTATGTATCAAGCTATCTCAGATTATTTCTCATAGAGCACCGGGACGGTGGGCTCTTCGGAGATATTATGGGAAGCCATGAAGCCAACCCTACAGGGAGTAGATATTTCATTCTGTAGAGCCCAGCGCAAAAAGCGTCGGGAGAAGTTGACCCAGACCGAGGTCCAACTTATAGATTTAGAACGAAAGAGTAGGGGGGAGAACGGGACCGGGCACGCCGGCAGTTGCTTCTTACGCAACAAATGTATGCCGGAGAATTGATGGATGCGGCCAGAATGGCGTGGTTGTCCACCTGCAGCAGAATATACCAATGGGGAGATAAATCAAGTGCTTTGCTGCATCGTCTCTGTCAGGCATTACGCCCACATATCATCCCTGTTGTCCGAGGCCCAGATGGCGGGATAATCTCTGTTCCAGCTCAAATTGCACTGAGCTTTTCAGAATACTTTGCAGAATTATGCGCCCCAAGAGAGATCTTACCGAAGGCCTTTATCCTTTGATTTTTAGATGACTTGGCCCCGCGAGCTTTTTCCGACACGGCGAGAGGGGAGCTAAACACCCCACTAACAACTGATGAACTTGAAATGGCTTTGTCTGACCTACGTTCGGGTAAAGCACCAGGTCCGAATGGTTTTCCGTGCGAGTTCTACAAAATACATCAATTTCCAACTTGTGGCCCATTACCTTGCAGTGATTAATGCAGCCGTGGATACGGGTCGTCTCCCGCAGGACTGGAGACACACGGAGGCAATTGTATTCCTAAAACCGGGCAGACCTCCCAAGTATCATACTTCATACCGCACAATAGCTCTACTGAACGTGGAGGCTAAATTACTTGCCAAAGCCATTGCAAACCGTATCTTGCCGTATATAGCGGACCTGGTGCACCTCGACCAGGCAGGCTTTATGCCCGCTGTGCCACGAGACACAATATCTGTCGCGCCCACAACGCCATTGCGGCAGTGGACCGTCTTGACACATGCAGCTCTTCTGCTCGCAGACATTGACAAGGCCTTTGATTCGCTTAGCTGGCCCTACCTCTTAAGTCGGCTTTATATTGGCCCGTCTCCTTTCATATATTCAACTGCAATATACCAACCTCACAGCCTCGGTTTGAGTGGCGAATTCTACTGCGCAGACCTTTTCCATTGGACAAGGGACCCGCCAAGGATGTCCCCTCTCCCCTTACTTGTTTGCGCTCGCAATGGAGCCGCTTGTGGCTTGGATCAGGATGGATGCTCAGGTCCGCGGCTTCGAGTGGTCCAGGGAAGTCTCCGACCGCATAGCACTATATGCGGACAATGTATTGTTTTTCCTTACGGACTCCAACCAGACAGGACCGAGGCTACTTCGGATAATGTAGATCTTCAGCAAGACCTCCGGCTTATACATGAACGCCTGTAAGTCGTTCCTTTGGCCCGTACGGGGAGGGAGTGAATTGGGTGCCTGGTCCAGAGATGTGACGATAGTCTCAGAAGGATTCAAATATTTCTTGGTGTTCCTGTCTCCTTCCCAGCCCGCTTCATGGGACAAAAATCTGGCTCCACTGTGGGTGCAAGTAAAGGAACAGGTACCTTCCTGGACTCATCTAACGTTATCCCTATTCGGCACATCAGGTATTTTCAAGATGGTCTCTCTCCCCCGTCTATTGTACCAACTGCAGATCCACCCATTTCCAAAACCGACCACATGGTTCCGACAAATGAACGTGATCCTAGGTCAATTCCTCTGGGGTGGGTGTTTCACCCGGGTGGCCCTGAGAACCTGTTTTCAATCCACATATTGTGGGGGTATTGCGACCCCGGATATCCAGGCATACCACGCGGTGCTCCACCTCCTTGTTCTTAACGACTGGTGGTACGGGGATAGACGAGACCCGGCATCCGCAGTCGAGCGCTGGCTAATGGATGATGCAACACTTCATACTTACTTGTACTTGGGACCGGCTCTCTGAGCCCTACCGCCGGCGACGAGGACGGTATTTGTGATATGAAAGCAGTCACTGCACGGAGTGGGGTGGTTGGGCTGACTGACTAGAGGGACTCCCTTGTGGCATAACAGCCTCCTAACCAACTATCTGCACTGACCGGTTTTAAGGGCTGGGAGGACATGGGTATATCTACGCTGGGGGTGATCCTGCTGAGTCAGACACTGAAATCCTTCCAGGAGCTCCAGAGAGAATACAACATACCTCACACGCAGTTTTATAAAAATCTTCAGTTTGGCCACGCACTATCCCCTAAATTGCACACCTGGTGAATATACCAGAATTTAACCCTATCGAGGCAAAGGTCTTTATGAGTGATCTTGGAGACCATAAAATCACTAAAATATATCGTACAATCGTTACAAATAGCACCACCACATCAGACACACTCTGTGAGGCCTAACGGGGTGACTTTGGTCCGTTGGATGATGATGACTGGGTCGAGGCATTGGCGTCACCGCGTGGCGCGGCTATTGCATCACGCCTGCGGCTTATTCAATTTAAATACCGGCATCCGGTTTACTTTACCAGGAATAGGTTGTGGAGGGCCGGCTTGGTGGAATCCCCATTATGCTTGTGCTGTGTTATTGCTTGCCTCTCGGAGGTGCTGGGGTGGGACATTCCCTTCTCTCCGCGACTGGCCCTACTACATATCATAGAGGGGATAGGGGTCAATAGCTCTATGCACCAACTACTATTTCTGGGTCTTACACTGGCGAAATGTGATATAGCTGAGGCGTGGAAGGCCACATCTCCTCCCCTGGTGGAGGTTGGGAGGAAAGGATTAGACTTCTGTATGGGTTTAGAGATACCTGTATTCAAAGCGAGGAGATGCCCTCAAAAGCACCCTAAAATATGGAAGAGATGGGCGAATTAACACGGTCTGTCTCTAGAGCCCCCTACTCCTACAACAATAGATACAGAAGTGTTGGGACAGTAGCGCGGTGGCGAGTTCTATTGTTGCACGATTTCATAATAATTTGGTTGGGTGTGGCTGGGGACTTCTGACATCCGAGAACGTAACGTAGACATGGCACTGTTTCCTGATCGTTCAATTGTCAAGACTGTTTCTGATTCTATTTTGTTTGGTTTAGACACTACAAACGTCAACATCAGTGATGTAAATCTGTATTATACTGTTTCTACTAGAAACCCTGGTCTCACCAGGATATGTAAGGCTGTTGACAAAATACAATCTGTTTTGGAAAAAAAAACAGTGAGAAGGTATGTTATAAACAAGAATAAAAGTAATATTTCTAGCATGGTTAAAATGTCATCTAAAACCTGACATCCTAATGCCTACTTCTATGCTCTGCACTGAGAGAACATGGAAGGCAGAGCAACTTGCATTCTAGAATTTCTTAGGGAGAAGAGCTGCACTGCATACTTTGAAAGCAAAGCCTGTCTTTATCAGCAGAAGTGTGAAGACAGTGCTCCCTGCGAAGGGCAAACACACTCTGCAATAGCGATCTTCCTCCAAGACTTGACTTTATCGGCTTCAGGCGAGATGTAACATCTACGAAGTGTGCTGGCAGAAGGTGAGACTTTCTCTAGCAGAATCTTGTGCAGTAATCTGGGCGAAGGATCTTTCCCGACAAGTGGTCAAGTGATATTCCTTATACACTAAATCTTATCAGAAATTGGATTTTCTGGCATATGTTTAGGAATGTCTGACATAGATTATGTGCATCAAGGTATGCATCCCAGATGTTTCCTTATGAACATTTAAGGTAAAAGGAAATTAATTCAGACTACACTATTTTGGCTATATGTCTGTATGTGTTATTGGTTAACCTTGACCTGGTAAAAAGTAGACATTTGACCCAGACGAATGTTGCATCAGTTGTGCATCTTGACACTATCACAGTTCTCTGAAAGATAAGGTCAGATGACATCTGTGTTGAATGGCAGCCATGACAAAGATTCTGCCTAAATCGGTAAAGATGGAAACTTCTATTGTCTAAAATTTTGAAGATGGCGACTTTCATTATCCAAGATGGAGTCGAGTCCTTAGGGGCTTTATGTCATTCCAGGGTTCTACGTCTGAATGTGACGTCATAGGGGCGTATATAACCAGTAGTGTTTTATCTAATGTGTAGAGAGGTCCATGCTCTCAAGTTACTGAGGTCTAAAATACCTAGAGTAAAATATACACTTGGTAAACAACATATCAAAATGTCAGATAGTAAGCAAGTATAGCAACGCATGAATATTTTGAGCTTTGCATTGTTCCAGATAATCATATACTGCAATCTATCTAAAGTGTT
The DNA here is from genome assembly GCA_963921515.1 of Calotriton arnoldi. Lineage (NCBI taxonomy): Eukaryota > Metazoa > Chordata > Amphibia > Caudata > Salamandridae > Calotriton > Calotriton arnoldi. The sequence goes on along the minus strand of CAWUFW010000213.1, from coordinate 3,802,473 downwards.
TTGTGTGTGTTGGCGCTTAAACATACCAGACAATATGAAATTGAGCAGATTAACATAATGCAATATAAAAGTAAAAAAACAATGAAAACCAATCTAAAGAAAGATTTCTTCAGTTTTTAGTTCATACAGGCTTTTGTGGTATATTTGTCGAGTACTTGTCGTTCGTCGACTTACATGTACAATCAATCAGCATTTGTAGAGCGTGCCACTGTCACCCCTGGGGGTATCTGGGCCCTGGGGTGTGAGGTCTCCGTCGAAAATCCAGGTCTTGAGGAAACGGTGGGAAGAGGGAAGGAGAGAGCAGAAAAGGAAAAACAAGAGCAGAAAAACAAGCAGAAAAGGCAAAACGGAGGGCAGAAAAACGTGCAGAAAAGGCAAAACAGAGCAAGAAATGAGCAGAGGAGGCACAAACAGAGGGCAGCAGGTAGACAGGCAGCAGAGGGTAGTGGACTGCGGGCAAGCAGGACAGGAGAACTGTCACAGTGGGAGCTGGCATGAGGACCTGCTCCCCCTGCTTGACCTACCCTTCCCTGCTGGGTTCATTCCTCATCAGAGGACATGTTGACATCGTCAGGCGAAAACCATATAGAGCAATGTTCATTGTTAGTAATGTGCATCTTCAATGGATCAGCAGGTGGTTGCTCGTCTTAGACACCCGATGATAGTTGCGGCTCCTCTCCTGGGGGGGGGGTCGTCAAAGGATAACAATGAGTCAAGCTATTCATTAAGAGGTGTGTCAAAAAATGAAACTGGTGATATTGCTCTGTGATAAGTAGCATCTTGTAGAAGAGACGGATGCATTGCTCTGCAATGAGTCTGGGGGGTCATGTAGAAGTTGAACAATCCTTTCCATAGCAAGGTAATCCATTGGGGGCTGTTCGAGCTTCAAGTCCAAGATAATTTCAGTCAGACAGTTTATGCACCAGAACACAGGTTTTACTTGTGTAGCATCTATTTTTCAAAATGTGAGCATCTGATAAAGACATCTAGCCTCAGATTGCATCCAGTGCTCGCTGAGTTCAGATAGCCAAGCATGACTCGTGTAGTGTGCTAGAGTCTCTTTGCAGTTTTGTTCAGCTGGATACATGAACATCATGTTGTTGATTTCCTTGACAAAACAGGAGAAAGATTACGATACCATAGCTGATTAGCAGTAGCAAATCCTTCAAAAAGTCTGGGGAACAGAGAATGAAAAAATGACAATCAGTCCAAATCCTGCTTTAAATCCAGTCACCAGACCAGATCCAATGTTCTTAAAAAGTTGCGCAATACCAGTTGTCAATGACTAATTCAAAATCATTTGCATAATATCTACAAAGTGTGTTAGGTATTGTGTGTGTGTAACAGACTCTGAGTTTCTGAAGTAGTTCTGGCTGTCTGCAGGGTATAGGTTTCAACCGCTGAAGACAAAGGGACTTCTATTTGTAATAAAATAGATAATAATTTGTTTAGATCATCAAAATGCATTGATTTCATATTTATACTAGGCCAAAGGATGTTCCTAATGCTATTTCGAAGTGGAGGGTACAAAGTCCTACTACAACACTGTATTGTTTCTGAAACTGTTATTGAGTATGGTTGGCTGGTTTCCAACCCATAGCAAGTACATTTTTTTTAGAAATAAATGAAAACCGTTATTCAGGAGTTCATCATATGTGGGAATGGATGTAATGGGAGAAACAGATAAAACCAATTTAACCTTGGTATCAAAGCTCTACACATTGCTTGCAATGATATGGGTTCACACAAAAGAGGGTCCAAGGAGGTTTCTGCAATCTGATGTGCTGCTATACACGGTCTTATTCATTTTCATTCAAACAGATGTGGGGAAAACGAAATTTCCATTAATGGAACAATTGTGAATTGTGCATAGTTTCATACCAGTCAATGGCTTTATGTTTTTGACAGTCGTGAAAATGAAAGGTTGTAATGGGCAATGAAATACCATGCATTAACCAGGTAATGGGGGAGTGTCACTGACTGTAAATGGTGTGTCTTCAACTTCTTCTTTACTTAATTGTGCGAATTTAGATTATTTCTTAGCCAGTTTGTTTTTTGAGTGAGTGTCAAATTATATGGTTTAAACAGGGTTGTTTCATTGAGAATTTCCCAAGGCATGGAAATCTGATGTGAGTGTTTGTAGTGCACAGTTCAGTTGTATAATTGCTCTTAACTGAGCCTGCCCGTGTTGTATTAAACCTAGTTCTCCTTTTGTGAGGTCTAAGGCTGAGGACAGAATGTGATTTAGTGAGTACACTTTCTTGGAAAGTGTGTGCATTCCATTGTTGATAACTTTAAAAAATTTGTAAGTTTTCTTGATCTATCAGATTAATTCTTTTTGCAGCTTCTTTTTCTGAATACTTGTTTAGCTTGTTATAGATGACCTATATTTTTGTGGCAAGGAATCTTTTATTTCTTTTAGTATGTGGTCCCAGAAGAAAGTCAGTAAAATTCATATCTTCCTTAATTAAGGAAAAGTGTTCCTTTGCAGCTTAAAGACTAGAATATTCGAGCCATTGTTGGCATAGCTTACCTACACTATATGTGGTGACTACTACATGTGTTTGTGTATTATTATACCGTGGGTCAGGACAATTAATTATAGGTCTAGGAGTGCTGTAAAGGAAATGCTGCATGCAGGTGTCAGAATTATATAGGCATAAGGCTAAACCTTCAACAGGAAATTGGGTTGAATTATAGGTTCCATTTTGTATCATATTATTTATGTCTGATTCAGACATATTCATTTGGAATTGCCAATTATTGAACATGGTTCAAATTGGCTTTTGGTTTAGAAGATTTCTTTAAGTCCTTTGTTCCGATTCCCAGACAGGTAGTCTGTTGGATAGTTTTGTTTAGAAAGATTATTTGATTTTGGTATTATACAGGCTTGATCCCCCAATAATATTTTCATCAATATTTGCTTTCCAATGCTCATATCCTTAAATAGCCAGGTTTTTTTTACTAAACTCAGAGTAAATCAGCTTATTGGTGGTAATTAGATTTTTTTGGAAGCTGCTGTGGCTTCTGTTACGAAATAAAAGGCTGAAGGGTATGATCTGTCAACACTCTGAAAGTAAAGGAATTTCTTTAAAAATTGGAATGGTTCTCGGGAAGTGGAGCCTTAGAACATTCCCAGTGGGTGCAATTGTGAATTTCTCAAGGGAAACTAGTCATAAGTATATAATAATATGTATATTGGTGATAATACATTTCTTTGTAATTTGCTGAATTCATATAAAGATCTTCATTATTCAAAGTAGCATATGCCTGTAAATCAGACATCAATCTTTAAACAGAAACAGAGGACAGCCAACATGTGTTTCACTCTGTATGGTGCTCAGGACAGGGGCTTTCTCAAGGCGTAAAGGCTGGTCAAAAGGTGTTGAAAGTTCGCTTAATTGGTTCGATAAGGCAAGTAGGACCAGGGAACGTGTAAGCTGTTCCGTAGGATTCGAGTTATACACAAACCAAAGAAAGTATCTTAATATTTGAGTCTAGTCGGAGTCTATCTGGAACATAGAGCTTTAATCGTATAACTGTGATCATGGAAGGAATAGCATTGCAGATGATGATTATCGTCTATGACTCCAATCCTACAGAACAGCGTACTCGTGTTGGCTGTCCTCTGTTTGTGCTACCATTTTGGACTAATAATATTAAACAGAATCAAAAACACTAAATCTGAATACTCCATTTCCAGCTTTGTTCTTTATTCAAGCCAAACTTCCTATTTCAATGACTTGGGGGTTGTCCCATTTGGGCATCTGGATCCCACATAATTATACCTATTACAGTTGCGCGGACACCACCGGGAGCAATTACCCCTGCCTTTTTTTCACCTACTAATCAATCTTTTAACAGTCTGTGTCCCAGTCAACTGAAATAGAACCGGGTATCACAATATCATTCATTTAAACTGTTATCACATAAGGCAATTGCAATGTCTCAGTGGATCCCATAATCTGATATGGAATCTTTTCCCATGCTATGTCCTCAGGCATAGGATAAGCTGTAATGTTCGCAGCGTAGAGACCTCTTCCGGCTCTGTGGGATGAGCAGTGTGGCTGTAGTTCATGAAACACAGGTGTGACAATTGTTCTTGGAGAGACGAAATGTTCATTAAGTAGCAGTTGAACGACCAGTATCATCGACCACCACAAGATGAAGAAAATACTTCTCAAAATGATCCAGGCTTAGGACCACAGAGGAATTCTATATCTTTCACAAAACCATTGACAAACAAGAAGCAGTCTTTGGCTGTGAATGATTGTAGAAGGGGTTGAATATTCTCCTGTGAAATATCCAGAGTAATTTTCAGAGTTGTTGGTCTTTTGAGGCTCTTGAAAAGGGCACTAGTTCAAATGACGTAGCGCCAGGTGGAAATTTATAGTAAACCATGGAATTATGTTGGACAGTAGCCACTGTCATATTGGAATAATCAGCTTTGTTTGTAGGACTCAATGTTTTGCATAGAGTGTTAAACTCCAATATCCCTGGCTGGATACTCAAGCCAGAAATGTTACTGCTTTGTTCAGGGGGTAGGGTATCCTGAGTAAGGCGAGGCTGGGAGGCACTATTCTGAAACCTTCTTTGTGTCTCTGGTAGTAAGTTGTAGAGTACTGGCCACATAGTGATTTTTTTCATGATCTATAGACACCTGTCGGTTTCTCCGTGAGCTAGACAGAGGAGGCATGATAAGTTAAGTTGCCTTGTACCGTAAGAACAGTATCTGAAAGAGACACGTTAGTGATAGATTCCTTACCTTAGAATATCCCCAGGCGTCAGACTGGATCCGGAAAGTTTTGCTAGCAGTACCCCTGCGCGCCAGTAGGTGGCGTCGTGCGGCTCCACGTCCGTCGCTGGCGTCGTAAGCGCCGAGATGACGTCACGGAGACTACTTAGGCGCCACCCATGCGCGCTGACGTCAGTTCTTTCTTTTTCCGCGCCAGTAAGCGCAGATCCGGTTAGAGCACGTACCCTAGTCGCTTGTTGACTATTTCTTTTGAGACTTTTGTCTCCCTTTTTCCAGTTGGTTTCCTGGTGCACGTAGGGATGCCTGGATTTAAGTCTTGTGGGGCCTGCCGTCGCAACATGTCGGTGGCGGACCCCCACGATGTCTGCCTCTACTGCCTGGAGACCGACCACGACTCTCGGTCTTGTCCGGATTGTCGGGCCATGGCCCCGAAGGACTTGCGGGAGCGGCGCCGGAAACTGCTGGAGGTCCGGCACTCGTCCCCGCGCCGTTCCCGGTCCAGAGGCGGTTCCAGGAAACGCTCGCGGGGCCACAGCCATCGCTCCTCGGGCTCCAGGTCTTCACCCTCGGATTCGGGTAAGAGACGACATAAAAAGAAGTCGAAGAAGCGTGTTCGCTCTCCGACGTCCCCCGGCCGGTCCTCGGATGAGGGGGACAGGGGCCTTGCCCCTGCGGCTCCTTTGGAGCTCGAGAGTCCCGCGGCCTACCCGCCTTACCCGGGTCTGTCGGCGACTCCCACACAGGTGCAAGAATTTCTTGCTACCATGGACCGCCTTTTGAGGCCTCGGGCTCCCGCCGGCGCGCCCTCAGGCCCCGTGTCTGGATCCTGTTGGACCGCCGGCACCGCCGGCGGATCCAGCTTCGGCGCCACAGGATCCTGCGCCGCTGGCTCCGGCCAAGGCGCCACAAGGTCCAACGCTGCCGGCTCCGGCCCCAGCGCCGCCTTCGGCGCCGCAGTGGGTGCCTTTCGTCCCGCCATTACCCAGGTTCCAGGACCATTTTGTTCCTACCTGGGATCCGCATTGGGACACGGCGCCGGTTCGGCCCCGACCGGCGCCGTTCCCGACGCCGTATGTTCCCTCTCCGGCTCCTGCCCCGCCGCCGCGGTCGGTACCACCGGCGGCGGAGGTGGAGGACGACTGGGAGGGGTCCGAGGACCCTCTGACCCGTCAGTGTGATTCCGAGCAGGACTGGGCGGACGACTTGGGGGACGCCGGCGACCTCGACGTCTCTTCTGACCCGGGGTTTGCCTCTCCCCTGCCTACTATGGAGGAGGGCGCCTCCTACACGATGGTGCTTCGTCGGGCAGCTGAGGTCCTCAACCTTGATCTCCCTATGGTGGCCCTCAAAACTAACCTCCTTACTGAGGTGCTCCAGACGGCGACAACCTCGGTGGAGCCCCTGCTCCCGTTTAACGACGCCCTTACCGACGTCTTGCTGGGCACTTGGTCGCGGCCATCCACTGGGGCCCCTGTGGATAAGAATGTCGCCAGGCGTCATCGCCCAGCGCCGGGTGACCCCGCTTTTTTGACCACTCATCCCACGCCTGAGAGTTTGGTCATCCAAGCTTCGACGTTGCAGAGTGCCTTTCCCACGGCTCCGCCGGATAAGGACTCTAAGAAGCTGGAACAGTTCGGTAAACGTTTGTTCTCTTCGGCCAGCTTGAGGCTGTGGTCAGTGAATACCGCCTGCCTATTGGGCCGCTATTCCCACGCGGTGTGGGACACAGTTGCGCAGGTGTTACCTCAGTGTCCTGAGGAGACCCAAGCTGTATTGTCCCAAGCCATTGCAGAAGGTAAAGATGCGGCTAAGTTCGCCATTCGGTGTGGTTTAGACACCGCAGACTCCTTAGGTAGAGCGATTTCTACGACTGTGGCGCTTCGTCGCCACGCCTGGCTCAGATCTACCGGGTTCTCACCAGATGTCCAAAACTTACTCATGGACATGCCCTTTGATGGCACTCGCCTGTTTGGCGATAAGGCCGACAGTGCGCTGGAGCGTTTTAAGGACTAGCGGGCCACGGCCAAGTCCTTAGGTCTTTCCACAAGAAGCCCCGCCACTCCTGGTTTTCGTTCCTTTCGTGGCCACGGAAAGGGCACCCAGGCGTGTTCCTTCAGCAAGCCTGTGCAGAACCAGCCTCAACGCGGCCGCGGACGCGGTTTCCGCAGGGGCGGGTCTGGGACGCAGCGTGGAGGTCAGTCCACCTCCGCCCCCGCTGCTTCTGCCTCCAAACCTTCCTAATCCGAGCTTTGGGGGGCACCCCACGCCAGTGGGTGGCAGGATCCACCATCATCTCCCCCACTGGCACGCTATCACATCGGACAAGCGGGTGTTGCAGATCATTCGCAAGGGTTACGCCCTTCCCTTTCAGTCCACCCCTCCAGCCATGCCACCTCAGTTCCACCGCATATCAGGGGACCACTTGGCACTTCTCCTGCAGGAAGTTGCGGCCCTCTTGGCCAAGGGGGCCATCGAGCGCGTTCCTGGGCCAGAAGTAGGGAGTGGTTGTTATTCCCACTACTTTCTGGCCCCAAGAAGGACAAGGGGGGCTTGCGCCCCATCTTGGACCTGAGGGACGTCAATCGTTTCCTCCGGAAGGAGAAGTTCAAGATGTTGACTCTGGCTCAGGTCTTGGCTGCCCTCGACCCTGCAGACTGGATGGTAGCGTTGGACTTGCAGGACGCCTATTTTCACATCCCCGTCCTGCCGGCCCACTGGCGTTACCTGCGATTCACGGTAGGCCAGGAGCATTTTCAGTTTGCTGTGCTCCCCTTCGGCCTTACCAGCGCCCCTCGGGTGTTCACGAATGTGATGACGGTGGTCGCAGCTCATCTGCGCAGGTCAGGGGTGTCAGTCTTCCCCTACCTCGACGACTGGTTGTTGAAGGCGGGCTCGCCCCAGTCAGTCGTCTCCCACCTTCAGACTACGGCCGACCTCCTGCATTTGCTGGGGTTCTCCATCAACGTGCCGAAGTCGCACCTGAGTCCCTCTCAGAAGCTCCCCTTCATCGGAGCGGTTCTGGATTCGACGCTGTTTCGGGTTTATCCTCCCGAGCAGCGAGTCCGGGATATTCAGGCTATGATTCCGATCTTTCAGCCTCTATCCTGGGTTTCAGTCAGGATGACCCTCCGGCTCCTGGGCCTGATGGCCTCCTGCATCCTGCTGGTGCAACATGCCAGATGGCACATGCGGGCTCTGCAGTGGGACCTGAAGTTCCAGTGGGCACAGCATCAGGGCAACCTGTCCGATCATGTCCCGATCTCGGAGGGCACTGCACGACAATTGCAGTGGTGGCTCACGAATCGCGATTGGGTCCATGGCAGATCTCTCTCCCTTCCCCAACCCGAGCACACAGTGGTGACGGATGCGTCCCTCCTGGGATGGGGCGGCCACTTCGGAGAGGCGGAGATCAGAGGCCTCTGGTCTCCGGCGGAGTCCCGGCTCCATATCAATCTTTTGGAGCTTCGGGCGGTCCGACTTGCACTGAAGGCATTCCTTCCCTCTGTCCGGGCAAGTGTAGTGCAGGTGTTCACGGACAACACCACCGCCATGTGGTATTGCAACAAGCAGGGCGGGGTGGGGTCGTGGACCCTATGTCAGGAGGCTCTGCGCCTCTGGACATGGCTGGAACATCAAGGCATTACCTTGGTGGTTCAACACCTGGCAGGTTCTCTGAACGCCAGGGCGGACGAACTCAGCCGCCGGTGCTTGGTGGATCACGAATGGCGTCTGAACTCGGACGTGGCGCAAGGTCTCTTTCTGCAGTGGGGAGAGCCTTGGTTAGATCTATTCGCCACCGAAGAGAACGCGCAATGTCATCAGTTCTGCGCGTTGGAATTTCCAAGGCGGCACTCGCTCGGCGACGCTTTTCGTCGCGTGTGGAGTTGCGGTCTGTTGTACGCCTTTCCGCCTATACCACTTCTGCCCAGAGTGCTGAAGAAGATTCGGCGCGACCGGGCCCAAGTCATCCTTGTGGCTCCGGATTGGGCACGAAGATACTGGTATCCCGAGCTACTCAACATGGCGATCGATCCCCCGATCCGCCTGCCTCTTCGGGAGGATCTTCTGTCACAGCAACAGGGGACGGTCCTCCATCCGAACCTGTCCAGCCTCCACCTCCATGCGTGGAGATTGAGCAGCGACAGCGGATTCCATTTGACTTGCCTCCTGAAGTCTGTGATGTCATTCTGGCAGCCAGGCGTCCCTCCACTAAATCGGTATACGCCTGCAGGTGGAACAAATTTGTGGCATGGTGCACAGCTAAGTCTGTGGATCCCCTTTCTGCCCCTCTTTCTGAGGTCCTTCTGTTCCTACTCTCCTTGGCCCAGCAGGGCTCTGCTTTGGGCACTGTCAAAGGTTATCTTTCGGCCATCTCCGCCTTTCTCAGGCTTCCAGATCAGCCTTCTCTCTTTAAGTCCCCGGTTGTTAACCGTTTCCTCAAAGGCATTATACACACGTTTCCTCCTGTGCCTTTCATAATGGCTCAATGGGACTTAAATCTTGTCTTGACCTATCTGATGTGCACTCCTTTTGAGCCCCTTCATAACTGTCCTTTACGTCTTCTTACTCTCAAGACGGCTTTCCTGGTAGCTATCACCTCTGCCAGGAGAGTGAGTGAGCTCCAGGCTCTTTCTTCTAAACCTCCTTTCCTTTCTGTTCATCCGGACAAGGTGGTTTTAAGGACCCGTCCTTCTTTCTTGCCAAAGGTTGTCACGCCCTTCCACATCGGGCAGACCATCACTTTGCCCACCTTCTTTCCGCCTCCGCATCCTTCAAAAGAGGAAGAAAGGCTCCATCGTCTATCTAACTCGCACACGACAGTTCCGGGTGGATGACCAGCTCTTTGTTGGTTACGTGGGCGCCAAAAAAGGTCTGGCCGTGCACAAACGCACCATCTCGGTGGGTCGTTTTGTGCATCAAAGCATGTTACTCGTTGGCTAAGAAGGAGCCTCCTGTGGGGCTGCGTGCCCATTCTACCAGGGCGACAGCAGCCACTACTGCCTTGGGATGCGGCGTTCCCTTGCAGGACATTTGTCAGGCAGCTACGTGGGCTTCGCTGCACACGTTTACCAAGCATTACTGACTTGACAGTCAAGTCCGGAGAGACGGCTTCTTTGGCCGTTCAGTTCTCCGTGACTTTCTGGTGTAATCTTGTTCGCAGACCCACCACCGTGGTTGGTATTGCTGGGGTATCTATTCTAAGGTAAGGAATCTATCACTAACGTGTCTCTTTCAGATGCACAAGTTACTACTTGTGTAACGATATATCTGTAAGAGATATTAGTTAGTGGTAGATTCCTTACCGCCCACCCATCCTCCCGTTCTGCGACCTGATTTCTAGGGTTAAGGTCATCCCTTTTAGGGCCCTAGTTTCATGGCACCAGTGGTCAGTTTCTTGCATGGCTCTGCATTCCTGGCGCGGAAAGTAGTGTACAGAACTGACGTCAGCGCGCATGGGTGGTGCCTAAGTAGTCTCCGTGACGTCATCTCGGCGCTTACGACGCCAGCGACGGACGCGGAGCCGCACGACGCCACCTACTGGCGCACAGGAGTTCTGCTAGCAAAACTTTCCGGATCCAGTCTGACGCCTGGGGATATTCTAAGGTAAGGACTCTATCACTAACTAATGTCTCTTACAGATATATTGTTACACAAGTAGTAACTTGTGCGACAGGTGGTCTGTAGGATGGTTCAAAAGCTTGCTTGTCATGAATTTTTTCCTGAACTAGTTCCCCAACTTTGGCAAGCCACCCTTCAGCTGCAGTGATAGCCCTCTTTCTCTGGTGGTGGTGTCAGAGTGGTTTGTGTTCGACAGCTTGTCTCTGACTTCTTTGATATCCTGCGAAACATTCAAAAAATTCTCCAAGTCATATATATCCTCATCCACCACCTCAGAATTATCTAAGCCAGGCACATACATAAAAACTCCAAAGAGAGCCTTGTATGGAGTGCATCCTCCCAATACTCATCTAGGCAAGTTATTTAATGCTCTCTAATCTCCATACAGACATTGGTACCAACTAAGACCTGAACTCGGCACCCTCGCAGTCAAAGCTTGTTTAATCACGCCATTAGCACGCTCTACAGCACCATTCGATTCAGCTTTGAAGGGGTTGCTGAATTGCAGACAAACTCACAGAGCAGACATTGAATCCTGTAAGCCTTGGAGGCGAATGCAGGACCGTTATGTGAATTAAGTTAATGAACTGCCCCCATCGCTACCAGGCACTGCAAATCTTTTACTACTGCTGACATGCTTGCATTTCTCTGTGGCTAAACCCATAGGATTGAGAACATGAATCAGTCGCCACCAATATCTACTTGTATCCGTTAGCTGAGTGGAGGGAACCGAAGTGATTCAAATAAATCATCTAGAAGGGGATATTTGAAATCATGAGGGGAATTGGCATGGGTCTTTTGACAGTGGAAGATTTAATCTTCTGACAAATGCCATACAGTCTAACATAATCCCTAATCTGTTTATATAAATTAGGCTACCAGTAGCGTTGCTGTAGCATTCCTATGGTTGTGTTGATTCCTGCATGAGTAGATGCCAACTTCCGATTGGCTTCTTTGATTAAATCTAATCTAAACAGACTTATTAAGTATTATTCTGTATCCTACTCTTTGTATTGTGACTTCAGGAACGTTATCTGAATTAAGGGTGTAGGAGTATTTGTAAGGAAAATCCTTCTGAGGTTTCCCACCTTGCTTAGTTGCATTTAAGGCTGTTAGAATATCTGTGTCAATCTTTGTTTGAGATCTAGTTAGGACTACTACTACAACAGTCTGAATTGCAGCTTTTGCCACTAAGTCAGCCGCACAGTTGTCTTTAGCGTGAATGCCAATAGACTGATTGCCCAATGTGTCCCTCACAAAGATCGATGAAAGCTTATCTTGTAACACATCTACCTTTCCCCAAAGATGTTTATTCTTATAGGTTTTTCCTTTGAATCCATGAATCCATTCAACTGCCAACGTTGCAGATCGACATTGAAACTTTGCATACAGAAGGATGAGTCGGACACAGTGTGAGAACTACGAGTCAGCCTTTTGTAATGCAAGTAACGGGGCATGTAATTCTGCATGTTGTGCGGTAATGTCACCTAAGATTTTAGTGTGGGCGCGCTGTGGGATGATTTCACCATCCTTCACTGCACCTTGTACTGTTGCACAGGCTGTGGAGTATTTGTATTTTGTTCCCACTCTGGGTTGGGCAGAGCTATCTGTATAGAATATGCTCTGATAAGACTCAACGGGTAAAGTGGCTATAGTCGAAGCAACATCCTTTACATATTGGAGAAAAGCTTGTGTATGAAAAGAGGAATGGTACTGCAACTTTACATCCACTGCTCTTAAAGAAGATGCCAACTGTATGCATCTTGGGTGTAGGGCATGAGCATTAGGAATGCTTGCCTTGGTGGCCGCTTCTAGTGCCAGTACTGGAGAAACAACAATGGTATGTTTTTTCTTTGCGCCAAAGAGCACTCTTTTGTAATAGCTCTTTGCACAACCGCCAGGATTATTTTGATAGAAGCAAAACGTGCTTTAGCTAAGGAATACAAGTGAGACTTGTAAGCAATTGAGACGGTCTGTTCTTCGTTGTAGGTCACATAAGTATAACCATAGTGACTGGGTATGACTGATAACTAGATTGGTGTCATTATTCCTAGTTGGTAAATATTTAGTCTCAAGCATGTCTGCTTGTAGAGCACACAAGATATCAGTGTGCGTGTTCAGCTATTGTTTAGATGAGAACATGGGAGAAATCCAGTCATACAAGGGCTTCGCTCTTTCATCGTAGTGAGGCAGATAAGTATGTTTCAAGTTGAGAAATCCCAGTAGGGATTGCAACTTTTTCAGTGTATCGAGAGGCTGTGAAGTAGCACATTTCTGAATGAAGTCTGGAGCTAAGCCCTTGCCCTTGCTGGATAACTCGTATCCCAAGAAGCTTTGATTTTTTTCAAATGTAGTTGTGTAACCATGTGATGATAATATGGTCACCACTCTGTCTACCCTGGTTAGGTGTAGATTTGAATCATCCTCAGTAAGATAGGTATCATTATTATATGATAATACCTTGAATCTGGTTGTAAGATCTCTAATATTCACGTTGAAAATAAGCCAAGATGGTTCTTATAGCCCATGGGCAAATGTCGGAATGAAAACTGTTCTCCATCGAAACTGAAAGTGGTTAGATACTCATTTTCAGGCGCTGTATTTTGACTAAAGAACCCACTAACAATATCCCGGGTCGTTTTGTATTTTTTACACAGCAACTTGGTAATTAAACTTGTGCTTTGGTTGTTTTGTACTGCGCTAGTCTGCACGTGTGAAATCAAATTCCTATTGATTAATGCTTCTATAGGAGCCGTCTAGCTTGGAGATGGGAAAAAGGGACGTGTTCATTAGTGAGAGGCAAGGCTCTATAATACCCTGGTACTGTAACTGATCTAATAATGCTTTTATACTAAATTTTGCTTCTTGCTTTAAAGGTTATTGTGCCTGTGGTTAACTGCGTAAGGGAAAGACATGGACTTGAGTGCTCGTCCCACCCGCTTGGTTTCTGTATAGGCTGGTGCTTGTCTCCCAGACCATTCACTGGCATTAAATTTCCATGATATCCTCCGGTACTATGATAGAGAAGGCTAACCTCATGACTTCTTCCCTCCGCGGTGCTTCCCTAATAAAGACTGGAGGCTTTATTTTTTTGCAAGCAACATTTTTATTGTTGTCTTATTACAGGCATGACAAATCATTTTACACCCTTCGCCAAGTTTCTCATACTCAGGACTGTTCATCTCCCCGCACCCCCAACCATCTCTAGCTGCTAAACGGTAAGCTCCTCCCGAACCCACCCTCCTACTCAAACAACAAATAACCAAACAACCCCAACAAAGCCCTGACACCACTCATAAATGCTTTTCTGGCGTTCCCAGGACTCCAAGTAGGGGAGGTTCCACTCCCCTAGGTCCAAGTGGAATCTATTTACTTCCAATTTCCGGGATGCACTTCTGACTCTCATGTACCTGTCTCTTCCACCATGTTCACTACACCCAGGAATCCAACTGGTGTCTGCAGGTTTGGGTCACTCAAACAATCGACCAGATTGCCCCATTCTCGTGCCATTTCAAGGTAGCCACAACCTCTTTTCGCCTTTCAGAGCAGAGCCCCACTCTCAAAGCCCGGCCACTTAAGAATCTCACCTCCCCATTTTAGTACTGTAGGGCCCCCAGCGGTTTTCCAGTTTATAGCTATCTTGTATTTCACACAGACCAAAGCCATGCCAGCAAATCTGGACGTAGCTTTATGCTTGGCCGGGTGTGGGAACCAGCCCAGTAAAAAGGGGCCCAGGGAAAAAGGTAGGTTAAGCTGGCTGACCTCAATAACACAGGTTGCTGCTTCCTCGCAGAAGCCCAAAAGAGAAGGGCATGCCCTAACTATATGAAAAGTTTCAGCTGCCACCACCCCACACGAGGGCATGTTGCCCCAGCTGCCTGGTAAAACCTGTTTACTTTTCCGAGTGTGAGATATGCCCTATGAAGGAAGTAGAAATTTGTCAGTTTAAAATGGGCATTCGTGAATACTTTGGAAACTTGGTCCAGGATTTTTGCCCAATACGCTTCCGGTATCTAGCTCCCTAGACCCCACTCCCATTTCTCTCGCAGGCCCGTCAAGGATGTAACTACATCTCCCCGGAGTGTCCTGTAGAAAGATATCTGAAAGAGACACGTTAGTGATAGATTCCTTACCTTAGAATATCCCCAGGCGTCAGACTGGATCCGGAAAGTTTTTCGTTAGCAGTACCCCTGCGCGTCAGTAGGTGGCGTCGTGCGGTTCCGCGTCCGTCGCTGGCGTCGTAAGCGCCGAGATGACGTCACGGAGACTACTTAGGCGCCACCCATGCGCGCTGACGTCAGTCTTTCTTTTTCCGCGCCAGTAAGCGCAGATCCGGTTAGAGCACGTACCTTAGTCACTTTTTGACTACCCTTTTTTGAGACTTTTGTCTCCTGTCAGCTTTGGTTTCCTTGGTGCACGTAAGGATGCCTGGATTTAAGTCTTGTGGGGCCTGCCGTCGCAATATGTCGGTGGCGGACCCCCACGATGTCTGCCTCTACTGCCTGGAGACCGACCACGACTCCCGGTCCTGTCGGGACTGTCGGGCCATGGCCCCGAAGGCCTTGAGGGAGCGGCACCGGAAGCTGCTGGAGGTCCAGCACTCGTCCCAGCGCCGTTCCCGGTCCAGGGGCCGTTCCAGGGAACGCTCGCGGGGCCACAGTCATCGCTCCTCGGGCTCCAAGTCTTCACCCTCTGATTCGGGTAAGAGACGACACAAAGAAGTCGAAGAAGCGTGTTCGCTCTCCGACGTCCCCCCGTCGGTCCCCGGATGCGGACGAGGGGGACAGGGGCTTTGCCCCTGCGGCTCCTTCGGAGCTCGAGAGTCCCGCGGCCTACCCACCTTACCCGGGTCCGTCGGCGACTCCCGCACAGGTGCAAGAGTTTCTTGCTAAAATGGACCGCCGTTTTTAGGCCTTGGGCTCCCGCCGGCGCGCCCTCGGGCCCCGCGGTCCCGTGTCAGGATCCTGTTGGGCCGCCGGCGGATCCAGCTTCGGCGCCACAGGATCCTGCGCCGTCGGCTCCGGCCATGGCGCCACATGGTCCATCGCTGCCGGTTCCGGCCCCAGCGCCACCCTCGGCTGCGCCTCCGGCGCCGCAGTGGGTGCCATTTGTCCCGCCCTTGCCCAGGTTCCAGGACCATTTTGCTCCTACCTGGGATCCGCATTGGGACACAGCGCCGGTCCGGCCCCGGCCGGCGCAGTTCTCGGCGCCATTCCCGACGCAGTTTGTCCCTTCTTCGGCTCCTGCCCTGCCGCCAGGGTCTGTGCCACATGCGGCGGAGGTGGAGGACGACTGGGAGGGGTCCGAGGACCCTCTTGCTCATCAGTGTGACTCTGAGCAGGACTGGGCGGACGATTTGGGGGATGCCGGCGACCTTGACGTCTCCTCTGACCCGGGGTTTGCCTCTCCCCGCCTACCATGGAGGAGGGCGCCTCCTACACGATGGTGCTCCGTCGGGCAGCTGAGGTTCTCAACCTTGATCTCCCTTCGGTGGCCCTCAAATCTAACCTCCTCACTGAGGTGCTCCAGACGGCGTCCACTTCGTCGGAGCCCCTGCTGCCATTTAATGACGCCCTCACTGACGTCTTGCTGGGCACTTGGTCGCGGCCCGCCACAGGGGCCCCTGTGGAAAAGAACGTCGCCAGGCGTCATCGCCTGGTGCCCCTGCCTTTCTGACCACTCATCCTACGCCCGAGAGCCTGGTCATCCAAGCTTCGACGTCCCAGAGTGCCTTTCCCACGGCTCCGCCGGATAAGGACTCTAAGAAGCTGGAGCAGTTCGGCAAGCGGTTGTTCTCTTCGGCCAGCTTGGGGCTGCGGTCGGTGAACACCGCATGCCTATTGGGCCGCTATTCCCACGCGGTGTGGGATACAGTTGCACAGGTGTTGCCTCAGTGTCCTGAGGAGACCCAAGCTGTGCTGTCCCAAGCTGTTGCCGAGGGTAAAGATGCGGCTAAGTTCGCCATTCGGTGTGGTTTGGACACCGCGGACTCCCTAGGTAGAGCAATTTCTACGACTGTGGCGCTTCGTCGCCACGCCTGGTTGAGATCTACTGGGTTCTCGCCAGATGTCCAAAGCTCACTCATGGACATGCCCTTTGTTGGCACTCGCCTGTTTGGCGATAAAGCCGACAGTGCGCTGGAGCGTTTTAAGGACTCGCGGGCCACGGCCAAGTCCTTAGGTCTTTCCTCGAGAAGCCCAGCCACTCCTGGTTTTCGTTCCTTTCGTGGCCACGGAAGGGGCGCCCAGGCACGTTCCTTCAGCAAGCCTGTGCAGAACCAGCCTCAGCGGGGCCGCGGACGCGGTTTCCGCAGGGGCGGGTCTGGGAATCAGCGTGGGGGTCAGTCCACCTCCGCCCCCGCTGCTTCTACCTCCAAACATTCCTAATCCGAGCTTTGTGGGGCACCCCACGCTAGTGGGTGGCAGGGTCCGCCATCCTCTCCCCCACTGGCACGCTATCACATCGGACAAGTGGGTGTTGCAGATCATCCGCAAGGGTTACGCCCTTCCCTTTCAGTCCACCCCTCCAGCCATGCCACCTCAGTTTCACCGCATGTCGGGGGACCACTTGGCACTTCTCCTGCAGGAAGTCACGGCCCTCTTGGCCAAGAAGGCCATCGAGTGTGTTCCTGGGCCAGAAGTAGGGAGTGGTTGTTATTCCCACTACTTTCTGGTCCCCAAGAAGGACAAAGGGGGATTGCGCCCCATCTTGGACCTCAGGAACGTCAATCGAAGAAGAAGTTCAAGATGTTGACTCTGGCTCAGGTCTTGGCTGCCCTCGACCCTGGAGACTGGAAGGTAGCGTTGGACTTGCAGGACGCCTATTTTCACATCCCCGTCCTGCCGGCCCACCGGCGTTACCTGCGGTTCACGGTAGGCCAGGAGCATTTTCAGTTTGCTGTGCTCCCCTTCGGCCTTACCAGCGCCCCTCGGGTGTTCACGAAGGTGATGACGGTGGTCGCAGCTCATCTGCGCAGGTCAGGGGTGTCAGTCTTCCCCTACCTTGACGACTGGTTGTTGAAGGCGGGCTCGCCCCAGGCAGTCGTCACCCACCTTCAGACTACGGCCGACCTCCTGCATTTGCTGGGGTTCTCCATCAATGTGCCGAAGTCGCACCTGAGTCCCTCTCAGAAGCTCCCCTTCATCGGAACGGTTCTGGATTCGACGCTGTTTCGGGTTTATCCTCCCGAGCAGCGGGTCCGGGATATTCAGGCTATGATTCCGATCTTTCAGCCTCTATCCCGGGTTTCAGTCAGGATGACCCTCCGGCTCCTGGGCCTGATGGCCTCCTGCATCCTGCTGGTGCGACATGCCAGATGGCATATGCGGGCTCTGCAGTGGGACCTGAAGTTCCAGTGGGCACAGCATCAGGGCAACCTGTCCGATCATGTCCAGATCTCGGAGGGCACTGCACGACATTTGCAGTGGTGGCTCACGAATCGCGATTGGGTCAATGGCAGATCCCTCTCCCTTCCCCAACCGGAGCACACAGTGGTGACGGATGCGTCCCTCCTGGGATGAGGTGGCCACTTGGGAGAGGCGGAGATCAGAGGCCTCTGGTCTCCGGCGGAGTCCCGGCTCCATCAATCTTTTGGAGCTTCGGGCGATCCGGCTTGCACTGAAGGCATTCCTTCCCTCTGTCCAGGGAAGTGTGGTGCAGGTGTTCACGGACAACACCACCGCCATGTGGTATTGCAACAAACAGGGCGGGGTGGGGTCCTGGACCCTATGTCAGGAGGCTCTGCGCCTCTGGACATGGCTGGAACATCAAGGCATTACCTTGGTGGTTCAACACCTGGCAGGTTCTCTGAACGCTAGGGCGGACGAACTCAGCCACCAGTGCTTGATGGATCATGAATGGCGTCTGAACTCGGACGTGGCGCAAGGTCTCTTTCTGCAGTGGGGAGAGCCTTGGTTAGATCTATTTGCCACCGAAGAGAACGCGCAATGTCATCAGTTCTGCGCATTGGAATTTCCAAGGCGGCACTCGCTCGGAGACGCTTTTCGTCGCGAGTGGAGCTGCGGTCTGTTGTACGCCTTTCCGCCTATACCACTTCTGCCCAGAGTGCTGAAGAAGATTCAGCGCGACCGGGCCCAAGTCATCCTTGTGGCTCCGGATTGGGCATGAAGATACTGGTATCCGAGCTACTCAACATGGCGATCGATCCCCCGATCCACCTGCCTCTTCGGGAGGATCTTCTGTCGCAGCAACAGGGGACGGTCCTCCACCCGAACCTGTCCAGCCTCCACCTCCATGCGTGGAGATTGAGCGGCGACAGCTGATTCCATTTGACTTGCCTCCTGAAGTCTGTGATGTCATTCTGGCAGCCAGGCGTCCCTCCACTAAATCGGTATACGCCTGCAGGTGGAACAGATTTGTGGCATGGTGCACAGCTAAGTCTGTGGATCCCCTTTCTGCCCCTCTTTCTGAGGTCCTTCTGTTCCTACTCTCCTTGGCCCAGGAGGGCTCTGCTTTGGGCACTGTCAAAGGTTATCTTTCGGCCATCTCCGCCTTTCTCAGGCTTCCAGATCAGCCTTCTCTCTTTAAGTCCCCGGTTGTTAACCGTTTCCTCAAAGGCATTGCACACACGTTTCCTCCTGTGCCTTTCATAATGCCTCAATGGGACTTAAATCTTGTCTTGACCTATCTGATGTGCGCTCCTTTTGAGCCCCTTCATAACTGTCCTTTACGTCTTCTTACTCTCAAGACGGCTTTCCTGGTAGCTATCACCTCTGCCAGAAGAGTGAGTGAGCTCCAGGCTCTTTCTTTTAAACTGCCTTTCCTTTCTGTTTATCCGGACAAGGTGGTTTTAAGGACCCGTCCTTCTTTCTTGCCAAAGGTTGTCACGCCCTTCCACATCGGGCAGACCATCACTTTGCCCACCTTCTTTCCGCCTCCGCATCCTTCAAAAGAGGAAGAGAGGCTCCGTCGTCTGGACCCAAAACGTGCGCTCTCGTTCTATCTAACGCGCACACAACAGTTCCGGGTGGATGACCAGCTCTTTGTTGGCTACATGGGTGCCAAAAAAGGTCGGGCCGTGCACAAACGCACCATCTCTCGGTGGGTCGTTTTGTGCATCAAAGCATGTTACTCGTTGGCTAAGAAGGAGCCTCCTGTGGGGCTGCGTGCCCATTCTACCAGGGCAACAGCAGCCACTACTGCCTTGGGACGCGGCGTTCCCTTGCAGGATATTTGTCAGGCAGCCACGTGGGCCTCGCTGCACACATTTACCAAGCATTACTGCCTTGACAGTCAAGTCCGGAGAGACGGCTTCTTTGGCCGTTCTGTTTCCGTGACTTTCTGGTGTAATCTATTCGCAGACCCACCACCGGGGTTGGTATTGCTGGGGTATCTATTCTAAGGTAAGAAATCTATCACTAACGTGTCTCTTTCAGATGCACAAGTTACTACTTGTGTAACAATATATCTGTAAGAGACAGTAGTTAGTGACAGATTCCTTACCGCCCCACCCATCCTCCCCGTTCTGCGAACTGATTTCTAGGGTTAAGGTCATCCCTTTCAGGGCCCTAGTTTCATGGCACCAATGGTCAGTTTCTTGCATGGCTCTGCGTTCCTGGCGCGGAAAGTCGTGTACAGAACTGCTGTCAGCGCGCATGGGTGGCGCCTAAGTAGTCTCCGTGACGTCATCTCGGCGCTTACGATGCCAGCGACGGACGCGGAACCGCACGACGCCACCTACTGACGCGCAGGGGTACTGCTAACGAAAAACTTTCCGGATCCAGTCTGACGCCTGGGGATATTCTAAGGTAAGGAATCTATCACTAACTAATGTCTCTTACAGATATATCGTTACACAAGTAGTAACTTGTGCGTTACTGCTTTGTTTGTGCCATTTATGGTGCATATAACATAACAGCTTTGGTGTGTGGGAGGCTCCGCTGCTATAGCCCCCCAGTGCTCCCTGATTACTGCTGTCACAGCTCCATGAAATACCCCCCCCTTCCCCTGGGAGGTTGTGCTCCAATTGCATGTCCTCAAACCAGAGCAAATCCACAGCAGGATACAAGTCTCCCACCCGGGTGATACTGTGCGCGGCCACTACACTAGTCCCCACCAATTGCCCCCATGGGGCAGCACTTCTAGCCGCTGCAGTTGTGTATCAGGAGAGTACAGGTATCGCATTTGTGTTTTCTGTATACAACGTGACCAGCAGTGCCTCATAACTTGAAGTTCTCCTATGCTGCCTCTAACCACACGCCTGGGGCTCAGGAGAAGCAGAAAGAGTGTCTGTGCTGTGGGGGCCGTGGGAACCCCTCGCCCCTCATTCACCTGTCCACCCGCCACCTACTGGGTGAACCACTGCATCTGTGCTGCCAAATAGCCTCAAAATCTGGGACCGGGTGCTGTAACCTGGTCATCACCACCCTTCTATGGCTCAAACCCCACACAAACACAATCATAAGGGGCTCAATTTCCCGTAACAGTTTGTGGGGCACCACTATGGGTACTGCAAAAAAATAAAGCAGCCGGTGAAGAGCCACCATCTTAGTGATGGCAATAGAGCTAGCCACCGATACCGACAGAGTCTTCCAAAAGTCAACACTAAATCGCAGGGCCCGAATGGCTGCAACCTGCGTTACCCTCCTAGATGTCCCGCTGGCCATGATATCTTTTGACTCCCAGGTATTGCAAGCATATGGATTCCAATCAACCCTCTCGCGATTGTGCCGGCTGCACTCCCATGCTCGGGGAATATGCTAGACTTTTGCCAGTTGACCTTCAGGCCTGAGACAACTCAAAAGCGGTCCAGGCAGTCCACCGCTGTTGCCGCATCCGCAGCTGCATCTTTAAGAAACAGTAGCATGTCGTCTGCGTACAAGGCAATATGAGGCTGCAAGCCCCTTATCCCCAGTCCTTCATAAGCAGCCCCTATTCTTATGCAGCAGGCCAATGGCTCGACCACCTGTGCGAAGAGCAAATGAGACAGCAGACAGCCCTGTCTGGTCCCTCAGCCCACCTTGTATGCTTCCGAAATCACCCCATTGGTCGTCACCCTGGCCGTGGGTTGGGAGTACAGGAGTCTGGTCCAACTCACAAAACCACTGACCAATCCCATCCTT
Source organism: Calotriton arnoldi (assembly GCA_963921515.1). Lineage (NCBI taxonomy): Eukaryota > Metazoa > Chordata > Amphibia > Caudata > Salamandridae > Calotriton > Calotriton arnoldi. The sequence continues at coordinate 3,781,017 of CAWUFW010000213.1, read as the reverse complement.
TACAGCACTCTATAGAGAAACTCCCATTCCAGGCTATCGAAAGCCTTCTCTATAGCCACCACCATGACTGCCACAGCTCGCTTATCATAAGTGTCATCAGCCATCAATTCCATGAGCTTGCAGATATTGAGCACAGTATTCCAACCCGGAATGAACCCAGACTCATCCGCATGACCCTATCACAGCATGTGGGGAAATAATCGCTTTGACAGTATTCAGCTCAATATTTTATAATCAACGTTAAGCATCAATAGAGGCTGATAAGCCTTTATATCTTGGAAGGGGTGGCCCAGTTTCAGTAGAGGGACGACAAGTGCCTCACAAGTAGAGGCCGGTAGGTAGCCGGAGGTGTGCGCTGCCTTATAAACCTCCAACAACCTTGGGGCTAGTGTCTCTATATATGTAGCTTAGGATTCAACTGGAAGTCCATCTATGTGCGGCATATGTTTCACAGCAGCTTTGACCTTGGATACCTTAATATCCCCACCCAGTTCCAGCACCTCCTCTCTCGTTAGAATTGGGAGTGAGTCCAGTAATTTGTCCTTCCCGGGCATCGCTGATCAGCAGCACTCTCATAAAGGGAGGCATAGTGCTCACGAAAACTGTCATTTATAGCATCCTGCCTATAGATTCTCTCCCCCACTCTGATTCAAGCTCTAGTATGATAGATCCCTCGCTTAGTCGGATTAGCCAACCAGGAGAAGAGTGCCCCAGATTTGTCCCGCTCTGCATGCACCTGGGTCCTATATGCTCGATAGTCGAAGCATCTGAGCTTCGCCTTCCCCGCTAGCCGTTCCTTGACTTCTAAAAGCTCCGGTTGCATAGCCGGATTCCCAGGTTGCTGCTTCTCTACCACACGCAGCTCCGCCTCATGAGTCTCAAATTCCTACAACACCGTGCGCTGCACCGCAATACATTGCACCTGGATCACCACTTTAAATGTGTCCCTTATCAACCTGCAGAGTGGACGCCGTATGCCATATTAAGCTCAAGGTACTGCCTGATCCCTTCCAATATCTCATGTTGGAATACTGGGTCCTCTAGCGCCTCTACTTTTAAGCGCCAGTTAGGAATACAGGCCGTCTCAATTCCAAGCACAGGGACAACAGAACCAGATTATGGTCCGATATTGACCTGGCCAAGTATTCCACCTCTCTCACAGCTACTTGCACCCTAGAAGAGCAAATAAACATGCCAGGCAGACATGTAGCTCATGTAGGCTTGAAAAGAATTAATAGGTCCCTGTCTAGTGGATAGTTGTGCCGCCATGAATTAATCAGCCCCCACTGCTCCTGCCATCCTGCACATTTCCCAGCTAATCGGGTGACTCTGGAGTCCCTCAAGGGTGGATGGGATCTATCTAAGTTCGGGTTCGCAACACAGTTAAAATCGCCACTCATGACGATAGAATGCACTAAAAAGGGAGCCAAGAAGCGCGACTACTCGAGAAAGCTTTCCTGGTCCACATTAGGGGCATATATACTAACCATCGTCCAGTCCTGGCCTCCTAACCTCCCTGTTACCTCCACATATCGTCCAGCGGGGTCCACCACTTCACCAGTTTTTTTGAAACGGGATCCCAGGACGTACCCAGAGGAGCACTCTGCGTGCAAATGCTGAGAAAAGTGTTATAGTAAGTTTGGCCCCGCCATCTCCTGTGGAGCACTAATCCTTCAGCAGCTGTGAGGTGGGTCTCTTGTAACAAGGCCACATGCATCCCCCGCCTCTTGAGGTAGGAGTATACTTTATAACGCTTGCACATATTATTGAGTCCCTCTCTCATTCCAGGACATTAATTTATACTTGAGGGAGGCATACATGGTACATCAACTTTGAACTTTGAGCCGCTAAGCATCGGCCACCTCCTTCCCCCGCCAGCACCTCCAAAGCTCACAGCTAGGGAAATACTCCACCAGCGGCACAGTTCATCCAAACAAAAAGACAAAACATTCCCAACCCCATGACAAGAAGGGTGCCCCCCCATCCAAATGAACATCACAACTTCAACCACACATGCACGCATTGCATACGGACCAGATAAGGGGACAGACATCTAAGTGTGCCTCCCGACCTCACACCACTCCACCCATGCATATTCTTTTCAAACATGCGCATGGCCAATGGGGCCCAGCCCACTTACAGTTTACTGAAGCCTCTTAAGTCAGTGGCTGTCCTGCAGACCCCCCTCAACATCATACCCCAAACTGGGACCTTCAGCAGGAGTCAAAGGAGATCGTCTGCTAAGCGGGGCGTCACTCGAGGCAATGCAGCATCGGAGCCCACAGTGGATATCGAGGCACTGTCAGAGTCAGTGTCTCTAGTCCCATTATCTCCTACCGTCGAGGGAGAACACTCCCCACCACTCTCATGATCACCGCTACCTCCACTACTTTCAATTGTTCTTGCTGCGCCTGTGTTTTAGAAGATATCACCCAGTTACCACTGCACAGTCTCCTCTTAGATGATTTCCAGGAGAGCCGGCGTTCCAAGGCCCCAGGGAGGTTCGCCGGGTGCGGGCGCTCATTGATCCATTCCCAGGCCTCCTGCGGGGAGGTAAAGAATTGCACTCCATTCTCCATAACAACCCGCAATTTGCATTGCACATTAAACCCCCATCTAGCGAAGGTGCTTTTTAGCTTCCAGGACTGTGATCTGCAGCTTCTGGATGTCTCTAGTAAAGTGTGGGAATACCATGATCTTCTGTTTGCCAATCCACAGGTCCCCTTTCAGCCTAGCCTGGTGCAGAATGTGTTCCTGATCCTTATAATGGAGGAGTTTGGCCACCACCGGGTGCCGGGCCGCCCCCAGTGGCGGGGAACGTACCGGCACTCTATACACCCTCTCCAGTGCAAAGCAGGGGGAAAGGCCCTCAGGCACCACTTCTGTCTTTAGCCAGCTCTCCAAAAACCCCAATATGTTGGGCCCCTCTGTCTGCTCCAGCAGCCCTATCACCCGGCTATTGTTTCTACTGGCTCTGTTTTCGGCATCTTCAGCCCTATATTCCATAGTCTTGATTCTTCCCTTCCAGGTGCCCCCTCAAGGCCTCCACTTCTGGGGACATTTCGGTCACAGTTCGCTCAGTGGGCAAACTCTCTCTGCCAGGCGCTGGTGGCAGTCCCTTAGAATCCCCAAATCTGCCACCACCGTGTCCATCTTTAACTCAAGAGCTTCCAGGGAGGGTGTGATTGCCTGTAGGATTGTGTCCAACGTTACTTCCTTGTGACTTACAGCTGAGTCCTCAGTGTCGCTTACAACCGGTATGGGAGATCAGCAGGGATCCGCTTCCCTCTTCTTTGTGGCCTTACTTTTACTGTCCTCCCTACGTGAGGATATGGGGGACCTATCTGGCAGTTGCCTCCCAATCCGGGTCCAATCAGTCCAGTCTTCATGTCCCTAGACAGCCAGAATTTGCGGCTAGTAGGTGTACCTTCCCGGCCTCCAGGGTTGAGTCAGTCCCTCCTTTCATCTCAGTGGACCAGGCACCTGCAGGGGCAACAATATTGTGGCAACCTCACAGTGAAGGCCCTGTTAGCAAAGGCTCAAGCCTTCCGATAGCCAGTTCCGGCCCTGGTAGTGTGAAACAGCTCATTCAATTCAAAGACCCCAGGGGGACCTCCCCTCCCCAAGTTCACTCTCCCAGATGGGGGTCACCACTCTTCTGTGTCTCCTGATACCTGCAGCGCAAGCAGATGAGTCCCCCAATCCAGGGATCAGGCTCACTTCCTCAGCTCACCTTTTTCTGTTGTGGGAAGGGACCGCAAAGTCAGGCCTCCTAGGTCGACGCTGCCACTTCTTCTCCCTCCTGGGGCGCAGTCATTGCCACCCATTGCCGTAGCCTCGCTCATCGATGTGCAGGCTCTGCAGCTCCTCAGATGGCCCCCCCACTGTCTCCAAAAACTCAAGTCAGGCCGCTGCCCAGTAGTCATCAGTGTACGCCTCACCTCTCTCTCCCTAGGTCCACTAGGCCTCCTTATAATACACCCCTGGTATGGGGATCCTCATGAACCGCCGGCTGCACTCCCTGCGCCTTCCTGTTATAGCATGGCGCGGTCACCCAGCTCAGGTCTCATCCTTGTCTCTTCCATGTTCAACGGGGGGGGGGGGGTCTCGCCGTCATCTGCTCCGGGTGTGAGTTCCTCCTCTGGCCCTGCCCCTGGAGCACCTCTGCTGTCACTGCGCTCCGCTGTCTTCACGCATGTCTTCTGCGCTCACCAAAGTCCTGTGGCTGATTTAGTCGTTATTAGACTCTCTAGGGTGCTCTGTGTTCACCACACTTTCCTCTACCAGAGCCCAAGTGGGAATAAACCGGTGTTTTGTTCTTACAAACATCACTTAGCATAACGTTAGACAATCTTTCATTTATTAAGTTTAACTTGCAAGTCAGAGTCTAACGCAAGTATCGCTGCTTCTCCACCTCTTTCATAGTGGGCTTAAGAGGTTTGTAATCCAGTATCTAAGCCGTCTGAGTACATGGCTTTGTCCTGACCATCATTTATTGTTTGGGCTTTGAGGCCCTGAGGTCCTCTGGGACACTTTACAGGATGTCACTGTCCATGTCCCATAGTGTGTATGTGTACTTCCTCAGAAGACAAACTGCATTTAGTGATCTGAATGTTAGACTTGATTAATAAAACATTCTCTCTCTGAAAGCATCAATTCTTTTTGATTCCCTATCCAAAGAGTTGGTTGGAAAAGAATTAGGATTAACCTTGCTTGTTGAAGCTTGCACAATCAGACTTGCCGGTGTCCGGTGCTTAGTTAGTAATTCCAGATCATGTTGAATGGCCTATGCCACCTAGACACAGCTCAACAGACTGGCAAGAATGAGCATGGATTAGATAACAAAGCCAAAAGCGCATCCTTACCGGCTTCATTGAGTATCAGTGACTCGTATGAAGCAGGCTCTGGTTGAAGAATCTCAGTCAATACATTTGTCTTCATCTCTCCTGGGTGCAACTGTATTTCAAGTTGTTCAGTAGATCTCTGTCCCACCACAGCAAATGGAGTGCTTTGTTCTATTGGAGGCAAAGGTAGCAAGTCTAGCTCAGTTGCAGATGTGTCTAGTGCAATAACTTTTTTTTAAAGTCCGCATATAATGAATCTTCAATATATTGAGGAAGAAGTAACCTTTCCCCACCCCACCCCCTCCAATTTCAGCAGTGCCTTGAAGTGGTACAGTGTGTTTCTTGCACTGGGTAAGAATCACAACCGAAACTAGTGTGAATCCTTTTAGGGTACTGAAGTTAAAGCAAAGTTATTGGACTAGAGTCCGGCTGTATAACCACTGGTTGCGCCTTCATAATTTCATACCGTGATGTAAGCCAGTATCGGGCTGATGCTGGTTCGGTGCCAGAGATCAGAGTCTAGAATGAAAGATCAAACGGTGTTCGAAAAATTTGTGTGGACGACTGCATGAAGTAACTGGGGTAGACTTTGGTGCCAGTTGGCATGGGCCTGTTAATGGGCCCATGAGGGCAGTCAGGAGTGGACCTGCTAGTGGAAGTCTGATTGGAGACCCCCTGCAGCTCAGTGGGGCCCACAGGTGAGCCAGAGAGAGCCAGAACCAGACCAAAGAGCTGCAGCAGGGTTTTCTTAAAGGCCGCTTTCTGCTGCAAGGTCGACGATGGTCAGGGAAATTCAGGTCACATGAGACAAATTGTGGGATCTGTTCAGATGCAACAGTTACTGAAGGGCTGCAATCAGCAACATGACAACTTTTCGCTAGACTTTGGAGTAGCAGGTTGGAATGGCATTTTGACTGGCTTTCTTGTGCTTATGTCTGGATGTTGACTTGGACTTATTGGAAGACTTGAACCAGAAAGTGGATATATTGTGGAAGCGGCCTTGAGACTGGGAACATGACTGTGACAACACAACTTGAAGAGGGCACTATTCTTTGACCATGACCATCTCTTGTGGTCAGGGATGTAGAGTTCACATACTGACCCCAAATCTTCTTAAGGTGCATGAGGCCTCACACTTGTCACACAACTTAGTTGTGCCAGAGCCCAAGCACCACAAACACACTTTGAGCCAATATCTGCTTTCTTCACTCCAAGAATGGTTTGAATGCTGTAGCCTTCAGTGGGGTCATTGTTCCCTAGCACACTGGATTTAGAGCCATTGGAAAACTGCAGAAGTTGGAAGCATAGCTCTGAATCTGCCTTGAAGGGCACGGAAAGAATGGAGCTGACGTCCGTGCAGGGGTCTGGCTCTTATATGCAGCTTCGCTGTCACTTCCAGGGTGGCACGGGGTACAGCAGAGCCATATGGTGCATTGGAGCATTGCTGTTAGTTTTCTCTGGATTCAGACTGGCACCTAGGGATATTCTAAAGGTTTGGAATCTGTGGGTAGAAGCATCTGTCAGAAGAGAGAACATTTCCAGCTGTGGCTGAGGTTAACACAAGATGAAAGAAACCAACAACTTCAAGGCTAGGCGAACAGCCTACTGCTTTAGTACGTTGATATGCACTCGCTCCTCTACTGGAGAACAAGAGCTTTGCACCACCTCCTCCCTCTGGTGACCGTCACACCCAAAGAAGTGGTATCTATCTCCACTGTGGCGTGAGCCTGTAGGACCAAAAAGACAGCCACCGTCTGATTGGAGGGACATGTCTACCATTCAAGGTACGGAAGGGTTGGAGCTGAAGATCACCAGAATGGGCTGGCTTCCCTGATGCTGGGATCTTTGCAGCTTGAGGCAATACTGGAGGGACCTCTTTCTTCAACAGTCATGGGGCACCAAGAAGATATATGGGCCATCAGGCCCAAAAGGCAAAGGACTGTTGGGAATGGAATGGCCAAATGGCCACCTGAGTACAAAATATCAGAATAATATCCTGAATGAGGACCCTCTGAGGAAGAGGAAAAGCCCTCCTGCAGGTAATATCAAGCATTGCACTTATCTGAAAGAGACACGTTAGTGATAGATTCCTTACCTTAGAATATCCCCAGGCGTCAGGCTGGATCCGGAAAGTTTTGCGTAGCAGTACCCTTGCGCGTCGGTAGGCGGCGTCGTGCGGCTCCGCGTCCGTCGTCGGCGTTGTGATCGCCGGGATGACGTCGCGGGCAGTACTTAGACGCCGCCCCTGCGCGCTGACGTCAGTTCTTCTTTTTCCGCGCCAGGAAGCGCAGATCCGGGAAGAGCAGTGCCCTGGTCAATTTTTGACCATACTTTTTGGTGATTTTTTCACTGTTTTTTCCATCTTTAAGGTGTCGTAGGGATGCCCGGCTTCAAGCGATGCGGCGCCTGTGCGCGGATGATGTCCGTCACCGACCCGCATTGGGAGTGTCTCTTCTGCCTCGGCCGAGGCCACGACACCGAGTCTTGTCCCGAATGCCAGGCCCTCAACCCGAAAGCTTTGCGAGAGCGGTCTCGAAAGCTCCTCGAGGCCCGGCATTCGGCTCCACGGAGGCCCCGGTCGCGTGAGAGATCCAGGGGTCGCTCGCGGAGTGCACACCGGTCGTCGGCATCGAAGTCTTCTTCGTCCGGTAAGTCTAAGCACAAGAAGTCCAAGAAGCATCGTCGCTCTCGGACTTCGCCTCGCCGGTCTCGCGACTCGGCTGAGGCCCCTCCCGGCACCGTCCCCGCCCCCGCGGCCCCGGACTTGCCTGTGGAGTCGCCCCCGTCCTACCCGCCCTTCCCGGGTTCGGGGGCGGATCCGGCCAAGGTACAGGAGTTCCTGTCGGCCATGGCCCGCCTCTTCGGGCCTTCAGGCCCCTCCGGTGCGCCTTCGGGCCCCGCGGGCCCTGATGGGGTTGCTCCGGCGTCGCCGGCGGCTCCGGCCCCGGCGTCGCCCGGGGCTCCAGCCTCGATCCCGGCTCCGGCTTCGGCCCCGGCCTCGATCCCGGCTCCACAACCCCCATCGACGCCGGTCGACCTCACGACACCTCCGCCGGCGCCGATGTCTCCGGTGCCGTTCTCGACGCCGCCCTGGGCTCCGGGCGGCGTCGTCCCCCAGTTCCTTCCGGCTCCGGACATGGACCCGGAGCGACGTCGCTCGACGCCGGCTCCGGCGCCGATGGGCCCTTGGGTCCCAAATGTCCCTCCTCCTCCTTATTTTGAACCAGAGGAGGACCAGGAGGGACTGGGAGGGGTCTGATGACCCTCTGACTCGCAACTGTCAGTATGATGAGGACTGGACAGAGAGTCTAGGGGAGGCCAGTGGTCTGGATACTTCTCCTGACACTGGCATGCTGTCTCCTCCCGTGGCTACGGAGGAGGGGGCCAACTTTGGTACGGTGTTGCGTAGGGCTGCTGGGGCCTTACGTCTCCAGCTCCCTACTTTGACGGTCAAGCCTAACATCTTGACAGAGGTGCTTCAGCCGGCAGCCTCCTCTGCGGAGACTGTGCTGCCGTTTAACGACGCCCTCACAGACGTTCTTTTGGGCGCCTGGTCCAAGCCCAACACAGGGGCTCCTGTGGATCGGAACGTGTCACGACGCCATCGCCCAGCTCCGGGCGACCCCCTGTTTCTTTCTGTCCACCCCACTCCTGAGAGCTTGGTTGTCCAAGCCTCCGCTTCCCAAACCGCCTTCCCTACCGCTCCTCCGGATAGGGAATCCAAACGCCTGGATCAGTTTGGGAAGAAAGGTTTTTCTTCCTCCAGTGCTGGCTTGCGGTCCGTTAACACCGCTTGTCTTTTGGGCCGCTATACCCACTCTCTGTGGGATTCGGTGGCGGATGTTTTGCCCCAGTGCCCTGAGGAGGTCCAGGCACTGCTTTCCCGCGCCATTGCGGAAGGAAGGGATGCGGCCAAATACACTATCCGTTGTGGCCTTGACACCGCCGACTCGCTGGGCAGGTCGATTGCAACGACGGTGGCGCTCCGCCGCCACGCCTGGCTGAGAACCACTGGTTTTTCAGGGGATGTCCAGAATACTCTCATGGACATGCCCTTTGATGGAGTCGGTCTTTTTGGGTCCAAAGCAGACCATGCGTTGGAGCGCTTTAAGGACTCACGGGCTACTGCCAAGTCCCTGGGCCTTTCTGCTACACGCCCTCCGCTGCCTTCTGCTTTTCGCCCCTATCGTGGCCACGGTAGGGGCGCCCCTTCACGTCAGCAGCCCAGCCACCGGCCCGCGCAGCAGGCGTCTTCGCGTGGCCGAGGACGTGGATTCCGCCGTGGCGGATCGGGCAACCAGCGTGCGGGTCAGGCCACCACCTCCAACCCGTCCGCGGCCTCCAAGCCCTCCTAGTCCCTCCTTTCAGGTGCACGGCACGCCAGTAGGGGGCAGGGTCCGCCATCACCTTCCCCACTGGCGCACCATCACCTCGGACAGGTGGGTCTTGGACATTGTCCGAAGGGGCTACTCCCTCCCCTTCGAGGCCACCCCCAGCCATGCCACCTCAACTCCACCGCATGTCAGGGGATCACTTGGTGCTTCTACAGAAGGAAGTCACGGCCCTCTTGACCAAGAGGGCCATCGAGCATGTTCCGACCCCAGAAGTAGGGCGTGGTTGCTACTCCCACTACTTTCTGGTGCCCAAAGGACAAGGAGGACATGCGTCCTCTCTTGGACCTCCGGAACGTCAATCGCTTCCTCCGGAAGGAGAAGTTCAAGATGCTCACCCTAGCTCAGGTCTTGACTGCCCTCGACCCTGGAGACTGGTTGGTAGCGTTGGACTTGCAGGACGCATATTTCCACATCCCCGTCCTGCCGGCCCACCGGCGTTACCTTCGGTTCACGGTAGGCCACGAGCATTTTCAGTTCACCGTGCTCCCCTTTGGCCTTACAAGTGCCCCTCGGGTGTTCACGAAAGTGATGGCGGTGGTCGCGGCTCATCTGCGCCGGGCAGGGGTTTCAGTCTTCCCCTACCTCGACGACTGGCTGCTGAAGGCGGGCTCGTCCCAGGCAGTCGTCTCCCACCTCCAGACTACGGCCGAACTCCTGCACTCGCTGGGGTTCTCCATCAATGTGCCGAAGTCGCATCTGATTCCTTCTCCACAGCTCCTTTTCATCGGAGCAGTTCTGGACACGACGCAGTTTCGGGCCTATCCTCCCGAACGGCGAGTCCGGGATATTCAGGCTATGATTCCGATCTTTCGGCCTTTATCCTGGGTTTCGGTAAGGATGACCCTGAGGCTGCTGGGCCTCATGGCCTCCTGCATCCTGCTGGTCAATCATGCCAGATGGCATATGCGGGCTCTGCAGTGGGACCTGAAGTTCCAGTGGGCGCAGCACCAGGGCAACCTGTCCGATCACGTCCAGATCTCGGAGGGGACTGCAAAACAGTTGCAGTGGTGGCTCTCGAACCGGCAATGGGTCATGGGCAGATCCCTCTCCCTTCCCCAGCCAGAGCATACAGTTGTGACGGACGCGTCCCTTCTGGGATGGGGCGGTCACTTGGGAGAGGCGGAGATCAGAGGCCTCTGGTCTCCGGCGGAGTCCCGGCTCCATATCAACCTTCTGGAGCTCCGGGCGATCCGGCTTGCACTCAAGGCATTCCTTCCCTCTGTCAAAGGGAAGGTAGTGCAGGTGTTCACAGACAACACCACCGCCATGTGGTACTGCAACAAACAGGGCGGGGTGGGGTCTTGGACCCTTTGTCAGGAGGCTCTGCGCCTCTGGACATGGCTGGAACATCAGGGCATGTTCCTGATGGTTCAACACCTGGCAGGTTCTCTGAACGCCAGGGCGGACGAACTCAGCCGCAGGTGCATGATGGATCACGAATGGCGTCTTCACTCGGAAGTGGCGCAAGGCCTCTTTCTACAGTGGGGAGAGCCTTGGTTAGATCTATTCGCCACCGAAGAGAACGCGCAATGTCATCAGTTCTGCGCGTTGGAATTTCCAAGGCGGCACTCGCTCGGCGACGCTTTTCGTCGCGAGTGGAGTTGCGGTCTGTTGTACGCCTTTCCGCCTATACCACTTCTACCCAGAGTGTTGAAGAAGATTCGGCACGACCGGGCCCAAGTCATTCTTGTGGCTCCGGACTGGGCTCGAAGAGTTTGGTATCCCGAGCTACTCAATATGAGCATAGATCCCCCGATCCGTCTGCCTCTTCGGGAGGATCTTCTGTCGCAGCAGCAGGGGACGGTCCTCCACCCGAACCTGTCCAGTCTACACCTGCTTGCGTGGAGATTGAGCGGCGGCAGTTGATTCCTTTCGACTTGCCTCCCGAAGTTTGTGATGTGATTCTGGCAGCCAGGCGTCCCTCCACTAAGGTGGTATACGCCTGCAGGTGGAACAAATTTGTGGCATGGTGCACAGCAAAGGCTGTGGATCCCCTTTCTGCCCCTCTTTCTGAGGTCCTTCTGTTCCTTCTCTCTCTGGCCCAACAGGGTTCTGCCCTGGGTACCATCAAGGGTTATCTTTGTGCTATCTCGGCCTTCCTCAGGCTCCCTGATCAGCCCTCCCTTTTCAAGTCCCCTGTTGTTAACAGGTTCTTAAAAGGCATTACTCACCTCTTCCCTCCTGTTCCGTTTGTAATGCCTCAGTGGGACTTGAACTTGGTTCTTACCTTTTTAATGTGCGCTCCCTTTGAGCCTCTGCATAACTGTCCTCTTAGTCTTCTGACTCTAAAGGCAGCCTTTCTGGTGGCCATCACCTCCGCTCGGCGGGTGAGTGAGCTCCAGGCTCTTTCTTGCAAACCTCCCTTTCTGTCTGTTCATCCAGACAAGGTTGTTCTTCGGACGCGTCCGTCCTTCTTGCCAAAGGTGGTTACTGCTTTCCACATTGGGCAGACCATCACTTTGCCCACCTTCTTTCCGCCTCCGCATCCTTCCAGAGAGGAAGAGAGGCTCCACCGTCTGGACCCAAAACGTGCGCTCTCCTTCTATATCGACCGCACAAAACACTTCCGGGTGGATGACCAGCTCTTTGTTGGCTACGTGGGCGCCAAAAAGGTCGGGCGGTGCACAAGAGGACCATCTCCCGCTGGGTTACCTTGTGCATCAAGACCTGCTATTCTTTGGCTAAGAAGGAGCCTCCTGTTGGGCTGCGTGCCCATTCCACCAGGGCAACGGCTGCTACCACGGCCTTGGGCCGCGGTGTTCCGCTGCCGGTTATCTGTCAGGCAGCTACGTGGGCCTCGCTGCACACGTTTACTAAGCATTACTGCCTTGACAGTCAGGTCCGGAGGGACGGCTTCTTTGGCCGTTCTGTCCTCCAGGACTTCCTTGTCTGATCTTTGTTCGCAGACCCACCACCGGGGTTGGTATTGCTGGGGTATCTATTCTAAGGTAAGGAATCTATCACTAACGTGTCTCTTTCAGATGCACAAGTTACTAACTTGTGTAACGATATATCTGTAAGAGACAGTAGTTAGTGATAGATTCCTTACCGCCCACCCATCCTCCCCGTTCTGCGAACTGATTTCTAGGGTTAAGGACATCCCTTTCAGGGCCCTAGTATTTTTCAGACACCTGTGTCAGCTTCTTGCATGGCTCTGCGTTCCTGGCGCGGAAAGTCGTGTACAGAACTGACGTCAGCGCGCAGGGCGGCGTCTAAGTACTGCCCGCGACGTCATCCCGGCGATCACGACGCCGACGACGGACGCGGAGCCGCACGACGCCGCCTACCGACGCGCAAGGGTACTGCTACGCAAAACTTTTCCGGATCCAGCCTGACGCCTGGGGATATTCTAAGGTAAGGAATCTATCACTAACTACTGTCTCTTACAGATATATCGTTACACAAGTTAGTAACTTGTGCATCAAGGTCGGATGCTGATCCAGAATAAGGTGAGACTCTTGCCAATGAACAGAAACCCCAGACAATAGAGGAATATCAGGGTGCAGGACAGGTTTTCTGAAAGCACCCAGGGGAGATTTCAACTTCACCAGCAGCAACCAAGTACAACAAAAACCATGGTTCCTTGATTTTAGAAGAATGCTTCCTTGGTGAAAATCCATAGTGCAGTCATAAGGCCGAAGGGCAGCTCTGAAATTGGTAGTGGTTGGACCCCACTGAGAAAGAGAATTAACATCTGTAGGACAGGGGGACTGAGGTGTGTGCAGATGCCCTGCACATCCCAAGACGCCATCTAATCCTGGGTGTAGTAGGACCCAGCTCGGAGACAGCATCTAGTACTTGTCCTGGTGGACAAAGAGGATCAGGAACCACAAATGCAGAATGGATCTGAGGCCTTCATCTTACCTGCGCAAGCAGCTGAAGGAATTAAAATCCAACCACCCCTCTCCTCGAAGGTACCACTTTGATATTCCTTTTCTGCAACAAGACGAGGACTTATACCTCCATGATCGAGAAATAAGCTGGCTAGCACAGCATGACATCTGATGGATGTTCTAGAAGAGTGGCCACAAACTGAAGGGCATAGCCACTGTGGATCAAATGAAGCACCTGGCAGCGTGAGAGATGGACTTCCACTATGCAAGGAAGTGGCTGACCGCTCTCGCCTCCTGCTTAGAAAATGATGGTCAAGGGAGGACTAGTCAGTGCTGCAGTGCTGCAACATTGCCAGCGAAAGATTGGGGCAGTGTTGGAGCTGCATCTGGCAATCTTTTAACCACCCTTTTCGTGAAAGGGACAGAAAGAGAGCTATGAGGTCTGCACTAGTTGAGAAGGTTGTCTCAGAATTGAAAGTTGAGCTCTTGAAAAGCTGTGAAAACAAAACAGCTGGTGAAACTGTCCCAGTGAATGTTCAATAGTGTGGTTATTCTTAAGCTGCTGTAAGGAGCGTATACGTTCTCTTCTAAGAGCTTTTCACCATTCAACCATATCCAACACAGCCTGGTATCTCAGGAAAAACTTTTTTTGAGACAAAATCCTTTTGACTACTTTCGAGTGTGCCTGTGCAAGGTCAAGTCTGTCACCATACAGCGTGCCATGGTGTCGGCTGAGTCTAGTTCGCATTTTAAATTTCTTTTAAGGTGCCGAAACCATTCTTAAGTTCAGAGATCTGACTCCTCACAACATCTGGGAGGCTACTAGTAAAGCAATTTCCCAGAAAGTTTTGTACATTTCACCCAAGGTGGCCCACAGCATTAGTGGCTCTTAAGGCCAGAGTGCTACATGCAGAGCCTTTGCACCCCAGGGAGTCAAGATATTTGGACTCGTGGTCTGGAGAGGCAGAAGGGTAGTCTTTGGGTTTTAGTTTCATCAAAGATGCTTCACCAGTATGATTTCCAGTGTAGTGGGAATCGAGAAGAACTTTGGGCCAGAAGGCATAGTTCTTCGCAGCAGGTAACTGTCTATGAACTGTGGAACCCAAGAAGAGTTTAAACTATGCAGCAAGCACCAGCTCCTCCAAGTCCTAACTGAAGGACATAAAAGGCTCCATAGGGGCAAAACATGGTTTTCAGAAATCTGTGTGGATATTGGATTTAATCTCAGTAGTTGGAAGGGATAACTGTAGCACCTTCACACTACTTTACCCAAAATGGCAGTAAATTAGCAACATCTTCTGAGGTAGGGCCTGAAGGACAGGGAATTTATGCCACCGGCGACTTATCAAGGCCTCTGGCTTTCTGAAGGTCCCTGTGTTATCCTAGTGAGAGATCATCCATACATACAAATGTCTGGGCCCTGGGCAGAGGGTCAGCAAGACGCGGATCCTCAAGGATGCTTGTTGTTTTCAATCAATCAATCAGGGGAATTGTAAGCGCGCTACTCACCCGTGAGGGTCTCAAGACGCTAAGGGGGGAGGGGGGGTCCGCAGATCTGTTCAGCCGAAGAGCCAGGTCTTGAGGGTCTTCCTGAAGGTGTTCAGGGAGGGGGCGCGTCTGATTTCTGCCGGTAGCTCGTTCCAGGTCTTGGCTGCAATGTGAGAGAAGGATCTTCCGCCTGCTCTGGCTCTGTGGATGCGCGGGGTTTCGGCCAGTGCGAGGTTGGTAGATCGGAGGTTTCTTTTGGGTACGTGGAAGTTGATTCTGTCGTTGAGGTATTTGGGTCCGTTGTGTAGGCATTTGTAGGCATGAGTGAGGATTTTGAAGGTGACTCTTTTTTCCACGGGGAGCCAGTGGAGTCTTCGTAGGTGTTGGCTGATGTGTTCGTGCCGGGGGATGCCGAGGACGAGTCTGGTGGCGGTGTTCTGTATTGTCTGGAATTTGCGGAGTAGGGACTTGTTGATGCTGGCATAGTGCGTTTCCATAGTCCAGTCTGCTGGTGATGAGTGCGTGGGTGACTGTCTTCCTTGACTCTGGGGGGTATCCATTTGAAGGTCTTGCGGAGGATGCGGAGGGTGTTGAAGCAGCTGGAGGTGACTGCGTTGACCTGTCGGTTCATGGTGAGTGATGAGTCGAGTACGATGCCGAGGTTTTTGGCGTGGTCTGAGGGGGTGGGTGGGCTTCTGAGGGCAGTCGGCCACCAGGTGTTGTCCCATGCTGAAGGGGGTGTTCCAAGGACGAGGACTTCTGTCTTCTCGGCGTTGAGCTTCAAGCAGCTGTTGGTCATCAAGACTGCGACGTCTTGCATTCCTTTCTGGAAGTTGAGTTTGGCATTGGTGGGGTCTTTGGTGAGGGAGAGGATGAGCTGGGTGTCGTCAGCGTAGGATACGATGTTGAGGCCGTGTTGTCGGACGATGGCTGCGAGGGGGCCATGTAGATGTTAAAGAGGGTCGGGCTCAGTGATGACCCCTGTGGGACTCCGCAGGTGATTTTCGTGGGATCGGAGAGGAAGGGAGGCAGTCTGATCCTTTGGCTTCTTCCGGTGAGGAATGATTGGATCCAGTCCAGGGCCGTTCCTCGTATGCCGGTGTTGTGTAGTCTGGCGACTAGTGTGCGGTGGGAGACGGTGTCGAAGGCCGCTGTTGGGTCGAGTAGGATGAGGGCTGCGGAGTGGCCTTGGTCCAAGAGGGTGCGGATGTCGTCTGTGGCGGCGAGTAGGGCGGTCTTGGTGCTGTGGTTGCTTCGGAATCCGGATTGGGACAGGTCGAGGAGGGCATTCTCTTCGATGAATCGTGTCAGTTCCCTGTTGACTGTTTTCTCTGCAACTTTGGCTGCGAAGGGGAGGAGCGATATGGGCCGGTAGTTCTTGAGGTCGGTGGGGTCAGCTGTGGGTTTCTTGAGCAGGGGCCTGACTTCTGTGCGCTTCCAGTCGTCTGGGAAGGTGCCTGTTTTGAAGGTGCTGTTGATGGTGCGTTGTAGTTTGGGTGCGATGGCGGCCGTGGCTCTGTGGTAGATGTGAGGAGTGCATGGGTCGGTGGAGGCCCCCGAGTGGATGCCTTTCATGGTCGAGGCGGTGTCTTCGGTCGTGATCGGCGTCCAGTTGGAGATGGTGGGCTGGCTGGTGTCTCTGGAGGGCGGGGGGGCCGGCTGTTGCGTCTGGTGGATGGTCGACGAAGTTGTCGTAGAGGTTTTTGATCTTGAGGTGGAAGTAGGTTCCAAGCTTGTCGCAGAGGTCTTGCGATGGGGTGATGTCTGTGGGTTGGTCAATTCCTGAATGACACTGAAGAGTTCCTTGGAGTTGGTGGAGTTGGCGAGGATTTTGTTGTGGATGAAGTTCCTCTTGGTGGTTCTGAGTTGGTTGTGGTAGTCCGTCATGGCGTCCTTGTAGGTGGAGTAGTTTTCGGTTGTCTTGGTGTTTCTCCAGTTCTTCTCCAGGCATTGTTTTCCTCTAGCCAACTGAAGAACTCCTCCAATTTAAAGACCATCAAGGAGGCTATAAGCTTGGCTTTGCAAGTGGCACAGGAGACCACTTCAAAGCCACATTGATGCCAGACAAGACTCCTTAGATGAAGGTAGAAGTGCTGCTGAGGCAAGAGCCTTTGAATGTGCATAGCTGGGCACTGCAGGAATCACTGAACCCAAAGTTTTAGCACTCCTGAGAGCCGAAAGAGGCTGTCAAAGTAGGGGCAGATCTGAAAAGGTCCACCACGTCCTGAAGAAAAGCCTCAGTCTAAGAAGGATGGATAACTACAGCTGGGCACCCGACACTTAGTTTTCAAAACTGGAATTGGCTCCAGGTGGAGGTCAGAATCTGGGAACAGTGCAGCCAATTTACTGAACAATCAGATTAGGGGGGAAGTTTCCTACATGAAGAAGAGGAGGCCCCTTGTTTCCTTTCATGCTTCTTATGTTTTTATGATAAGACGCCTTGGAGGTCCACTCTGCTTCTACTAAAAGTCTTGCCAGAGTGAGGGACTTACCAGAGAGTTGGGCCAGGATGGCAGGCTTTTGTTGGTGAGGAGTATCTATGCACCAAATACGGGGCAGTCAGCTTTTTTAGCACACTTCTCTTTAAAACTAACCCGCTGGTCTCATGTCTTATGGATCCTAGTGGGGAGACTTCGATTGTGTCCTTGACCCACAGATGGACCGTTGCCCGCCTTGCCTGTGGTGGCGGCTGCCACATGTCTTACACAATGGCTAACACACTGGTCTCTACTTGATAACTGGTGCACCCTGCACCCTGGAGTTAGGGACTATTCCTATGATTCGCACCCACACAACCTGCATGTGAGGTTAGATCACATACTCTGCTGCTCTGCTCTCCAAACACAAGTAACAGGTGCCAAATATCTAGGGAAGACATTCTCGGAATGCAGAGGCCCCCATTTCCCACCTGGCAGCTGCAGCCAGCGCTGCTGGAAGATCAGGTATTCAGGGAAGAAACAAGAGAAGCTATTGCCCAAATACTTCGAGGTGAACTGGGGCATGGCCACCTCAAGTTCACTTGAATGGGAGGCTCTTAATGTGGTCCTCAGGAGGCAGTTCATCCGATCTGTGGTGGGGGCAAGACCAACCTTGCATCAGGATCTGGCCCAAACCGAAGCGTCATTGGGGTACACTAGAAGGGGCAGCTTTCCTAGATCCGGCAGAGCGACGTACGTACCCTGTCTCAGGCTTTCGAGCACTATGCTCATCTAGTCGAACAGTTGCCTTTCATGGATTTTAAGGCCTTTCAGGCCAGATTGCATGCTGAAGTGGACAAGTCGGGCCAATTACTAGCGTGGCTCCTGTGCAGCATGACGCCTACAGCCCCTGTCACCAGGGCCAGAACTTCCCCGACGCACGTGGCAGTTTCCCAGGTGGATATACACTTGACGTTTGTAACACACTATCAGGCCCTATGTGAGAGAGACACACACACACTCACACTCTCTCTTCCTGCATCACCTGGGATTGCCTGCCCTGGATCCTCTGGACAGAGGCCCTCAATGTCTTCCTCATGCTTCAGGAACTCCGAGGGGCTATCGGGGGAGCAGCCACACCCAAGACCCCAGGCCTCGCGGACTGACAGCCAAATTTTACAACGCCTATGACCCGCTGTTAGCCCCCAAGTTGCTGGAGATTTATCAGGTTGTGCTCACGGAGGGGCGCCTCCCGCAATCTCTCAGTGAATCCCTGTTGGTGTCCTTACCCAAGCCTGACCGGGACCTGCTAGAAGTCAATTCTTATCATCCGTTATCCATGCTGGGAACAGACTGCAAACAACTAAGAAAGATGATAGCAGTCCTCCTCAAGGAACACATGCTGAGCCTGGTGCACCCAGACCAGAATGACTTAATTCCTGGCCGGTCTACCACTCTTAATGTCAGATGCTTTCACAGAGTAATCGAGGTGACTCCAGCCCGAAGGCCATAGATGACCTGCCTGATCTTAGATCTAGAGAAGGCATTTGACACTGTAGACTGGAGTTATCTCTTCTCTGTCCTGGACCTGGTAGGCGTTACCAGCAGGCTTCAGAGACTCATCCGGCTCTTCTACACAGAGACTATGGCTCACGTGAAAATTGACCAACATATTTCACCCCTAATTAGAGTGAGTAGGGAAACACGGCAGGGATATCCCCTCTCGCTGCTCCTGTTTGCCCTCGCAATGGAGCCATTGGCACAAAGACTCAGACGGCGGGGCGGGAGTGGGGTGTCTCTTTGGACAGGGACGTGCATGTAATCTCCCTCTTTGCGGATGATCTACTTTATGTCCCTGACATATGGGATGGGATCTCTGGAATTGCAGAAACTCTTGAGGAGTTTCTCGGGGTTAGGAGTTAATTGGGCCAAACCATGCGTTTTCCCGCTCTGAGCAAACTGCCCTCAACTACATGTGTTCCACTATCTGGGGATACGCATATACCATGACACTAAGGATCTCATTGAAGGGAACCTTACAAGAGCTATAGCCTCTCTGCGCCCCTGGATGACATTTTGGAGCACCTTACCCCTAACAGTTAAGGAGCAAATAACTAGCTAAAATGGTTATATCCCCCGCCTCCTTTACTTCTTCCACAACCTCCCAGTGCAGATCCCACTGGCCACATTACAGACCCTACATGTCTGGCTAGGAAACTTCATGTAGAATCGGGGCAGGAGACGGGTGGCACTCAAGAAATTACAACTGCCCATAGAAAAGGGGGGACTGGGAGCACCCAGCTTCATGCGTTATTACCTGGCAGCGCAGCTGTAGTGGCTTGCACAGTGGCTGGCGGGTCGTCTCATGGAGGTGATTGGTCCACCACCGGTGACGTGCGTACAGGCTATGGTGGCCAACCTGTTGCTCCCACAGTCACGTCTTCCTCTGGAGTCCACTGACCTCCTGCACATTGCTTACGCAAGCTACCACAGGGGTTTGCGATTGATGCTGTTGATCACCCCATACTCCCCAGCAATCAGCCACATTGACCTGCTCTGTATTCTTAGGCATGAGGGAGTGGCGACCTGGACTGCAGCTGGGGTGGGAACGCTAGGGGACCTGTTCTTTGAAGGTACCTGGCTTTTCCAGTAGACTCATGACAGGCCAACACCCTCCTATAGCGGCAGGTTACCATTCCGTGGATATGCGTGCCATAAAAGTAGGACATTATAACAAATAAGTTATGTTAGTGTCTCACTAGCAGTCATGCAAATGGTTGATGTTGGGGACAGAATATGTTCAAAGCCGAAAGCTCGGGTTGGGAAGTAATGAGGAGACGGCCAAGCATAGAGAGCACTGAATGCTCAGCCATACTAGAACCAGAAGGGTGGCCACATTGAAAGTATGCAAAAACTGTGACCTTTAACAGAAAAGTGGGAAAGTTGACCATATTCCAAGAGAAGATCTGGTGGACACATACGAAAAACATAAAAAAGAAAATTCTATGATGAAGAAAAACTGGGTTAGGAAAGAGTTGTTTGCCTGCCTGGCGCTCTGCGAGAATGAAGCACGCTTTATACTGAGAGTGCTCCTCCTTCAAAGTGGGCTTATGGATTTTGTAGCCAAGCCAGGCAGCTAAGATTACATTAAAAAAAAATACAAAGATTAGTTTTGGTGTAGCATAAGCCAATGTTTGTTAGTGTGCACAGCTTGGTGCCTTCAAATGGGATTTTTTTTAAATTAATATACTTCAGATGAATACTCAATCCCACCAACGTTTTCCACTCCTGCCTCACCGGGGGGGGGGGGCCCCCTCGAGTGCTGCCAGTGCCCTACCAGGCATCCATGTATCACCTATCTAATATCACATATTTTAGCTTTCTACTCGCTGGCCTGGCTTTCCCAGTGGTATCTTTGGACAGATCTTCCATTCAGCAGCAGTCCTTCAATGCCGCTAGACAGGTAGCATCTAATACCTGCCAATGACTTGTCCAACCCCCCTCCCCCGCCCCCCATACTTGACTCTGGTGGGGGGTTGTATTTCACTATACCTAAGAAAGTTACAAAGCATAATAAGTGACAAGTTGGTCATAATAATTGTGCAGATAAGATATTTGCTCCAATTACAAAAACCATCACTGCCTATACCACCAAGTTACACACACCATTACAATACACCAACTTGCACAAGGAAGCAACTCCATTAGTAGAGGAGAAATCAATAGTACAAGTCCCCCGTCTCGAAAGAAAGAAAGGCATCTATTCAAGATACTTTGTAACCAAAAAGAGAGGTCCAAAGAAAGACTTCAGATTTATCCTAGACACATGTCTAACCAACAAATGGTTCAGGTGGGAAAAATTCCTGCTTTGTAATAACGTCTGATTACTGTCTAGGTCAACTGTTTTCTGGATCTGTTGAATTACTTGAAATCATAGCTGAATGAAATTACATCCATGTTCACTGAAGTGTTGAGCTACTGCTGATATGAGTAAATGTCTTGGTATTCTGCTTTTATTTTCATGTACACTGCTCTTAACTTTGCGTTCCGTTTTACCCACATATACTTTACCACATGAGGACTGTACTACATACACGTTTGAAAATGTATTTATTTTAAAAAACATTATCCAAGATCAAACACCAATATTTTTAAGCCGAAGTCAACGTTCTTGAAAACTGTGAGTCATAACATTGTTGACACCTTTGGGCACTTGATATCCAAGCATCTGGCAACTATCTGTATCTGGATCTAATGAATAATCTGTCTGCACCCCTAAGGTCTCAATGACTGCGTAGGGATGACCTTTTTTTTTTTTTTATAAACCATGTTGTTATTCTCAACCGGATAGAATACATTCCTTTACATTTTTTTAAGAAAAGTTCTATTGATTCATAATCACTTACCTCACTTCTGGTGATTCACACATTCTGTTTTCCTAACCCAGTTCCGGATATGAGGCCACTGTTTCAGGATCAGTCCTGGGTCTCAATGGCATGGGGTGTTTTCAATTAATGACTTATGCTCTGGTTAGATCTGTTCGCCACTACCAGCCCAATGCACAGTTCCAACAATTCTCTGTGTTGGAGTTTCCTTCATGCTGTTCATTTGGCAACACATTCCAGCTGGAATGGAAGAGCATACTCCGGTCTACCTTAAGTTCTTAGGAAGATCAAGACAGACCAGGCCCAAGTCATTCTCATCACCTTGGACTGAGCCATGAGAGGGTGGTACATTATGCTCCCCGCTTGCACATAAGTCCTCTGATCAGGGTGCCACTTCTGGAGGACTTCCTGTCTCATCAACAGGTCAGGGTCTTTCATCCTAGTCTCCTCTACTCCATGCGTGGTGATCGAGCAATGGCAGCTAAATACATTTTAATTAACGACCGAGGTGGTAGATGTCACCCTCCCTGCCATACGCTGTTCTACGAAGTCTATTTTTGCTCCGAACTGTGACAAATTTGTTGTTTGGTGCATTCACTGAAACACCGACCCTCCTTACAAACTAAACTTGCTGATGTCCTTTTGTTTGTCCTTTTGTTAGCCCATTAAGACCTTGTAGTTGCACAGTGAAAGGTTATTTCACCATCCTTTTGGCTGTTCTGTGTTTACTGGTCTATGCATCTTTTAGTTACTAGATGTGATGTCTTTCTGCTGGGATTAAGATTTAGACCTAATCGAAGGTCGCATGTTAGATGTCCTAGGGCTAATGCATTCCCTAACTCTGCAAGTTTTGCTGGGCTCTAAAGTGAAAGAGTGTTTAGGTACAGTATCTGTCTTGTTTGCTAGCCTTATTTGATGCAGTAATGCCTGGTGGCGTGATTCTTGGAAGGTATATTGTATTTGTTTCCCCCCACACCTTTCATTGATCTTTCTTGTAACATCTCTGTTTGAAGCGATGCACTGCTGTTCTTTCATCTCTAAAAAAAACTTTAAGGTGGCAATTACTTTGGCCATCAGAATCGGGGTACTGCTGGCCATGGCAGTTCATACACAGCTAGCAGTGTGTTGCCCATGCAGATTTGCCCTGTTTTTCATATGGACCAGTCTCTCACACTTAATCTTTCTTTCCATGTCCTTACCCTTCCAAGAAAGACAAATTGCACTGGCGGTACCCTAAGTGGTGTGTCTCATTTTACTGTGAGCAGATGAGACCTGATTGTGTGGATAACCAACATTTGTTGGTTTTGTTGTGTCAAACAATGGCAAAGTGGTGACCAAATGTCTAAGGTGTAAAGGTTCTGGATCAAGACAATCGCCTGAGGAATCTGTTTGAAGATGTAGCATCCATCAGAAGCTGGGACCTGGAGCATCCATTGGTTGTCATAAGCAAATTGTAGATGGAACTGAAATAGTAGACAAACAGCAATAGGAAAAAAAAACAGTCCGGACAGCCATTTTCACAGCAGATGCATCACTCATTGGATTGGGGGGGGAGATGCATCTGGGAACACTTCAGATCAATGGTCATTTGTGAGCACACGATGTAACAATCCATGTAAATTATCTACAGTTGATAACAATCTTTCCAACGCTAAAACAAATCCAGAATCTGGATCAAGATATGGTTGCAGAGACTCTGACAAACAACTCAACTGTTTGTTTTACCTCACCAAAAAGGGAACAGCAATCTCAAATCCACTCTTGAGATTATCTTAAGGCATTTGGCATTGGGCCATCAAATCTGAAGGAGGTGGAGGTAATCATGAATTTAAATCTGTGAGGTATACAGGCATAGATTTGTTTCCACTTTGCAACCAAAGAAAATGCAAAAATCGGAAACTTGTGCATAGAGATGCCAACACCTGCAATCACTCATCTGAGCTGTGCTGAACAAATTCAAGATTGCCAAGTTGCCTATATTCTCATTGCACAAACATGAGCATGTCAGCCATGGTATTTGGATCACCTAGAGCCAGGAACAAGTATTATCAAACAACTGATTGCCAAAGATTTGTTGACAGTGCAAGGGAAAAGAGTTTGTCATCCAACTCAACAGAGCCTGCAACTAGCAGCATGGCATCTGAAGTCTCAGAATTTCAATATTTACCTCTCCTAGAAAATTGGATGAATGTCTTCAAAGATGCAAGAAGACCATTCACTGACTAGATCATGTTAGGCTATAGATTAAGCTATCGGTCATTTAAAGTTCACCTATCTTCATTGGTGGCTTGCACACAAGTGACCAAAAACAAATATTTAGAATTTCAGTCATTAGATGATTTGTAGCGGGAACAAAAAAAAGATCCTCCACACGCAATTTCAGCACCAAAATGAAGCTTGAAGTTGGTTTCAATAGGATTAATATAACCATCATGTGAATCAATGCAAAGATAACTTTAATACACTTAAGCAAACCCATTCACTGCTAACATGCCGCATTGTCTGAGGTAACAGTGCGGAACGCCTTTTTCTCACCCACCTCTATTCGATAGCCATTGTCAGGAGACTGACCAGCGCAAGTGCCATTAGGAGATTCCTGGCCATCATTGCCTATCGTGGAGGATTCTTTTGTGGTAAAGTGTCACATATGCACAAATAATTGTGGTCATCTTAAGTACATTATGGTTTCTCGGTAGGCAAACTCACCTATGGTCCCTTAAAAATTCCCAATAGCAGTTAACCACAAGCATTGTGGAGTCATCGTTATTGCTAATACTTTAATGCATTCTTACAAGTGAATCAAAATACCAACATCACTTACAATTCTAAAACTATAGATGGAAGCAAGGATTGATTCAGCATTTAGGACAGCATTATGGGTTTTTGTAGTTGTCCTAAAGGTTTTTGTAGCAAGTTTTTTCTCAGCAGTAAATATCCAACTGGCCTCCTGCGCCACCATTTTGAATTCAGGGAATATTGAGATAGACGATCCTTTGTAATTGAGGTCTCTTTCTCCCTTTCCAGGGGAGGAATTGCATGTTGGTCACTATAATTGAGAAGAAGGGCAGTAATGGGACAAGCCATAGCCCCTGAGGGACACATTGAACCAGCGAGCAGTGAGCTCTCTCCACCCCAGAGTAGTAATAAATTCAATTTGTTGATTAGTCTGCTAGCGCTGCCTCTCCAAACTCTTCATATGCCACTTGTCTAACAACTCACAAACTCCCACTTTTCGTAAATGATTCTTCCTTGACCACACCTCTAAATGTTAATTTTTGGATTTAATGACATTTAATACTACCACCATTCTCAGTAATTTTTCATTGTTGGATGTGGCATCAGTGTTTGAGATCCTCTGTACGGCCATGTCATTCAGAGTGGACTGCTTATCTAATCTTTCACCTACTCCATACAGGTGTCTATTTTACTGTCTGTTGTAGAGACTTTTCTACATGGTGATGATCCAGCGCCAAACCGGGGGTCTCTGAATGACACAGCAGACAACGGGCCCCAAACATACAATACACAATTTCTCACCATTTAACAGACCCTACGAGAATGACGCTGAAATGCGGTTTGTGTGACGTTGATTTTGTCTTTACTCATCTAAAGGGAAAAACGGATTATCTCATCGTTTCTTCTCTATTTTAGCCCTTTAACCTATATCGTCAACCACTTTCCTCTTGGGCAATGAATCATATTGGTTGAGTAGTGTAAATTATTGACATGACTAATTAACCAAAATCTTAACAATTGTCATGAGGAAATAATCACAAACTCAAAAATATCGTTGATCTGTTTATCTTCAGTAATTATAAGAAAAAATCTCAGGTACAAAGTTACAGGGAAAGAAAATACATTATAGGAGAAATATCATAACATATGCAGACAAGATAACAAACCTCTGAATCACAGTGAATATTATGGAGTGGATAGATGAAGATACATAAGAGTCATGAAAAGAAAACATTTGCAGACATTACAAATTTCCCTATTGATACATACCTATCGATTAAAGATCAGGAAAACCACCAACCCCCTGGCCACGAGGATAGTGAAAAGGAACCCGATAAAGGAAACCGGGATAGGATAAGATCAGGAAACAGGTAGGCCTCTAACCGACGGACAGCGACGATCACCCTCTGCCTCTCTGGACCTACGAAAGCTGCCTTAACCACACCCCCTAAGAGCATCCCAATTATACCCTAACTCAACCTGACCATCCCACTAATCTGCAACATTCGGGAAAATCTCAACTTTTCATTGGTCAATTTGTGGGGTGTTACACCACACCTCCATTACTTCATTTGGCTTTACATACTTTCTTTGTTCTTAACTCATTCTCACAATTTACTTCATTGCTTATGAATCGATTCTCTATTCCCCATCACGTCACATTCTCTGATGAATGGCTTGTCCCTGTATTAGCAACTTTATTTCAAACAATGTATCGGCTAGACATAAAATGTTCATTAATTTGAGCTTTTCCAGGCATCTCGACGTCCTCAAATATTGCACGTCTTTCTTTCACTTTTCAAGGTTTCCTTCATCCGCCGCTGACACCCACCAAAGTTCACGTACAGGTTACATTTTCACGGCCTTTCTTCGGCCTTATGTCAGCTTTAAACACCCAACAAACTGCTCATCATAGGCCCATTTTTAAAACTACGATGAAACAGCGCCTTGAGACCTTCACGTGTGAGTAGCGCGCTTACAATTCCCTGATTGATTGATTGATTGAGAAATATAAAGAATATTAATAACACAAAAATGGAAATTACACGGTTTCCCTCCCACCATTGCACTAATCCCATGTTAATTTATATGAGCATTAATGTGCAAAGCATTATTATTTGCAATAGCATTATTCCACTTTGTCGGTTTTAATATGCAAAAAGCGATATGCGGCCTAAGCATTTCATGCATTAATCTTAATTGCAATGCACGCGTGCACAAAGCATTTCCCCGTGTTTGTGTGTACTAGTGCATATTAGTACAAAACATACAATTAATAAATGTTATCTTGGGGCGTTGATCCGAGCAGGTTTACATGATGCAAACCCTGCTCCATCAATTCCCCCTTTGATGGCTTTTTATACCATCATAAAATATCCATCACCCATTGCCATTTCTTGTTTCCTCAGAAACTCGTACTTCTTTCGCTTTTAAATTTCTTCTTTTCACCTAAATCTTTCATCATTTCATAATATTTGCCTTTCATATTTTCTAACTCTATTTCTTCTAATTTCCTTTTTCTACCTTTACATTTGTTATCTACACCTAGCATACTTATCTTCTCTCTTCTTTTCTTGTAACATTTGTAAGTCATTATTATTAGCATGATCACTATCACTATTGATATTATTGGTATTATTACTCCACCTAATAAACTTTTACCAAAATCAGTGAACCATTTACCTATATTTGAAAAACTCTTATTAATTTTCTCCCAGACACCATCAACCTCTAGTTGTGTTAAATCTCTATGTAAATTCGTAATATTTTTAATATACCCTTCAATACCTTTGCTTTTGTCAGGAATATAAGTGCAGCAATGTTGCACCTTTAGCATCCCACAGACTCCACCCTCTTTTGCCAATAATATTTCAAGGGCAAGTCGATTTTGCATAACCATTGATCTAATTGCAACCATTTCTGTATCAATCAATCAATAAGAACCCTCCAGCAGTATCAGTTGATAATCGATCAACCACTGTGGATAATTTTCGAATTTTGTGTGAATTAAGAACCACTCCAACTGAAGGTATTAACGCACCAAATATATCACCTACTACTTCTGAAAAACTTGCTCTCTTACTACGTATTAATCCATGTTTCATCTCATTAATCTTATTATTTCTATCTACGTGGTATACTTTAGGAAATACAATCCCAAAGTAACAACTACCGTACCAGTGAGCAGGCAGTCTATAATAAGCATTCCTCCCACACACATAATATACACCTGGGAAAACAGGGTCAGTTCCTCCCTTTAATCCCCATCCTCCTGTTATTAAGAAATTATGTTCACATTTACTAGTACCTAAATAATAGTTGTTATAGTTAGTCTTTAGTCTTAGTAAGCAAAGCTTCCCCATGTGATTCCAATCCAGAGACATTGCAGCATAAGTCTTGCTTTTTTCATAATTTCCTTCTCTAAAAGCCCAAAGGTGGTATATTAGTTTTCTGTTCAGCAGCCTTTTTATGGAATTCTTGTCTATTTTCTACCATATTAATGAAAACCTTTTCTTCTATTTGTAAACTACAGGTGAGATTATTTTTGTGGGCATATATTAAATCCAAAGTTTGTGTAGTGTGAAAGAACTCTCCCATATATTCAGCTTCTAAGCTACTAGATACTTTATTTAAATTCTTTCTAATAGGAAGTTCGGAAAAGACCACATCTAGGTTAGAATAATAAAATTCTAATTTTCCTCTTACATAGAATAGACTAGTTAGTACACTACAGAAAACACCATATGTTAAAGGAAGGTGGTGATATGTCACACCCTCCGAGACAGCCGATGGAAATTGCATGCAAACATAATAGTCACTCACATTCATCGTATTGATATATTCATACAATAATTTAGTAAAAACGTTTAATGAGAAATCAGTAATTGATCTATCTTGATGAGAAATACTTCCATCATTATGAACTATATTAGTTGGACTTTTAGTAATAACTTCCACTTTCATACTTATTGTATTATTAGTCTGATTTTTGTCATTAGTCACCATCAAGACAGGAACAACAATTGTTCGTATTAACCACACTGACATAGTTAAAAAGACACCACATAAGCAAGCTCTAATACATTTACGTTTTAGACTAGGTTTCGGACGTTCAGTCACTGTAGATTCTACCATTTTTCCTGGTTAAAGAAATTATAAAAATCTAACTTCACCGTTAATTTCTTATAAACCTAATTCTATAAAAATATGTAAAATCAATCTTCTTTTGTACAACCACACACGTTGATATTTTCTCGGCCTCCCCCCGACCCCCCCCCCCCATTTAAGGTCTTTCTCAAGTCTTTTTTCAAATCTTCTTGACGTATCAACTTAATTT
Source organism: Calotriton arnoldi (assembly GCA_963921515.1). Lineage (NCBI taxonomy): Eukaryota > Metazoa > Chordata > Amphibia > Caudata > Salamandridae > Calotriton > Calotriton arnoldi. The sequence goes on along the minus strand of CAWUFW010000213.1, from coordinate 3,752,584 downwards.
GACTGGATTATGATGCACCTTAATTTTTCTTACAGTCTCTTTTAAGGTGGTTTCAATTTGCTCTCATCAATTCGTTCTGTATCATCTGTAACTTCTCCTTCTGTTTGATCAGGGGTTTCAATTTCCTTTAAGATAACGTAAATCCACTCAGGTCTGGTATACTTTCGACTTGCAGCTCTTGGTCTTGTTGTTCTTCGTACTATTTTCTTTTGAGAATCTTCTTGATCTGACTGACTTGAAATTTCCTTTATTTGCTCTGGCCCTCTTTTTTCTGGAATATATCTGTCTTCTTGCTCCATTTTGCCAGTTATCATTATATCTCAGTCTTTTCGTTTGAACTTCTTCTTCACCCTGTTCTTCTGATTCTACAGTTCTTTTGCTCAACCTCTTTCTTGGCTGTTTTTCCTTTTCACTTTCAAAGTCCCTTTCTATTTCCGGTTGACTAATACCCTCTTTTACTTCTTCTCTCTGTTGACTTTGTTCTTGGCTTTTGATAGCTTTTTCTGTCAGCTGATTGTCTTCTTCAATCAACTCTTTTTCTTGTTGGCCTTGTTTTAGGCTTCCATTAACCACTTCTTCTGTCTGGCTATCACTCTCAATCCGTTCCTCTGTATGTTGGCTTCCTTCTTGATTTTCGGAAGCTTCTTCCTCACTCTCTCCAACAGCAGTCTTTTCAGTCCCAGTATCTGGTGCCCACTCTACTCGGCTGGTACTTGGTTGTTCATCATCCACAGGCTCAGTGACATCTGCCTCTCTGGATTTCTCAGGCTCACAACCTCTGGCTTCTGGTCTCTCTTTTTCTTTTCCAGTTGCCGTTCAGCTTCTTCAAGTGGACTTGGGACTCTTCTGGTATGGCTGGCGTGTATCCAATTTGGTAGGACACCACACTTTACTGCAGTTGTTGTTATCAATATGATCTGGTATGGTCCATGCCACCTGGGTTCTAAACACGACTTCCTCACGTGTTTCTTGACAAGAACCCACTCTCCTGGACTTAGATCATGCACTGGATTCAGCTGTATTTCATTTGCGCCTGCTCCAACCTGATAAGACAGAACGCACCATATCAGCCAGTCCTTTGCAATATTCAAGAATCAGATCAGCAGAAATGCTCATCAGTTTGTTTGCTGGTACAATTGCTTGTCTCATGACTCTTCCCATGAGAACCTCGTGTGGACTCAGTCCAGTTTTTCTGTCAGGAATGCTTCTGAGACTCATTAAGACCAAGGGCAAAGCATCAGGCCATTTCAGTGTTGTGGATGCACAAACTTTTCCTAATCTCGATTTTATAGGGCCATTGATCTGCTCCACAATTCCAGAAGCCTCTGGTCGGTAAGCACAGTGCAGTTTTTGTTCAATTTGCAATGCTGCGCAAATTATTCGAATTATTTCATTATTAAAATGTGTTCCCCTTTCTGATTCTAGAGTGACTGGAAATCCGTACCTTGGTATTAATTCTCTCAAAAGCAATTTAGCCACGTAAGGCTGTCATTCCTCCTTGTAGGATAAGCCTCTACCCAACGAGAAAAGAGTCACACAATGACAAGTACGGATTTCAAACCATTACACGGAGGCAACTCAATAAAATCAAGTTGCAAACGTGTAAATGGTCCTGCAGCCGTTCCGATAGTTTCTGTACCCACAACTGTCCTTCTCCCTGGATTCTGCTGCTGGCAAACAACGCACCTTTGGCACAAACTCTCTGCAATGTACCTGAACTTGGGATTAAACCAGGTCTGCTTAAAGAGTCTAAACATTGCATCCCTTCCAACATGAGTGATCCCATGATAGACTCTTGCCATATGAGAAAGCATGCAATCGGGCAGAACTGGTCTGTCATCTACATATACCCAAATTTCATCCTCTGGTGTTTTCGTACATCCTGCTTTTCTCCAAAGCTCCTTTTCCTCTTCACTAGCTTCTTCCTGTAACTGCTTAATTTCATCCCAATTGTTTATTGATGTAAACATTAAATGGCAATCGGTTATTTTTCTTTCTGTTTTCCTGTTGAGTGCAGCTGAATTTTCTGCACAGAAACGCGCTAACTGATCTGCGTATCTGTTGCCACTGGCCACATAATCATTTCCTGATTTATGCGCAGAGCATTTTACCACTGCAATTTGTTTTGGCAATTGCAGGGCATCCAATAAATCTCTCACAATTTTCCCATTTTTAATAGGGGAACCTGATGAAGTCATGAATCCCCTTTGCATCCATAATTGGCCGAAATCATGCACCACCCCGAAACCATATTGACTGTCTGTAAATATGGTTACCCTCAAATTTTGGGAAACTTTACATGCTCTAATCAGAGCGTATAATTCTGCAATTTGTGCTGATTTTACCCCAAATATGCAGGATGCTTCCACAGTTCCAGTTACCGTGCATACTGCATAAGCAACGCTCAGCTCTCCTCTTTTATTCCTCAAACATGATCCATCAACAAACAGAACATTGTCAGATTCTTCCAAAGGCACATCTTGGATGTCGGCCCTAGGTTTTGTACAGAATTCTGTCACATCCAAACAATCATGATCTGCTGCTTCTTTTACCTCCTCCCCATAAGGATTTGGTAGTAATGTTGCTGGATTTAAGGTGGTACACCTCACAACTGTCACATTTTCAGCACTCAAAATCACTCTCTCGTACCTAGTCAGCCGACTGGGAGTCATGTGCTGAGTTCGTGTTTTGGTTAAAAGAATCTCAACAGAATGTGGAACATACACTTTGACTGGATAACCCATCACAATTGCTTCACTTTGTTCCAAACTCACACATGTAGCAGCAACGGCTTTCAAACATCCTGGTAATGCTGCTGCCACAGAATCTAACGTAGCAGAAAAGTATGCCACTGGACGTCTAGTCAATCCATGCCTTTGAGTTAACACTGCTAACGCACATCCATCTCGCTCACAACAGAACAATGCGAATTCTTTTGTATAATCAGGCATTCCCAATGCTGGTGCTTGGCACAAACTGTCTCGCAAATTTACAAAGGCTTCCATACTCTCATCATCCAAATCAATCGGATCAGTCACATCTTTATGCGTCAACCTCTGTAAGGGTTTTGCAATCACTGAAAATCCATTTATCCATTGTCTGCAGTAACCAACCATTCCCAAAAACATTCGCACTACTTTCTGGGTTCTTGGAGGTTTCATCTGTTGAATTGCCTCAATTCTTTCTGGTGTCACTTTTCTAACTCCTTTCTCAATCCTGTGTCCTAGGTATTGTACTTGTTTACAGAACTGCAATTTCGCAGGTGACACTTTATGTCCCCCTTTTGCCAGATGGTTCAATAAGGCAATAGTATCTGTCACACACGCCTTTCGAGTTTTTGATGCCAACAGTAGGTGATCAATGTATTGAACCAAAACCGAATCTTCTGGCATTACCAATGTCTCCAGACATTTTTTCAGAATTTGATTGAAAATCGAGGGGCTTTCTGTGCACCCTTGAGGAACTCGGCACCATGCCAAGACACGGTTTCCAAACCGAAATGAAAATAAAAACGGACTGTCTGGGTGTAGAGGAATTGAGAAAAGTGCTTGGCACAAATCAATTACTGTGTACCATTTGGCATTACATGGAATCTGGTAAAGGATCACTGCTGGGTTTGGCACGATTGGACAGCAAGGTATCACTATCTTATTGATTTTTCTAAAATCTTGCACTAATCTGTATTTTCCACTTGGCTTTTTAATCCCCATAATAGGTGAGTTACAAGGACTGCTCAGTATCTCTCTTAGAATGCCTTGTTCGATCATTTGATCGATCACAGGAGCAACTCCTGTCATTGTCTTGGGACTCATTTTATATGGAGGAGTGTTTGGGTAATGAGTACCAGGTTTCACTATAACCTGAATAGGATCCACATTTTTCATTAACCCTATTTCCTTTCCTGTAAAATCTCATACATCTGATCTTACTGTCTCTCAGATCATCAGGCAAATTCTGTTCTGTTAAAAGTGAATATAGTTCATCCACTTCCGTCCCTTGCTTTGCTAGCATCAACTTAAATTCGACATCCTCATCAGATGTCTGAAATGCAATACCATCAGGCGTACAAAAGATGGTACAATTCATTTTGCATAGTAGATCTCGTCCCAATAGATTCACTGGGCTCGAATCGCATACCACAAATCGATGCATGTCTTTGAAGCTTCCAATGTGAACCTCAATTGGTTCTGTAACTGGAGTTTTAATCTGCTTATTTGACACTCCCACAACTTGGATAGTTTCTCCAGAGAGGGGTAGGTTAGGAATTTCTGCTGCTCTCACAGTAGAACGGGTAGCACCAGTGTCCACTAAGAATGTCCTGACTGATCTACCTCCAGAGTTGCGCCAAGCACTCACTCTTCCTCCCCCCTCAGGCACCGTCATTGGCTACTCTCCGAATCACTCTCATTACACTGCAACCAATATTGTGGAATCATCTGCACATTTGGGTTCTTACCATGTTGTTCCATTGGAGTAAATCCAGTATTCACACTGTATCTCTGTACCTGAGCACCTACATTACTCTGCATAGGAGCTTGGGGCACCTGTATCTGTGGTATAACTATCGGCTGCGGCTGTTGCTGTTGTTGGGTCACAACCACTTCATTCTGCACCTGTGAATTTAAATTTTGGGTTGTCCCATTAATTTTTACAGTGCTTCTACACTCGTTCTTCCAATGTCCAAGCTTACCGCACGCATGACAAGGAAATTTTCTTTTCAAATCATCTTTAACAAATTTTCCTTTACCCTTTCCAACACCTGGTACCTGAACATTTTGATTCTGATTATTCGTCTGCTCAACACTATTTACTTCCTGTTGCTCTGCTACCTTAACTTGCGCCCACATAATTTTTTCCTTAAGCTTTTTGTGTCTTGAATCAATGTTGTCGCTACAGTACTTTGCATATCTCAGAATTTCATCTACCGTTTTATTCTGCCAGCAAATCAGATGCTGTTGAATCACATTACTAATCTCTGGTTTCAGTCCGAACACAAAACGATACACAAAATGTCCCATATCCTTGCCACCTATATTCTCAAATCCGCTATACTGCTTAAACACCTGTAACAATCGCTCATAGTATGCATGCACCGACTCTTTCGGCTCCTGTGTTGTCCTGCCTATTTTTACCCAATCAGTTTCCTTCGGGGAAATCTTTCCTTTCAAGAAAGTAATTACCTGATTGTACTTTTTCATCACCTAATCTGAAGGTGCACCAGTTTTAGGGTCTCTTGGATATTCTTCTTTAGGCCAATAGACAGTTATCTTACACTCTGTCCACAAATCAGCCGGAACTACAATCTCGAATAGACCATCTAAGTCCTTCAGCAATACCTTTGAAACCTTCACAAACCTTTCTACCTATTTATACCATTCCACGGGTTTTTCTCTCAATCTGGGGAAATCATTCATAAAGGACAAGATGTCCTATCTACTCCAGGGAACATGAACATATCCACCACCTGGAACTTCCCTCATTGGGCACACCATTTCAACCTGTTAATTTGTTTTTAATGGATACATCGAAGTACCTTCTGTGGGTTTAATTCATTTTATCTTTTCGACCATCTACCTTTCCAACGATCAACATCTCCCCACTTCCTCAGAATCATCATCATCAATTCCTTTATCTGTAACCTTTTACCAGACACATTCAAACTTTCCAAGTCCCTGTCAGTGAAATCCATCCTGTATGTTTTCTGCAATACCTTCGATCTCTCAATATCTATTCCGTAATCAACGGCAGCTTCTGCTATCTTCTCATGCAAATTCCTTGCTTTCCAGGTAATATTCTTACACAAAAACAATAATTCCTCATCTCTATAAATACTCAATCTATCTGGACTGATCGTACCAATTATCATTTCCTACAAATCCACCTTCAATCTACACACATCTATACTTTGTGGTAGGGGTTTTCGTTTTTCCATTCCCTTTATCTACTCATTCAGCTCTTCTGGTGTGGGACCTACTGAACTCTCAGATGCGGAATCACCACTCTGTGCTATTCTCCTAGGATCTATTTGAACATTTCTTCTTGGAGTTTCATGTACTACTTCTCCTACGGGAAGATCTATTAAGGTAACATTTTCTTCCATTCGTTCAACTGGACTAGGTATAGTCATTGTCTCATTCCTCATACTACTTGTCGGAACTGTCAAAGCATGTACTCCTGATATACTCTGTTTATTCCCATACAACGGAACTGTAGGACCTATTGTTACGGGTACTGATAATGCTTCTGCATTCAGATTTAACTGTTTAACTTTCTGAATTAATTCTTCTCTTGCTTGGTTTTGTAACTCTGTCTCTCTATCCGGTACTACTCTCGTAATCACTGGAATTTGGGGAACTTGCGGAATCAGTGTAGATCCCATTATCGGGGCATTTGGAACTACTTCTCTTGGACTTTCCTGATACGGTGGAGGTCTTTTTGTTATAATATCCTCCAATAACTCGTCATCTGAATCATTCATGTTACAACTCCCTCTTTGCATTTCAATATTATTCTTTTTCTCCTTACTTTTGCCTCCTATCGACTCATCATTGACCAAGACAGGATACAGTCCTTCCGTTACTACAGCTCTTCTCCATCTTTTCACTCTCTCTTGCCTACTCTCAAAGGGATATCTGGTCATGATATATCTGTATTTTCTTCCACCCCTGTATTTCTCTCACTCAAAAGCCTCATATTCCCATTCCTCAAGTGCCTCATACTGAGTCGGTCTAGGTCTAGGCTCCAACACATTCATCCGATCTCTTAAATTTTGTAAAATTCTCACATTAAATGTTCCATGTTCCGGAAAAGCCAGAACACCATCGCTCTCAGTATACTTCACCCAATTCTCCAACCAAGTGCACGTATGATATCCACATTCTAGCATCATATAGGATGCAGGTGTTCCTGGAGGCGGAATAAGAATTCCCTCCCTTGTCACTATCGGTCTGTCCTTTTTGAAGAAATTCCTGATTTTATTAATAAACTTCATTTTTTCTCAACTGTCCCTTCAGAATGTGACTCAAAAATGTCAACAAACCCATCGTACTTCTGTAGTCTCTATTAGGCAACTGTAGATACCAGCGCGACTCACACCAACCAATCAGAACACTGCTACATCAGCAATGTCTCAAGCAATAGAGATGCAGCTTACAATAGCTCATCCAATCACAGCTCTAAAAGCTCCCGCTGCCTGACCAATGCCAGCGCTGCGTTTTCTGACGTCAGTATTACTCCTTCTACTGACCCTCCCATTACAAAATGACTCGGCAAAAAATTCTTAAGCTTCTTTCTCAAAGAAATCTTGTTAATAACGACATAAAAAACAATGCTACCTTGTCTGTTTTCTAAATAAAGAGATAGTTTTCACTTTTCCAAAAAGAATTTTCTCTACGAGCAAGAATAACAACCCAACGCTATCTCACCCTTCAATAAAGCTCCAGGTGGACCTGTTACTTCACCAGGGATAAGGCCAAAGTTTCTCAAGCGGACTTTTTGGTATGAAAAGGAGTCTTGGTACTTCTCTGGGTATAACGCCAAAGTTTCACAGGTGGACCCTTCGCTATAGCACTCCAAATCTACTCTCATACAAATTTTCCCTAATGCAACACCTACAGCCTTTCACTGCTCAGTCTTATGACTTACAGACAAAGTACTTCCGTAGTGGGATACGTCTATCCACACTAATTCCCAGCCTACTTCAGGCTGCCGACCAGACGATACTAATAGGACTGTGTCCCCAGAGACACAACCATCAGGTACTTATCATGGTAGCCTTCAAAGCATAACACTTGTGCGTCGACAGCAGGAACTTGGAACATAGACGTACGTTATTGGGCCAAATGCATGCCCTCACGTCCGAACGCCTTTTCCAATGATTCCAGACCAAAGGCTCTTCATTGCCTCTGTGTTCCTGCGTCTCCTTCACATCACCATTTGCCCTGAAGAAGTTCATTTTATGTATGAACGAAACGCGTTGGCTGGAATCTGTATATTTTGATATTGAAAATAAAGGATTGATTACCACTTAACAAATTGAACATTTGGATTTATTGAAAAAAAACTCTTTGGCAGTGCACCGCTCCACCACTTTCACAGTTTTCTCTCTGCCTGGCAGCTGGCATCCAACAACGGCAGGTGCAGGAGCTGTATGTGCACACCCAATCATACTACCCGCTACAATTTCATATACAAGAAAAGGAATAAAGCAGGGAGGTGCGGTTACTCAGATCCGCCGTTGCTCATCCATTCCCCATACTTCAGGCTATGACTTTACCCCGGGCAACCTTCTCGCCCCTAAATTCAAGACGAAATAAAAACACGACATTAAATTTCCGGGTTAGAACACACATAATCAAATCAATAATCAACTAATCAATAATAAACCATCATACTGCTACCAAAAACTGATCCAGCGCCAATCCGGGGGTCTCTGAATGATATAGCAGACAACGGGCCCCAAACATACAATACACAATTTCTCACCATTTAACAGACCCTACGAGAATGACGCTGAAATGCGGTTTGTGTGACGTTGATTTTGTCTTTACTCATCTAAAGTGATCAACAGATTATCTAATTGTTTCTTCTCTATTTTAGCCCTTTAACCTATATCGTCAACCACTTTCCTCTTGGGCGATGAATCATATTGATTGAGTAGTGTAAATTATTGACATGACTAATTAACCAAAATCTTAACAATTGTCATGAGGAAATAATCACAAACTCAAAAATATCGTTAATCTGTTTATCTACAGTAATTATAAGAAAAATCTCAGGTACAAAGTTACAGGGAAAGAAAATACACATTATAGGAGAAATATAAAATATGCAGACAAGATCACAAACATCTGAATCACAGTGAATATTATGGAGTGGATAGATGAAGATACATAAGAGTCATGAAAAGAAAACATTTGCAGACATTGCAAATTTCCCTATTGATACATACCTATCGATTAAAGATCAGGAAAACCACCACCCCCTGGCCACGAGGATAGTGAAAAGGAACCCGATAAAGGAAACCGGAATAGGATAAGATCAGGAAACAGGTAGGCCTCTAACCGACGGACAGCGACGATCACCCTCTGCCTCTCTGGACCTACGAAAGCTGCCTTAACCACACCCCCTAAGAGCATCCCAATTATACCCTAACTCAACCTGACCATCCCACTAATCTGCAACATTCGGGAAAATCTCAACTTTTCATTGGTCAATTTGTGGGGTGTTACACCACACCTCCATTACTTCATTTGGCTTTACATACTTTCTTTGTTCTTAACTCATTCTCACGATTTACTTCACTGCTTATGAATCGATTCTCTATCCCCCATCACGTCACATTCTCTGATGAATGGCTTGTCCCTGTATTAGCAACTTTATTTCAAACAATGTATCGGCTAGACATAAAATGTTGATCAATTTGAGCTTTCCCAGGCATCTCGACGTCCTCAAATATTGCACGTCTTTCTTTCACTCTTCAAGGTTTCCTTCATCCGCCGCTGACACCCACCAAAGTTCACGTACAGGTTACATTTTCACGGCCTTTCTTCGGCCTTATGTCAACTTTAAACACCCAACTAACTGCTCACCATAGGCCCATTTCTAAAACTATGATGAAAGAGAAATATAAAGAATATTAATAACACAAAAATGGAAATTAAACTGTTTCCCTCCCACCATTGCACTATTCCCATGTTAATTTATATGAGCATTAATGTGCAAAGTATTATTATTTGCAATAGCATTATACCACTTTGTCGGTTTTAATATGCAAAAAGCGATATGCGGCCTAAGCATTTCATGCATTAATCTTAATTGCAATGCACGCGTGTGCAAAGCATTTCCCCGTGTTTGTGTGTATTAATGCATATTAGTACAAAACACACAATTAATAAATGTTATCTTGGGGCGTTGATCCGAGCAGGTTTACATGACGCAAACCCTGCTCCATCAGTGATCAAGAGGGTTTTGACATTTTTCTCATTCTCTGTTTCTGCATGTTCTGCATGGGAGCCGAGTTTGAGGTCTGCCACTCTAGTGGCAACAGAGAGCTATGCTAATTTCTGATTGGCTATGCTTATCATGCCTGAGGCTGATGGGAACGCATGTTACTAGCTAGCGAGGTCCCAGCTGCTGAAATGGATACAGCGCATGCGCCGGCTCAGGGAATCTCTACCCCCTGCACCTCCAAAAGTATATTAGGCAGCTGTGGCATGGGGGCACCTTCCATTCTAGATTCACGTACAGTTTATGGGGTACAATGAGCAGCCGGCCACTCACCGATGTGCAGTCCTCCTTGCGCTGTATTATGAGATGGCACAAAGATGGCAAAGTCACATTTGGATGGAGTGCCATTCTAAAGCCAGCCAATCTGCCCCACTCCTGCTAGATTAGGTAGCTGGACCCTGACCCGACCTCCGGTCCTCCTCTCTCATAGAAGTGATCCATTATGTCCATAGAGCATGAAACAGCAGGAAAGGTGGATCAAATCGTATGAAGCACTGTCCACACCGCTCTGTGAACATCCCTTCCAGACTTAGCCATGTGCCTCCGAGTGCTCAGTGTCATCAGAGGTTTTTCGTGCCTCAGTTGAGCAGCATGGTGTCAAGCAGCTCGTGAGCGCCCCCTAGCAAAAAAACATTTTGCTGACAGCGGGCTCCAGACAACCCGCCCAGGGCAGCTGATCGGGAGAAGCCTCCGACACCAGCATCCACCATGCAACCTACGGCCAACTTGTGCCTCACCAGCAGGCAGGCACTGATCACTCCACAGTGACTGGCGTAAATTGCTCTCCTTCCTATATGCGGACCAGCACCACCCTCCAATGGCAAGGTCTCGTCTTTACGGGTCGGCAGTCAGTGGAGGGGCTCCTCTGCACCTGCAGGCTCCTCAGACTGAGTTTGTGAAATGTGCATCATTATGTGAAATTTCGGAAAATTATATTGAAATTCAAATCTGTCATTTAGTGATATACTTTGGCGCAAAATACGTATGTGCGTGAATTTATGATAAAAGCACAAAAACACAGGTGGTGCGAGCATCAGCTCCTTGCATCCTGGCCGTTCGTGTTATTTCTCAATGCTCATATTAAAACGTTGCCACATACTGCATATAATTAATTGACGTGGCATGATAGCTTAATTTTTGGAATTTTGCAGAACAAGTGTAACGTGAAAATGTGAATTACAGCACCATAATTTAAATCTTGTCCTGGTTATCTCCATTCTCTAGGCCTTTGCGGGCCTGAACTTTATTAAAAACATCATAGCTACCTAGATTTCTAGCCACATTTTTACATAACAGTGATATATAGACATTTAGTTACAAAAAGAAACTTTAGTAAGTCAGACATTAGGAAATTCGTTTTGCGCTACTCTCAAACACTCGTCCACAAGGGGAGTCGATGCTTAGTCATAGGAATACCACAGTACTAAGGAAACAAATCGAAAATAGGAAGTCGCATGTTTTGGCATTGTGGGAATACTTTAGATGTCACAGTGAGTCATTATGCCCATTCAGGACTAATCATCAAGTTTTCATGCAGTGGTCCCGGTCAGGGCCACTTAATAAAACTGTATCATATATCACTAGTGCTTAAAACACATTGGTTTCCAGTCCAGGCCAGAATAAAATGTACCTCCTTATCTGATGGTGACAACAATTCTCAGATTTTGGAATTTTCTAAATGGTCATTAATTTACTTGTTGCTTCTTGCAAAGTAGGAGAAAGAGGTGTGAACTTGGAAAGCTACACATTCTTGGAAACTGGACAAACCTTTTAACTATGCAAGGTCTCATTTGAGTATTTTGCTGAAAGTCTTAAAAAAAAAAATCGAATGTTGATATAAAAATGGTTAATATGAAAATAACGAAGTAGGTGACAAGATTTTCTTTTGTATGTTTTTGATACTAAGGGCAAATCTATGAATATGATATTCCCATTCTCGCAGTCCGACTCTTCTGGTTGCAGATATATATATATGTATGTATTTTATGTTGGGTAGCCAAAAACCAGCAATACTCAGAACCATAAACTCAGCCTCTGTATCAGTTATTTTTCACTGCGTACTGACCATACAGCACTTCGTAAGGAAACGTAATAAATGATGTAATAAGATGTAATGATTAAAAAGGTGGGTATGAATGATAGTTTGAAATGTACCCAAGAATCTGAGTTTAGAGCATATGGATTGTTTTTACCATACCGAATTTTGAATTGCCCATAAAGCCATGTGATTTTAAAAGGTTTTTTCAAAATCTTTTTGTTGTGCAACTGGCTTACAATTGGAAATTGAAAATAAAGAGAAAATCAGTAGATAACAGATGGCCTACCATTCTACCTTTCTAACGTCTCTCAATAAAAATGGTACTCCACATGTCAGTGGGCCTAACCTGGAGAACCAACCAACACCCAGACTTTTTTGTAAACTAAAGACATGCGGGAGGTGGTTTTGGGGTGGTGTGACTTTCGAGGACACCACCAATTTGTCTTACCCAGAACAACATGAAAAGCAAACACAAATTTCCTCACATTTCTGTGACAGAAAGGTTTGTAAGTTGAAGGAAACTGCAAAAGTCTGATCACTCACCTTTCCCACACTTTTGTTGATAAAAATGGTACCCCACCGCCTCAACAGCAAAGGCTGAAAAAAGAAACTGGTTGGCTATTCACAAATGCATTCTTTTACGATGTGAGTAGCTACTGTATATGAGTCAAGGATCAACTGGCTCTTGTGGAAACCCACCAATCCCAGATGTTTCTAAAAACAAGAGACCTAGTGAATAACTGGGTGTTCCAGTTTGTGTAGCCCCCAAAACGTTTTCTTTGTCAAAGTACCCTGGAACAGTCAAACTAGGCTTCATTAATAGAACTTTCACACATCAGTTAAGGAAAGTTCTGGATGTTGCAAGGAACTGTAAATGTCCTACCACCTAACGTTCCTACACTTTAGCTAATTAAAAAAAATGGCGCCCCACTTGTGTGTGTCATCCTATTAACACTGGACATAAAGCACAAAAAGCACCTGTGAAAACATGAATTTTTGCTTGGAATTTACATTGATTCTTGGGATATGGGTAGCTGTTGTGTTTGGGCCTGTGGTAAGGCTGCAACTAACGAAACCTACCAACCCAAAAGCATTGCTGAAAACTAAAGCCCTGGTGAATCTAGGGTGGTGTGGCTTACATGTATCCACGCACACTTACTTTCACCTAATGCCTTGGAGTATCTATAACTATGCCTAAGAATGTCGCTTGTGGCCTCTGGGGCTCGCAACCTTTTTCAAGGAGGTGCACCCCAAACAACCATCCCTGTGTATGCATTCCTGCCGAATGAACCTGTCTGTAGAGGGCTGGAATGATAACATGGAAGTGCTTACGTTTGAGCTCCTGATGGTGGCAGCAAATGTGGAAACCTCTGGTGCGGGCACTAGAGGTTTCCCTGCATACCGTTAGGAGGATTCGAATTCCACGTAGTGCGGAGGATATGAAAGTCACCGTCTAATGTAAAAGGCCTGACATCTGGGCACTCTACCTTGCTGGACAAACCTTTTACCCATAGCAAGAGGACTAAGGGCTCTAAGGAGCAAAAAAAGACATTACATATGGCGATTTAAAACATCTTGCATTAAAGCGGTCTTTCGCTGGTGTGACCTCCAGTCTTTAAAAGTCTTTCATGCACCCTCATCTTGACACAAATAGAGATCCTCTCCTTCAGAAAACTGTTGAATGCACACATTTTCCAATTTCACTTGATCACGTCTTACTTTTCACACCTGTCAGATTTTCTCTTGTTATTTACATTCTGTCTGTGATGTCGTCAACTGTTCAGTCAAACAGCTCTTGTATTGTCTCTCTTGTATGTACGGTGCAGTAAACGATATTTGGCACAGCTGGGTTATAGAAAACACAATTAGGAAAAACGTTTCTTCAGCAAGCCATATTTAAAGTAAATATTTTTGAAGATTTTATTCTCAACAGATATCGTAAGGGTTGTTTGAAATGTATTATTTTATTACACAATCTTTTATTAGCATCTTTTAAGGATTTTTACCAAATGTTTCAAAATTAGGATATCAATGGGTTAAACTAAAACAAAGTGAGTGCTCTTTTTACATAATGGTGAGTACGCCAATCATGAATCTGAAGAGGCTGCGTGAGTGGCAAACTATAAAAAGGGTCCTAATGCAATCAGCACAACTTAGTTATAATGAATCTGAATATATGCCGTTCAAGCATCTGGTACGTTTTGAAGCCAACAGGTAATTAGACGACTTTTTTAAATTTATTTTAATCATTTGATACTCTGGCAAATTTAACGTACTAGGAAACAAATATTTAAGTGACGTTTGGATTTCTAAAATCGATTTTGTTCTGAAACTGAGGAAGAGTTAATAAAGCTGATAAAATGCCTTTTCCAGAAAACCAAATTCAAACTAGTTTGACTCGGGGCTTGTTTAATGAAGGATGAATTAAAAAAATTAGGTTGTTTATAAAACAGGAGGGAAAATTGTAGCACTGTTATTTGCTGTGCCCACTCTGCTCTCCTAAAATCCTAAATTAATTTACTCAGCTTATTTATTTTGAATTAGTGCAGCAAACAAGAACATAATGCATGTCTAGCTGAGAGAGGACCACTTGTTTTCAACTCTTGTTGCAAATAAGCTTCAGCAAATTGATCCGTAATCTTATATTAACTTTGTCTTAGAGTATGGTGGACATTCAGTCAAATAATGAACCACTGTAGCCACGCAAATACAACCTCTGACAACGCTGCTATCGAAAATGCCTTCAGACGTTGTAGGAAAGTAGGATCTACTTCTGTGGTCACCCCAACTTTTTGCCTGGTGCTAAGCTGTATTTTGACTAGTCTGACTGGGATCCTGCTAATCAGGACCCCAGTCTATCTGCTTTCTCCCTAAATTGTTGTGTTGAGTACTTAGGTACCCTCCAGATTGGATACTGGGGAACCCTTATCAGTCCCTAGTATATGGTACTAAGGTACCCAGGGCATGGGTACGTACCCCAGAGGTCTCCCATGGGCTGAAGCATGCATTATCAAACCCATGGGAGACCATGCAAAATGGATCTACAGGCCTGCCATTGTAGCCGTTGTAAGTTGGTGCTTGCACCACTTACTTAAGATATAGGTTTACTATATCTAAGGGTCACTGCACTTCAAACCTATAAGTCACCCCTATAGCAGGCCTTTGCAATCCTAAAGGCAGGGTGCTTGGTTCTAAGTGAGAGGGTGCCCCTGCATGAGCAGGACATCCCTGCAGCCTACGGACTCCATTCTCCCGGGTTGTCAGTGAAGCAGCCATATACTGTATAGAGGGGCACCTCGTAATCACGCGATGACCATCTCGAAAATGGCTGCAACAAATCTTATCATGTTTGGTATCAAACATGTTGGAATCATACCCACACACCATAAACGGTGTGGGAGGTATGATTCCAAGCACTAGAAGAGCCCTCCGTTAGGTACTTGGTGTTCCCGGTTATCAGTCTTCTAGACCCGGACAGCACAAAATGGTTGCTGCCGACCAGAGACACATTTCTGCCCTCCTGCTGCTGAGCCAAGCTCGAGCAGAGCAAGGAGAACAATAGGCATCTTGTCACAGGGAGGTGTGACCACCACCCAGACAGGATTTAGTGTATTGGGTCCGGATGGGTGCGCTTGCCAGCGCCAGAAAATCTGCACGAGGGGCACACTTGGTTTCCCTGTGCAAAGTCCAGTTCAAACCAGTTCTGGGAGCCATTGGCTACCACTCTGGCACGAAACTTGACAAAGGACATGGGAGTAACCTCCCCCCTGTCCAGACCCTCCCCTGGGAGGGTCCCCTGAATCTTCCCAACCCTTTCCCTAGGGTACTTAAGGGCTTACCTGGGTGTAGGTCCCTAGATTCGTCGTGGGATGAGATTCAGATCGGACACCACTGCACTTGTACCGTCTGACCACTCTGGACTTCGCTGGACTTCATTTGGGCCTGACTTCGTCTCCCTTCCAGTCTGCTGCATCGTCTCTGCCTGTACATCATACAGGAACCTTCCAAGGCCTGTGAAGCATCGAAGACACCTGAAGTAATCTCCCTTGGAGTGAAGGAGTCACTCCCTTGCATTTGCAGGCACCGCAACTAAGTCGACCGGTCTGCAGATCCTGAGTTCCTCCAGACTCCGTGGGCTTTGCAACACAGGTGGGGGTTTTCCACAGCTCCCGAGGCCTGCCCTGCCCTCTCACCAAGTTTGATGCCAGTATCCCTCGTGGGGGTTGCAATAACTGAACCCCTGTGCACCGCGTCCAACTTGCAGTTGCAATGGCTTGTTGGCTTCTTTGCAAGAAGATCTTCGGGCTCCAAGTAGCCCCAACCTCGAGCACCTCAAGTGACCAGGATCTCAGCCACACCGCATCGTGTGCATCGTGGCCTGCATCTTTTGGTGAGCTGCTTGTGGTCCTCTCGCGACTCCAGTGCCTCTGGCCTGTAGGTCCACTTGAAGGTCACACCTGTTTCTTTTGGGCTCCCCTGATTGCTCGAGGCCTGCCCGGACTCCCCTGCCTTTGGTAAGTCCCCTGGACCTTGCTGGTCCCGACGTTGCTCCTTTTTGATTCCTGCGTGGCTTGCCTTTGCCAAGGCTTGTTGGTGCTCCCGCTGGACACCGACCCCTCAGCACTCGACATCCTTCGTGGGACAGCTCGTACCCGGGTCCTGGTCTTCCTCAGCGTCTCCTGGTCCTCACAACTGCAGAGTCAAGGTCATAGTCATCTCCCCTGAAGCATCCCACATCGGAGGGCATTCGTCTTCCAAGTTTCTTGTTCACTCCTGAGTGTCATAGACTCTGTCCCCTCTGGTTTCAGGTATTCCTCTTCAAGAATCCATGTTTAGATTCCCACGGACACTTTCTCCTCTTCCAGCAGCAGCACTTTCCTGAAGTCTTCCATTGGATTGACAGCGTTTCCGACACCACTTAACACGTAGGCACCCAGCTTCCCTGGTGTAGGTAACGTGGGTACTAGGGTATCCACGGGTGTGGTGGCTCTCCAACCTTCTGTCTTCCAAGGGGTTTCTTCAGGGTCCGCTGAGAAGGGTCCTTAATCTTTAAAAATCCAACCGTGACTTGCACATAGAGTTGTACAGAGCACGCGGTCGTGTTTCCACACTGCACACGCTCTCCTTGGGGTCCCTATCTACTCACCATGGGTGGTTGCTTAGAGTCCCAGCACTTCTACATCCTCTCGACACTGTCTTGACTCGAGTCATGGTTCTTATACCACTTTCTTCGTATATGGTTTGGTCCCCACCCCCCTGGGGCCACTGTGTATGTCGTGCTATTTACTGTGTTTCTTTGCTAAAGTATTGTGTGCATCGTGTTTATCTCTGTGTAGGAGATATTGGAAGGTACTAGAGAGTATTATATAATAAATGCATATTTTTATAAATACATATTTTTTATAAATACTTGATGTGGTTCTTTTTCACTTAATCTATACTATAAGATTGCTTTCTGGTAAAACAAGCTGCTTTACACTCCTTCAAGACTAAGCCTGAAGGCTGCTCTCCACAGCTACCAATTAGAGAGCTTTCTAAGGTTGTCTAAGACCTCTTAAATCACCATAAGGGTTGTCTGGACTGGTGCAAGGTGCCCACTTACATTAGTGGACATCATATACCAGGCCAGCTTCTGACGTGTAAAGACAAATGCATGTAGCCATTTGAATTGGAAAGGCAGAGGAGCTGCTGTTGTCTATTCACAAATGTATGTCATAGGACGTAATTTCAAGGAGTGTCACAAAATAAATTATCCTCTGAAACAGAGTTGTATTGCTCAAGAAAAGCCTGGACTCGCTATACTAGCTCTTTGGGAAACTTGTTTATTTTTAAGACTACACCTATAACAACAAGCAATGTCAAAGTCAATAGAGCTCTCCTTTGGGAGGGTGTTTCTTTGGTAATGGCTTTTGGTAATGCTGCCCAGCGTTGGCTAGATGCTGTGCACAATGTCCAAAAGAAGAAAGAAACAAAAACAAAAAAAGACAATGACGTGGCCAGAGCCACTGCTTTATTTTGTTGTAAGTACATACTTGATTATTTACCGATTCGAGATGTTTTGTTAAAACATGAAATTGAAAAGTAGTAGTGCGAAAGTGCTTTTCTGCTGCCTGGTCCCCTCCTCCCTCCAAAAGTACAATATTTTAGGAAAACAGCAGGTGGGGGGCAACAGAGTAGCGTGCGTGGCAAAGAAATGTGGAGTGGGTAGGAGGATGGGGAAAGCAGCACATGCGGGAGAGCAGCACAGGAGTTGGGGGAGGAATACACGAAAGAGAAAACAACACACATTGCGTGAAAGGGAGAGAGTCTGAAGGGAAGAGCGCACAAGAGACCTTGCAAAACAGAGCTCTGGGGAAGCACACGAGAGCAGGAAAAAAGATGCACTGTCATGAATTACTTAGAAAAGAAAGTAGTTCCCTAAAAGTGAGAAGTAGAAGGATGAAAGCCAGCCAATCAGAGAGATGGTAAAGAGGTTATGCTCCAGGGGAGGGACAAAACAAGATGGACAAGCTGGGAGAATGAAAACCATTGAATAAGCAAACTATTGATGATAATGCCAACCAATGGTAAGCAATAGGCAGGCTGTAAACCCCTGTAAGTTCTTGGTAAGACCATATTGTGGCTTTTGCACCTAGACAACTTGAACTGTCTGGTAGACTCAAACTAAGATGCACTGCTTTGGACAGTTTTAAAAAAACAAAAAAGCAAACTCATTGTTACTCTCTCATCAGTAATCTAAAGTAAGGGTGGCATGGCATAATGTGTTGCGTACGGACAAATAGAGCCTCGGTGGAAATAGTTTGTATGGGTGATGGTCAACTATCACTGCTTCAGCTTCCACCCTAGGGACCTGCAAGTGCACAGTCCCCACACTGTATTCTACCTTGAAGCAGTTTGAAGCATGGAAGTCTGCAGAAGGCATCCAGACCTGCAAACACCATATCAGTGATGAGCCCTTTACGCCTGCCTAGTAAATGTGTGAGGTACACCTTTCAACACTGTCATGTACTGGGTTTGAGTGCAATTTTCCATCATACAGTACCACAGTTATTCTTTTATTTTTTTTTGTTACTGCACACGTTTGTAATACATCTCAGTAAAGCAGTATAGTTGAGAAGGATGATGAGCTGGTCTGTCGCTTGATGAATAATTTAGTCTCTTAATTTTGCATTCTTGTTACATCCTTCCCTCCGCACTGATTTATTGTTTACATTACAGGTTGCACAGAGGAGAGTGATGTAGATAGCCACCCCACAACCTCGGACGCTGAAGACAGTACCTCTGGACCAGCAGGTGTGCATATCACCAGTGGCCCTCCAAACACCGCCAGCTGTGCATCTGGTGAGAACCCCAACAACCACAACCCTCCTAACACCTCCAGTTCATGACGCAAAGGACATTCACTCTTTCCATTCCCTCTTCCTGTCCGGGAAGGTACAGAAGAGGTTGCTGATTTAACAAGATCAGTAAAAGTGTCATCAAATGAATTGCAGCACCTACATCAAGGTGATGTCTTGCATGTGTTTTAGATGCCTGGAGCAAGGCATGGTAGGGGGCAAAAACAGGGTTGTGGCATAACATTGCAGGATTTATCAGAGGAGAACTTGGAGCAAACATCCCATGCGCTTGGATCTGCAGAGAATAGGGTAGTGGCGGAGAAATGGGATTCAGAAAGACTCAGTCTTGCTAAATTGCAGTTCTGGATAGAAATCAAAAGGAACTCCTGGATGGTGCTGCTGTAGCGTTGACTGCAGTCCAAGATGCTGGTGAACATTTTGAAATGGAGCATGCAGAGTTGAGGGAGAACCAACAGCAAGTACTAAATAAACAGATAACATATATATGCATAGTCAGGACCGTGTAGACTTAAACCAGAGTATATAACATGCCATAATAGGAGATGTGTATATCTATCTATCTATCTATATAAATTTGTGTCTGTGTTGTATAGTGGGCCCGGCAGGTCCCCCAACAATAAAGTTTTACAGAAACCCTGACAAAACAATTCTTGCAAAGCCAAAAGGCTGGAAACTTATACCATACTTATGGGCTTTGCCAATACAAGTTCGTCTTGGTGTAAATTTGTTCAGTAGTTTTGGAGATATGAGTGTTTAAATAAGTCCCAGAGAAGGTTTGATAGGATTATCACCTTTGTGGATCTCTGTCAATTTAACTAGCAAGTCCTGACTCGTGCATCCTTTCAATCACATTTAGATTTTTTTCGCAGAATGTAATAGACTGCAGTGGGCCTTATTTATCTTTTCTGCCATCCTGAAACTAAAAAGTCGACTCCACCCCATGAATTTTGCACTGTGAAAAACATTTTCACTGTCAGGGTGGGTGCAATCCTAAACTTGACCGACCTCGGTCAGTAGTCCAGGTTACTCACACACGTGGGAAAATAAAATAACTCCAGAGGAAAAAGCGCCTGAAACTCCGTCTAGTCAGAGCCGAGCTCACCAATTGCTATTTAAGGTGCTAAATTGGATGATCATTTTGTACCTGACTCTCTAGTTTCAGGCAGTGTTTAAAAAAAAAAAGGAAAAAAAAAAAAGCTCTGCCAAGCTCTGGGTGTCTGACTTTGCTTGGATGTCAGGAGGTAGGGTGCAGGCTCAAAGGCCATGTGCATCTGGGGTGAAAATGAAATACAACATTAAAAAACTATGATATTGACTGTAAAAGACAGTTAAAATGAGAGTAATGGTTCTGGCGAAAACACGTAAAACCACTGAAATTCACCAGTTATGGCTATGAAGGCACAGCCATATCGCAAGTGTCTGCCGTGCAAAAAAACACCTATTTCCAATGCCACAAATACACCAAAATTATAAACAGGAGAACATCATGGTGGATGCCGTGAGTTATGGGGTATGTTGTGTGCATTTATAAAAATGACAGTAAATATAGATAGCACAACAGAGCATACAGTTTCTTTAAATCCTTATCCACATCCTTCAGTAGAAGGAAATTAACCTTGCACAAATCACTATCTGCCATGTATGAAGAGTGGTAGCAGATACATTAAACAGTGCCTCGCAGCACCGGAGGAGGAGGCACTGATTGAGGATTCCTCTAACCACGATAAGCTGTGATTTCACACTTAAGTGACGGAATGAAACAGTGTTATGTTTACTTGTGATATGCTACTCATATGGCGTTCACCCCTGTAATGAAAGGGAACTGTTTTCACCTACAAAATCTACCCTCTAATGAGAGAGAGAGAGAGAGAGAACGCTAGCTCGCACAAAAATATATATAGATAGTGGAAGGGTGTTTTTGTGTTTCCTTTTCCATGCATTCTTGCATGCTGCGTTTTATTTATTAAAGAAATATTGTATGGCACCTGACTTAACTGTTAGATTCTTGTGCTTCTCTTAACTGAAATCAATCCCATCTTCAGCATGTGGTGTTTCTTCCTGGTCAGCAGGTAAAAGATCACAGTGGTTCAGTACTATTGTCTCAGCACCATGCAATTCAGTATAGATTTTTGGATATTTCATTCTTGCAATATTCTGAATATAAAAGTTAGTAAAGTTCGGGTACTTACTTGAATGTCTTAAATGAATCCCTGTTGATGGTGGATTTTATTCGTATTGATATGCCACAGTTGAAGTTCTGCCATCTGGTAATAATAAGTAATAAGTTTATCAGTTTTCACTTATTTTATTGTGCGAACAATTCTAATTTCTGTAAGTTTCTGTAGTTTGCCGCAAAGTGTATGATTGTGCTGATTCTCCTGGCTTAAGGGAGAGCTATGTGGAGTTTTAGGCCCTGTACTCCCAGAAATAGTCCCCTGGTCCCCGTGTCTTTGCTGATCGGACGTTCCTACCTAGGACGTGATGCCTGGCAACTTATGTATGCATCCTGGCCACTTCCAGAACGTTTTGTGCTTGATGCGGAGCACTTTGAATTTCGACCTTGGCTTCCACCAGAAGTAAGTTGTTGGCTTTGAACAAAGATTTGATGTTATCTTGTCTCTTCCAACTGAAGGATTGCTTCGATGCTTTGCTACTTATCCATTGTAGTTTATAGTTGATTTTCTTGGGTAGATGTGCAGATAGATCACACTGCGACAAGGCAGTTGGTCAGTAACTGATGATCCTTACCGGTGCTTGTTGCATTGTTTAAAGAAGTGGTAGAACCTTGCATCAGTGGTCGATGAAAAATAGTACCTTTCAGCGGTGGCTGGTAAGCTTCGAAAATGGTTGTGGGTATATACCTGCCTCATTTGGAGCGAGCGAAGCAAGTAGGGAAGCCTGACCGCTTCTGGAGGAATCAGTGGCATTCTCTCCCAAATAATTTTTTCCCCGAAATCAGGCCACATAATACATCTTGAAGTATAATTTCCAGATACATTAGCTTAAAATCAGTACGTTCTGAAGGGGCATAAATGAACTAATCCAATACTTTAACGGTGTGCTAGGCATGCCTTACCATCTTTCGTAGTGTTGGTGGTTCTCCAACCCCAAGAAAACCACCCCCAAGAAAACTTTAGAATAATAGTTGCAGAACAATATATTTTGCTGCACAATTTCCCTGAACATTTGCTAAAGGGCTGTAGGTATATATAAGCTGTTTAAAATCTGGTTGTATGGTTTCACATTGTGTACTACCTTTTAAAATATATATAGCATCTTTCTTCACTTCTCCATTCCGCCTCTTTCTCTTTTCCACTCAGACCTTTCACGTAGATCTCAGTAAGTTATGAATGACAATCTGCTTGCTTGGCAGGTTAACAAATTAAAAGCTGTATACATCTTACAACCACTATAAAGAATTTTTATTTTGCACAGTTTATTAAAATTGCTCTAATATTCATACCAACACCCCATCTTCTAATAGACAAAAACAAACCCAATGTTACAAGTTAAAAACCCATTACCCGGGCCTTACAAAATAACATTTGGTGGTAAAAACAGCTTCCTGTACAAACATTACTGAGAAGCCCTGTGTAGAATATAAGTCTATTACCACTAAGCAGATTTAGAAAGTAGTCATCAGTGCAAAGGTGTTTTCTAACAGGAACAAGGCACCTATTAGATTAAAATGCATATAACACCCTAAAAACTCACTAAAAGGAAAGATTACAATAATTCATAGAAACCCTGTTAAAAGCTAATGTTATAAAATCCACCGTTAATAAATATTTTTTTTTAAATAGCATATCACGGTTTTATAGAAATGCATTAGAGAGTTTATGCTAAAATAACATTAAAAACGAGGCTACGGAGATTCCTGATCGCTGTCTTAATCACTGACCTATTAGCATCTCACACTTTTGCCCCGGAGGAAAGCAAAGTAGGACCGTTAAAGCTTATTCAGTTAACCAGTTAAAATCCCAGAACAAGATTTAAACAGTTGAAGTCTCACAGAAAGACAATAAGGTGAATAACTAGGCTACTGGAGAATTCTATGTTCAACCATACGGGGGATGGTGAACGTTCAGAGAGTTTGGAATAGTCTAGTTCACTTCAGGCTTCCCTCAAGAACTTCAGAAATCGTGCCACCAACTAGGTTGATTCTCAAACAGCCTTTAAACAGCCTTCAACTGCTTTGTTACAAGTGTGGATGTTGAGGGTTCTAAACATTGGTCGCAAACAGAATTTCCTCCAAACACAGAGCTTTTAGCAGATGCAAACTATATGGATTATCGACTCCATTGGGTAGCCATACAGGCGGCAGGAGCTTGACGAAACCCCCTTCGGTCTTCCATAGCAGAAACCTTTTAATGGAATCAAACCAAATCTTAACCACATCAGCTGATGTTTCTGAGATTTTGATAGCGGCTTAATTAAGTAACTGAGGAGTTGCAGGGGTTCCTAAAGCTTAATTGCCTAACTACCCCAGTCATACCTGGCAGAGCCTAACAAATCCATTAGACTTTGACGACAGTACTACTGCTCAGTTAGATAGAGCTCAGAAGATCAGACCGTTTTTATGCAAACCTTACATGCTCCGGCCTCAGGCAGCAGAAGTAATATAATACAATGTGTTATCAACATAGATAATTAAATGAAAAACTAATGTCATGAAATAACAGCAACAGCTAAACAAGCATTGGCATAGCCAATAGGTCTCGCGTTTGGGACCTTATAAGTGTTTAGCGATTGTGCTGCATAACTAAATACTTATAAGGTCCCAAAAGCGAGACCTATTGGCTATGCCAATGCTTGTTAACTCTGTGTTGCATGGTATTTGGGGAATTTGCTGGTCACCTTACACCTATTGGTTGTAAGTGGGTGGGGGGGGCTGCTTCAATTACACGCAGTGAGTGGCTTTAAGGGGAAGCGGCGGGAGGTATCGATCCCGGCCCGCCAGGAATGCCGGTTGTGGGGTGGCCCTCATGCTTGGGACAGCTGCCCGGGGCTCGAGAGTGAGGTTTAAATAGTACAACATTGACGCCAACGGTACTGGTTTAAATTAATGGGCTAAGTATGTTGCCAAAACACGTGCGACTTTGTAGCGGGTCGTGTGGGGTTGCGTGGTGCAGGGCTGGACACACAAGTATAGGTCCCGGCTTCCCTGATGCACAGCGTTGGGGCGGAGTCGGGCAGAGGGACCGGCGGGCATGAGAGGACGTGTGTGGTGGTGTGTGGTCCCTGTGTTGGCCGTGGGAGCGGGCACCTCCTTGTGGAGCCGGGGGGGGCACGCGGGGACCGGCGCAGGAATTGTTTGGTCCTGCTGAGTGCTCTCCCAGGGGATGTATTCGGGGGGGGGGGGGCTGGAGCGGACGGTTTTTTGCGGGACAGGTTTGGCCTGGGGGGGGGGGGAGCACAGGATGGTGGGAGGGGGTCTGGTTGAGGCCAGGAGTCGGGCTGCGCGTGAGGTGGGGGCATTGGGGGGGGGGCACAGTGCCGCCTGCTACATGTGAGAGGTTGGGGAGGCGGACGTGAGTGGGGAGGGTGGGCATTTTGGGGGCAGGTTGTCGGGGCTCGGAGCGGCAGACTTGGAATCTGGGGTAGGGGTTGGCGCACGACGGGCTCGGCATCAGTGATCTTGGGCCGATTGTCGGGGGCACAGGATACAGGTAGGGAGGGGTGCGCTGAGGGGCTGTGGAGATCGGCAGGAGCGAGGCGGCAACTGGCGTGGTCGTGCCGTGGACGTCGGGACGCCCGCAGAGTGTTTATGCCAATGTCCTCAGACTGCCACGAACGAGCCCTTGGGCCTGGGGGGACGTACAGAGTTTAGATAGACGGTTTAGATGTGGAGGGGGGGTGGGAAGGCGGGGTCGGGGGCAAGGGCGCGAATGGTATTGGCAAGGGGGGGAGGAGCGGCCCAGTGAGGACTTGTGCATTTGGCATTTTGGCGCCATGATGTAGAGGTGGGGGGTATGTGCGAGGGGGAGGGAGTGGGGTACAGTTGCAGTGGTGGGTGGGCTGGAGGGGGAGGCGAGGGGGCCTTGACTCGGGGCTGCCGTTTTGGAGCGGGGAAGGGGGTGGGTTATCGGCGTTGCTTGACATCATGTGATCTTGGGCTGAATGCCGGTCTCCCAGCGTATTGGCAATGAGTTTGACTTGGGGGTGACGCGGGAGTGGGGGCAGGCGAAGTGGGAGGGGCATGAGGACCCTCGTTCCAGACCGAGAAGTTGTTTTAAACGAGCACGATGCATGAAAAAACAAGCATTGGCCGCGCGTGAAAGCAGCGCGACGCGGCGGGGGAGGGGCGTGAAAGCAATCAAGTGAGAGGAAAGACAGATGGCGCCTGATCGGGCGCTGAAAGCTGGCGGTTGTGCGCGTGCACGCTCGCGTGAACGCAAGCTGGTGGCCGGAAAAAGCCTCTTTGGTAGCACTTTCAAAAGCCCCTTACTAAATGTCTCGCAGAGCATCGCATGCGCGCTGGCTCAGCGAGACCTAAAAAAGGAACAAAGGGCAAGCTATAAGTCTCCGAAATCCAGAATGAATTACTCAAATATTGGATTTAAATATACTTTAGTTATGCAATAACTGGGAGGCAAACATTAGCTTGCCTGTTGCGGAAAATACACTCACTGTGCTACTAAAACAAGTTTCATTTTAAGTAAATAAACCCAGTTCACATGGAAAAAAATTGTCATATTCGCAAAAACATTATTTTTGTCCCAAAACACCAGCATTTTATTTTAGTGAATACAGGTTTAGTTGCCCAAACTACCTTTGTATTGTCATCAAATACTCACGTGTTCTGCTGTCACACTGATAATCTGTAACTGGACAGATTCTGTCTTTCATGCTTATTTTTTATCCAATGTGGCAGGCCACCTCTGCCATTATGCCATGGATGGTCAGAAATTTGTCATGAAAGACCAAGAAAGAAGAGCCATTAGTAAGATAATATTATGTTAGTTATACCAAGAATGCCCACAATGTCATTTATGTGCCACTATTGTTAGGCCTAGCCACAATTAAGTCAAGATTGGTCACAAAATGTGAAGAATGTGTATAACCCTCGAAGACGACCACTGCTGCAGTGCGTGCCACAATTATGGTGAATTGCTACCAGTTAGTCAAGGATGAGAGCCAGGATGTTGACTAGGTCTCCATTATGTCAGAAATGGCTACAATATATCCAAGATTGACACTATTGTGACAGCTACAGCCTGTTATCTTGCAGCTAGCGCATTGGCCAGGACCAGGACCCAGAGGTGTGATTTGATCATTGTTTTTACTACCTGCCGCATTGCTCATTCTCCTTTCTTGCATGAGGACTAATGGCATCCTTACTACGACTCTGCAAGAATGCCCGCAATATGCTGCTGGCTGCAAGTTTTGTGCTTTTTAAAGGGTGGTTTTACCATTTTACTGAGCACTGTATAGTCCTAATGGTGTTTGATATTAACTCTTGACTGCCCTGCATCATTACACTTGAAGCATTTCAGACCAACGCACTATTAAAAGCTAAGACTGTCAAATCCTGTGTGAGATTGTTAAACCTGGTTTACAGATATCTGTGGAACAGTCATGTTTAATACAACGTTATCATGAAACTATCCTGAGCTTATCCTTTAACATTTTTAAGCTAAAATGTTGTTTCAGAAGCATAGAAATGTCATAATAAAAACTATCTTCATCAAGAAGAAAATGCATCGGATTTGGCTCCCAGTGCAAATTTCCTAATTTTGTGGATGCCATTAAGTGATTGCAACAGTCTGATTTTTACCCCACCACTGCCCCCTGACATTTTATTTGTTGAATATAGGGAGAAGTCTTTTTAAATAGACTTGCATAATGACTGCTGGGAGTGGTCCTGACATACTGATTATAGATTTCTTAATTGAACAATACCCTTTCAGGCTTAGAGTGCAGCATAAATTATGCAAAAGTGAGCTCTATATTGGAGCTGCTCTCCACCTAAACGTAGGTTAATAGCACACTACCTGGGTGCTCTGCTCTTTGAGGTTCAAAATGTATGTGTTAGTGTCACATCTAAAGGATTTGGAATTAAGAGAAGAATGTTTGGTTTCCAATACAGAGCGCAATCAGAACTGGAACAACTCAATTTTTTACAAATCATCAAAAAGAGCTGCAGAGAAATACATTAATTTGATCAGTTTGGTCTGTGAAAAAGCCTCATATTGACACATGTTACTTGTGTCTCCTCAATTTGAGGTATGCCTGTCACTTAGCCCTCAATGGATCTGCATTTTCACTAAGCAGTGATCACCATGCATCCTTATACAGGATGGCCCTCATTACGAGTGGTCTCTTCATTCCGACGAGGCAGTTGTAGACTCCGCAATTGTCGAGTAACAATAAGTGGGTCCGGCACAGCTTGCTATCGCATGTCGCGCACATTGCAGGAAAAATGACATGGTCAGATGAATTACTAGTTACGGCGTACGACGGGTGACAGACTATTCAACCCCGCCTTCCACCTTTTATTGTTTGTGGTACGCTGCACGTGGGAGTAACCAACTAGTGCACGGACGTAGGGGCTTTGACGTTTTGGATCATGTCCAGAGGCAGTGGCCTAGATCTTTCTAATGCGTATCTCTCATTCTCCTCTATTTTCTTTCTTTTTGCACGTCGCCTTGCGTGGGTGGCGGGACAGATAGTCGACTTAGTTGTTGGCCCCAGACCAGTACTCCACTCGGAAGTCGTAGTCTTGCAACTAGAGCATCCACTTCTTGATGCGGGTTGGCGGTTTAGAGGACTTGTTGTTTTGGAACCACTAGGGAAACTCACTGGTGACAAGGGACCAGGGATAACCTATATTTAAAGGTCCCTCAGTCATTTATTCACTAATGTACTGGGGAGCCAAATAATCCCTGACAATCTGTACAACTATCAGTTAAAAAGATACATGTATTAATAAATATGATTGAAAAACCAATTTTTTAGAGTGGGAAGAGCCCACAAGGGGCTCACATCAACTCTCATACAGTGACTCAGGCAATAAAATGTGACGACAAATTTAAAAATGTTAGGTCATAGTATATACATAACGAGACACCACTGCTCCTATAACAAATTATACATGATAACTGGAGTCAGTATGTCAAAGTCAATGACATTTCGATCCATATACCATTAGAGGATCATCATCAGGACATTCACAATCCTGCCTGAGATGTATTACAAGATCATAACCAAAGAACATCTAGAATATGCAAGGAAAAGAATGGGGGAAAAAAGGGCAAATAAGGTAAATAAATGGTCACTTACGGTTGCATGATACTGTACAAAGGGCGTGAATGATACAAAAAGTGAGGGAATCCCCATGCGCTTTTTGTATAGTCTGCACAAGTTAAGACAGTGGTAGGGGTAGATCAGTGATGCCACTAGCCAATGCAGATATCAAATGGGGCGCTCACCTAGAAATAGCAGAAGAAACCCCATCTGCAGCAATGGTGCCAACCAGGGTTTCGAGGACGTGCCATGAAACAAAGGGTTGAGTGGCTTCTGGTCTGTAGTCACCACAAAGGCATGCTTATAGATCTACAGATACGTTTATGCATGCCCAGTGGATGGGAATTACTTTACGCTCTGTCTGTGAGTATGTATGCTCTGTTGGGATTAGAGACCGGCTGGAATAGGCCACTGGGTCCCAGTCCTCCTGGTCCTGTTGTTGGGTGAGGACAACTCCCAGTCCTTTGGGGCTGGTGTCTACTGCAACTGTAGTTGGCTCAGAGGGGTTGAAGTAGGCCAACGTGATGTCAGCTGTGACAGCTTCCCTGGTTGCCTGAAAGGCCTGTGCCTGCTCCTCACTCCAGGTCCATGGGACTGCAGCCTTTGTGAGGTCTCAAAGTGACTGGGTGAGATACGCCAGGTCAGGTATGTACCTGCCGCGATAGTTAACCATGCCGAGGAAGCTCCGCGTCTCGGACACGTTGGTAAGTGCAGGCACTTTTCTAACATCTCGCACCTTCTCTGGGTCTGGGGCTATGGCACTCACTGAGAAGGTGTACCCAAAGATGCTAATAAGTTGCTTCATAAACTCACATTTTTCTCGGTGGATCGTGAGTACTGAGACCTTGTGTAGGACTCTTTGAAGTCGTTCATGGTATTTTCTTACTGACTTTGCAAATATGCGAATGTTGTCACTGACGTTGACGACGCCTTGCGGTTCAGTCAGCAGTTTCTGGATGGTATTTTGGAACTCCTCCGCCATACTTGAGATCCCAAAGGTGAGGCAGCGGTAGCGTCAGAGCCCCACATGTCGAGAATGTGGTGACGTACCCCGAGTCCGGGTGGCGGGGCAGTTGGTGGTGCGTTGACTGCAGGTCTACTTTAGAGAACCATTTGGCTCCGTTGAGCTCTCCGATGAGGTAATCTATGGTGGGGTCAGGTCATGCTCTCGCCGAATTGCAATGTAGGGGAGCCCTATGTCCACGCAGATGTGGACTTCTCTAGGTTGCTTTTGTTTTTTCGTAAACACGATGGGCGACACCCAGGGTGTGGGGCCTTTCACCTTCTCGATGATCCTGACTCGTTCTAGTGTGTCTAGTTCCTTCTCAACTTTGGGTCTCAGGTGAAACGCTATCCGACGATGTAGTGCCACTGGCTGTATAATTTCTGATGTGCAGCTTCACAACTTTATCCTTCAGACATCAAATGCTGTGAAACAGGTTTTTAAAGTCAGCGAGGATGTGCAAGAGTTTTTCGCATTGTACTCCGAATGCAAACTTGAGCAGACCTAGGGACTCCACTGTGTTGCAACTAACAAGCATTCCTTAGCCCCCTCTTGCCACATATATGGTGGTGTCAACAGATACGTTTCCATGCGAGATTTTGGAAACAAAGCTCCCTAACATCGGCAAGGGTTGTGTAACATCGGCAGGGGTTGTCTGTTCGTATTCAAAGACTCAGACTACCGACATGATGTCTATGGATGCTCCCGTGTCTGTGTTCTGGCCAACACGGAGCTTGCATTGAGGGAGCGGCCTGTGGGTGGCAGGGTCGTTGCCGACGGCAAATATTGAGTGTGCTGTATATTTGATGATGTCGTCATTCATGTTTTCCACCTCTCCTTCCTCTTTGGGGATGGCGTGGATGGTTTCCTTTGATGTCCTGTGTTTTGATGACCTACACACCTTCGCACAGTGATTTTGTTGCATGGGGTGCACCTCCATCCTTTTACTGGGCATCTATTGGCCTGTAGACTGATCCTCCACAGTATCCACATATTCGTTTGGTGGTCTCTTCACGCATTTGGGGCCTTGCCACAGTTGGATGGAGTTCACTGGTTCCACCTTGACTATCCTATGGAGTGCGGCTTCCATATGTGACGCCCTAGCCTTGGACAGATCTCTTGACCTGCCAAGTGTGAGGATGTCTCACAGGAATTTTCCGAGTGTCTGCAGTATGTTATCCATTATTAGGGTATTTTTCATAGATTCACATGCTTGCATCATTCCCCGTCGTCGAGATGGGAGTCCCCGGTACATCCATAAAGGCAATGTCACATTAGACATAGAAGATAACAGGCCTAGGGCCTTACATTTAGTAACATATCCAAGTCCTTATTTGAAAAGGACCAAACTTAAGAGAACAACCAATCAGCTGACACCACCCTCTAGAACCTTCCTGGAAGGAGCTCCAGTCCCTCTGATTTTCTACCGCACGTCGTGCTAAGGGAGTCTCCACTGAGCTCTGCTCAGTTTTCTTCATTTTCCCTTGTATACAGATATTTTCTTGGATTCAAGGTATTTTTCTTCTCTATTTCCATTGTCTGAGTGAAGTTCTCCTATTTCTTCATGCCAGACTCACCTAAAAAGGCCTTTTTAGGCCCTGTGGTACCTGTAGAAAGAAGAGGCTACACATCGATGATCCTCATAAGGATTGTCTCTATTGCCTTTATCCGATCACAAACCAAAGGACTGCAAGGTATGTCGTACCTTTACTTCAAAAACATTAAAAGACCGTGAGGGAAGGCTTTTAATTTGGCTGCAGAGGCTTAAAGACAGGGACGACCCTGTATCTTCTGGGGAGAGTGAAGGTTCATCAAGATCCTCCTCAAAGACGCCTCAAAAAAGACCTCGGGACGTCTCTCCAGGTCATTCCTCACAACAACCTCCAAAGAAGACGCACAAAAAGTCTTCAGAGGCTACTAAGATCCAGGTTTTGCCTTCCAGGGAATCTCCTTCCCTTCACAGTTTGATTTCTGCCAAAAAATCCACACAGAAATCCGCTTCGGACCCTCCTACTCCTCTAGTGAAGGTAAAACATACTTTCAAGAAACCTTCCTCTGCCCCGTCGACGGCGGTACCGACGACGACAAGAACTCCACAAACTGTCATCGGAGTGACTTCGTCGACGACAACCGTCGCCACAGTATCTGTCTCGTCGGCATCTATTTCATCGACGACGACATCTTCGTCGACGGGTCAAGCCCCTTTGTCGTCGACGATAAAAATTGTTAAAAAGTCATCGTCGTCGACGACTAGCCCGATGACGAAGTCGACGACCTTCTCATCGACGGTTTCCCCTATTCCGTCGTCGACGGCCTCGACGACGAGAGTTGCATCGTCGACGGCAGTTATGTCATCTACGCCTCTTTCGTCTGAGACATCCATATCTATGCCCGTCGACGGTTCTTTGACGACGGTATATGTACCGACGACGACCTCATCGACGACACCAAGATCAAGAGCAGAAAAATTGTTTTCCCAACATAAAACTATGAAAGAGAGACTGACACCCTCTTTAACATCACCTAGTAGGGTTCAACCTTTATTGCCAACTCATCTTTTGGATGAGGATGAGGACTCTGACGACGATAGCATGTTTGGAGCTGCAAGAAGTCCCTCTGAATTGAACGTCAAATACCAAGAGGACTCTGAGGATGAGGACCAATGTTTTGATGAACATTTGTACTATCCGGACCAAAGACGTCATCAACAACTACAGCCAGAAATGGTTTGTCTTCCTTCAGCTCTGATAACGGATCTACAATTCATGCTATCGGACTACAAAAAGAGGTTCCCTACGTCCGCACCGTCTCCTGCACCAGCGCTTTCTCCACCTCCTGTGGTGCCATTTCTACCTCCATCCCTTCCTTTAGCTCAAGTGCCTGTGCAGCCGCTTCTGTCTACAGACAAAGAGGAGGAAGATCAACAAGAAGGGGAAATTCAAGATACACAATCACATCCCGACAAATGGGACGATTACATTATCCCTCCACCAGCGTCACCATCTCCACCTCAAGTAGATTCTCCTCTAGAGGATATTGGAGGATTCCATAATCTTTTAGAAAGAGCAGCCAGACGTTTTGAGCTTCCAATGCCATCTCACCAACAAGACTCTTTCCTTTAGGATTTCAAGGAACCTTTTAAGAAATCTGTCAGGTCTATGCCTATTATAGACTATATTTGGGACCAGGGCATTAAAATAATGAGAAACCCTGCTACAGTTCCTCCAGTCTTACCAAGACCCTTCAAAAAATACAAAGCCCCTGACGACGCTCCTGCCTGTCTTATAGGTCACCCCAGACCGGATTCCGTGATTATTCAGGCGGCACAACGCAGGTCAAAGAACCCATCGGCTCCATTGTCAGCACCCCCAGATAAAGAGGGTAGAAGGCTAGACAACATAGGAAAACATTTTTCCACCATGTCTGCGTTGACGGTCAGGGCTTCCAATTCTTTAGCGTTACTGGGACGCTACAACAGACCGATGTGGTCAGACATTGGCCCTTTCCTCAACAATCTCCCACAAGACATCAAAGAGGAGGCAAGAAAAGTGTTACTGGAGGGCGAACGCTCCGCTTCAGAAATTGATTGCGCGATGGACATCGCGTCCACTGGCTTCCGTCAGTTAGCTGGAGCTGCGGTCCTAAGACGCCAAGGATGGCTTAAGGCTACAACATTCGGGCCTGAAGTCCAGACCAAGATTCTTGATATGCCTTATGACGGACAAGAACTTTTTGGGAAGCATATCGATGAAGCCTTTAAGGGAATCAAAAAAGATACTGATACGGCCAAAGCCTTGGGTACCCTGCAGTATAAGCGAACCCCTTTTCGTGGTGCACGGGGTAAAAGCCAATATTCCTACAGAGGAAGCTACCAGCAGTATAGGTATCCTTCCTATCCCTCCTCTAGTCAGCAATACAGAACGCAGTTTGCCCAGAGACAACAGCCAGCAACTGCCTACACTAAATCTTCCTTTCAAGGAAAGGCTGGACGACAAAAAGAATCTGCCAGACGTCAGTGACCTCTTTCTTCAACCGGTTACAGTTTCTTCACCTCCTCTCAAAGTAGGGGGAAAAGATATCCCATTACCTTCAAATTTGGAAACAAATCACAACAGATCGCTGGGTCCTTCAACTAGTACAATTCGGCCATTCCCTAGAATTTATACAGCTACCCCCGCCAACTCCTCCTCAACCTCTGGCTCACAAACATTTGCACCTTTTACAGCTGGAAATAACATCTATGATCCAAAAGGGAGCGTGTTCCTTCTCATCAAAAAGGAAAAGGATTCTATTCCCGTTTCTTTTTAGTGCGCAAGAAGGAAAAGAAATGGAGGCCAATTTTAGATTTACGAAATCTAAACAAATACCTCAAGAAACAATCATTCCGCATGGTCACCGTTCAAGAAGTCCTGCAGCTTCTCAACGGAAACGACTGCATGGTATCCTTGGACCTCCAAGATGCCTATTTCCATATACCTATCCACAAGAAGCACAAAAAGTTTCTAAGGTTCGCTGTAGCCGGCAGGCATGATCAATTCCAAGTTTTACCTTTCAGACTCAAGTCGGCCCCACGCATTTTTACAAAATGCCTTGCTCCAGTAGCTGCATATCTCAGACATCATCATCACCAGGTGTTCCCTTATCTCGACGATTGGCTCGTCAAAGCACCCTCTCTCAACGCCGCAAAGAAGTCTTCCAAAGCCTGTCTACGGCTTTTCAACAAATTGGGTCTTACACTAAATCCATACAAGTCAGTCCTACAGCCTTCTCGACGTATAATATTTCTGGGAGCTGTCCTGGATACGGTTTTGAAAAAGGCCTATCCAACGGAAGAAAGACAGCAGAAGCTTCTGATGTTAGCAGGCTGCAATAAAAGAAAAAAGTCTCTTTCAGTTCGCCTATACAAATCCCTTCTGGGAATGATGTCCTCTTGTATTCTTCTAATTCCCCACATGCGTCCTCTTCAGGAAGCTTTGACCGCTCAGTGGGTTCAGGTGAACGGATCCTTCGACGACAAAATACAAGTGACTCCACAAATGGTCGCCTCACTAAATTGGTGGACTCATCCCCGCCATCTATCTCAGGGCTTACCTTTCCTTCCACAAGCCTCTCCTCTGGTGATAACAGATTCTTCTCTGGAAGGTTGGGGGGCTTTCCTTCAGGAACTTTAAATCAGCGGGAAGTGGCCATCTTCTCAACAGACTCTACACACAAATCTTTTGGAACTGAGGACAGTCTTTCTAGCCCTTCAGGCTTTCCTTCCCAGGATAGAAAATTCGTTAGTGCTTGTCAGGACAGACAATACTACGACAATGCACTATCTAAACAAACAAAGAGGGACTCGATCTCTCTCTCCCTCTCCCAAGAATCGCAACGAATTTGGAACTGGGCAATTCAACACGGAATCTTGCTGAGAGCGGAATACGTTCCGGGGAAGGAGAATATAATAGCGGATTCATTAAGCAGATTACAGACAACCTGCCACGAGTGGGAATTGAACCAAAACACTCAACAGAATCTTCTCTCAGTGGGGCGAACCAACGTTGGACCTGTTTGCCACAAGGGACAACGCCAAATGCCAACACTTCACAAGCTGGCATCCCCAACAGGGATCTCTGGGGAATGCGTTTTCAATAGCATGGTCCGGCGTATTTGCCTACGCTTTTCCACCGATCCCTCTGCTTCCCAGGGTTCTAAAGAAGATGAAAGCAGAACCTTGCAAACCAATTCTAATAACTCCAGCATGGCCTCACCAACATTGGTTCACGGTACTTCATCTCCTGTCCTTACAGCCTCCGATTCCTTTGAAGCCGTTTCCCTCTCTTCTCACGATGAACCAGGGACAAGTTCAACACCCGGATCCGGGTTCTCTGAGATTATCGGCTTGGCTCCTGAGTTCCAGGAATTTCGAGGCTTGAACATTCCTCAAGAGTGCAGAGAGATTTTGTCTCGTGCGAGAGCAGACCGTACCAACAGAACTTATTCTATTAAATGGAAAAGATTCTGTGTCTGGTGTGAGTCGGCTAAAGTGCATCCCCTCAAATCCTCTCTGGAGGAAATATTGCCATATCTTCTCCATCTGGCAAATTCAGGTCTGGCTCACGCTTCGATCAAAGTTCACTTGGCTGCAATCTCCCGTTTTCGAAGATCTTCCAAAGGTTCTTCTTTGTGGTCAAATAGACTGATAAAACAGTTTCTCAAAGGTCTATTCAGAGCTTTTCCCCCTGTAAAGTCTCTACCTCCAACATGGCAGCTCAACATGGTACTTTCTCAACTTATAAAACACCCATTTGAGCCGATACATAGAGCGGACTTAAAATTCCTCTCATGGAAGACTGCGCTTTTACTAGCCCTTGCATCTGCAAGAAGAGTTAGTGAACTTCAGGCTTTCACAATACAAGAACCATTTCTTCAATTCAGGAACGACAGGGTGATCCTACGTACCAACCCAAAATTTATACCTAAAGTCCCGTCGGACTTTCATCTTAATGAACCGATTGTCTTAAAGACTTTCTTCCCAAATCCTCATACAGCAGCTGAACGAGCTCTGCATTCTTTAGACTTGAAACGCTGCCTTAAATGTTATCTAGACAAAACAAAATCCTTCCGCAAGTCTAACCAGCTCTTTGTGACTTACAGCTTACCCAGGAAAGGTTTTCCCCTAACGAAGCAGAGCATATCTAGATGGATCTCTAGTGCTATTCTCTTCTGTCACCAACAAGCTGGTCAGCCTTTACAGCCAAACGTTCGTGCCCATTCCACTAGGGCAGTATCTACATCTTTGGCGTTATTTTCTGGCGTGCCCATCACAGACATTTGTAGGGCGGCAACCTGGAAAACGCCGCATACATTCACCAAGCATTACTGCTTGGATTACGAATTGATGATGGATGCTGCGGTGGGGCCAGGCGGTGCTACGTCATCTATTCCAGTAAAGGTGAGCCTTCCTTCCCACCAACCTTTTTTCTAAGGCACATTTCTCTGTTCCTTTTCTTCGTTATGCCAAAATTGAAGTTACCCATTTGCCATTTTATGTTTATATGCATATGTTGTTCGCATGTATATATGCTTTTATTTTCCTTTCTCAGGAAATAGTTTATAGCTAATCTAGACGTATGGTTTATGTATATGACAATGTGCTCATTACTGCTTTTTATTCTGATTCAAGCATGTGAATCTATGAAAGATACCCTAATACTGGATAAGAAATTAGTTACTTACCTGTAACTGCAGTTATCCAGTATTGGTATCTTTCATAGATTCACATGCGACCCGCCCGCCTCCCTTGGAAGGGCTCACTTGATACTCTCAGTTGTCCCTCTAAATGCGCAGGGTGCTTACGAAAATCTGAGGGACTGGAGCTCCTTCCAGGAAGGTTCTAGAGGGTGGTGTCAGCTGATTGGCTGTTCTCTTAAGTTTGCTCCTTTTCAAATAAGGACTTGGATATGTTACTAAATGTAAGGCCCATGGCCGGTTATCTTCTATGTCTAATGTGACATTGCCTTTATGGATGTACCGGGGACTCCCATCTCGACGACAGGGAATGCTTCAAGCATGTGAATCTATGAAAGATACCAATACTGGATAACTGCAGTTACAGGTAAGTAACTCATTTCTTTTCTTGCATCTTGAATGAGGCTCAGCCTTGAATGATTTGGCCTCTGATCTCCTCTTGTTCATCATCGAAACAGCAGGTACTAGCAAGCTCTTTGAATCTGCCATAGAATCTATTGAGCTACTCCTGGGCTCTTGACGGGCCTACCTAAATATGAGCCGCACATATATTCATGGTTGGCCATCGGCTTAGTGTGCGTTTAGGGCTGAGACGCATATATTTTGGGCACCTCCTCAATGAGGGTCTTGTATACCTTGTGTATCGCCTTATCTCCTAGGTGAAGTAGAAGGGCTCGACGCTGCTCCGCCGGAGTTTCTGTGCCCTCAAGGTAGAATTCCAGGTGCTCCACTCAGTCTCTCCTCTTGACTGCTTTGAAGGACGGCCTGCCGTCTATGAGGAAGGGTTCCATCGCTGGCAGGTTGATCATTCTAGAATGTGTGTTTGTGACTCCCAGCCGGAACATGGAAGGTGCTCAAGGGCACACTCCAGCATGTCTTATGTGGAGAACACCACGAAGGTGTAAGAAGCTCCTCAGGGGTGGGGCACACCTTGCGGCACGAGCACTGCTGGCACCAAATGACACAGGGCAGCCACCAATTCAAGGGAGCGGATCTTGGTTTGCAGGCCGTGCTCCCCAACCGCAGCACGAGCACTGGCGGGTGGTGGCCTTTTCTGGGCAGCCGCCGCATGGGAGATCTGGGCTGTTGAGAGGGCCTTACCCTGCAGGAGGAAGCGTGGGCCATCTGGATGGCCCAGCCTTGCTGCCAATGTAGACTCGGCTATTGCCGAGTACCATTGATCAGGTCCGGCGCAGCCTGCTAACTCCAGTCGCACACAACGCTGGAAAAAAGACAGAGTCGGATGAATTACAAGTTACAGCGTCCGATGGGTGACTGACTAATCAGCCCGCCTTTCGCCTTTTATTGTTTGATGTACACTACGCATGGGAGAAACCAACTAGCACACGCACGTAGAGGCTTTGCCATTTCTCCCCTCTTCATGTGATACCGCTCTTCGCTGCATTGCTCCTGGGCCTATATTACATCAGATAGCTGCAGTTATCGGCCCCATTGGAATTATGAGACCTGCGTGAACAACGCCGAGCTCTTAACTTCCACTTGGAGATTTTGATTGCTAAAAACAAAGTGAAAGTCTGCCACAAATTGAGTAATTACCGGGATAATAGGACCTGGAATTACCCATTTCCCAGGTAATTTCTCATTTATTAGTGGACCCTGCAGGGTCCAAATCTTAATGGGCTGGATATTCCTCACCCATGAAGTTACCGATCCCTCCGGGGGTGGGAAAAATCAGGCCCATTTACTGGGCCATTCATAATGAGGATCAAAGTGGCGCGTAACGCTAGATCTCAAAGGGATATGAACTTATTTATATTTTAGTAAACGGAGCCAGCTCGTCATGCAATTCTGAAACTGAAACCTTTGCACCCAAAATAACTTAAGGCACGTCTGATGTAGTCACGCTGGGCTGTTACACCAAATACCAGAGTTTTAGCCAGTGGGGATATCTCCCCTCCTCTTATCCATTCGAGCTTTTCATGTCTGCTTCTGTGTTTAAGCGTTGGTACTCACAGTACGTTGACATGTGCAGACAAGAAGACATATTTTAGTTTCTGGTAGCTTCACATTCAAGCAAAGAGCATAAGATTTGTGTTTTGCTTAAATCCAATCAGACTTTTAGGTCTGGCATTAAAGGCAGGCTCGGATTCTGCTGGTCTTGGTAATGGCAATGGGGATGATTTACCCCCATACTATGATGATATGTTTATGGACTTGAAGGAAGCCTGTGGGCTGGATACTTCCCCTTACACAGGGTTGGTGTGGCCCTATGGACTCCTAACTAAGGAGAGTGTATCATTTGCTGATGTGCAGCTGAGGTCCTGAACCTATAGCTGCCTTTAGTGAAAGTCAAAATATATCTATATTGAGGTTTTTCACACTAAGCCAGCCTCATCCGAGCCCTTACTTCAAGTTAATGAAGCCCGGACTGAAACCCTTGGGGGTACTGGGGTAAAGCCTTGCTTTTGCCCACTTTGAACATGCAAGTGGCCATTCGCCACAGACTGGTGCTGGGCAACCTGAAGTTTCCTCAGCTACCCTCTGAGACTACAACACCGGGCTGGCGTATAGACACCACCAGGTTCCCACAACCACTGCAGGAGTCACTCCAGCCCTTTCGTGGACTGGGATCAAGCGGACATCATGCAAGTCACCAGGGCCACAATGCCAGGCAGTCCTCCAGCCCTGTGGCATCAGCCTCAAATCTGCTTTAGTTTGCCCTAAGTGGCGCACAGCCATCCTATGGGAAGCAAGATTAGACATTTTCTTCCAGAGTGGCTGGGTTACATCCAACAGATGCGTCCTCCAGATTGTCCAACAGGGCTATCCCTTGCCACTCTTTCCGGACCGCCACAACTTTCTCCCCCCTCAGAGTAGCTTTCAGAGGAACACATAGCCATCTTGCTACAAGAGGTTCTGGCTCTCCTGGCTAAAGCGTCCATCCAGAGGGTGGCAGCTTTGGAAGTAGGGTGGGGCTGTTAATCCAGCTATTTCCTCATGCCGAAGGACGGAAGCCTTAGTCCTGTTTTAGATCTTCAATGTCTGCCAGTTTTCCTTCACCTCGACAACTGGTTGTTTAAGGCAGCCTCTCCACAGTTAGTCGTAGACCGCATCCAGACAACAACGAACCTCCTGACCTTGTTAGTGTCCTTGATCAATGAGCCAAAGTCACACCCGACTCCTTTGCATTATAGGAGCCACTTCGGACACAGTGTAGTTTAGGGCTTTTCCTCCGTCACAATCAGTCTACGGCATTCGAGCTATGAACCTCATGTTAAAGCCTTGCTCCTTGAGCTCTGAGAGCAACTCTGTGGCTTCTTGGCCTCCTGGCCTCGCGTGTCTACTTCAAAAAGTGGCATATGCGGACTCTGCAGTGGATACTGAAGTCTTAGTAGTCGCAGAACATATGAAACCTGCTGGATTTCATCCAGGTTTCAGAGAAGATTGCACAAGATCTTCAGTGGTGGCTGCTAGAATGCAACCTGACCAGCAGCAGACCTCTTTTCCCTAGCTATTGCTGACTGTTGTGATGGATGTGTCCCTGCAGGTCTGGGGGAGGTCATCTGGGAGAGGTGGAGGTATGAACACTCTTCTCTCTGGCAGAAATCCAGTTCCACATAAATCTGTTGGAGTTGGAGGCCATGAGCCTGGCATTTAAGGCCATCCTGCTGTACGTCAAGAAAAGGCTGTTAAAGCTTCTCACGGACAGCAGCACTGCCATGTGGTACTGAAACAAGCAGGACTGGGAAGGGTTCTATGTACTGTGCCAACAGGTGCTGCACATCTGGAGTTGACTGGAATGTCAGGGCATCTCCCTGACCATGAACCGCCGAGCAGGATCTTTAAAAACCAGGGTGGACAAAGTCAGCCAGCCATGCCAGGCAGATCACGAATGGCGGTTGCATCCCGAGGTGGCACAAGATGTCTTCGAACTGGATAGATCTTTTATCTACTGTTAAGAACACAGTTTCAATTTGTAGGAGTGCCCAATAAATCTCTTCTGAGACTTATTCAGGCTAGAGTGGAGCATAGGAGTCCAGTACACCTTTCTGCTACTGTCTTACCTGCCTCAAGTTCTGAAAATCAGGAACAACTGGGCTCAAGTTATCCTAGTAGCTCTGGACTGGGCCAGGAGTGTGTGGAACCCAGAACTTCTGGGCATGAGCATTTGCCCTCTGATCAGGCTGCCACTTCGGGAGGATCTGGTTGCAGCAGCAAGGCAGGGTTCTGCACCTGAGCCTGTGAAATACACATTTCTATGCATGCAGATTGAGCAGTGGTAGTTGACTGCATTCGATCTACCTCTGGAGGTTGTGAATGTCATCAACACAGCCAGGCGTCTCCCTATAAAATCTATTTATATAGGACGCTGAGACAAATGTGTTGTCTGCAGTACAGACTCCAGACAGGCCAAATTGTCTAATGTTTTGTTGTTTTGTCTTTGGCTCAGCAATGTCTTGCAGTAGGCACCATTAAAGGTTATTTGTTGGCCCTATTAACTTTTTTGCTTTTGCCCGGCTAACCATCCTTGGTGAAATCACCTGTTGTGATGCTGTTTATTGAGGTTTTTACACATGTTCCCTCCCAAACAGTTTGTGATACCACAGTTGGATCTTAATTTGGTCCTGATGCTCCTCATATGTACCCCCTTTGAGCCAGTACACAGCTGCTCATTGCATCTTTTGAATCTCAAAACCATTGTTCTCATTGTGACCACTTCAGCTCGTCCTGTGAGTGAGCGCCAACATTTCTCTGTGCAGCCGTCCTACACCACGCTTTTCTAAGACAAACTGGTGTTGAAGATCAGGGCAGCCTTCTGCTTAAAGTTGTGATGCCTTTTCATGTTGGGCAGTCCATCAGTCTTCAGTGTTATTTGCCCCTCCTCACTCGTCAAAAGAGGAGAGATTAAATTCGCTGGACACTCAAAAGAGCCTTGAGATTTTATATCGATCTGTCCAAGGCGGTGCAGACAGGATTCTGTTGAGGTGGATAGTCCTCAGCATTAAGATCTGATGCGCATTGGCCAAGAAGCAGCCTCTGAAAGAACTGAGGGGCCATTTCTCCAGGGCCAAGGCTGCTACCAATGCGTTGGCACTGTTTCAGTTTTTTATTTAATGAAATCTTTT
The DNA here is from genome assembly GCA_963921515.1 of Calotriton arnoldi. NCBI lineage: Eukaryota > Metazoa > Chordata > Amphibia > Caudata > Salamandridae > Calotriton > Calotriton arnoldi. The sequence goes on along the minus strand of CAWUFW010000213.1, from coordinate 3,710,611 downwards.
AACAACATTTTGGCTAGAACATCAGCAGTTACGAACTGCACTGTCAAACATTGCACATTCAGATCCCCGCCACTCGTCTCCCCCATGCAATTCTCCACTGCGGACCAGAACTCCTGTAGCACCGGGCATTTTTACAGGATATGAAAAAAGTTGCCTATCTGCTCACACACCCTCAAACAGCATGTGTCCCTAGCCCTCTACATCTTTACCATGGTCGTGCAGGCATAGTAGGAGCGATGCAGGATTTTTAATTGGACCAGCCTAAACCCAGATCATATGGCGACCTGTCTGGGGGATGCAAAGGCCTCCTCCCACTCACTGTCTCCCAATTCCTCCAGTTCCTTCCCCATTGCTCTCTAACTCATTTTAAGGCATCTGGCGTTTGTTTTATCAATTTTTTATAGGTCAATGTAGCCTTCCGGGGCATGAATTAATCTAGTAGTCTATCTTCTAGAGGGGAGGATTTGGGCAAGTCAGTACCCCAGAGCAGCACCGCCCTGAGCGCATTGGAGCCCTGTTTTTGACATCTGCCAGGCTGTGACGTGGACATCAGTGCACATGTTCATGTAGCACTACTGCCTTGACAGCCAGGTCTGACTGAAAGGGCATTTTGCCTGTTCTGTCCTGCATTACTTTTTGGTCTGCCCCCCCCCCCCCTCCACAGACCCTCCAATTTTAGTAGGTAGTGCTTTTGTATTGATTGTAAAGGTGAGGAATCTGCAGGTAGAAGTATCCATCAGAAGAACAAGTTACTTACCTTGGGTAACTTTTTCTGGTGGATACTTTAACCGCAGATTCCTCACTGACCTCCCATCTCCCAATTCTGTGGACTGGCCTCTTTTTACCAGTCTCAAATTAGAGATCTGCATACTGGTACCGACAATTGTTTTGTGCTAGTCGTCCAAGGGCGCATATATAGCATCAATCCAGAAACAGAAGTCGGTGCACAGGTGTGTCTGTTATATGTGCCTCTGCTTCATCACTTTAGGGCAGAACAAGGTCAGTTCAGAGCTGCACAACACCACCTATCTGGGCAAAGGAGCACTGTTGTGAAAACTTGTGGATCCAGTTTGGCACCTGTGGAATATAAAGGTGAGAAATGTGCGCTTACATAGGGTATCCACCAGTTTCTTGCTGATCTCTGTCCGCGCTGAAAGACACGGAGCAATTGGAAATCAGATTGTACCAATGTGGCAATCTCTAGATTGGAATCTTATTTACATGAATTGTGAGTCCTTTCCATAGAGCATGGAGGTAGGTCGGTGAGAATCAGCAGTTAGATATAGTTTCCACCATAAAGAGCATTATCGAAGGTAAACAACCTGTTCATCATTTCTGCCTAATAATATGCTTATCTGATAGAAACGTCTAGCCGCAGATTCCTTAACTTTTTATTTCTCCCCAGGAGTCATTCTGGTTCCAGAAAGTTTTCAGCAGCCCCTCTGCTAGTTGGAGGACGGCGATTTACGACTACGTTACGATGTTGACTGCAGTTGTGGCGTCAGTGGAGTCATATAAGTCCCCTTCAGCGCGCAGAGGTCAGTTTCTTCTTTTCCGCGCTGCAACGCGGATCTGGAGAAGCGGTTCATCAGGCCGTTTTTCTGGCCTACTTCGAGAGTTTTTGTTGGTTGGGAACAGTGTGCCTTTTTTCCCATGTCGTCCAGCTTTAAGCCTTGTGGGTCTTGGACTCGGCAAATGTTGGCTACAGACCCGCATTCCGTTTGTGTATGGTGTTTGGGAGAAACACATGACTCCGAGGATTACGGCTCCTGTTAGAGGCTGAAGCCGAAGGTGCTCAAGGATCGCTGTATGAAGTTACTGGCAGCGCGTCTGTCGCAAACCTTTGAAACTTCACGGCCTCGGTCTTTATCTTCCAAAACGGAGATGCGTTTATGGGGCTGTTCCAGGAGCCGATGCCGATCTCATGGACGTCGTTCTCCAGATACTTCTAAAGGTAAGTGCAGGCGTTTGAAGTTGTAGCACCCCCTGACTTCGCCATGGGAGCCGGGCCATCGATTGCCCAGATGAGGGAGTACTAACACTCTGTACATCTCATCATTGGGACCACGCCTCCCTCTGAAGTGCCCTCAGGTCCCAAGGAGGTGAGTGGCGCTACGCCGGTGGGTTTGCCCTCGGTTTTGCCATCTAAGTCGTTGAGTCGGCACCGGCCAACTCCGCTTCGGCAACGGTGCACATCCCTTTGTGGAATCCTCCTTCGGCGCCCATTCTTGATCATCCGACTAAGGCATTGACGTCAGCAGTGCCAATTGAAATTACTCCTCCTCTTCTTATCAACATCGAAGCATCGCCTTCTCGGTGTTAGGCGTCTGTGATAAAAGGGAGTCTAGGCCATTTCAGGCCATTTCTGAGATTATTCCACCTCAAGTGGAGTGGAGTTGGTTTTCTGCACTCTGTGAGGCTAGTGGGCTAGAGTCTTCCCCAGCCTCAGGGCTACTTTCCCCTCCTAGTTTCGCTACTGAGGCTCCTTTGGTGATATGTTGAGGAGAGTGGCTGCAGTTTTAAGTTTGTTGTTTTTATTGGAGTTATGAGAACAAACACCGCCGTAGATATCATAGCAGATGTAACGGTGATACAGTGCACAGCTTTTAACAAGATTTACAAAATAAATTGACATTAAGGGTCCCAACTCCCACCCTCCCTCCCGACAAACGAACTGAAAGGAAAGGAAAAAAAAAATTCTCCTGGATCCTACTCTATTACGTGTCGCCACTCCCTCTTTTCCATTCTCAAACACTGCCCCCCCCCCCCCATCTTGGAGGCTCAGCTGGTAGTTAATGGCTTCTCCTTCTCCGGGCAGCAGCAGATGGGGTAGGGTCTTGTGTGAGGTCCACGAGTCGCAACAGTCGCAAATACTTGGGGCCAGTTAGTTCCCTCATTTCTGTACTAAGTATAGATAAGAATGGGCGCCAGTAGCCTGCAAACGAGGCCCCCTCCCCTTGTAGTGTGAGTGTAATGCGCTCCATGCCCATCAGTCCATAACCTACCCAGCCAGCCTTGGTGTGTTGGAGTCCTATCAGTACCTTAGTGGGTTAGTATGTTCTGATGTGCTGCTCCCAGCACCAACCCCATCTGCCTGCCTCTGCGAGATTTAAGAGGGAAGGTGATCTTATTAGGTCGTAGTCAAAAACCAATCCCCTTTGGGTGTACTTAATACAACAGAGCAGAACCACTCAACACATCCAAATTATCACCAGAACATAACACCACCACCACCATCAAAAGGCCAAGTGTGTATAAAGTATAAAAATATTTTATTTAAAAATTGACGAACAATAATCAAAAGCAAAAAATCATCATTATACAATGTTAAAAATAGATAAAAATATACACATAATTAAATCTACACAGTTGATCATAGGGAGAATATACAAGAAAGATACTTTCTGTTCATCGAAAAAGCACATACATTTGATCCAGATCATTTGTTCAACACATATAATTGTTGTGCATTAGGTTTTAACAAGAACAAATCACAAATGTCACCACAATCTACAGAATGCCTTTATATAGTTTGCGTCGACGCGTTTCGGTGGATGTCACTGTTCTTAGACACCACCTTCCTCAGGACAAGAAATAAAACCTCCCACATGGATTTTTTGGATCTGCTCTTATTAGCCCAGAGAGTCTTCAATCCGGCGACCTTGAACTCGGGTGTTTCCCTTTTTTGTCCTCGGAGGAGCTGTACTTCCTTTACTCACGAAACACTTTCACAGTCTTGATGAATGTATAGAATCTTTCTTCTCTTGGTCTCCAGTCAAACTCGGCGGGGTAGGCAAGCAGCTTTTTGTCTGTGGCTCCAGGAGCTGTTCTGCACACACGCCCGACAGAGGCTGCCTCCACGGTGCACTCAACCAATCCAGCCTCCTCGCTCAGCGGCCAAGCGTTGAACGGCTGCCGCTATCCAAGCCAAGACTAACGAGCCTAAGACGATATATGCTGGGAAGCGCGGGATTTGTGTGTGAAAATGAGTGTCAATGTCTAATAGGACTTGTTCCCAATATTCTGAGAGGCGTGCACATCCCCACAGTAAATGAGTTAAAGTACCCTCCTCACCACAACTTCTCCAGCAGTGTGAGGGGCGACTGGTATTATATCTATGTAGTCTGGGTGGAGTAAGGTACCAATAGGTGGCTATTTTAGTTGCGGTCTCAATGCTAGAGACATTCTGCGCTGTACTGCGCGCTCGAGAGTAGATATTCCCCCACACTTCCGGCGATAATGTTCGGCCCAGTTCAGTCTCCCACCGTCGCTGCCCTGGCGTGGAAGCTGCCTGTTCTGGTGGCCGCAGCATATGATAGAGTTCAGTAATAAGGTGCGTGTTGGTTGTCTTTGTGTGAAGCCACTTCTTGTATGGTGTTAACTTTCTCTGGGCCCCAGGGCGTACCTGAGGGTGCATCACCCAGTGCCTCACTTGGTGGAAGCGATAACGCTCCGTCTCTGGCAGGGCAAAAGCGGATCTGAGATCTTCAAATGCCAGGGGGCCCTCTACACCAAACATATGCCCAATGGATCGGCATCCCCGGGCCTCCCATTGACGGAACACCCTCCAGTCCAGTCCGGGGGGAAATTCCTGATTCCCAATTATTGGAGTAAGGGGTGACGGAAATGAGGTTAGGTCGCACTTGACTGCTGTGGAGTCCCACGCTCTCAAAGTTGTGCTAATGATCTGCGAATTATATATACCTTCTGGGCGCTGTGATTTGCGTAAAAAGGGGACCCCCCATAGAGCCCGACCTGCGAGCGCCCGTTCCCTGAAGAGCCAGTGTTTCTCCGACTCACTACGTGACCATTCCAGTAGAACACGCAACTGGGTGGCCTGGAAGTAGCGGGTCATATTGGGGACCCCCAGTCCCCCCTCTCTAGGTGGTCGATAGCTCTGCTCCCTACTCATTTGGGGCTTCTTGTTAGCCAAGACGAACGAGTGGATCTCCTTCTGTAATTGTTTAAGTATTCCAGAAGGGGGTGCCACTGGGAGGGTTTGAAAAATGTATAGAATTTGGGGTAAAATGCTCATTTTGATCGCTGCCACCCTTCCCAGCCAAGAGAAGCCGAAGGGTCCCCATCTGCCCAACTCCCCACGCACTTGGGACAGGAGTCGTTTATAGTTCAAGGTTGCTGTGGTGCGGGTGGATGTGGTAAGTTGGATCCCCACTGGAGCGGGATTAAGCGTGCTAGAGCCTCCTTGGTGGGCGGATGGAGTGAAAACCCCATAGCCTGAGATTTCCTCACGTTAATTTTGAAGCCAGAAGCTGCTGCAAATCTCTCCAGCTCGGTAAAAAAGGCAGGGATGGAAGTCTTAGGCTTTTCCAATGTGGCGACTACGTCATCGGCATACAGACTAATGGCATGCGCATCCCCTCCGAAACGCACCCCAAAGATCTGAGGGTTCTCCCGCACTCTCTGGGCCATCGGCTCCATGTAGAGCGCAAAGAGCAACGGTGAGAGTGGGCACCCCTGTCTGGTGCCCCGTGAGATCCGGAGGGGTTCAGAAGAGCGCCCGTTAACTCGCACCGTGGCCGTTGGCTGTCTGTAACCGCTAAGTACCCAATTTAAAAAGCGACCTCCCATCACGAAGCGCGCCAAGACATTCTTCAGGTATCCCCAGTCCACCCGATCAAAAGCCTTTTAGGCATCGATCGATACCATGACCCGTTCCGTTTCCTGGCGCTGCGCTTTATCCAGAAGGTGAAGTAACCTCCTCGTGTTGTCGCTGCACTGCCTGGTGGCTACAAAACCGGACTGATCAGGATCTATTAACCCTGGCACCATTGGGCCTAGGCGAGCTGCTAATATGCCCGTAAGGAGCTTCAAATCACCATTTAGGAGTGATATTGGTCTGTAGGAGGCACAGAACCCAACATCCTTCCCTGGTTTTGGGATTACTACAATTGAGGCTCCAAGCATTGTAGGAGGGATAACCCCTGTGTCCCCTATGGCATTAAATAGTCTAGTGAGAATAGGGGCAAGTGATGCGCAAAAGGTCTTGTAGAAGATATTAGAAAAGCCATCCGGGCCTTGAGATTTATGCAATTTGAGGCGAGATATGGCCGAGATCACCTCCTCGATTCGGATAGGATCGTTCAAGTTAGCTGCCTGGTCTGGGGTAAGCCTTGCGAGGTTAGCTCCCTGCATGTAAGAGAGTGAGTCCTGCTCTGTCAATTGTTGTGCAGTGTACAGTTTGGCGTAAAAATCCCTGAACTCTGGGTTATAGCGCTATCTTCCGTGTGTTCGTTACCAGCCTCATCACACACTTTGTGAACTGCAGCCGCCTGGCGTTGTGCTCTGAGTTTGTTGGCCAGGAGGCGCCCACACCGATTACCCCCCACGTAGAAAGAGTGACGTAACCTAAGTGCAGCATATTTTGCTCTGTCTTGGTCAATGCCCGCAAGCTGTCGGTGAGCCGTCTCTAGCTGTCGTCACACTCTGGGAGCTCCCGTCCGCTTGTGAATTAGTTCTAATTCTTGCACCTGAGCAGTGAGGTCCTTCCGTCTCTCCTTCCTGATTTTATCAGTGGCAGAGATAGCTGTAAGCTCCCCTCTAACGCATACCTTCAGTGTTTCCCACAGTGTGATTATTGCGGTGTCTGGGGTGTCGTTCAATGTAAGAAACTTTTATAGCATTATCCAGGCGCTTTATCACTTCCGGGCGATGTAGCAGAGTATCGCGCAGTCGCCAGGAGAACTGTGGTCGTTCGGGGGTGTGGGGGGCAATTTAAGCATGAGGGTGAGCGCTGCATGGTCTGAGTGTGATCGTGGCTCAATATCTTAAGTTTGGGTGTGGGTAAGTAGGGAGCGTGAACCAATAAAATAGTCAATCCTAGCGTATGTTTGTGCGCATGTGAGTAAAAAGTATAGTCTTTATCCTTAGGGTGCATGGAGCACCACATATCAACTAAACCCAAATCCTGCAACCACTCCCGCCCCGCTTGTGTAAGGGCCCCAGTCGCCCTGTGACGATGTGCTGAGCGATCTAAGTGATTATCGAACACCAGATTAATATTACCGCCCAGTAGGAGCAATCGATCCGGAGAGGCAGCGAGGTCCATCACCGCCCGCCTTTAAGAATGCCTCCTGACCCTCATTAGGCACATAAATGGAGCCAAGCGTGTAGTCGCGATTGTTAATAGTGACCGTGAGGGCTAGGAACCTACCCTTTATCTCTGCCTGCTTAACCCCCACCTTGCCCCTGAAAGAGCTTGAGAAAAGAATAGCCACGCCTGCCGTTTTGGTAGTGTGCGAGGAGAAATACTGTTGAGGGAATGCCCGCGATCTGAGTCGGTGGGTGTCTTTGGTCAGTAGGTGCGTTTCTTGTAATAAGCAGATTTGTGCTGCCGATTGTTCTAAATAGGACAGGGCAGCCCTTCTTTTAATCAGGCCATTTAGACCCTTCACATTCAAGGTAAGGATTTTAATCTCATCCATGGCGCCGGTAAAGTCCCAAAGGGCCCTGCAAAGTGAACTGGTGGTCCCCCATGTGTTCCCAGCTATGGCCCCCCGGGGCGTCTGGCGCGTTCCTATCATGGGTGGTCACTGCTACAAATAGGACAATAAAGGTCCATGACCCAGGAGAAAAAGCAAAGTTAAAAAAGAAAGAATAAAGAACCCCAACAAAAGAACTTCTGCAACAAAGTCTCAAAGGACGGAAGTCCAACATCATGGAAAGTGTGTGGTCTGAGGACTGTGCTCCGGTGCCTGAGAGGGAAAAGAATTGGATAGGGTGCCCGTGGCCAATGTCTCTCACCCCCCCTCCCCCCCACTCCCCCAGACAGACCAAGCGTCAGTGAACGATGCAAGCAGAGGTGGGTGCACAGAGTTCGCTTGGTACTTCTTGCTACTCCGAGTGTCCGTCACCCACTGCTCCCCGGCAAGGGACTCCAAGACTGCTTGGCGCTCCTTCGTAATGGTGACCGGGTCCGGTTTCAGTGAGCTAGAGGGGCCCTTGATCCGAGTCCATCCGTGGCCGCTCCTCCTGTTCCTGGTTGGTTTGCTAGGCGGTGCCCCCTCCTCTGTAGGATCCGCAATGCCCAGGAGCTTGCTGGCCTCTGTGGCGAAGTTCCCCATTGTGAGAGAAAATCAGTCTAAATGGGTGACCCCACGAATATGCCACTCCAATGGGGATCGTAGGTGTGCCATGATGGGTCGAAAAGCTTTTCTTTTGAACAGGGTTGAGTCAGCCAGGTTTTGGTAAAAAGTAGGTTTCTGGTCTTTATATTTAAAGGCGGGAGCGTCTCTGGCCGCGCGCAGAATCTGTTCCTTCAACTGGTAGTCATGGTCGCAGGTTAGAATATCTGCTGGAGCGGCCGAGGCATTCCTCCAAGGTCTTACTCTGTGCGTTAGATCAAGCTTAATGGAGAACTCCTCGGACTCTCCAAATAGCGTGCGGAACATATCTACCACCACGGCCTCGATATCGGTATCCTCCAATCTCGATGCTATGCTGCGTATTCGGATGTTGTTGCGCCGGAACCGGTTTTCTAGGTCCTCTGTGTGCGCCTGGAGGTCCAAGTTTTGCTCTCGCAAGCAGATGACTTCCTGCTGGAGGCTCTCGAGCTCCTCCGCCGTGTTCGACTCATGATCCTCTAGAGAGCTAACCCTCTCTCCCAGGGAGTCCACATCACGCCGTACTCCGCAGATAGCTCTCGTTTCATGGTGGAGAGATCTTCCCTCAGGGAGGGGAAGAGGGACTCCAAGAAGGAGCGACTAATGGGCTCCTCCACTTCTCCACCCCCCTCCGTCTCTGCTGGGGGCCCCTGGATGGGTGGGTGCTCGGATTGAGGCGTCTTTAGGAGCATGTCCTTGACTGATCTATCCTTCTTTGGTCTGCCCGTTGCCATGGCTGGGGAGCTCCTCTATGGTTCTCTCCTCCCTCCCTCTGTCTGCTTTGGGCGTAGTGCACAAAGTGCACTCGGTAGCTATGGACTTGACCTGTGTATCTCTGGCTCCCACGTGTCCAGGGTAGGAGAGGGGGCCCGCTGTATACGAGGCCGGGGTCTCTTTCCACCACATCACCTGGCTTTCAATCTGCTGGCGTAATAGGCAGTCGTGGCAGGGCTCTAGGTGTCAAGGCCGGGACTCCGGAGCAGTCTTGCTAGGGTCAAGGGTCCTGCGCCACTAAGCCAGTCCGTTTCCGCTCCAATATCTCAGGGGTATATCCCGGAGCTCCAGCCCCCTCCCGCTCTAGGTTATGCAGGTTTTGTCCCCTCGAAGTCCCAGCGCACCGTCCGCAGCAAGCTGGTTCTGCTCTATGGAGCCTACTCACTGTGGTGCCATCACCTCCTCTCCGCTGCTCTGAAGGGGGGGTCCTCCCCAGCTCTCAGCCGGAAGGGCCTGTCCAAACCAGGGCCAGGGCCTCGTCCACTGCCTGGTCCCCCGCGGGCCTCACCCGAGTTGCTGTAGAGGCTCACTGCTGTCGGAGTGGGGGCAGCTGGATGCTTGAGAGCTGGCAAGCGGGGGCGCACCCGGGCGGCCACAAACCGCACCCGATCTAAACGGGCCGTCTCCGTAGCCCCCGGGGCCCACACTCTGCGGCAGCCTTCTAGGGCCGCCGCGCTTGCCACTCCCGCCCACCTGAGCTCACAAGAGAGGCCCCCGGGCGCCCAGCTCTGTTCTCCACCTCTGGCGGCCGGGGGGGGGCGCTGTCCGCACCTCGAAGCGGGAGCGAGAAGGGGGAAGCCCCGCCTCCACCAACCTCCACCGCCGTGGGTCGCAGCTGAGGGCCACACCCTTGCTTCTGGGTCTGACCGCCTCGGCGGTGTATGGGTCGCCTACCGGAGAACACCGGGGGAGGAGGAGGGGTCGATGGCTTCGCTGGGCCTCCGTTGGGGGCCTGCGATTATACCCCCTCAGGTAAGGGCCTCCAGGCCTCTCCGCTGCGGCCCGTTCTCAGCCACTCCCACCGCTTACCCTGCCTGAACGGCTGAGTCCTCAGCGGCGCCTCTAAGTGCTGGGGGAGAGGGGTCCACCCCGGGGCGTCCCCTCTCTACTCCGGTGTCCCCAGCATCGCCGCCCGGTCTCTCTCGCTACTCCGCAGCCTGCTACGCCGATCGGCGGGGACCAGGGAAGCGCGGCCCCGCTCCTGCACCCGGTCGCCCATCTCCTCGGCGCCGCAGCGACTCCGGGATCCCGGGATTAATCGTCCGGGGGAGGCTCCTTACCCCACCGATCGCTCCCGGAAAGAATTCTGCAGCTGGGTCCCCTCCAGGTGCTGTTAGGTCGCCCAGAGCTGCCCGGCGGGAGCGGAGAGACGGAAGAACGCGTCCTACCACTCCGCCATCTTGGCCACGCCCCGTGGCTGCAGTTTTGAAGTTATCACTTCCTATGGTGAAGTCCACAACCCTCTGATTGATGTCCTTTATCAAGGTCAGATGGGGGAAGAACCTGTTCTTCCATACAATGAGGCTCTGTTCGACATATTTTTGGGAACTTGGGCCAAACCTGATACAGGGGTCTCGGTGGACTGTGCTGTTTCTCGCAGGCACCTGCCTGCTCCTGGAGACCCAGTTTGTCTCCTCAGGCATCCTACCACTCGTAGTCTGGTAGTTCAGGCTGCTACAGCTTCACAGGATATGAATTCTTCACCTAAGACTTCATTGAATAGAGAGGCTATGAGTCAAGATGCATTTGGCAAGCGCATCCTTTCTTCTGCTAGTTCTGCTTTAAGATCCACAGATGCTTCTTGTGTTCTTGGGCGTTTTCCCCATGCTTTGTGGGATTCTTTGCAGACTATGTTGCCATCACTAATGGATAACTTCCGTTCTGATATTGAGCAGCTGATTAGAGATGGACATCAGGTAGCTAAGCTAATAATTAGATATGGCATGGTTACTACTGATTCAGTTGGTCCGGCTGTGGCATCTTTGGTGGCACTACGGCATCGCACATGGTTAAAAACTTCAGGTTTTTCTGAGGCTGTCCAGGCAACTTTGGTCGATATGCCCTTTGACAGCGCCCATCTCTTTGGGGCTCAGGCCATCTCAGCATTAAGGCACTTCTGAGATATTCGAAGTGATAGAGTCTTAATTACTCTTTCTGTGTTTATATGTTCTTTAGTTGTCCCTATACTTGGGCTGCATAGGTGAGACAGGATTTTTTTTTTTTCAAGGAACTAGCTTTGTTAGGGCATTGTCATGTTCGGCTTTTGGTTACACCAGATTGGTGTCCCTGCGAGTAGCAGTTATTGTTTCAATACTGTCTTTAACAATTTGTGTGGTTAAGGGTGTCCAAGGTTGTTTTTCCTTTTTCTTTTTCCTCACAAAATGGGCTTCGTGCTCAAGAGGTCATTTGTGGGTGATGTGTCTTCCTGTTTGGGAGTTTACCTTTAAACAGGCTTCTTCGAAGCAGTTCGCTATGCTGGTATGGATTGCTGGTGACTTACAGCATTTCTTATAGAGCATGTACTTATGTCAATTATGGGACCTTGTATGCAGAGTGTATACTTGTTTTTTGTATATACTCTAAATTTCCACTTTAGGGTAATTTTGGTCTCTGGTTTGCCCAATGCAGTTCTTTTTATTACTTTAGCGGAGTACACTATTCATCAAATTCAAGTGGTGCACGGATACCTTTTGTGTTGTTAACTTTTTGGGTTACGCCTCCAGGTGAGGGGGTCAAGCCAGCTTTATTATGTGATGTTTTTCAAACCTACGCATAGGAATTTGTTCCGTGGAAGTGTGCTCCCTTTTAAGGGAGACATTACGTTTGGCAATTTGAGGTGTCTGATTTGTATTTTTCTGAATACTTAAAGTCTTAGTTTCCTCCGTTTTTGGAGATGTTATTTATTCTTATGTTCAATTTTAGAACATGGTTGTCCTGTGAGCTCTGCTTCTGAGGTTATCTGAGATGCAGTGGCTGGACATTTACCTTAGGGACTGTTTATGGCCATGTCTTACATGGTTGAGAAGATTTCTGTTTTTTCAGAAGAGAAGGTTTGTTTTTTGATCCTTCTTCACTTTAAGAACATCCTGGATACTTCCATATTCATTGGCTTTGGCATTATTGATAGCCATACAATTGCTGTCGGGAGATTGGATGTTCTTTGTCTTTTTGGGGACATTTCTCTTTCTCTATTAAGAATTTTAAATTTTCTGTACATTTCAGTCCTTTAAGAGATCATAGAGTGACATATGATCTGGTGCTACCTGTGTTCTTGTAGAACTAAATATGTATATTAGAGTCCTTGTCTGCCTTACCGTCAGATTGGATTTGGGCTCATATGCCTTGTGGACAATTATTACAACTGGGTTCCCTTTTCTGGGGTATTTTCCATGGGTTTGGTTTATCTTATTCGTCTTGGCTTTCTATGCCAAGTGTGGTAGTAAGTGATTGCTGCTGGCAAAGGCTCATTTTCATGTGGGTTTTATTTAGGTAGTACCAGCCTGTTAGGATGCTTTTGACAGGCAACATTATTTTAATGCTAAGTCACCCAAGATGTTTAATTAACGGTGGGATATTTCTTGATATTCTATTGTATGGTATTTTGGGACTGTTTTTCAGTTCCGTTTATCCAGTTGTGTATACAGAGTTTACACAAGTGTGTTACTTATGTGTTTACACATGCGGAGATATAGTTCTGATATATGTAATAAGAAGGATATTACACTTTATTTTGAAGTTCGGATGTATATGTAGGCGTGGAATGCAGATATATAGATCTGGGTATAATTGATCAATATTTATAGCAGAGTCATATCTGTTTAATTGCCATTTTTATGTCTCTACGGACACTGCATTGTGTGATCCTTCGGGTGGTCATTTTGTCTAAAAACATTAAATAAATTAAAGTTCTTTGTTTAGGAATGGAATATGACGTTCATCCGTCTAGACACTTGGTCTGATCTTCCCGACCTTGCAATGAATGGTTTTATTCATCTTGGTTTTAATGGGAATGGGGTTGGAAGTCCTTCGTTTCTCGAGTTATCAGGACAGATTTCCTTCAGATATTTCTGAACTGATGTAGAGAATGCGAGTGCATGGCATTTGCATTGCCTTTGGCCCTCCTAGTCCAAGGGCTCACTTATCCTTTGGGGATGAAATACTATTGTCTGTCTGTTGTCAGATGTCTTCTGACAGGGTATTATCCTGTTCCCCTTGAGGCTTTTGTTTTTCTGTGCCTGCGGGGTTGTTTATTTACATTGGCTGTGGTCAGTACCAGGTTTTTTATAGAGCCATGCTCTTTCATTTAATTCCTACATATGTCTGGTCTGTGATGAATTTCGGCCAGCTGGTTCTCTTTTTGAGAGCTTTTGTAGGATTAGTTCGCATACCCTCCTCTAGGTGGGTATAGCTATGGTATTTAATTCAAAAGTTAAGGAATCTGTGGCTAGATGTCTCTATCAGATGAACAAGTTACTTACCTTTGGTAATGTATTATCTGGTTGACAAACAGTCTAGCCGCAGATTCCTTAACGCCCTGCCTATCCTCCCCGCTCTGCGAACGTTCTATAGTATAAGGGTTATACCTTTTTCAGTTCTGGTTTTATATACCAGTGATCACTGTTTCACGTATTTGTGTGCTTCAATGGACCATTTGGTCTTAGTTCTTACATCTTGACTTGGTTTTGCCCTACCCTTCATTTACAGTTGCTTAGTCACACCTTTAGGTCTTTCCTTCTGGCCTTTGTCTGAGTATTATCATACCACTTATTTCCATTTTCTAATTATGTTTTTAAGAATAATATTTATCTTTTTTGGCACACTGTTTCCACAGCCAGTTTCTATAGTGGCTCCCCGTTGTAGCACGGAAGGTTTCACGGAAGAAACCGACATCCGGGTGCTGGAGGGGACTTGTATTATTCTACTGACCTCGCAACCGGGGTCGACGTCATCACGGAGTCTTAAGGCGCCATCCTCCGGCACGCAGAGGTACTGTTGAAAAGTTTACGGATCCAATCTGAAGCCTGGGCAAAATTCAAAAGTTAAAGAATCCGCTGCTGAACTGTTTCTCTACCAGATGATAATTTACCGAAGGTAAGTAACTTGTTCATCTATCTTGAAAGCTGGTTCATCGAGGGATACAAAACACCATCTATTCACATTGATCAGTTGAGTGAACCTATATTTTCTTCTAATTGGCAATACACTGCTGCCTTCATATTTGAATTTTTGAAGTGTCGCCAGGGCAATTCTTGGAGATTTATCACCCCATAGCAGTGTTCTTGTCACGTCATTTGCCCTTGGGAAGAACCATTTGCGCACTGCATGTGGCGTGTTCTGTAATATGTACAACATTTTTAGGAGAGCCAATATTTTGAACAGGGCTTCACGACCCAGGAATTGGGGGGTAAGAGTCTCCTCCAATGTGTGATGTTGGTCGTCCGCTCCTGCACTATGGACTTTAGGTTGTCTGAGTAATATGTTTGTGTGTCCATTGAGATCCACACTGCCAGGTATCCAAATGGTTATTGGGAGATGTACCGTTGGTTTCCAGCAACCTACCAGTAATAGCAGAGATTTACGTCCATTTAATGCCAATCCCTGAGTAGTGCCCACAACGCATACAGCATCAAGGACATCACTGGCTCGTCCACTGTCTATTGGAAAGATCCTAGACTGTTTAGGATTTGTTCTTACGTTTTCCAAAGGGTGCATGTAGAACAGCCTCATCCACGAGAGGAAGCAATATCTTAAACCAATTCTGTTCAGTAGGCGATCCATAACCTCAGATCCACTGAATTGAAGGCCTTGTTCGCATCTAGCGATGCCACAGCTATCAGCTTTTCTACTGTTTTTTTCTAGGTTATTATGGGGCATCTTCCTTTTACCTAGTGGACCGTAATGGTATAAGTCCTGAGTGGTTGATTGAACCTGTGTCAATCTATTGAGAAGCAACTTGACCAGGATTTTTATTTCACTGTTTATCAAGGAGATGATTGGTATGACTCTCAGTACTCCTATAGTTTCCCATCTATGTGGATCAGTAGTATAGTAGCTGTTCTTAAATCAGCTACCAGGCCATTCTCGGCAAGAGACTCTCAAAACACATTTAGTATTGGTTCCCCGTCATTTCTGTTACTTTTTTGTGGAAGTCCAGAGGCAGACCATTTGGACCATGGGGTTTTCCTGGACTGACACGTTTTCAAACACTCATCATTTTGGGAGGAGTATGTTGTGCTCTGGTGCATTCAAAACATTTTATGCCATTGGAAAAGACAACTTTTTTATGGAACTTTGTCATCATAACATTAATAAATATTGCACTCATGTTAGTGGTTGATGGTGTGGCTACCTCTGTGTAGTATGGCACCCTGGAGGTGCTGCAGGATGGATGAAGATGTTGGTTGTGATATTCCACTTGAAAGCCAATAGTGTCTTTATGACCACTTTGCATGTAATTGTAAGACTGATGGTATTGTTTGGGATAGCTTTTTCAAGAACTGGGTGTGTCTTGGCTACGACTGCATCTCTTGCAATAGATCTTATGCTGTCCATGTCCATCCTGTATATTATTTTTTGATATTCTGTCATATGTATTATGTACTGTCATGGGTGAACACTCAGAGATGTATTCTGCTCCATATTTTATCCATTATCTTTGCTGTGATCTGTTGTTCTCCAACGCTGGCACTATCCAAACGCCAGGAATTAGTCTGCTGCAGCCCCCATTATCATCTTTGATTGTTAATTTTAACTTTTGCCTTTAAGTAATGCTGTGATAATGTAACCCATTTGTTTCGATGGTAGTGTTTTTAGTAATAATTTCCTGATTTTCCAGGATTGGATCTTTCATATATTTGCATGCTTAACTCATTGCCCATCGTCTGGTTGTGAATCCCAGGTATCCTTAAATAGCAGTAAACAGTGTTAAAATGACATGGGCCTCAACAATAGTATTTGTTCAGTAGAACACCCACCTCATTTGAAATCACCCAAACTGCAACAAATGATTTGGAATTGCTTAGCTCTTCTACTCGCCTTAAATGACACCATAGCTCAGAGTTCTGCCACGTGTCGAACGTGAGGGAGTTCCCATGAAGAACTCCATTCTAACCTGTGTTTTTACCTTATGGCTACATAATGATACTTTCCTAGACTTACCCCAGTCCTAACTTCAGCTTTCACCATTCTGTATTGTGTTTTAGGGGTTATGTGTAGAAAGCCTATAAAAAAAATGGATAGTCACTGTCCACCACTGGCATTCCCTAAATGAATCATTATGGCATCAACCTGAATCCCCACTTGCAGTAGCAAGTTTCTGTAGTCAGACCAGTATCTTGTCTCTAACCTTTCTACTGAGGAACCAAAACAAAAGCTTTGGTTCAGTGCACTGTCCTTTTCATTGCAAAAGAGCTATTTGGCACAGATGGGACAGAAGATGGGCATACTATGCAGTTTTGCAGTAGTAGGAATCTATATAGAGACCCTGTCCGATGTGGTTACCTGTGTGTGTCCATGTGTAGCTGTGGCTGGTGGGGGCGCTCTGATATTCCATAAGCCCAGCAGGAGCAGAGCCCAATTTCTGTGTCCCCTGAAAACTCTGATTCCGGAGACAAAGGATCTGCATCATCCTCAATAAACCTGCGTCCAGGACTGGGAACAGACCTCTGATTTCATACTTGATACATCAACCCCAGCCGTCGTTCCCTCTTGCCCCCGCATGGATTGACATTGAAAGGAGTCTTTGCTTCATGGCAAGGAACAGACCTAAAAGTGGACTCTTGTGACCAAAGGGCCTCCTCTTAAGAAGGATTGCCAGTTCGTGCTGCCGACTGTGTTACAAATAATTCAACACCTAAAAGCAACCTTGAAGCCTGAGATCTCGACTTTGAGGCCAGTGGTCTAATAACCGAGAGGATTCCAGTCTGCCTTTGGCACCGAAGTCAGGTCAGCTTTGAAACTGAGTAAGTGTTAAATGACCAACACACAAGAGCTACAGCAGGAGGACAGTAAGACTATCCAGTCACTGTAGCCTAATGCTAGGCAGAGGGCAATTTATATCAATCCAAACACAGACAAATATTGACACATGACCCCCCCCAGTCTACACACGGTACTCCATAAGAAGTGCATGCTTACCTTTAGAAGGGCATTTTGGATGAGTATGGAGTGTTCCCTAGCCCAAAGAAAAGGAAAGTATTCACCAACCCAGCACAGCATATATCACTACACTGCCTGCCCTGGATCAGATAATGACCCCTCTGCAGATCCACCTCTTCCATACCAGGATTCATGGACAACAGAACAACAGAATGCACTTGTACATAATTACAGAATGGATACTCAAGAAGACTCTTCTTTAGATGGTGGAGAAAATAAGGACAAAGACAGCTCTATATCCTGCTTAAAATCGAAAGCTGAACCAAGAACTCCAGTGACCTCTGTATGAGCGACAGCAGTCTTGTCAAGGTCAACACAACAGTAAGTCAAGCAGGGTCAGTATTCCCAAGGAGATATTCACTGCAATGGATATTCCTAGGCCAGAGGTGCACATGGTAGAGGCAGCACTACTAACAGTGAATTTCCTTCCATTCCACCCTTATCACTCAACACTTGTATGGGGAGGGCTGGGGTTATACTTGCCCCACTCAGAAACCATGACCTCAGCTCCTTGGGTTTTTAGCCACCATCACCCGAAGCTACTGCTTGGAATTTCAAATTGTTCCTCCAAATCACCTGCCCCACTCTCACAAAATAAACTAAGACAACCACAAACTATTAATGGAAGACTTGCACACACTCCCATTAAAGGGTGCACTTGACATAGTGCTGGCAAAATGACGAGGACAGTGCTTGTAGACTAACATATCCACCACTCAAATTACTTTAGTTTTTCACTATGCTAATTCACCACAAATTCTTTATGGGTTCCGGAGTAGCATGCTACTCGCCGAAAAAGCGCTTCAACACCCATCAGGGGTAGCAAGCGTTATATAAATGCAAACCTTTTTCCCTCTTCTATCCCTCCACTATCCTTCTCAATCCAAATAACTGACTAACATATCCACCACTTAAATTACTTTAGTTTTTCACTAAACTAATTCACCACTAATCCTTTATGGGTTCCGGAGTAGCGTGCTACTCGCCAAAAACGCTTTGACGCCTCATCAGGGGTAGTAAGCGCTAAATAAATGCAATTACAATACAACAATACATACGTAGGCAAAATGCTTGGAAATTCATATGTTAAAAGGTTTATGTAGTCGCCTATCACACTGTGGTCTGGTGTTTGAAAAGAATGCGGAAAACACTAGATGGTGCCTAGTTAGAAGTATCCAACCAAGATGCAGGGCATTTAACCTTCCAAATGACCGAAAACCTCTTTTTCCAAACAAAACTTCGAGTTTCTAAGCAAGCAGTCATCTTTTTACTTGAAACTAGCCATCTTTTGACTTGAAACTAAGGAACTCCCTGAAGGGCAGTGTCAATCAGTCACTGTACTACACAGACTTTGTTGTCTCCTCACATATAATTGAGTGTTTTTGTGCCCTCTACAATGGCCTAGGAAAGAAAAACGCTCAGTAAGGGTGAGAGGATAGAAACAGCGTAGACACACTACATGGCTGTATGCTTTGTACATCCGAAACGCAGGAAAACAGTGACACCTCACTAGACCTTCAGTTGTTACAGAAGCATGTTGCTGTTTAAGCAAGTTTCAGGCATACCCTTCTAATTGCATAAAATGTACATCACGGTTAACAAAATAAACTGGTGACAACACCTTTGAAGGTTAGATAAACTCCTTTTATGATTAAATGCTAGTCCTTTGTGTTGCATTGAGTTAGCCTTTACCCTCATTCCTTCTGTTTGCAATGGAGCATTGTGTTTGAAGAATCCGATTTGTGCCTTGCTTTCAACATGTTAGTGCAAGGTGTTATTTAAGAATTACCCCGTCTTTATTACCTGTATATTTTGCTGTTTAAAATGTGATTTTTCTAAGCAAGTTCTTTATTATCCCGCCCAAGTCATGTTTTGTCCTTTCACTAAAATCTTTTAAAAAGGGGCATAATTTCCTTCTTACTAAAATGTTTGCATTTCTGTCTCTTGTCATTCATATATTTTAACTAGCAGTCTAGTTCTCACCTGATAATTTTAGAAGCTTGGTTTGTTTTTTTGCAAAATCAATTAAAACCTCTTTTGCTGCTGGAAATCCTGATTTATCTACTTGTTTCTCATTACAAGGTGACTCTCCAACACACTGATTCGCTTCTTGGTCATATCTCATCTGTTTATGACATCTGAATCTTCAATTAAGTTCTTATCAGAGGAGTGGCTAAACTTTATATACTTTATATACTTATATCCCATTTGCAACCATATTGGCCTTTTTAAGACCATTCATCATAGATCAGCCTCCAGATCATGTCTATCTTTCAATCAATCAATCAATATATTTGTAGAGCGCACTACTCACCCGCGAGGGCCTCAAGGCGCTAAGGGGGGGGAGGGGGGGGGACCCGCTACTGCTCGAACAGCCAGGTCTTGAGAAGTCTCCTGAAGGTCAGCAGGTCCTGGGTCTGTCGCAGGTTGATGGGGAGGGAGTTCCAAGTCTTGGCGGCGAGTTGGGAGAAAGATCTGCCGCCGGTGGTCGTTCGGTGGATGCGTGGGACGGTGTCGAAGGAGAGGTCAGCGGAGCGGAGTTGGCGGTTGGGAGTGTAGAAGGAGAGTCGTTTGTTGAGGTATGTTGGTCCGGCGTCGTGGAGTGCTTTGTGAGCGTGGGTGAGGAGTTTGAAGGTGATCCTCTTGTTGACGGGGAGCCAGTGCAGGTCTCTCAGGTGGGCAGTGATGTGGCTGTGGCGGGGGATGTTGAGGACGAGGCGTGCGGAGGCGTTCTGTATGCGTTGGAGTCTTTTCTGGAGTTTGGCCGTGATTCCCGCGTAGAGGGCGTTTCCGTAATCTAGCCTGCTGGTGACGAGGGCCTGGGTGACCGCCCTTCTGGTTTCGGTGGGGATCCACCTGTAATTCTTGCGAAGCATGCGGAGGGTGTTGAAGCAGGAGGAGACGGTGTTGACTTGCTGGGTCATGGACAGTGATGAGTCCAGGATGAACCCCAGGTTGCGTGCGTGGTCGGTAGGTGTTGGTGCCGCTCCTAGCGAGGCCGGCCACCAGGAGTCGTCCCAGGCGGAGGGGGTGGAGCTGAGGATGAGGACCTCCGTCTTGTCCGAGTTCAGCTTCAGGCGGCTGTTCTTCATCCATTCAACGACGGCCTTCATTCCTTCGTGGAAGTTGGTCTTGGCGGTGGCTGGGTCCTTGGTGAGGGAGAGGATCAGCTGGGTGTCGTCGGCGTATGAGATGATGTTGAGGTCGTGCGAACGGACGATGTTGGCGAGCAGTGTCATGTAGACGTTGAAAAGGGTCGGGCTGAGGGATGATCCTTAGGGTACGCCGCAGGTGATCTTGGTGGCTTCGGATCGGAATGGAGGGAGGCGGACTCTCTGGGTTCTGTCGGTGAGGGAGGAGGTGACCCAGTCCAGGGCTTTGACGCGGATCCCCGCGTTGTGGAGGCGTGTGCGTAGGGTGTGGTGGCAGACGGTGTCTAAGGCGGCTGAGAGGTCTAGGAGGATGAGGGCCGCGGTTTCTCCGTTGTCTAGCAGGGTCCTGATGTCGGTGGCGGCGATGAGGGCGGTTTCGGTGCTGTGGTTGCTGCGGAATCCGGATTGGGTTAGTCCAGGTTGGTGTTCTCTTCAAGGAAGCGGGTCAGTTGTCTGTTGACGATCTTCTCGATGACTTTCGCCGGGAACGGGAGCAGGGAGATGGGCCAGAAGTTCTTGAGGACCGTTGGGTCTGCCTTGGGTTTCTTGAGTAGGGCGTTGATCTCGGCCTGTTTCCAGCTCTCCGGGAAGGTGGCGGTCTCTTTGGTTCCAGATCTTTCGGAACTGCTTATGCAACGTTTCCTAACTTCTGCATCTGATAAGTCTTCCCTCGCTAGACCTTTGAAAAGGTTCAAGCCACCAAATCAAGATCCATTGTTCTTTAGAACCAACCCGCAACTTAATTTGATTGTCTCAGCAACCAGGATTTTACATGCTATAGCTCTGACCTTCACTTTTGCCCCAGATAAAGAAATTAGACGAATGAGGGGAGACAGATGGGTGGAACATAGTGCCAACTATGAAGATGGCTAGGGCTACTATCTTATTACGGGCTATGACAGATCTTTATGGCATTCTCTTCAGCGCTTTATGAAAAGCTGTCCAGGGAGGACAGTCAAGCCTTCCAGGAGGTGCTCCATGAAGACATGCTTGTCTCCAGTCAGGTGATTATTCCAGGTTCTTCAATTCTTGTACCACAAGTATATTGTCATGGATTGTGTTAAAGGCATAGGTCATAGCTTCCCCTCACTGGGCTTAAACCAGAAACTCATCTAAATTTTCATAATCATCCCGTCACAGGACATTCGCTACTCAGATCGCCTGCCGATGAACACATTGAAGGCTGAAATGGAGATTTTAAGAGATGTCCGGTTGGAGAAGAAAAAATAATCTAGAATGTTGATCCTTTGACAGGTGCTGCCTCCAAACACAATTTTTCAATCTCTCAGTGGTCTTAACAGCAGCAACAGCATCAGCTGAGACAAACTTAACAGAAATGTATGCCTTCAAAGCATAGAGATGGGCAGCAACCATCTCCGGCCACAGGGAAGCCAATTCCAAAATAGTGACTCCCTTTTTCTCTCCCTCTCCTTTAGTCACCCTGGTTGAGAGGGAGTGTTTGGGGAGGTTTGGAAGGGGGGGAAGCATCATGAACCACTGTGGCAATGTTCAAAATGGATACTTTGAGTATCTCCCCATCCATGTATTCCAAAACGACAATCCTGTCTGAACCATTGAGAGCAACGCAGAAAAGGTCAACACCTTACTGGAGAAAGAAGCAGTTGAAGACGCTCCTTATTTCCAACAATAAAAGGGGATGGATCCCAGTTCCTCTCCTATTCAAAAATGGAAACCAAACAACAATTCAGACCTGTTCAACAAACAAATGGATTATGAAAAAATAAATTCACAAGGTTAGCATTGTGTCAGATTTACCCCCAATTACATCAAGGGAATTGGAATGTGTGCAATAGATCTTCAGGATGATTACTTCCACATTTCAGTTGCACAGAAACATTAGAAGTTGTTAAGGTTTGAAGTGGGCAACGATCAGTTCCAGTTCAGAGTCCTTCCAATGGAGCTAAAGTCAGCACCAAGAACATTTTCCATATGGTTTGCAATGGTTATGGCGTGTCACAGGAAATAGAAGATGTTCATTTATCCATATCTAGACGATTGGTTTGTCAAGGGTGCAACATCAGAGGAAGTCCTAAATCATTTCCAAGTTGCTTCAGAGACCCTTTTTCGTCTGGGAGTGTATGTCAACCTCAAGAAGTCAACTGATGTACCAGTTCATTCAATAAACTATGTTGGCACAATACTGGATACTCTTTCCACAAAACTGTATTTTTATGAAGAGAGACTGTCCTGTACTCGTCTGAAGAGTCCGTCTGTTATGAACTCCTCACCAAACAGCACACAAGATCCAGTCTCTATTGGGATTGATGACCTTTTGCATCTTTTTGGTTCCTGTGACCTCCACATGAGATCTTTTCAGCAATGTCTGGAAGACCGATGGTACCAACTAATGGGCAGCTGGGAAGATAGACAAATTCTATCCAAGCTACAATTCAATAATTCGCTTGGTAGTGCCAGTCACAAAATCTGTTGAAAGAATGTCAGTTTCTTCAGAAAATTCCAACACCTACATTCATCAGACACCTTTCATCTGTGATGGAGTGTTTACATGTCCATCTTCTGGTTCAGGGAACATGGTTGGAAAATGAAAGATCTTATCGTATCAGTCTACTGGGATTGAGAGAAGTCCTTCTAGCTCTAAGTCTTTTCTTCCGTTCCTGAAGACAAAGACCTTTCTTGCTCAGACAAGCAACACACCAAAGTAATTTGACTGCTATCCCTGGGAGCACAAAGGAAATCCCTTATATCAATGGAATTTCAGATCACCTCAGTTTACCTTCCAGGTGTTCAGAATATGGAGGCCTACTCCTTTAGCAGGTTTTTTCAAGAAAACCATGAGTAGGTCCTCAAAGATGAAGTTCCCCTAAGCATTTTTCACTTTTGGTGCTTTGCACAGCTAGACCAATTTGCAGATGCAGAAAACAAGAAATGCTCCATTTATTATGGACTTTCTAAATGTAGTGATTTATTTTGTGGAAAGTCACACAGCTCTTCCGCACTAATCTCCTGGAAGCTGCAGTCTATTGACTCAGTAGACTAATGCATCCACTACAGGAATCTGTGCTTGACCCCTGTAGTCCATTTCAACCCCCGCTCAGGTTCATCCCGTCTTTCATCCTCTCTAGCTTGATAAAATGAGTATTGTTGAGGTGTGTAAGAATAATCATCTCCTATTTATTGCCAAGGTACCCACAGGTGACTGTGCTCTTAACAGATACACATGTTAAGGTCCGTGCATCACCATCTGACTATTTCCTAGATCACAGACGACATTGGTGAATATAATTTACATTAAGACTTCTACATCCTATTTCTTATGGTTCTATTCTCCCTGGAGTAGTGAAAGAGGTTTGTCTACTTCTTCCAGTACAGCAAGCTCATGAAGATTCTGTAGTACTCTCCCTGTAAATGGCATGTATGAGGTACACCATTTTCCTGTGGACTTCCTTGTGTCGTGGTGGTTTATTTTTTTTTATTTTTTATTAGAGTAGGCATGGAATACTCGCTCTTCTTTTAGCAGCAATTCCATAGATTAAGTAGATCTCTTTTTTGTGGTTATTGCGGTAAATGAGTATATCAATGTGATATTGAAATTCTTCATGGTAACATTTTTTGATCATGTTCTTCTCTTGCTAGGTCTGTTAACGCTATGTCCCTTGATGTCAACTGAGATGATATTGTTACTTTGAAGACTTGGACGTTGATCTCAAGCCCAAACATTCAGGCAGGTCTGGTCTTTTTGATGCCTAGGATTCAACTTTATGCCTGTCACCACTGATAAGAATTTATGAAAACATGGTGTTCTGGGCCCAGTTTGGTTTGTTAGCATGCTGAAGTGGAGGCAGCAGTTCCCCAAAGCTATTTTTTGTAGGCTGAGGATTACCAGTAATAGGCCTACAAGAGATTTCGTAATGTTCTTGATCGCTAATCCCTGCTTAAAAAATTCATAGTCATCTGGAGAGTTTTTGGAATATTGGCTACTCTATCACATTCTAGAGAGCTGCCTGGAAGCCCCTATATTTTTATTATGCATATAATTTTAGTAAATTAAAATATTGAGGCCAACACCAGACCTTAATAAGGTACAGTCTGGTGACTGGACCAGTTAGAACCAGTAACATTGCTCTTAATATAAATAAGACAATCAAAACATTCTTAAATGCCATGGGATCAAAGAGATATGCTCATATTTTCTGGCTTAAAATACAGGCTTAAGGCAGAAGTTTTTGGGAACAGTGTAATGAAAAAACCTAATCACCTTCGCTATGACTATTAGCTGGTGTCTGATGGAAGCGCTGCGTGTTCTCCTTATGTAGCGTCTGGCAATAGTGGTAAAGTTGGCAAATCTCTTGTGATGAGGGCTTCTTCTTGTTGTCATCAGCTAATGAAGGTCACTCTTATGTGGTCTGAAAACCCTAGAGTTCTGGTAGTGAGGCAAAGCAAATCTGTTTTTTCGTGTACTGCTTTTCGTCACGCTGATGCAGCTTCAAGATATTTGTCTATAGCCAATCCTGGGAAGGATCTTCATATCTTGGTTTTGAGGCATTGTACCCTTTAAGACGAACAGCCTTTTTTTTTTTTTTTTTTTACACTTTTTAGCTCTGCTTGGTGTGTAGGCTGGGTTTTGTTTGTTTGTGTGAAAGGATTATACTGTCCCTGATTTTGCCCATTTGATTGCAGTCAGCTGGACCACAGACAGTACTTGATCCATTCTAAGAATATACTGGTGCACGTTGGGTACCTATTTTATGTACATATAAAACCACAATATACGGAAACCTGTGTTTTGAGGATTCTTTGGTAGCTGTAGGGAATCCTGGAACTGGTCTTCCTGCAAACTACACAATTAGATAACATTTTGCCTGCAGTAACATGACTTTCCTTTTCTTGGTTGCCATCAGCTTTTACATTTTCAGAAACAAATGTGGTCATTTGGGACTTGAAGTGATGTGGTGTGAATCAAACAACATTTTTTAAGTCAATCTCCCTCTCCCCTGCTCATTTCCCTTGCTTACAAATGGTGAGGTTCACAGAGGTTGTTAGTTTCTGATGTCTGCTTCTAAGTGTAGATACCTCATCATGTGAATGCCCCAAGGGGCCAGCCTGGATCCAGAGAGTTTTCTCAGCAGTTCTCTCATGCGTCAGTAGGTGGCGTCATGCGGCTCTGCGTTGGGTCCATCGTGCCCAGTGTGACGTCAGAACCCTAAATAACCACCACCTCTTCACCCCAATTTCAGTTCCTTTCTTTCTGTGTCTTCCACATAGATCCAGAGATCTCTCCCACAAGTTCAGTCGGCTTGACACATTTGTTGTCAAGAAAAAGAATTAAAACATTTTTTAGTGTGCTAAGTACATGTCCCTTTCTAAAGTGACAGGGTTCAAATCGTGTAAGGGATGCCACAAACTGACTTGGTGAGGATCCAGCACCAACATCTGTCTGGTGTCTTGGCTCCAAGCATGACTCTGCATCGTGCAACAGATGTGCCAAGATGAACCTGAAGGCCATCTGAGATTGTTGCAGAACATCGTCAGAAGTCAAAAAAGACCTGGTCACAATCGAAGTAGAGGGTGCAAACGTGCTCTCGCTCCTAAGGCTGATCTCATGAACGCTGTCATCGAAATAGAGATCTTCAGTTAAGTCTCCCAAAAAATCAAAGAAACCCATGAAGTCCAAACACTGCTCCGCTTCGTCACACCACTGGGAGCCTCGTGACACCTCGGGTACCTCCACGTAGCAAACTCAGTCTCCTACCCCAGAACCAATTCCGACCCTCCTTCCAATTTGGCCCAACTTCACTGGCCCTGCGGTGATGTTGCAGCAATTAAGGGAGTTTAAGGAGGCTATGGGCCGAATCTTCTGTATCTGACTGGATCCCTCAGGCACCCCTTTGGGCTTCAAGGATCCAAGGCGGCCTCTAGTCGGTCTACTAATGGCGGATCTGTCCCTGATGCTGACTGTGCCACTGCACCTCACCCGAAAGTCAGACCCAGCTTAAGGTGTGAGACCAATACATCTTATGGCACCACAGCCCATGCCTCAGACCTGACCTCTGGCATTAACACCACCGCAGCAGGAAGCGGAGCAAAAAAGTCTGATCCGGAACCGGAAAAGAACAACTTTTATCAGCATCCAGCCCCCTTTTGGGCAACAGTCTACCCAATCCCCTGCTCCTCCGCCCACAGCTGCTGCAAAACTGCTTTAAATCACCCTTGTCAGCAAACAATCACCCAGTGGAAATGCATCACATCCAACCAGTAGGCGCTCCAAATCATGCAGAGCGGTTACTCCCTCTCTGTATCAACCTCTCGATATGCCTCCCACACCACAACACCTCCTGTTGAATCACTTGTCTATACTCCGAGAAGAGGTTCAAGCTCTCTTGGCAAGGGGAACCATAGAGAGGTTGCAGACATTAGATAGTGCACTGGTTGTTATTACAATTATTTTCTAGTGCGGAAGAAGGATTGAGGCTTCTGAACTTCTTTCTCTGCATGAACAAGTTGAAAATGATCACCCTGGCCCAGGTTCTGTCTGCCCTGGGCCCAAGCTACTAGATTGTGGCACTGGATTTGCAGGATGCTTATTTTTTCATCCCCGTTCTGTAGTCCTACAGTCCCTACCTGCTGTTTCAAGTAGGCCACAAGCACTTTCAGTTCTTGGCGCTCCCCTTGGGCCTTACCAGTGCACCTCAGGTGTTCACAAAGGTGATGGCAGTGGTCGCTGTCCATCTGCGGAGCTTGGGAATGCCAGTGTTCCCGTACCTTGAAGACTGGCTTGCCCCAAACAGTTGCAAACTACCTCCAGACGAAGGCCAACCTGTTGACATCGTTGGGCTTTTCCATCAACGTACCAAAGTCACACCTGACTCCTTCACAACTGTTGCCCTTCACTGAAGCCATCCTGAACATCATGCACTTCCGAGCCTTCCCTCCACCTTAACGGGTCTATAACTTTCGGGCTATGATCTGTGTTTCAACCCTTGACCTGGGTCACAGTGAGAGTGGCTCTGAGGCTTATTTGCTTCTTGGCCTCTGCATCCCGGTGGTGAACCATGCTAGGTGGCACATGCAGGCTTTCCAGGGGGATCTGAATTCTCAGTGGGCTCAACACCAAGGAAGCCTTTTGAATTTCATCCAGGTGTTGAAGGAGACTACAGAAGAACTGCAGTGCTGGCTTCTCGGCAGCAACTGGACCTGTGACAGGCACCTCTCCCTGCCCCACTAAGAGCGAATGGTTGTGATGGATGCGTGATTGCTGTGTTGAGGTGGTTATCTGGGAGAGGTGGAGATCAGATGAATCTGGTCTCTGCCGGAAGCTCGCCTCCACAACAACTTGCTGGAGTTGCATGCGATTAGCTTGGCACTGAAAGTGTTCTTCCCAAACATCATGGGGGAACTGGTACAGGTTTTTACAGACCACAACCTCGATGTGGTACTGCAATAAATAAGGCAGGATGGGGTCCTGGGTTCTGTACAAAGTGTCTCTGGAAGTGGCTGAATGGCCGAGACTCAACCCTGGTCGCATAGCTCCTGGCAGGATCTTTAAACACCAGGGAGTAAGATCTCAGCCATTGTTGCCTTGCAGATCACGAATGGCAGCTGTACACTGAGTTGGTACTGGGGTCTTCCAAAAAATGGAGAGAACACCGGGCTGATCTTTTCGCCACTGCAAAGAAGGCATAGTGTCGAAACCTTTGTGTGACTAGAGTTCCCAAGGCAGTTCTTGATCAGAGACACATTTTCTTTGATTGGAGCTCGAGATATGCTGCCCTTCTTCCACCTCTCCTACCCAGAGTTCTCATGAAGATCAGGAAGGACTGGACCCAAGACATCCTGGTGGCCCCGTAGTGGGTGAGGAGAGTATGGAACTCTGAACTACTGACCATGAGCATATGTCCTCCGCTCTGGCTGCCCCTTTGAGAGCACCTCCTGTCTCAGTAGCAGTGCAGAGTCCTGCATCCAAATCTGCACAACTATAACTCCATGCATGGAGATTGAGCAGCAGCAGTTGATGGATTTTGAGCTTTCTTCCGAAGTAATTGATGTTATCTTGGAAGGCTTATGTTCCTCACTGAGAGAAGCATGCTGTTTGGTGTTCTTCCCACAGCATTCAGCCTTTACAAACACAGTTTGCTGACATACTGTTAGTGTTTAATTCATTGTCCCAGCAAGGCCTTGATGTGGCAACAATCAGAGGTTGCTTATTTGCCTTTTTAAGCCTTCCTGATCAACCAACATTTTTCAAATCACATGTTGTGATACATTTCCTGAAAGGGCTGATTTATATGTTTCTGCCAACACCTTTTGTGATTCTTCAATAGGACCTTAGTTTATTTTTCACTTAACTAGTGTGCCCTGTTTGAACCAGTGCACAGCTGTTCTCTCCACCTCCTCACACTGAAGACCATCTTCCTCATAGCAATTACGTTAGCGCGTCATGCGTGTGCTACAAGTGCTGTCTGTCCAGTTGACGTATACCACCTTTTTGCCAGAGAAACTGGTTCTTGGGGGAGCAGCATTCCTACCAAAGGTTGTTACACCTTTCCACATTGGGCAGTCTTTTACACTGCCAGCTTTGTTAACCCCACCTCATCCATTTAAAGAGGAAGAAAGAATCCATCGCCTTGATCCCAGGAGAGCTCTCAGCTTCTACATTGATCGAACCAATGAACATCGAGTGGAAGATCAGCTCTTTGTGGGTTTCTCTGGGGCCACAAACGGTAATTGTGTACACAAGAGAACAATCTCCAGACTTTTTCATCTTATGCATTAAGATCTTTATTGCGCTGGCCAAGAAACCGCTTCCAGAATGTCTTCTCTCTCATTCTACCAGAGAAGAAGCTTCTACCACTATGCTGGTGCGCGGAGTGCCAGGCAGCTATGTGGGCATCAGTTCACACGTTTACGAAACACCACTGCCTAGATAACCATGGCTGGCTGGAAGAGCATTTGGCCCAGTCTGTCCAGCATAATTTCCAGGTCTGAGCCAGTCTGCTGTTCCACCACACGGGTAGGTGCTATTTGGGTATCTGTTCACAAGGTGAGGAATCTGTGGTTAGAAGTATCCATCAAAGAAAAAGATATTTATCTTCAGTAATGCTCTTTCTGGTGGATACTCTATCGAATCGCAGATTTCTCACTGACCTTCGCTCCTCATCATTTTATGGAATGGAATCATCTAGTTCATGTTAATGAGATTATAATCTAGAGATCGGTATATGGGCTCCGTGTCTGATGGCGTGGACAGCAAGGAGAAAGAAACTGACAATGGACGAAGATGGCTGTTATGAAGGAGCCCTGATGTCTCACCTGGGACAGACCTAATGCAGAGTTGCACAACGTCACCTACCGATGCACGATGGAGTTGCTGAGAAAAATCTCCATATCCAGACTTTGGTCCTGGGGGTGTTCACAAGATTAGGAACCTGCTGTTAAATAGAGTATTCACCAGAAAGATCCTTACCTAAGGTAAGTAACATTTTCTTTTAGTGTAGTAAGTTCAGGACAGCTGGAAAACTGCCTTGCTTACAGAAGGCCTTTATCTAAATTTTAGGTACCTTAAATCCTTTTTGTTAACTGTGCCTATATAGGCAGGAACTGATAGTCAGTTTTTTTTCCAGATGACAAAATATTTAATGTCACCTGCTGTCTTTACTCTCACCTTTTTCTGAGAATTTTTTATTAATATTCCTTGTTTGACATTTTTTTGAACAAGTTTGTTAAAGCTGTTTTTTTTTGTTATTTTAAATGACCAAGCTCTTGCTATCTGTTTAACATCTCCTTACTCTACAGAAATACGTTTAAACTGAAGGAGGCACATGCAACTTCTAAAGGACTCCATAGGGCTAACCAAATATTTCTCAAGTGTGGCTGGTTAGTCCGCATCAGACACTGTTAGATTCTACTTCATCAGAACTTTATTTCAGAACCCATTCTATTGGCAATTATGACCACACATTTTCTTAAATTTTTCATTATATGTATGAAACTGTAAAGTCAAAGTGCAAAATTGACTGTTAATTGGATTGCTTTGGTAGTAATTCTGAATGTTTTGTCAAGGTGCCAGCGAGATTTCAGATTCCTGCAAACCACTTAAGAAAAGGAGTCGAGCCTCCACTGATGTAGAAATGGCTAGTTCAGCATACAGAGACACATCTGATTCTGATTCTAGGGGAGTCAACGATATGCAGGTAAATGCATGTCATGATTATTTCATTCATTTTGAAAGAACGTTGCTAACAATAAAAATAAGAGCTCTAGAATAATGTACTCTTTCATGCTTAAGAACTGACTGCAAAATATAAAAAAATGTGTTGGCCTCTTAGTCTGTCGTAGATTAATGTAGTAACTCACTAAACCTGAATAGCCTTCATCCAAATGTGCCTACATACAGAAATTTTTATTTCTAATATAAGATTCTCTAAGAGCAAATTTACAAGCATATGACGCATTTTCATATTTAAGTTGATATGCCTTTCATTGACGCACTATACCTATATCAACACAACAGTACAAATGTGTTCCTCCTAAATTTTGTAAAGTATAATACTTAGCCGTTTGAGGCAGGACGCAGGCAATATAATTTTCAGAGAATGGAAAATATTAATTGGTGCAGAGGTGGAGTTGTGGACTTTAGTACAGCTGTTCAAGAGTTTGATGGCAAAGCGGTTAGTGTAAATGCAATTGCACACAGGATTACTGGGGCGTACAAAATGATCCTGACGGAAGAACTGCGATGAGAATGATGAGATGCCAATGGTTATTTACATGAAAAAGATGGTAGGCTTGAGTACTCATACATAAACATTTGAAAACTAGAAGATAGCATAAATTAAAGTTAATTCATGAGGATGCCAGCAACAAGGAGGCAGCATTCGAAGTACAAGGGTATTAAGATAAAAGCAGACTTACAGAAGAGATATTTGCTTACAGAGTAGAAATACAATAGATGGAGGAACAGGACAAGTATCATAGGCTTTAAATTAATACTTAATCATTCATGTGGCCTGATATGTCAAAAAAGTGCCAATTGTGTAAAGATTGCATAGGAACTGTTGACCGATATTGATTATATCGATATTGTGAAAAGTTAAGAAAATGATTTACTTGATCTGCATTGTAGGATCTTCAATGATAGTAGTAAATGTAGACAGTATCTGCCTGTGTGCAGAGACTGCAGAAAACATCAATTCCAAACTTCAGCAAACTACTCTAAGGAGGTGAGCAAACACAGGCACAAACTATCATAAACTTTCTTATTTTTATTTAACATAAGTGAACATTGCAGCTTGAAATATACACCAAATTAAAACATGCACTGTCCCTTTAAGGACCAGTTACTTCCATCTCCCAGCGTGCCTTGTAGTAGCAGTTGCCTCAATTGCTTAGTTCTTTTTTCCTACTTTTGCGAAGATGATCTCAGAACACTTTTAAGGTTTTGTCACCCCATTTTGTTAGAGTTTTACCTTGTGAACTGGATTATCTGAAAGAGACACGTTAGTGACAGATTCCTTACTTTAGAATATCCCCAGGCGTCAGGCTGGATCCGGAAAGTTTTGCGTAGCAGTACCCTTGCGCGTCGGTAGGCGGCGTCGTGCGGCTCCGCGTCCGTCGGATGACGTCGCGGGCAGTACTTGGACGCCGCCCCTGCGCGCTGACGTCAGTTCTTTCTTTTTCCGCGCCAGTAAGCGCAGATCCGGGAAGAGCAGTGCCCTAGTCATTTTTTGACTAACTTTTTGGGTGATCTTTTTCACAGTTTTTTCTCGAGTCGTTCGACTCCGACGGTGTCGGTAGGGATGCCCGGCTTCAAGCCATGCGACGCCTGTGGTCGGATGATGTCGATCACGGACCCGCATCGAGACTCTCTCTACTGCCTCGGCCGCGACCACGACTCCAAGTCGTGCCCCGACTGCCGGGCCTTGCACCCGAAGGCTTTGCGAGAGCGGTCTCGAAAGCTCCTCGAGGTCCGGCAGTCTGCTCCGCGCCAAGCCAAGCCCCGGTCACGTGAGAGGTCGAGGGGCCGGTCGCGGAGTCCTCATCGGTCGACGGGGTCCAAGTCTTCGCACTCCTCCGGTAAGTCAAAGCACAAGAAGTCGAAGAAGCGTCATCGCTCGACGACTTCCCCTCGCCGGTCTCGCGACTCGGCTGAGGGTCCTGTCGGCACCGTCCCCGCGGAGCCGGGAGTGCCTGTGGAGCCGCCGTCGCATTACCCGCACTTCCCGGGTTCGGGGGCGACTCCGGCCGAAATACAGGAGTTCCTGTCGGCCATGGCCCGCCTCTTCGGGCCTCAAGGTCCCCCCGATGCGCCTTCGGACACCGCGGGCCCTTCTGGGGTGCCTACGGCGCCGCTGGCGACTCCGGTCCCAGCGACGCCAGCCTCGGTCCCGGCCTCGGCTCCGGCCTCGACCCCGGCTCCGCTGTTGCCGCAACCCCCATCGACGCCGGTTGACCTGACGACACCTCCACCGGCGCCGATGTCACCGGTGCCGTTCCCGACGCCGTCCGGGGCTCCGGGCGATGTCGTTCTTCGGTTCTCTCCGGATGCGGACACGGCGCCGTTCGACGCCGGCTCCGGCGCCGATCCGGCCTTGGGTTCCGCATGTCCCTTCTCCTTACTTTGAACCTGCTTTGGAGGACGAAGAGGACTGGGAGGGGTCTGAGGACCCTCTCACTGCCCAATGTGAGTTCGACCAGGACTGGGCTGAGGAACTTAGGGATGCCAGTGGTCTGGACACCTCCCCTGACTCTGGCATGCTGTCTCCTCCTTCCGTGGCAACGGAGGAGGGAGCAAACTTTGCAACGGTGTTGCGTAGAGCAGCTGAGGCTTTACACCTCCAGTTGCCTACAGTGGCTGTCAGGACTAATATCCTGACGGAAGTGCTTCAGCCGGCGGCTACCTCTTCGGAGCCACTGCTGCCTTTCAACGAGGCACTTTATGACGTTCTTTTGGGCACCTGGTCCAAGCCCACCACAGGGGCTCCTGTGGATAGGAACGTAGCCCGACGCCATCGCCCGGTCCGGGCGACCCCCTGTTTCTCTCCTCACACCCCACCCCTGAGAGCTTGGTTGTCCAAGCCTCTGCTTCCCAGAGCGCCTTCCCTACCGCTCCCCCGGATAGGGAATCCAAGAGACTGGATCAGTTTGGGAAGAAGGTTTTTTCTTCCTCCAGTGCTGGCTTGCGGTCTGTCAACACCACTTGCCTCTTGGGCCGATATTCCCACTCTCTGTGGGATTCGGTGGCGCAGGTTCTGCCCCAGTGTCCTGAGGAAGTCCAGGCACTGCTTTCCCGCGCCATTGCGGAAGGAAGGGATGCGGCTAAGTATACCATCAGATGTGGCCTAGATACCGCCGACTCGCTAGGCAGATCGCTTGGGACGACAGTGGCGCTGCGCCGTCACGCCTGGCTGAGAACCACTGGTTTCTCGGGTGATGTCCAAAACACTCTTATGGACATGCCCTTTGATGGTGTCGGCCTTTTTGGCAATAAGGCAGACCATGCGTTGGAGCGTTTTAAGGAATCACGGGCTACAGCCAAGTGGCCTTTCTGCTGTGCGCCCTCCGCAACAGTCTACTTTTCGCCCCTTTCGTGGCCACTGAAGGGGCGCCCAGTCACGTCCACTGCCCAGCCACCGGCCCGCGCAGCAGGCGTCTTCGCGTGGCCGAGGACGTGGCTCCCGCCGATGCGGGTCGGGTAACCAGCGTGCAGGTCAGGCCACCACCCCCACCCCATCCGCGGCCTCCAAGCCCTCCTAGTCCTTCCTTTCAGGTGCACAGCACGCCAGTAGGGGGCAGGGTCCGCCATCACCTTCACCACTGGCGTGCCAACACCTCGGACAAGTGGGTCTTGGACATTGTCCGAAGGGGCTACTCCCTCCCCTTCGTGACCACCCCCCCAGCCATGCCACCTCAATACCATTGCATGTCAGGGGATCACTTGGTGCTTCTTCAGAAGGAAGTAGCGGCCCTCTTGGCCAAGGGGGCCATCGAACGCGTTTCGACCCCAGAAGCAGGGCGTGGTTGTTACTCCCACTACTTTCTGGTGCCCAAAAAGGACAAGAAGGACATGCGTCCTATCTTGGACCTCCGGAACGTAAATCGCTTCCTCCGGAAGGAGAAGTTCAAGATGCTCACCCTAGCTCAGGTCTTGACTGCTCTCGACCCTGGAGACTGGATGGTAGCGTTGGACTTGCAGGATGCATATTTCCACATCCCCGTCCTGCCGGCCCACCGGCGTTACCTTCGGTTCACAGTAGGCCACGAGCACTTTCAGTTCTCCGTGCTCCCCTTTGGCCTTACCAGCGCTCCTCGGGTGTTCACGAAAGTGATGGCGGTGGTCGCAGCTCATCTGCGCCGGGCAGGGGTTCCAGTCTTCCCCTACCTCGACGACTGGCTGCTGAAGGCGGGCTCGTCCCAGGCAGTCGTCTCCCACCTCCAGACTACGGCCGAACTCCTTCACTCGCTGGGGTTCTCCATCAACGTGCCGAAGTCGCACCTGATTCCTTCTCCACAGCTCCTTTTCATCGGAGCAGTTCTGGACACGACGCAGTTTCGGGTCTATCCTCCCGAGCGGCGAGTCCGGGATATTCAGGCTATGATTCCGATCTTGCGGCCTCAATCCTGGGTTTCGGTACGGATGACCCTGAGGCTGCTGGGCCTCATGGCCTCCTGCATCCTGCTGGTCGATCATGCCAGATGGCATATGCGGGCTCTGCAGTGGGACCTAAAGTTCCAGTGGGCGCAGCATCAGGGCAACCTGTCCGATCACGTCCAGATCTCGGAGGGGACTGCAAGGCAGTTGCAGTGGTGGCTCTCGAACCGGCAATGGGTCATGGGCAGATCCCTCTCCCTTCCCCAGCCAGAGCACACAGTTGTGACG
Organism: Calotriton arnoldi; assembly: GCA_963921515.1. Taxonomy (NCBI): domain Eukaryota; kingdom Metazoa; phylum Chordata; class Amphibia; order Caudata; family Salamandridae; genus Calotriton; species Calotriton arnoldi. The sequence continues at coordinate 3,675,554 of CAWUFW010000213.1, read as the reverse complement.
GTCGCGTCCCTTCTGGGATGGGGCGGTCACATGGGAGAGGCGGAGATCAGAGGCCTCTGGTCTCTGGCGGAGTCCCGGCTCCATATCAACCTTCTGGAGCTCCGGGCGATCCGACTTGCACTCAAGGCATTCCTTCCCTCTGTCAAAGGTAAGGCAGTGCAGGTGTTCACAGACAACACCACCGCCATGTGGTACTGCAACAAACAGGGCGGGGTGGGGTCGTGGACCCTGTGTCAGGAGGCTCTGCGCCTCTGGACATGGCTGGAACATCAGGGCATATTCCTGATGGTTCAACACCTGGCAGGTTCCCTGAACGCCAGGGCGGACGAACTCAGCCGCAGGTGCATGATGGATCACGAATGGCGTCTTCACTCGGAGGTGGCGCAAGGACTCTTTCTACAGTGGGGAGAGCCTTGGTTAGATCTATTCGCCACCGAAGAGAACGCGCAATGTCATCAGTTCTGCGCGTTGGAATTTCCAAGGCGGCACTCGCTCGGTGACGCTTTTCGTCGCGAGTGGAGTTGCGGTCTGTTGTACGCCTTTCCGCCTATACCACTTCTACCCAGAGTGTTGAAGAAGATTCGGCGCGACCGGGCCCAAGTCATTCTTGTGGTTACGGACTGGGCTCGAAGAGTTTGGTATCCCGAGCTACTCAGTATGAGCGTCGATCCCCCGATCCGTCTGCCTCTTCGGGAGGATCTTTTGTCGCAGCAGCAGGGGACGGTCCTCCATCCGAACCTGTCCAGCCTCCACCTGCTTGCGTGGAGATTGAGCGGCGGCAGTTGATTCCTTTCGACTTGCCTCCCGAAGTTTGTGATGTGATTCTGGCAGCCAGGCGTCCCTCCACTAAGGTGGTATACGCCTGCAGGTGGAACAAATTTGTGGCATGGTGCACAGCAAAGGCTGTGAATCCCCTTTCTGCCCCTCTTTCTGAGGTTCTTCTGGTCTTTCTTTCTCTGGCCCAACAGGGTTCTGCCCTGGGTATCATCAAGGGCTATCTTTGTGCAATCTCGGCCTTCCTCAGGCTTCCTGATCAGCCCTCCCTTTTCAAGTCCCCTGTTAACAGATTCCTAAAAGGCATTACACACCTCTTCCCTCCTGTTCCGTTTGTGATGCCTCAGTGGGACTTGAACCTGGTTCTTACCTTTCTCATGTGCGCTCCCATTGAGCCTCTGCATAACTGTCCTCTTCGTCTTCTGACTCTGAAGACAGCCTTTCTGGTGGCTATCACCTCCGCTCGGCGGGTGAGTGAGCTCCAGGCTCTTTCTTGCAAGCCTCCCTTTCTGTCTGTACATCCAGACAAGGTTGTTCTCAGGACGCGTCCGTCCTTCTTGCCAAAGGTGGTTACTGCTTTCCACATTGGGCAGACCATCACTTTGCCCACCTTCTTTCCGCCTCTGCATCCTTCTAGAGAGGAAGAGAGGCTCCACCGTCTGGACCCAAAACGTGCGATTTCTTTTTATCTAAATCGCACACAACAGTTCCGGGTGGACGACCAGCTCTTTGTTGGCTACGTGGGTGCCAAAAAAGGTCGGGCGGTACACAAGCGGACCATCACCCACTGGGTCGTCTTGTGTATCAAGGCCTGTTATTCTTTGGCTAAAAAGGAGCCCCCTGTTGGATTGCGTGCCCATTCCACCAGGGCGACAGCCGCCACCACGGCTTTAGGACGTGGTGTCCCTTTACAGGACATTTGTCAGGCAGCTACGTGGGCCTCGTTGCACACGTCTACCAAGCATTACTGCCTTGACAGCCAAGTCCGGAGAGACGGCTTCTTTGGCCGTTCTGTTCTCCGTGACTTCCTTGTCTGATCTTTGTTCGCAGACCCACCACCGCGGTTGCTATTGCTGGGGTATCTATTCTAAGGTAAGGAATCTGTCACTAACGTGTCTCTTTCAGATGCACAAGTTACTAACTTGTGTAACGATATATCTGTAAGAAACAGTAGTTAGTGACAGATTCCTACCGCCCACCCATCCTCCCCGTTCTGCGAACTGATTTCTAGGGTTAAGGACATCCCTTTCAGGGCCCTAGTATTTTTCAGACACCTATGTCAGCTTCTTGCATGGCTCTGCGTTCCCGGCGCGGAAAGTCGTGTACAGAACTGACGTCAGCGCGCAGGGGCGGCGTCTAAGTACTGACCGCGACGTCATTCCGGCGATGCCGACGACGGACGCGGAGCCGCACGACGCCGCCTACCGACGCGCAAGGGTACTGCTACGCAAAACGTTCCGGATCCAGCCTGACGCCTGGGGATATTCTAAGGTAAGGAATCTGTCACTAACTACTGTCTCTTACAGATGTATCGTTACACAAGTTAGTAACTTGTGCATTTCTCACCCTCTTAACAGCATTTTGAAGGGATGATTTTCTTATATGTTTTCACTATTTATGAAATGCCCCTAAGTGGGAAGAACAAGGCTGCTTCAGACCCACAAGATTTGTGTGTGGCTTGATTTCTCTCGCTTTCAAAACATAACCTGTATTTGGAAAGCACACTTCACTTATTGTGGCATCTTGGTGCTAAATAACATGTGCTTTTTGTTATTAGACTCAGTGGTACTCATTTGATCGACCGTGGAAGGTGAAAGCCTGAGTGGACCTGCCAGGATTTGAACCTGTACCAATGAGGTCAAGCACAGGTTTTTTTGGAGTGGCTGCATTTGTCCACTGATCTACCAGATCATCTTCAGTGAAAGAATGTCTGTGTTCGAGCCATGTGAGCTGTAGATCACATGCTATGCATAGATCGCCATCTGGTGTTGGGCCCGGACGTTTGCACTTTGTTTTTGTTCGAAGAAGTCTTTTCCAGTCACGAGGTAGGTGACTCCTCCTTTCGGTTATAGTGCGCATGGTCATCGACTCCATTGTTAGATTGTTTTTTTCCGCCATCCGGTTCGGACGTGAATTGCTGCGCTCCGGTTCGACACCGTTCTCGGGTTCCCCTCGGTGCGCAATCCACTAGCCTCGACGGTATTGTTTCTCGATCGCGTATTCCTGCCTTCGCGCATCGTATCTATTTCACAACTTTGATTGGAAAACCTCGTGCAAGGATCTTGGGCCTAGCCGCGTCGACCGAATGTGCAGTAGATGGAACGGACTCCATTCCAATTCTGCCCCGGGTGCCACTCCAAGTACCCCCGCACCGATCTTCACGACGTGTGCAACTTGTGTTTATCGCTTGAACACAACGAAGACAACTGCGAAGCCTGCCGATCCTTCCGATCGAAAAAGACGCTCCGTGACCGTCTGGCTCGACTTCATAAGATGTATCAACACAAAGACTACAAGGACTCCGGTCCTAACCTCTACGGAGAAGATGTCGACCAAGAGATCTTCGAAGCACATGGAGCCGAGGCAGACGAGGAAGAACAAATCTACGTGTTCGAGGAAGACTCCGACATCGAGAGAGACATCACACCCAGTCAGCGTACCGTGAGTAAAGTTACTCCTCTGCCCCAAAAAGTACCCTTTAAAAAGACTCCGGTCCCTCCTCCGCCTTCGGGCCAAGGTCGGCACCGAGATAAAGTTTCCAACGCCCCGCCTTCGGGCTCGGCACCGAAACAACTAGTAAAGCCTTCCGGCTCGGGACCGAGTCAACCTTCTTCGGGGCCCGAACCCAAGACTTCGGCACCGAAAGATAAGCCAACTGATCCCTCCAAAATTTCGGAACCGAAACACACTTCGGATCCGAAATCATCGGAGCCAAAATCCTCTGCACCGAGATCCTCGGCTCCAAAAACATCGGCACCAAACTCTTCGACGCCGAAAAATATGGCCCCAAAAGAAAAGACTGTTCCTCCTCCACCCAAGGAGCCTAGTTTGGACGTTCCGCCTGCTAACACGGACCCCAAACAAAAAGAACTGGTTATTAACCCTAAAACAGGACACCTTTATGCAAAGCTGCCAGGGAAAAGAAAACCAGAATTTGAGGAATCTTACCATATCCCTCTAAATAGAAAGAGTATGGGGACTAATACTTTTCCTCAACTTCTTTCACCTTCCTCACCTCCTCCACCTATTGACCCTAACCTTCTCATAACACCCACAAATTCCCCTCAGCCACAATCTCCAGATCAGCAGGATGATGGGGATGGGGATCTAGATGATGACACACATGGGGATGTATCACAAGATAATGCTCCAGACCACTGGGTAGATTATAACACGGATCCTAATAATGACAACGATCCAGATCTATACCCATCTAGACTTTCTCCTCCAGATGATAATGTGGGGTTTACAGAATTGCTTAATAGAGCTGCACAGTATCATGGGGTGCAACTCCATAAGGAGCCTCTTGAGGAAGATTTCCTATTTGAGACACTGAGTGCATCACAAAAGACGACACATACACTACCTATGCTCAAAGGTATGTTAAAGCATGCAGATGAGGTGTTCAAAGATCCAGTGCGAGCTAGGATTCTCACACCTAGAGTGGACAAAAAATACAGAGCAGCTCCTACAGACCCAATTTTTATCAGAGGTCTAGTTCCACTAGATTCATTGGTGGTATCAAATGCTCTGAAATGAGCAAATTCTCAGTCAACTGGAGATGCTCCGCCTCCCGATAAGGAATCTAAATTAATAGATGCCTCAGGCAAGAGAGTAGCAGCACAAGCAGCCAATCATTGGCGCATAGCTAACACACAAGCACTATTGGCAAGATATGACAGAGCTCATTATGATGAGCTAGAGCAACTGCTGCAATATCTGCCTGATGAACATAAATCCAAGGCTCATGACCTCATTCAGGAAGGGAAACTTATTTCTAATACATCAATCAGGTGTGCTCTAGACGCAGCAGACACTGCTTCACGTGCTATTAACACCAGCATTCTTCTCAGACGCCATGCATGGCTTAGGGTATCATCCATTTTAAATTCACCTTTTGATAAGGAGCATTTATTTGGTCCTACAGTGGACACTTCATTAGAAAAAATGAAGGAGGACACTGAAGTAGCCAAATCTATGGGAGCGCTACAAACACCATCCAACCGTCGCTCATTTCGCCGATCCTTTTACAGGGAAGGCTCAAAGTCCATCTCTACTGACGGGTCCTCTACCTCATATAGAGGCAATAGTCAATCACCCTCTACCAGAGGTTATTTTCGAGGTGGATTTCGTGGAAACAATGGCAAAGGAAGAGGGAAAGGTAATACACCCCATACTTCCCCAGCCACAAATAAACAATGACTTGTTTCCCCTTCCCCCGATCATCCCACAGCTGTCGGGGGACGTCTCTCTCAATTTTTCCCAATCTGGAATTCAATCACATCAGACAAATGGGTTTTACAAATTATCCAATCTGGTTACTGCCTGGAGCTTACAAGCAACCCTCCAAACATTCCACCACAAATACACCACAAATACACAAACTGTCGCCAGAACATTTACACCTACTCAAACAAGAGGTCCAGTCTCTTCTGGAAAAAGGAGCTATAGAACCCGTCCCACTACAATATCAGGGGACAGGGGTGTACTCTCTTTATTTTCTGATTCCCAAAAAGGACGGTTCTCTCAGGCCTATATTAGACCTCAGAGAATTAAACCTATACATTCAATCGGATCACTTCCATATGGCCACTCTCCAACAGGTACTACCTCTGTTACAACAAGGCCACTTTATGTCCACTCTGGACTTAAAGGACACTTACTTCCATATTCCAATGCATCCCGCTCATCGCAAATACCTCATGTTTGTAATAGCTGGGCAACCTTATCAATTCAAAGTACTCCCATTCGGAGTAACTACTGCTCCCAGAGTGTTTACCAAATGTCTGGCAGTAGTCGCTGCGCACCTGCGAAGACAACATGTTCACGTCTTCCCATATTTAGATGACTGGCTTATCAAAGCCAGCACTCTCTCAAAGTGCCTACAGCACTCTCAAGCAACAGTACACTTACTGCACTACCTCGGATTTACAGTCAATCTGTCAAAATCCCATCTTCAACCCTCCAATACAAAAACATATCTGGGGGCCACTGTAGATGCACAAAAAGCTCTAGCCTGTCCCAATCCAACCAGAATTCACAATATTCAGGCTCTCATTTCCAAATTTCAACCCAATCACACATTACCAGCTCTGGTATTCATGCAACTACTAGGAATGATGGCATCTTGCATCATGATAGTTCCTTATGCAAGATTGCAGATGCGTCCCCTTCAAGAATGTTTAGCACGTCAGTGGAATCAGTCTCAGGGTCCTTTGACAGATCTGGTGTTGGTGGACGGCCGCACTCATCGCTCTCTGCAGTGGTGGAATCCACACAACCTTACAAAAGGGCGGCCTTTCATTGATCCAATTCCACAGACAGTGCTAACAACAGACGCATCGCTCACAGGTCGGGGAGCTCATCTCCAAACTCACATAATTCAAGGATTGTGGAGTCAAAAGGAAAAGCTTCTCCACATAAATCTGGAGCTGTTAGCGATCTTCTTAGCACTCAAAGCCTTCCAAACTCACCTTGTAGGCAAAGCTGTCCTCCTGATACACACAGACATGACAGCAATATATTACATACAGAAACAGGGAGGGACACACACTCTCCAATTGTCACATCTTGCATAGGACATTTGGAGATGGGCCATTCATCACAAAATGTATCTCCTAGCGGAACACCTCCCAGGAGTGAACAATCAGATTGCAGATCTCCTCAGCAGACAGAGACACCAAATTCACGAATGGGAACTTCACCCTCAAGTTCTCCTCCCCTTCTTTCAGATGTGGGGCTTTCCAGACATAGATCTGTTCGCCACACGCCAAAACGTGAAATGCCCAAACTTCGCCTCCAGGTTTCCACACCCATTATCCAAAGGCAATGCTCTATGGATGAACTGGTCAGGGATATTTGCTTACACTTTTCCGCCTCTCCCACTCATTCCACGAGTGGTTCGGAAGCTCAGGCAAACATCCCTCACACTAATCCTAGTAGCTCCCACTTGGGCTCGCCAGCCTTGGTTCACTATCCTCTTAGAACTATCAGTAGTTCATCATCAAAAGCTACATCTCACATCCAGTCTTTTCACACAGAGCCATGGAGAGATAAGACATCCAGATCCCAAACCTCTCAATCTTGCGATTTGGCACCTGAAGTCCTAGAGTTTGGTTATCTAAATCTTCCACCAGACTGTATGAATATTATTAAAGAGGCTAGAAGACCTACTACAAGAGCTTGTTATGCAGCAAAATGGAAGCGGTTTGTTATTTATTGTAATAACAACCATGTCAACCCACTTGCTGCTTCTATTCAAAATATCATTTATCTGCTACATTTACAACGTTCAAACTTAGCGTACACATCTATACTTTTACATCTCGCTGCAATAGCTGCTTATCATCAAAATAGACAACACCTGTCCCTTTTCAGAGTGCCCGCTATTAAAGCTTTCATGGAAGGACTCAAAGAGTTATTCCTCCAAGACTTCCACCTGCCCCAGCGTGGAATCTTAATATTGTTCTTACCAGGTTAATGGGTCCACCCTTCGAACCTTTACATAAATGTGAACTACAGTTTCTGACTTGAAAAGTTGCTTCCCTCATTGCTATCACATCACTCAGGAGTGTGAGTGAGCTTCAGGCACTAACCATAGAAGAACCATTTTTACAAGTACACCAAAACAAAGTGGTTCTTCGTACTAATCCTAAATTCCTACCTAAAGTAGTTTCTGCCTTCCACATCAATCAACCTGTTGAGTTGCCTGTATTCTTTCCTCAACCAGATTCTGTGGCAGAACGGTCTCTACACACTTTAGATGTTAAAAGAGCATTGATGTACTACATAGAAAGGACAAAATCTTTTCGTAAGACTAAACAACTTTTTGTTGCTTTTGCTCCACCACACAAAGGCAATCCCATTTCTAAATCAGGTATTGCACAGTGGATAGTTAAATGTATTCAGATATGTTATGCAAAAGCAAAGAGAACTTTACCAATTCCCCCTAGAGCGCATTCCACTCACAAACTGGGGGCTTCTATGGCTTTCTTAGGAAATATTCCCATAGATGACATCTGTAAAGCTGCAACATGGTCTACACCACACACATTCACAAAACACTATTGTGTAGATGTGTTAGCCAGACAACAAGTTAATGTAGGCCAGGCAGTTTTACGTACACTATTTCAAACTACTGCAACAGCTACAGGTTAGCCACTGCTTTGGGAGACTACTGATGTATAGTCTATGCATAGCATTTGATCTACAGCTCACATGCCTCGAACGGAAAATGCTACTTACCCAGTATGCATCTGTTCTTGGCATGTAGAGCTGTAGAGTCGCATGCCCCCAACCACCTCCCCGGTTACCTGTATCTGTTCCAGTACTATCTTACTTAGATAATTACACATGGACATCTCTATTCTACTCTTACTTACTCCATTCTCACCCTCTGCGGGAAAACAATCTAACAATGGAGTTGATGGCCATGCGCACTATCACCGAAAGGAGGAGTCCCCTACCTCGTGACTGGAAAAGACTTCTTCGAACAAAAACAAAGCGCAAACGTCCGGGCCCTACATCAGATGGCGATCTATGCATAGCATGTGACTCTACAGCTCTACATGCCAAGAACAGATACATACTGGGTAGGTAGCATTTTCCTTACCTTAAAATCTCTGACTACCCTGAAGGACCTGGAAGGCATCAGTGGCATGCTTGAAGGCGTCAAGGCCACAGACCAAAAGAAGAGATATCGTAGGGTGGCCAGGGAAGGTTCCCCTTCTATGGCAACCTCTCCATACAAAGTCTCCAACAGGTGGAGCTCTATGGAGATGATAAAGCGTCACCATCCTGGCATTCTTGCAACTTTGGCTTGAAGTCATACATATAGATGTTGAAACACAGCACCATTCCAAAATGCTTGCTTTCAAGGCCTAGAATAGTGTTGAACTGATGCCGAAGCAGACACTTAACATCGAGAGAGAAACATACAAAGATGCAACGTCAAGGTATTCGATCTGGAAGCCGCTGACATCTAGACATTTCGTCTGTCTTTTGAGATCACTGTTGAGGCACTTGCCATCAAGACCATGTGCATTGATGCACTTAGCATTTAAAGGTCTACATTCAAGAGACACTAATTCAAGGGGATCAACGTCAATATATTTGATGTTGACAGTTGAATCACTCTCCATCTGGAAGATTGTCGTACACATACTCATGTGATGTCCTCCGTAACAACTACAGCTCTGGCAATAAACATGTGGGCTGAGAACCCACTTGCAGGGTCCTTTACAGCCTTTGAACCTTCCTCCAAAGCCAAACATGGTACAGAGTAATATATCTGTCTGTCATCGTGAAGATGCTCCACCTCTATTGGATCCTAGTGTACAGCTTCCAGCAGTAGTATGTCCCCAAAGGAGATCTCATCTACTGCTCTACAGGAATTACATCTTTCTCTCTCGTCCTCCCTTTTTAATTTTTTTATTTATTTATTAGTTTCATATCCAAAACAGTACAGTAACGGTAAACGGCACACGCCAAAAGCAAGAAGCCCCCATCACACACCCACCCGTCTGCACCCCTGTTCTCATCACGATTATTATATTAGGACCGATGAAGGATGTTGAACTGCATTAGCCTCAACCTAGCGGGAATGGCAACTTCCCTAGGGTGCATCAACGGCGCCTCCCAATCAATAACCTCTAGGGGCCCAACATCAGCCTCCCACCGTGTCGGAGGCTCCCAAGACTTTCCGGGGTATTATTCAGGAGACCCTGGTATTGCGGGGACACTGCCTTATGCATTATCTAGCCTCCCGAACCCAGAATTCCATGGGACTACCATCTGGGAGAGCCTCCTCCAGTATCCCCTCTGCTTTCAAAGCATGGGAGAGCTGCAGGTACCAGTACTGCTGAGTAGGTACCAGAGCATACTTCTCCTGTAATTCTTCAAATGTCTTAAGCTCACCCCTGACAACAACACATCCCCCACTGTCTCTATCCCAATCTACTCATCAGTGGAAGCCAGTAAGCCTGCTCAACTCGGGCAAGAGCGCGTCCCTTCACCAAGGACTAGCCATCGTACACCTCCCCTGCCACCCCAGATCTCCCGTAGCCCCATCCCACAGCCCCAGTGTTGCCCTGGTGGACCCAGGCAGGACCCAACTGACCCGCTTCCCCTAGACGTAATAAAGATAAGTCTTCCTATCCATGTCAGCCCTCTCCATGTGACACGCTGGCTCGTTGTATTGACTGTGCCCTCATGCATTAATAATCTGTAGCTACGCTTGCATGTCAGGCAGTGGCAATCCCCCATTGTAATCCATGCGGTACAGTGTCGGCAGGACCATTCTGGGGGTGCCGCCATCCCAGAGTAGGGTCCGAAGCGTCCTGTCAAGGCTAAGAAAATAGCTCTCTGGGACCGGAAAGGGGGTGTTCTTTAGCACCTAAACTAACTTGAGTAGGGTGATCATTTTAGACAATGCTGTTCGTCCCTTAAGGGTCAGAAAAAGAGCATGCTACCGCTCCACGTCCACCCGGAAATTACCAAGGACTCGCCCCAAGTTAAGATCCAGGAAGCACCCCACCTCAGTTGTGACCTCTGTACCCAGATAACGGAAGCCTGACCTGGTCAAAAAGAGGGCACCCAGTGGGGCTCACCAGACCCCCCACCCCCTCAATATCCAAGCTGATAAAGCACTGACTTGTACCAGTTGATGCGGTACCCCTAATATGATTCAAAGACCTATAACACCAAAATTACCGGTGGAAGCGACCAATCCGGATCAGCGCCCATACACCAGCTCATCGTCGGCATAGGTGGACAATTTCTCGGAACATCCATCTCCTAGGGGAACCCCACAATGTCAGCTCAGCCGACTACCAAGCACGCCAGTGGTTCCAGACAAAGCACGAACAACAGAGGTTGCAATGGCCACCCCTGTCTAGTACTGGATCCAAATGTTAAGGACTCCAAAACGACTCCATTCGCCCGCACTGTAGCGATAGACGCCTTATACAGAAGGGCCACCCAGCAACAGAACCTAGGCCTAAAGCCAAACCGCCACAGTTTTTCCAGCAGGTAGTGCCAATCAATGGTGTTGAACGCTTTCTCAGTGTCTGACAGCATCACTCTGGGTTCAGTGTCGGCCTTAACCTCATCCAACCACTACTACAGTTGCTGCAAGTTTTACTGAGTCGCCCGTCCCGGCATAAAGCCCATTTGATCCGGATGAACCAGGCCAGATATCACCATAGGAGCCAGGTGGCAAGGATCTTGGCAAGAATCTTACTCTCGGTATTTAGCAAAGAAATAGGCCGATAGGAAGAGCATTAATCCGCCAGTCTCCCTTCATTAGGAATCATTACTATAATAGCATGATTACGGTCTGTAGGCAAGGCCCCTTCGTCGCCCGCATCCTCAAACAACTTAAGGCGATGGGTGATAAGTAAGGATCCCAGACGTTTACACAGCTCAACCGGAAAATCATTCGCCCCGGGGTCTTCCCAGGCAACATTGCCTGCACCGTCGCCCCCATCTTCTCCATCGTGAAATCTTCCTCCATTTCCCCATGGTTGACCTCATCCAAAACTGGGTCTGGCACCTCCCTCATGAAGTCAATAATATCTTCCTCCAAGCGGTCCAGATTGTGGGGCATACAGTGCATTATAGTAATCTGTGAATGCCTGGGCTATCGCATTATCCGTCCGCGCCAGATCCCCTCCTCCAGCCCGCACTTCAGCCATCCATCGTACTGCCTCCTTCCCCCTCCCCAACCAGGTCAGGAGGCGGGCCACCTTGTCCCCTGTATCGTACAGTTTACGCTGAACCCCCAAATAGTGCTGGCGGGCTGCCTGAGTCACCAAATTATGATATTGCTGCGTCACACCAGAGCCAAGTAAGTCGCCTGCTCACCCTGTGCTGCCCAGGTCTCCAGATGGAGCCGTCACTCTAACTGGAGCGTCCGCTCCTCCTTACATTTCTTCCTGCCCTTATAAGCCCCTCACAGTGTGACCTGGGAGGCCACCGACTCCTCGTTTTCCTCAAAGTATATAGGATTGTCCACTCTCAGTGCCTCAGCTACCTCCCCATCTCGCAAAGCCCAGGCATCAAGCCACCAACTCCACGTTCAGCCGCCCAGCCGGGCCCCCAGGCAGACCCCAGGGGCGAATGGTCTGATATCCACGGGCCAAATGCTGCGCCTCTCTCACCTACACCCTCTCTGGCAGGGGGAGGAATATGTAGTCCAGATGCGTCAGTGTCCCGTGGACCCCAGAAAGGAAAGAATATTGGCTTTTGGCAGGGTGAAGGTATCTCCACACATGCCCCAGGGAATGGCTCAAGCACGCAAACGCAGATGTTGCCCTGGGTCTCGACTGGCGGGGTGAATGCCTATCAATGTCCCAGTCCATAACCGCATTAAAGTCACCCCAATGAAAGGCAGATCACAGGGAGCATCTAAGAGGTTGGCGCCCAAAGCCTCTAGTACCTGCGACTGGAGCCATGGCAGGACGTATAAAATTAACCATAAGGAAAGATTTCCTGCCCCCCTCACCTCGCACTGTCACATAGTAGCCTCCTGGGTCCACCCACTGACGGCCAACCACAAAGGGCGGCGACTTTTTGGCCAGGATTGCCACTCCACTGGAGCACCTCTTGAGCCCTGCATGTGCCAATACTATGAATTTACCCCTCTGAAGATAGCGGCATGTGTTCCCCAGGAAATGCCTTTCCTGAAGGAACATGAAGTCAGGAGAGTGTCTATGGTCACTTCCCGTTTGATCTTACTAGCTAAACCATTGACGTTCCAGGAGACGAAAGCCAATTCATCGCTATCAAACGGGGTCAATCAAACAGTAAGTGTCATTTTCACTCACTATGGGCAGCAGGCGTTCCATCCAGGGTCTTTGCTCCACCCGCCCCCTGGTACCCACGGTGTCGGCATCATGCAACCATGTGACTTATCAAACCTAGGTGTGTCAAACAAAACAAAACACCCGCCCTCCCAAGCACCCCCACCCCAAAGTTTCTGTGCATTGGTTCTTAACTACCTGCTTCCCCAACTTGGGAAAGGTCTGTCTCCAACCCCACCCTCATGTAGACAGCACACACCCCTGCCTCAACACCACAAACTGCACCAGCAACAAATAAACGAGGAAGAAAAGGAAAGACAAATGTTAAGCAATACCAAAGGGCCTCCTCCATCCCAGGATCCTGAGTCAGCCTCTAATCAAAGCAGTGACACTATATCACTTAGGATTCTCCCACAAGATAGCACCACACCCTATACAACAGCAAATGAAGGAATCATCACATTGGGACCGGCGGAGGGTCCTCCCGGGGTGCCGCCATCTACACCACACCCAGGGACCCAACTTCCACCTGGTACCCTCTATCGGCCCCAGCTCTGACTCGGATTCCGAAGAGGCCCCAAGCTCGCGGGCAGTGTCGCGGGTCTTCCAGGACTTTATCCACCTCCTCAGTTATGACCGCAGGGCCTGACCCTCTGTCACTCCAAGGCACATCAGTCTTTGCTGTCCCAGCTCTCTCTCAACTGGTAAAGTCCACCTGCTTCGTGGCCCTCTCCAATGCCATTCGGGTGTGTCAAAAAAATGTTTGCTGTGCAGTTAAAGAGTACCTTTAGCTTGGCTGGAAACAGCAACATGTAAGGGAGATTAAGGGCCCAGAGCTTCTGCTTAATGTCATCAAAGGAGCGTCGTCTCTGCTGTACCGCCCTTGTGTAGTTTGGAAAAATCATGATGCTCGTGTTTTCAAAACTAAGTCTGGGTGTTTTTGGGCTTCACGGAGGATGACTTCTCTATTCCGGTAGTTAAACAGGCAACCAATCAGCGGGCATGCTGGGGCCCTGAGAGCTGGGCTCTGGGCCAGTGATCTGTGGGCTCTCTCCACAGCAAACCAGGGAGAAAGTGCATTACCCAGGATCCAAGACTGCAGCCAGTTTTCCAGAAATATTTTGCATCGGATGCCTCCATTCCCTCCACAAATCCCACAAAGTAGAGGTTATTCCTACGCGATCTGTTCTCGGCATCTGCCACGCAGGCCTACAGGACCGCCGTAGAGAATAGCAGTTTACCGACCCGTTTCTTAAGCGTTGCCACCTCATCCTCCACCAAGATGACTCTGGTCTCAGCCTCTGTGACACTATGAACCACATGAATGAATGAAGTGAAACTTGTATAGCGCATGGCTACCCTGAGGCCTCCCAGCGCTGTGGACGGATCAAGCGGCCAGGAGCTAGTGTTCGAAAGGGATGTTAAAAAGATGGGTTTTCATGAGTTTTCGAAAAACTAACAGGTTGGACTCCTTCCGCAGATGAAGAGGGAGTGAGTTCCAGGAGTTGGCAGCATTGAAAGAGAAGGAGCGCCCGCCCCATCTGGCTCTCCGTATTCTATGTGCAACGGCAGAGAAGGTGATGCCGGAACGGAGGTTCCTGGCTGGGTGATAGGGTGTGACCAGAGATTGGGAAATAGCCGGGCCACACTTCCAGAAGGCCTTGTGTGCCAGGCACATGGCTTTAAACAGGATCCTTGCCCTGACGGGGAGCCAATGAAGGTTCCTTAATGCTGGTTTGGCAGATTGCCTGCGGGGAATCTGAAGAAGCAGACGGGCAGCACAATTTTGGATGATCTGGAGCTTATAGATGGTGGATAAAGGGGCTCCCAGATAAAGAGCATTTCCATAATCCAGGCGAGAGAGGATGAGGGCCTGGACCAGGATTCGTCTCGCCTGGAATGGGAGGAGGGGGAGGATCTTACGTAGCATCCTCAGCAGGCCAAAGCAGGAAGCTGAGAGTTTAGTAGCCTGATAGTTAAAGCTAAGGGAGTGGTCAAGCCAGATGCCAAGGCTCTTGATCTGGTCTTTTGAGTCTGGTGCCGGACTGAGACAGGGAGGCCATAGCAGTGCAGGGTTGAAGGAGGGAGAGTTGCCGAGAAGCATGAGCTCAGTTTTATCTCCGTTCAGTTTGAGGTAGGAGAGTTCCATCCACCTGGCAACCTCCTCTAGGCAAGGGCCTAGGGTGCTAGATGACCGCTCGGGGTGATTTAGAGCCACCACGAGTTGCGTGTCATCTGCATAGGTGATGATCTTTATGCCAAATGGATGGACAATCTCCGCCAGGGGTCTCATATAGATGTTAAACAGTGTGGGGCTTAAGGAGGAGCCCTGGGGTACCCCACAACTGAGCGGCAGCCGATTTGAGACAACATCTCCTTCAAACACCTGGAAAAAGCGGTCACTGAGGAAGGACTGGAACCATGCTAGTGCAGTGCCGGATGCTCCTAAGCTCTTAAGACGGAGGATCAAGGTGTTATGATTGACAGTGTCGAACGCGGCACTGAGGTCAAGGAGGATGATTGCGGCAGTACCTCCCTGGTCCAGTATCCTTCTGACCTCCTCAGTTACCGCGAGGAGGGCAGTCTCGGTCCCCAACTGAGGGCGGAAGCCGGTTTGGGAGTGGTGGAGGAGGACGTTTGATTCCAGGTACTCAACCAGAACGGAGTTTGTGCTTTTCTAGCACTTTGCTCAGCCAGGGAAGAAGGGAGATGGGGCGGTAGTTGGCTAGGTTGGTCTGGTCAAGATTAGTTATTTTTAGAAGGGCTTTGACCAGGGCACATTTCCAAGCGGGGGGGACAGTGCCAGAGAGGATAGATGAGTTTAAAAGATAAAGTATTGCGGGACAGACGGAGTTGGCGACTAATTTAAGGGACTGAGGGGGAGCTGGGTCGGAGGGTGAGCCTGAGGTTACTTTGGCCATGATTGAGTCCAGTAAGGCTGAGTCCAGCAGAGGGAATTGGCTTAGTGAAATTCGGGGTTCAACAGGCAAACCTGAAATGTGGGGAGCTGGATGTTCGCACTGGGAAGCTGGGAAGGACAGATAAATATTTTGAATTTTCTGTTGAAAGAATTCCGCCAGGTTGTTACAACGCGTAAGTGCCCCTTCTAAGGTTAGTTGTTTTTGGGGCATGTTGGAGAGAGTTTTCGCGATTTGAAAAATTACTTTGGGGCAGTTGGCGGCTGCGTTGATTTTCTCCTCATAGAAGGATGCTTGGGCAGCATTAATTTCCGATTTGTAACGTCTGATTGACTTTCTGTACTCAAGCTTTCTAGATTCAGAGTAATTGTATCTCCACCTACGCTCTAGTCTTCTACATTCTTGTTTTGATTCTCTTAGCTTAGGGGAGAACCACGGGGCCGATTTCAGTCTGCATTTCTTGAGGGTGGGTCTTTTGGGGAGGACTGAGTCAAGGGAGCTGGTAATCCAATGGTTGAACTTGTCATTTGCGAGTGTGGAATTGAGATCAGTAGCTGGTCTAGAGGCTTCGAGAACTGACATCCATTGGTCAGTGGGGAGTTTGGGCCAATTCCGCTCCAGGACCGGGATGGCGTTGGAGGAGGGGAGGGGAGGCTGGACTGCCCAGGTGAGGGGAACCAGGTAGTGGTCTGACCACGGGAGAGGCTGTGGGGTACCTACGCTGAGTTCAAGTAGGTTGCTGAAGACCGGGTCGAGAAGGTGGCCTTTGACATGCATAGGGGAGGGGACTTTCTGCGTGAGCTGAAGTGCAGATAAGTTTGAGACCAGTTCCTTGGCTGCGTTGTCGTGAGGGTCATCTATATGAAAGTTGAGGTCCCCAGGTACAGTAAAATTGGAAGGGGCGAAGGCCAAGTTGGCAAGCGAAGTGGGAAGGGCCGTGAGAAATGCGCCAGGGGCGCCGGGCGTACGGTAAATTAATAGGCCCGAGAATGTACTCGTTGGAGAGAACTCCAAGGAGAAGACCAGGCTCCCGCAGTCTGATAAAGGTCATTGGTGATGCGACAATTATAAATGTCTTTGTACACCACTGCTATGCCTCCCCCTCTACCGATCTTGCGATCCGCTCTCACTATTGAGTAACCTGGGGGAAGGGTTTGAATGATGATGGGGTCAGCTTCAGCATGGAGCCACGTCTCGGTTATGAAAATGGCGTCCATTTTTTGTTTTTCCAGGATTAGGGCGAGTTCAGTTGTATGTTTAGGGAGTGATCTGCAGTTCAGGAGGAACATCCTGAGAGGGGGTGGGGGGGGTCGCAGGAATCGTGGTTTTGTTAGATGGTTGGAGGGCAAAGTTGCAATGGAAGCAGCAAAATTGTCCATTGGTGGAGTTCAGTGAGTGCTTGCAGTTTGGGTTTACCTCCTTTCTAAGTGAATGTAGTTCTTGGGGGCTATAAGCTATGATGTCACAGGCAAAACGTGCAGGGGTTGTGGCCCCTGGACCCGACCGGGCGCAGACGGGCTGCGCGGAGGATCAGGCATCGGTGAAATAGGGAGAGAGCTCCGCCCCCTCCGGTCTCCTGGCCGGAAGCGGGGTGGGGCGAGAAAGGTGCCGACTACTCCCTCCACTCAAGCGGGTAAAACCCGTGGTGGACCGGGGAGCGGATCGTGCAGAAAAGTAGGAGAAGTGAATTTAAAATGCGGCAGCACAGAGATAAGTACAGTTTTTAAAATAATGAGCAAGTAACGTTCAGCACGCTAGCACACTAAGCTTCTCTAACAGCTTGTGCACGTCTGCGGCGCAGAGGATCAGAAGTTAAAATGCGGCAGCACAAAGATTAAGTACAATTTTAAAAACAGTGAGCAAATTACATTCAGCGCGCTAGCACACTAGGCTTCTCTGACAGGTTGTGCGCGTCCGCTGCGCCGAGGATCAGGCATCGGTGAAATAGGGAGAGAGCTCCGCCCCCTCCGGTCTCCTGGCCGGAAGCGGGGTGGGGCGAGAAAGGTGCCGACTACTCCATCCACTCAAGCGGGTAAAACCCGCGGTGGACCGGGGAGCGGATCGTGCAGAAAAGTAGGAGAAGTGAATTTAAAATGCGGCAGCACAGAGATAAGTACAGTTTTTAAAATAATGAAAATTCCAAAGTCCCTGGCAAAGGATAGAAACATTTATCCAAACCTCACCCACCTTAGATTCCACCTCCTCTCTGGAGTCCTATCCCCCTGTCGCACGGGGAGCTGGGGCGAAATCTGCATCCCTTGGGGCAGTGGAGGTAAATCTGTCCATCTTTGTTTGCATCTGCGCAGGCGGCTTATCCCATCCCATGGTCAAAGGGAGTCGTCCTGCACCAGGCACAGGCACTGTAAGGCTCTAAAAGACCCAAGTTGTCTGACCCAACTCGGCTCATATAGTTAATTGCGGATCATTCAGCCACCACCAAAGGTCCTCTGGCCCCTCAAAGTGATAGCCGTAGGCTCCAAGCTGAACCAGAGTCCACCCCGTTTGTCACCAACCAGCAATGAAGCGTCAACAAGTCTTGGCCCACTTGCCCCAACAGGTGCAGCACGAGCAGCCCTGACCCCAGCTCCCATCCTGCACCAACCGGGCACCTCTCCCGCAGCACCCAAGTCTATCTCCTCTGGGGGGAGGGTGGGTGTGACTCGCCGCCAGGGAAGGTACACTCTACAGATCACCAGTGGGGCCCACTTTTCCTCAGGAGTAGAATGAGCAGCCAAGGCCAGGGGACCTTAGCCCCCATTGATCTTAGATGTCTGATCCCTCAAGCCAGACACCATTTGAGAGTCTTAATGGAGGGGGGGGGGCATCTCATCCATGCCACCACCACCAAGGGGAGTGCACTTCACACCTCCAATATCTGGGCTCCCTATCCACGGCAGAGTCACTCCTCAGGGGCTTAATGAAGGGAGGGAGTTATCCACTCGTCGTGGCCCCATGAGTCCAGCCGCAGCTAGCTCCATCTGTCCCAGCTCCTCTGGACATCTGGGGCTACAACGCCCAATCTTCCCGGCTCCCGGGAGGTGGCCACCACTGCAAAGTCAAGCCCAAGGGAAGGAAGGGGCCCAATTCCCGGCTCATGCAGTCTGCGAGGTATTCTGCTTCCCTCACTGCTGGGAGTCCGGTCGTCGCCTGACACACGCCGCGGCCGTCCGGCTCCCGCTGGCTCCAACAAGGGCACAAACGCCACACCCGGCCCTCACAGGGACCTGTCTGTCATGTCCTGGCGCCCGCTTAGGTGTTTCTGCGGCGCCGATCCGAACACCCCAGGCCGCCCTCTTTGGCATTTCGTCCTCCATGCTGCTCCCAGGTCAAACAGGGAGGCAATAGTCGGGCCTCCAGGCCCCCGCCATACTGACAAGCAGTCTCAGGCCCCCATCTTCGGAAGGCCGCCCCCCTTTTCAGGTGCTTCGCGCTGCACCTGGGCAGCCAATTTTCAGCCCTCCTTGCCCCTGACACACTGGCACAGATCCCGGTCTGGGGTGACCCCAGTCCGGATCGGAGGCCGAGATTGTCGAAGGAGGCCAAGCGCAGCACTAAACTGTGACCGCCATCTTGGCTGCTTGCTCTCGTCGTCCTTTTAATCAACCTACCCACTTGTTTTACCAACAGTCCATCCATCAAAGTCCTTACCGATTGATGACATCCATGCATTTTAAGATGTACTGCTGAGACGGGTGGCAAAACTGAACATTCCTGCTGAGTTCTGCAAACATCAATCTCTATTATAATGGAGCCACTGCCAGTTTGTTCAGTGACTAAGTCTCTTCTACCCTTTTTACTTGTGTTTGCGGACTTAGTGCCTGCAAAGTTCATTTTTCAGTCTGCAAACAAAATTGTAACACTAAGGATTCTCAAGACGTATAGGATACCAGAGTAGAACCCAGTTTTGTTATGATTAGAACCTAAGCCGGATTCTGTTATCATGAGGATGTGAGAAAGAAGCATGCTTCTGCAACAGAGACTGCTGTCCTCCCAGAGACAGAAGGCTAATGCATTGATGCAGAAGGAAGAAAGGTCTGTGGCACATCAGCAACTGCTCTCAAAACTGTCAGTGGCTCCTCTCGCCTAGGAAGGTATGATGGAGTTCTTTGGAAGACTGCATAATTTTTCCGATCTTCCCAGAGGATGAAAGTGGACTTGTGTTCCTTGTATACTGGCATGGCACCTCTCTGAGACGTTCCTCGTGACTCCACTTAACGTCTTTCAAGCCAGATACACAGTTGAAGATTGTGAATCTTCCTTACACTGGGTTGGTCTTTTTTTGGCTGCTTTCCGACATAGAAATGCTACTGATGATCAATGATGCAGAACTCCCTAAAGCAGCGGAGTTTGAGGAGAAAAGGAGATTTTACAAATCTCAGAACAAGCACCATCCAAGACCAAAGGTTTATTCCCTTCAATGGTCATTTCAACATTCGCCTCAAGGTCAACAGAAATAGTCACTATATCATTAAAGATCTTCCTGGAGCAGAGGACAGCAAAAACATCAGTTGCTCAGTTCCCCAAGAAGAACACAGCCTAATCTAAGCAATGACTGTCCCACTTGCTCTCCTCTGTGCATCACTGTGGTGAACGGGAGAGTTTAAAACCATCTGCAAGATGACTCTGGTCTCGGCCTCTGTGACACTATGAACCACATTCCAAAGTCCCTGGCAAAGGAGAGAAACATTGATCCAAACCTCACCCACCTTAGATTCCACCTCCTCTCTGGAGTCCTATCCCCCTGTCGCACGGAGAGCTGGGGCGAAATCTGCATCCCTTGGGGCCGTGGAGGTAAATCTGTCCATCTTTGTTTGATTCCCAGTGAGCAGTTCTCATTACCAAAACAGTGTTACCATTCGCTCTGAAATCAGTGCCTCATACTTTTCTGAGGTACATGGTGGTGATATCTTCCGGATGTCAGCTAAATGGGGCAGATTGCTACCATATGGTATGGGATTTCCTGACTCACTCCATACTGAGAATCAGTGATGGCCCTTATGAATGCGACTACTGGCCGTAACCTTCAGAAGTCTCCAGCCGTTTGCCTTCTGGGACTGTTTCCCCAACCTCATACTAAAGCCATCACCTCAAATTTGCAAACCTCGTATTCATTTTAGCCCCTAACGTATCTCTATGTTCTGGAAATCTCCTATAGACCCTCCACTACTAGGATGGAGACAAGAACTTTCTAGGTGGGTAGAATGTGAGGGGGCCTATATGACACCTGAGGTGCAGAAGGGGTGGCGCAGCCCTGAGCACACAAAAGCGTGGGGTCAGATGTGGTATGACTGTCCATTGATAACTTCTTATTGCTGCCTACTTTCCGTCCCGGATGAGGATTCTTCTGATGAGGATTGCGCCACTACCCCATCCCCCCCGACAAGGCTTCATGCCACATACACACCACACAGTAATCTGTGCTGAGTACACTACACCGTGAAAACTGCCTTCTTGCCCGTACACTGCACTGTCCCCTCACCTGCCTTTCTATCACATTAGTACAGCTAATAGGCCCTCTCCAGGGAATTAGCAGTCCTTGCTCGCCATGTTGGGTTTAATGTTTGTTTATTTTTATTTACTTTCCTCCTGCAATTGTTCCTTTTACACTGTTGGAATCAATTAAGTTACTGGTTTGGACAGATAAAGGATGTAATGTTACTTGCTTGTATGTATATTATTTCAATCACTCCCACAACTATTTGGACATATGTACCTTGTTACTGTATGATCTACAATAATTTCTATAGCATCTTGAGCTGGTGCCACTATTCATTGTCTTTCACTGTGACTGTATACAGAATATGGAAAATGCTAATAGTTTGTAAAATAAATGGTGGTGGCATCTTTTATTTGCAGACTATAAAAGGCTCATATGAAAGAGAAGACCTTTTAAGACTTCAGTGCTACCATTACTCTTCAAAGAATGGGCTTTCATGTCAGTTTTCAAAATCTTTTCAACGGACCTGGTCCATTGACAATTATCTAGGGACAACTTCAAATACATGTCAGTAGAAATGTGTCCTTCAGAGGAGAGAATATCTACTATTGTTTAGAAATGTTTTCAAATTTAGAACACTCCTTTTCAGACTGATCATCAAATGTCTTCATTCCCAGGGGCAGTTATGCCCTGCATTTTCTTTGTCCCAAATCCAAGCTTGCACCTGAGGGCTGTCCAACAATGCCTGTAAAGATCAGGGGTCTCAATGAAGGATCGCTGGGAGGACAGGCTGCTCCTGTGTATACGGGCAAAGCAGTCTGCAGTGTGGTGGTGTTGAAAAGTCCAGTCTTTTGAATGGAGTCACGTTATATAAAAGCTATTGATCTCAAATAATTTAATAGTGACAGATGCTTCTCTAACTGTCTGGGGAGCCCACTTTCAGATCTCAACAATGCAAGGCTTGTTGTTAGACGAGAAAAGTCTCTAACATATCATTGTACTAGAGCTAAGACCAATCAATGTACCTCTCAAATCTTTCCACTCTTTGACAACAAACAGGATTCCAAACCAGACAATGCGCTACATTGAGAGATGAGTCACTATATCCAGGATATGTTTGAGTACTTGGTAGGTGCACGAGATCAAGCCTCTTATGCCATCGTAAGCTCTAATCAATTTCTCAAAGATGATATAGGACAGCGTAGCTCCCTGTGTGTTCGAGGATTGGAGGTCCCAGTGGAGTAGTTGACAATATTGTAGTCACGTTGATTAGGGAACTTTAAAGTCTACTTTGCAGTCCCTTCAGCAGCGCAGCAGTCCTTCTTCCTGGCAGAGTCTTCACAGGTTCAGAAGTGTACTGAAGTGGTGGTGTTTGAGGTCCAGTACTTCTACCCAATGGTGCCTTTAAAATGGGGGAGACTTCAAAGATAGGCATTTGAAGTCCACATAGTCTTCACCCTGGCTCCAGACTCACTACAGAGGAGTATGCAGCCCTTTGTGTGGGGACAGGTCACAGCCTCTTCATGTGTAAGTGAGGCTGGGTCCAGCTCCTCACTCCCATCCTTCCAGGATGGCCCATCACGTCACACCTAAGCTCCCATTGTGTGTGGCTATCTAGGGGGAATACACAAAGCCCAACTGTCACCCACCCCAGACGTGATCAGAGACAGGCAGCAAGCACCAAATGGCTAACTTCTAAAAGGGGCATTCTCAGAATTTCAATTTTGCATGTCTTTGGGAAGAGGGTCCTGGGGCCACATGTACAAACCCTTTTGCCGGTCGTAAACGCCCGGTTCGCAGAATTGGCCCATTTATAAACGCAAAAAGGCTTTTTGGAATGTATAAAGCCCAAGTTGCGATTCAGTAGCTTGTTACCGAGTCGCAATTTGGGTTTTGCGATTCGGTATTAGGAAGAGGTGTGTTAAGGACGCCCCTTCCTAATAGTGACTCGCCACGCCATGTACAAATGTTTTGCGACCCAAATGCCGTCGCAAAATATTCGCATTTTACTACCTACTTCAAGTAGGTGGTAACCCAGTCGTAAACATGGAGGGGTCCCCAGGGGACCCCTTCCCTTTCTGAATGGTTGCGAAAACTTTTTTAAAGCAGGCAGTGGTCCCAGGGACCACTGCCTACTCTAAAAAAAAAAAAAAACTGAAACATTTCATTTTTCTTTTGAAATGCATTGTTTTCCTTTAAGGAAAACAAGCTACATTTAAAAAATACAAAAAAGTTGTTTTATTTAAAAGCAAACACAGGCATGATGGTCTGCTGTCCCCAAGAGGCCACCATCCCTGTGGTTTTAGCACTTCCCAATGGGTTGCGAATTGCGACCTTCTTCATGAATATTAATGAGGTAGGTCAATTGCGACCCACTGGTAATCACAAATGAATCTCAGAAGAGTTTCATACATTTTAAATAGCGATTTCCTAATTGCGATTCACAGGAAATCTCATTTAGGAACTCGCTATTTCAAAGTTTTGTACACGTGTCCCCTAGAGCGTGGTGTCAGCGGAATGCGTGTGACTGTAGCCTATGTAGCTACCTGCCATATATTCCTGACAGACACATGCTTGAAAAATGCCACAGAGGCATTCGTAACCCTAGCTGAGTGTGCATTTACACCAGATGGAGTTTTGTACTCAATGTAGGTTACAACATGTGGGATGTCCATTGCCGATATTATGCATTTGGCGTTAGTGGCTTCAGCAGGTACTCAGCTGGCATCTTTGGCACCAAATGTCTCAGACCGTTGGCCGGTTGAACACAGATCCCTGTTTATTAAAATTGAAAGTGTGCAGTGCCCTTCTCAAGTGGAGCTAGACCTCCTAATCTAAGGAGGCATGCAGACTTGAATAAAGAGTTCTCCCTTTTCACATGAACTTTCCAACGGCTTGTTTGGGATGAAGAAAGAGTTGCTGCAAAAAACTATTTTGCACCTGAGAAACATCATGGGAGGCTTTGAAGTTCCATAGTTTAGAAGGTCTTTTAATCCCCTCACTGATGAACTAGTCAACACTATGGCATTTTTCTATGTAAGGAGTGCTCTGTTACAGAACTCCATTGGCTATAAAGGTCTGCACGTAAACCTGTTAAAAACTATAATGAGGCTTCAGAGGACCATTGTGAAATGATCATGTTTCTTTAGGGCTTTGAAGCTTGTCCCGGTAGGAACCTGTGGTCACGAAGTAAGCCTTTCAGGTCTCCAAATGCACATGTCTGTCAGATGGTATGAAAATAAAAAGTTTTCATCAGTCATTTACAGAGGTTCTAGTGGAGGATTTTGGGTTAAGCTGCCAGTACTTTCCGTTTCTCTGAGGAGAATTTCTCATGAACCATGTGCTAAAGCTGAGTAGTGAGAGAAAGGGGTATAGCACACTCCCTCCCTGCCTAGACTGGAAGTTCCTTCCTTTGTTGGAGCCAGATTTGGTTGTCTGTAATAGGTGATGTCAACTGGATTACCGAACATAGGAGGTCCAGCTTGAACACGTTGGAAACTGTGCACTCTGACCTCTCACTGATGTCCTGGAGTGTGATTGGAATTAGAGACATTAGGGAAGACAAAAACTTTCCCATATAGTCCTTTGGCTGGGCCACCGGGAACCGGGTCCCATGACCATCTAAAAAGCGAACTGATTATGCTTGACATTGAGATGAGTTGGAAAGATGTTGACCTATAGCCTCAAAGATGGGTCTGAGCTTCTTCGAGGATTTTCCACGCATGGGATAAGTTGAGAAAAAAAGCAAATTAGGCAGCCTATGTAGTTTGATAAACCTACACAGGCTGTCTGATCTGGTGCCAGAGCAACACAAAAAATCCTCTTTGAACTTATTAAAAGAAAAAGGAGAAATAACCCTGAAGTTTCACTTGATCAAGGATTACACTAGTATACAATCAGTGCCAAGGGACCCCTTATGGGTAGGGTGTATTTTACTTCTATTTTAGAATTTGGTCAGTCTCACTGGTGATTCCCGACTTGGAGGCATAGAAAAATCACGTAGCCTGTGTTTTACCTCCAGAAAGGATTGTCAACAGCGCTGTACTGCTAGGGCATAGTTCGGGAACAGCATCACTTTTGTATCATCAGCCTGAATGTGTCCCGCCTTCCTTGCTGCCTACAGGATAGTAGCAAAACCAAAGGGGATGATGGACGGAGTGTTGAATATTGCAAGCACTCACCCCCAGTCAACTGATCTGGGTTTAATCCATCATCATTCTTTAGCTCACTCCGCCACCCCAGTTCAGACATGGCCATATGCAAATCAGTCTGACCCTGTGCCTCATGGGAACAGTCCAGCCCGAACTGCCAAGCCATGTCTTTCCTGGACCGGAAACAAGCATCCTGGGACCGGTTTCTGGCTTACAGCCGTCATCAGCCAGGCTATCTTGAATCCAGTGGCAAAGTGAGCAAGGGACCCACGTCTGGACATACCCTGCCAACTTAGGGCGAACATAGCAAAACCAAAGGGGATGAGCAAAAGAATGATGGATTTAACCCAGATCTCTTGACTGGGGGTGAATGTTTTGATTTGTTCTGCATTCCGTCCATCAAATGTGTGTCTTTTGCTTTCTCGCACTAAGTGCGCCGGGTATGCCTAGACGTGGGTCCCGGGCTCACTGTGCCACTGGAATCAAGCTATCCTGGCTGAAGAGGGGTGAAACCCAGAAACCGGTCCTAGGATGCTTGTTTCCGGTCCAGGGAGGTCCTGGCATGGCAGTTCGGGCTGGACTGTTCCCATGAGGCACAGGGTCAAGACTGATTTGCATATGGCCAGGTCTTAAACTGGGGTGGCATGGTGAGCAAAAGAATGATGGATTTAACCCAGATCTCTTGACTGGGGGTGAATGTTTTGATTTGTTCTGCATTCCGTCCATCAAATGTGTGTCTTTTGCCTACAGGATAGTGTCACAGTTCTTATAATTAAGAAGATTCATTAAGAGCGATCTGGGTCGTGCACCTGGTGCCATAAGGTGAACCAACACTGGTGCGCTTTCTCCACCATGAAATGTGGCAAGAGACCATGAGGCTCCACCAACTGTTGCAGCTGGATTTCCATATACATAACTGTGTCTGCTCCCTCCAAGCGCTCAGGAAGACCAACAAATTGCTCATTATTACATCACGATCTTCCTTCAAAATCTTCTGTCCTCCCTTAAATGAAAGTACCCATTCTGTGAGGCTTTGCATCTCATGTTGGTGCACTGTAGTTTTTGGAGTTAGTGTCCAGACGGTTCTCTGTTTCACCCGCAACTTTAGGGTTCTGTGATCTAAATGTAACAGTCCAATGTCAATCCCCACTGTGTCAATCTGTTAAAATTTCTACCAGTGTACTGTTCAATTTAATCTGTTTCGGATTCAACTTGTGCTGGGCGGGCTGAGGGTGCTCCAGCCCTTTGAGTATGTTGCACCCTTCATTCTCCGCGGAGTTTCCATTTGTGTTTGGTACAGACTTCATTACCTTACCCGGTAATTGTAAAGCGCGAACTAATCAGTGCCTCCCAGTCGTGCTCACTATTCGTCCACCAGGCAGTCTGCACCCGCGAGGGCTGTAACTGGGGGCCTGAACTTATGGCTCCTGGGCTGACCCTCCAACACACTGCGTCCACTGGCCTCCTGGTCAACGCTTCTTAGGCCTGGTGGGAAGGGAGAGGTGGGGGAGGTGAGGTGGGGATGGTGAGGCGCGGGGGTTGGTCCTCTGGTCACTAGATTTGTCCTCTGCAAATAACTACTCAGGTCCACGGACTGTAAGCCCCCACAAATACTGTTCAACTCGGCGCAGCTATGCATCTTCACCGGGGTAATTGGTTGCCACTCCACTCAGGCCTCGCTCTGCTATAGATAGTAATGGTGTTAATAACGTTTTTCCTCAGCCATGCGGGACTGTTGTACACATATGTGATGCATGTGCTTCTTGATTGAGGCGCTAAGGACAGCCTTACACGCTGATTTGCTAGGTTTATGCCAGGGGGTCTGCGCAGCTCAAACAAAGACGTCCGCCATCTTCTGCATCGTAGGATTTTCTTGATAGTCCTAAACATTAGAATAATTCTCTTCTGCATGTGATGATCCTTCCTAGCTATCTTGTCTATCTAGCTATCTTTCTATCTGTGTCTTATCTCTCGCTCTGTACCTCTTTCTAGTGAAGAGTCTGACATGGCCCTATGTTGTGGTACATCCATGAAAATGGTTTTCACTGGCAAGTATTTTCTAATTTTGCACTCTGTAATACCAAAATAAAACGTTGTCAAAAGTCTACCTTGCAGAACTTATGACACAACCTGCTACCTCCATGTCTATATAGTGAGAAAGTGCAGCCTGATGGCCATATGTTATAGAGGTTAAAAAAAAAAAAAAACCTCCTGTACCTTTACCACTTCAGGAGTTTCCATTACCCATGATACCTTCTACTTGCAGTTACCTTAGGCAGTTGTTTTTTCTAGCTTGTGTGAATAAAACTGTGGTTTACACACCTGTTTCTTAAGGGAAATTTATTGCAGAACTCAGTTTTCTTCTTTTGAGCAACTTCTTTTACATCTGGCAAGAGTGTAAAGCCTTTTTCATCTTAATCTGCAGTTATTTTTCATGTCAAAATGCCTTACCTTTTGTTAAGTTCCCTCCTTGTGGGATGAAGAAAGCTGCCTAAGACCCACACTTAAGTCTTTGTGGAGTGTGTCTGTTATTTTCATTCCATGAAGGAGTGTGAATTTTGTTAAAAGATGTGAAAGGACACTAAAGGGTATAGAGTGAATTGGGCTTGCAAGACCAGCTGGAATATCTGTGGACAAAGGAGGAGAAAGGACCTGAACATCACCCCCATTTCTATTCTTC
This sequence comes from Calotriton arnoldi, assembly GCA_963921515.1. NCBI lineage: Eukaryota > Metazoa > Chordata > Amphibia > Caudata > Salamandridae > Calotriton > Calotriton arnoldi. Next base: position 3,647,574 of record CAWUFW010000213.1, on the reverse strand, counting down.
CACTGGAATGTGCCAACAGCTTCAAAGTACTTCGCCCCCAGAGGAAGATCCAGCGAGAGAAAGTCAAAATTAGTGAGAAATCAAAGATTCAACATTGTCATCATCATTCTTACTGTTGGCTTTCCGGATCACCATCAAAGGCAAACATCGGCTCCAAATTCTTGTCCATCAAAACAGATTTGACTACTAGACATAATTACAGTCACCTTTCTAGAAAGTATTCAACATCAAAATATTTCAGAATCACTATACAGTCAACAGGGCCTCAAGATTTGACAGTGTTGCAATCTATTGACATTGCAATTTTCAGCTGAGCTAAGAGGCCCCTATTAAAGCCCCAATTCCACAGCTGCTCAAGAAGTATAAGACTCCAGTACAATATCCAAGTTTGACCGCAGACCAGACTGTGTTAGTCTTGTTTAACTCCTATTAAGATAAATTTACAAATTCAGTCTAAGGGTTTTAGTTAGTCACCCTGGGAAAGGAAACATCCATACTACTGAAGAAGCCTGCAATCGCACCAGTGCTGGCCACGCACAAGGGAAAGGGGATTTATTCAAGATACTTTTTGGTTCAGAAAAAAAAAGCCTGAAAAGGGAGTTCAGTTCAGTATCAGACCTATGCAAAGCGAACTAGTGGATCTAAAGGGAAACATTTTGTATGTTAGCCCTCCATCAAATTTTCTTTCACCTCAGGCAATGTGATTGGATGTGCACTGTAAAACAACAAGAGTTCTACTTCAGATTCCAGTATCATAAAAGCAAAGGAAGTGCCTGAGATTTTTAGTAGGAACATCACGCTGTGCAGTACTTAATTTTCCATTAAAATCCACTCCTCAGAGGGGGCGTGGCTAACCAGCCATCATGGCGGACGCGAGTTCGTAAAGCTCCGACAGCATCCCCCTAGTTATCCGGTATATTTATCATTTAGTAGCGCCATCACTACCGTTAATGAGCGAGCCCGAGGTGGTGAGGGGTCGCTGCCACTGCTGAAACTGCTGGGAGACAGAGACAGAAGCTGGGGGCGCCATTGGCGTTGAGCGCGGCGCTGCGGCCTATCTGAGTGGCGGCGGTGATCAGGACTGACTGCCCCTGAAGGGAGAAGTGCCCCAGAGAGGCCCACGAGGCGAGCCCACGGAGGTGTCGGTGGTTCTCCGGCCTGGCTGGCCCCTCGCTGCGGAGGCCTGAGATCGCCCTTTGCTGTGGGGAACGCTACGGCCTGCCTGGGGGGCCGCTGCGCGACGCCGTGGGTAGGGACCGACTGCGCCTGAGAGAGGGAGCGTGGCGCTGCGGCCTACCTGTGTGGCGGCGGTGATCGGACCCGACTGCCCCTGAAGGGAGAGGTGCCCCGGTGAGGCCCAAGAGGCGAGCCCACGGAGGTGGCGGTGATTCTCTGACCTGGCTGGCCCCTCGCTGCGGAGGCCTGAGATCGCCCTTTGCTGTGGGGAGCGCTGCGGCCTACCCGGGAGACTGCTGCGCGACGTTGGAGGTAAGGACCGGCTGCGCCTGAGAAAGGGTGCGCGGCGCTGCGGCCTACCTGTGTGGCAGCGGTGACCAGGCCTGACTACCCCTGAAGGGAGAAGCGCATCCGGTGAGGCCCACGAGGCGAGCCTGCGGAGGCGGCGGTGGATCCCCGATCTAGCTGGCCCCTTGCTGCGGGGGCCTGCGATCGCCCTCCGAGGGGGGAGCGCTGCGGCCTACCTGGGGGGCCGCTGCAGGACGTTGGAGGTGAGGACCGGCTGCGCCTGAGAGAGGGAGCGCGCCCGGGGGGGCCTGAGAGGTGAGCCTGCTACGGACGGAGTGGTTCCCTGGCCGAGCCGGGCCCCCTGGGCTGCTGGAATTAGTGAGCGTTGAGTGCTGCGACGAGACACTTACCTGAGGTAGCGGAGGGGCGGACGACTGCGGCTGCCGCCTGACGGTCCCGGGGCCTAGCGCGCAAGAGGCAGTGTCGAGGGAGAATAGTGGGCACTGATCCCCCGGTGGCCATGAGAGCCTAACTGTTTGAGGGGCTGCAGACGGCAGGAGTCGACGCAAAGGTGCGGGGCCCTAGGCGGGAAGCTGCAGGGCATCCATGTAGTTCACGTCCTGCAAAGGCACGCCACACCGCGGCCCAGCGGTGATAGTAGGCGATAAACGGCAGCGGGTGATGCCCGGCGTGACTCCCTGAGACCCTGCTCCCCCTGGAACGAGTCCACCGGTTGGACACCCTAGACCAGACTGTCACACCCTAGCCCTGGAGCACGGGCGGCGGAGGAGAGGCCTTGAGCGATTGCGGCGAGGGGAGACGAACAGACTGGAGCCCCGGGCCGTGGCGGTGAGCCGGAGTGGCCTGTAACTGGTGCGGAACGAGCGCACAGTGGATTAGCGCTGCTGTGGCGACCCACTGAAGTGGTGGCATTGCCGTGGGGACAGTGAGTTAAAACGCTGGGGCAGTGAATTGCTAAAGAAGACCCCCGGCCTAGTGACTCGCCGTGAGTTGGCACTACGGGACGGCCACAGACCTGGCTACCGAGCCCCTGAGGGAATGCTCTGAAAGCAGCAGTGCGGAACCAAAACATTCATACGGTGGAGGTGGCCCGTGGAGGTGAGGAGGCGGACACCAAACAACCAAGAAGTAATGGTCACACGAGGAGCGATACTGCACCACCTGGTGAAGTTGTAGATCACCGTCCTGCGAGAGGGAGCACGGAGGCGCATTGCTGGGGGCCTGTGAAGTGGTGGCGCTAGTGCGGAGGAGATCTCGCCCCGCAGCCCCGAGGGTGAATGCTGACAGCGCAACAGCTTGTAATGGGCCGAATGCGGGCGAAAATACAACAGGGACCACTGCGTGCGGGGGGTCGGACCCTGCCCACATACGAGAGTAGGGAGAGATGGAGCTGGCGTCCGCAGCGGTGGCCGCCAAGCTCGACTCGGTGCTAGCCGCGGTGGAGAAACTTGGGACTGCACTAGATAACACCAGGACCTCTCTGGAAGCCCGAATAGATAAGGTAACGTCGGACTTCACGCTTTTACATGCTGACCATCGGAAACTGGCCGAGAGGGTGACCGCTCACGACCAGACACTCACAGAACTCCAGCCCGTCACCCGAAGTCATGCGGCGGCGCTACAGGACATGATCGACCGAGTGCACTCCTTGGAGGATAGAGTCAAAGACGCGGAGGGACGCTCTCGCCGCAACAATGTACGCGTAGTGGGCCTACCGGAGGGGGAAGAAGGGAGAAACCCGGAACAGTATACCGAGCACTGGCTAAAGGAACTGATGCCCCCGGGAACGTTGTCGCCCCAGTTCGTGGTGGAGAGGGCGCACCGCGTACCGACACTGAAACCACAACCGGGCGCCAGACCTCGCCCGTTCCTTTTAAGACTTCTCAATTACCGGGACAGGGATGCGGTGCTACGCGAAACCCGGAAGCTGGGCGACCTCAAAGTGAGCGGCAGCCAAGTGATGATGTTCCCTGACTACACTGCCCTTGTGCAGCGCCGCAGAAGCAACTACATGGCGGTAAAGCGCCAACTCCGGGAACTGGAGTTACCCTACTCCCTCCTGTTCCCAGCTCGACTGCGAGTGGTTGCAAAAGGAGAGACCCGCTTCTTTGACTCCCCGGCAGAGACGTGGGGCTGGCTGGAGGAGACGGGCCTCTGGACAGGAAAACGACCCTCTGGCCAAGACGAGGGCAGACCCACAGGCAGAAGACCGAGACGACGGAACAAGCGCGGGACGCCGCGCTATGCCAGGGCAGGGACGGCAGCCCAGAGTCCGGAAAAAAGCAGAATGGAATGACGAGGCGTCCTGGACGCGGTTGCGACCCTTGGAGCGCCGCACAGTAAGGAGCGCCGAGGAACAGGTAGACGCGACTCTTCGGCGGCCAGTGGCGCATCGTCTCCATCCACGGTGATGTCGGAGGATCTCTGCATGCCGGCAGTGACCCCGCAGACTGCTGATGGTATCATCTGATGAGGGGCCGAGACACTGGACTTTGTTGAGGGGTGCCCACGCAAGTACAATGTCGTTTTTGGGTCATAATGTCTTCATGGGGCGATAATGATGGTGAGGGGCATAGGAGAGGCGGTGGGCATTGTACATGCATTGGGGGCTAACCAGATGGCCGTCCACGGCATAGTTGGCTGTGACGCATACTTGCACACAATGATATGGCAGAGAAGTGGTGGTGGTCGATCCCCGCCTATGACTGGCTTGATTTGCTGCCCTGGACAATTATTTCGATGGCGCTCTCTCTGCATGTGACAAGGGGGTAGCTACTGAGGAGCGATGCTTAGATACACGACCCCACCAGGCAGTATACTGAACTAGTTCATACTTGCAGGCTATTGCAAAGTTTGGACGGACATCCTCAAGTGGTTGTAGATGGCTTTACCGCGTTTTTATGCATTTTTGGCAGCATATATATATGTGGAATTTTCGGTGTGGATTTTTGTAAAAATCTTCTTGTTGAGTCATTGATCCAGCCCATGTCTACATCATTAGATAAAATAGAAACCAATAACACCATATATTCCTTTGTAGGATCATTATCCAGAATGGATATATATATGCTGCCAAAAATGCATAAAAACGCGGTAAAGCCACCGTTTCGTCCTATAGTGGCCGGTTGTGGATCCATTCACGAACCGATTGGACAGTATTTGGATTACCATCTACAACCACTTGTACAATCATGGGGGACCTATGTAAAGGATTCAACGCATTGCTTGAGGCAATTAGAAGACATTCGCCATTATTTTGAAGAGGAAATTCTACTTTGCACCATAGATGTCGTAGCTCTATACACCTCTATTCCCCATGATGAGGGGTTAGAAGCAGTTGAGTGGAGATTACTTCACAACCCCACAGAAGATGGGAACAAAGTATTTCTATTGCAGTTACTTCATTTTTCGCTCTACCACAGCTACTTTTCTTGGCAAGATACATTTTTTCTACAATGCACTGGAACCTCGATGGGTTTTCCGGGCGCCCCTTCGTATGCCAATACGTACATGGCATACTTTGAAGACTCTCATATACTACACAAAGAAGTATGGCGCACCAATCTTGTAGCATACATGCGCTACATTGATGACATTTTAGTGATCTGGAAAGGGAATCGTCAAACACTTGAAGAGAGCATTAAGGAACTCAACTCTTGCAATGCACGGATTCAATTTACATTTAACATTCATCCTAATAAAATTAATTTTCTGAACATTGAGATTCTAAAAACTGATACAGGATTACAAACAACTGTGTACAGAAAATCCACTGATATGAACAATGCGCTACACTATACAAGTGCACATCCTATTTCCTTGAAAAAACATTTGCCGGTTTCTCAATTAATCAGAATTAAAAGAATCTCATCGCTGAATGAAAATACAGAGACTTTGGTTGAGGAGCAGATACTCAGATACAAAAAGAGAGGTTACCCTCCTGAAATACTACAATCGGCCAAAGAAGTGGTAGCTCAGAAGAAAAGAGAAGAGTTACTACAATCAACAGTTAAGAAGAGTAACACCCGAGAGGTGTTTGTGATTAAACATTCTGAGCAAGCCCGACAGATTAAAAAGATCGTTTTGAAAAGGTGGGAAATTTTGGAAAATGAAGTGGATCTTAAGCCAGTATTATTGGGCAGACCCATGTTCGCCCATATTCGTTCAAAAAATCTTAAAGAATTGCTAAAACCAGCACGCACACCCATCACCGTTGAACACAAGGGAATGAGAAAATGTTGGAACTGTGGCCAATGCGGCAATGTAATTCTAGGTAACTCATTTGCACATCCAAAGACAGGTAAAAAGATTGCACTTAAACACACATCGGACTGTAATACAGAGGGAGTGATTTATGCAATTCAATGTCCTTGTGGACTGATTTACGTAGGGAGGACCTCGCGTAAGGTCAAAACGAGAATCATTGAACATAAAAGTATGATTCGCAATCGTAATTGTAATTCATGTTTGGCCGCACACTGGGTTAACACACCGCATACAATCCCTCAGATCAGATTCACTATCTTGGAAAAAATAGGCACTACTCCTGGAACAGATTTTAATAATCTGTTGGCACGCAGGGAAACATTTTGGATAAAAAATCTAGGGACCATTATTCCGGGTGGTCTTAATGATCATTATGAATTGCTGTGTTTCTTATAATCCTTATATGTATCTCTTATGTAAAGATTTTGCACTTACGAACTGATTGGTTGTCCAACTTTTATTATTCCTGATTCTGATTTTTACATTTTGCATCTGTTCACTTCTCCTCTTTTTCTCTTCCTGTTTTGCTATTTTTGGCAAACAATTTCGTTAGATAAGGTGGTATTTCACGTTATTTTATCGTTTATTTTTCTTTTTTGTTTTTTTCGCATTTGATCGCGCATAGCACATAAGTGTTTCGTGGTTACATGGTTGTTTGGTTGAGCATTGATTGAGTATTCACCTAGACTTTGTTCGTTGGATTAAGTAGGCTGTTGCATAAAGTTGTATTGGTCTTGAAAAACCGCGATACCATTTCACATAAATTTCAGCGTCAAACGTGTTGACGTGTTGCACGTCTTTTAGCGGTCACGTGTCTTCACAGTGGAATACGTTTTTCGAGCTAAATTGGTGAGTGTGTTACGGGCGGAGTAATTCGTTTTACTATTTTCTTTTTCTGTTCTACAGACAGCTTATATAGATTTTGTTTTCGGCAGACTCGGTTTATTGCAGTTTGGCCTCCTGGTAAGGATACGCTGTTTTACACTTGTTACGGGGTGTATACACACATGGGCTTTTATCTTTTTTGTAACTTTCACTCTCTGTTTTTCTCAGACCTGGTATTCCACCTTGACTCTGATGGCGGTAAGACCGTTAACTTTATAGTGATTCCAATCTGGTTGTACTGCCTAGGTTTACGCATGGAATGTAGACTCACGAAGTATATTTTTTTAAATTGCAGATACAGTGTGTTGTGTTCGTATTTGAGGTACTTATGTGTTTTAGTTACTAGATATATTGTACCACTGGTGAGTGTTGCCACCGGCATGTTACACAGTCACGCATTAGATCAGCATTGGGCGTTTGTTTCATGGTGACACATAGGTGATTTATGAATAATATTCTCTGAGAGCACGTTTTATAGCACTTATTTTTTCACTTACCCCTATCCTTCTCTTGTTGGAAACGGTCTTTTCGAGTGCAAACTCTCTCTACCCTGCTATGTTTGAACATTTGACTCGGTTCTGAATATACAGCATTGATATTGTTGTTCTTGTTTTTTCTGTAGTTCCTAATGGAGGATGCCAATCGTAATATATGATGTGTACTGCTATAACTTCCTAGAGACTAATTTGTACCCCTGAAGAAGGGTTTTCAACCCGAAATGCATTGGGTCACTTTTGAACGTTTGGTTATGAGATGTATCAAGCCACTCGGTCGTTTGATGTAAACAATGTGATAAATATTTAAATTCTGATTCCGTTCATCATAAATAACTGTTTGTGTACAATATTTATGAGCACTTATGTTTCAATATAAAACATTATTCTTGGAACCTCGCACATGAACTGTTGCGATTATTCTTGTAATTATTTGTTTCTAAATGTTGATAACTCATTGAAGCCACAGGGACACTAGCTGTGCACTGCGCAGGATCGGATTTTTCCGTGTCCTTTCATTGTCACACATCCCTGTGTGCCATGCCCACAACCACTGCCTGTGGAATAGGTAGGTCACTCCTGTGAGGTGTGGCGCGGCCGACACCGGAGCACGGGGCTCGTGGGTTAATCCCTGGTTCCGGCAGCAGCTCAGCCCAGCACCATGTGACTCTGGGCAATAGCTCCCTCAATCTTCCCGACGGCCCCCAGTGCCTTGAGACCCTTAGGGGTGATAAGTTTGCGCTTTACAAATACCGGGTTATACTCTAGCAGGCCTCACAGCCCTAATACCACAGGTGAGGGCATAGCTGCACAAGCAATATGCCCGTACAGTGTCCAAGTCCATTCTTAGACATGTAAGTGCAGTGAAGCTATATTGAGTACATGGGCTGGGAATTTGTCATTACGAACTCCACATCTCCATGATGGCTTTACTGAGTACTGAGCAGTTTGGTATCAAACTTCTTAGCACAATAAACCCACACTGATGCCAGTGTTGAATTTATTGTAAAATGCACTCAGTGGGCATCTTAGAGATGCCCCCAGAAAAAGGACCAACTCCCTCATGTCCAGCTGACTGGTCTGCACCAGTCAGACACCCAGACATGTTTCTGACCCCCTGAGGTGGGAGCCCTTGCGCTCTCGTGGGTCAGGGTCAAAGGCTGCTTGGGGTGGAGGTGCTTCACACCTACCCCCAAGGAGGAACAGCATTCAGGGCGGTAAGCGTCAAAGGCTTCCTGCCCTTTGATATGCTAGCCAGGGCCTTTCCAGCTAGTGAAATGCCCGCCCCCTGACCAGATCTCCAGAGGACAGCGGCCCTGTCCAGAAAACTCCAACTTCAGCGTCTCTGGATCGAGGCAGATCCGCGACCTCTGCCCACTCTTCACCTGATGCCCCGGCCCAAGTCTGAGTGGCTCACCGGCCCAGTTAAGTCTCCCCAGCGATCCGGACCTCGACTCCACCGGTGGCTGACCATTCCTGGACTTAGTCTCTACTCAAAGGGTCTCCCTGACCTCAACCAGCTCCAGTTAAGAAAATCTGACACCAAAAGGCACCCCTGCATCCTCAGCCTCCCGACCTTGGGGAGCCCAGCCGACGGTGCCCAGACTTTCCCCAACATCCCAACTCACCTGTCCAGCCAGTGGTCACCCTCATCCAGCCTCCTGTCCCGATCCTGCAGCCTCTTTGTGTGACCGAGATCCTCCATTCATCTGCATTGGGCACCCGAAGCGGATTTGCACCCTGCACCCGGCCGCCACTGTGCCACTGGTGGTGTAGCTCTGATGCACCCTTGTGGCCCCCCCTACTTGCCTAAACCCCCGAGGCCTGTGACCTGAAACCGCAGGTACCTACCTGTAGTCTGCACCATGTTCAGTGCCCCCAGTCTCCATTGACTAACAATGGGCTCAGTGACCTTTACACCTGGCCGCCCCAGTGCCGCTGGTGGTGCGGCACCTACCTTAAACTGAACCTTGCCCAGTATTGGTCTAAACCCCTGAAGACTGAAAGAGTAAGTTGTGTACTAATCAGTTAATGCATATATCTGAAAGAGACTGTAGTTATAGATTCCTTACCTTCGAATTCCCCCAGGCGTCAGACTGGATCCGGAGAATTTTTTTCTTAGCCGTACTCCTGCGCGTCAGTAGGCGGCGTCGGTCGACTCCGCGTTCGTCGCCGGCGTCGTGGTCGCTGGTCGGTGTGTACTTAGATGCCACCCCTGCGCGCTGACATCAGTTCTTTTTTTCCGCGCCAGCCAGCGCAGATCTGGAGAGAGCGTGCCCCTTAGTCTCTTTTTGACTAACACTTTTTCGACTTTTGTCAACATCTTTTTCGAGTCTTTCGACTCCTGGTGCATGAGGGATGTCCCATCGTCGGACCGGCTTCAAGCCTTGTGACTCCTGTCACAAGCTGATGTCTGTCACGGATCCGCACCTCCTGTGTCTCTGGTGCCTGGAGCGCGACCACGACCCGAAGTCGTGCTCCGTCTGTCAGGCGATGAACCCTAAGTCTTTGCGGGAGCGGTCCCGAAAGCTTCTGGAGGCCCGGCAGTCGGCTCCATGCCACCCGAGGTCCCGGTCGAGGGGAAGGTTGCGGGACCGGTCATGGAGCCATCACTACTTGTCATCGAAGTCTTCGCACTCACCAGGTAAGTCGAAGCACAAGAAGAAGGCAAAGAAGCATCGTCACTCTTCGCCTTCTCCCCGTCCATCGGCTGGCGCGACGCGGGACCCGGAGCGTCGTCGCTCTCCAGCTACACCTTAGGAGCCCGCTTCTGGGACGACTCCGTGCTTGCCTTCCTTTCCAGGAGCCGGAGCGTCCCCAGCCCAGCTTCGAGCTTTCTATGAAGTGCTTCACGGCATCTTTGGGCAGCCCGACTCTGCTGGCGTGCCTTCGGGCCCTGCGTAGTCAGCTGGGGGCCCTGGGCCTTCGAGGCCGGCCGCTTCGGCTCCGGAGTGCCCCTGAGGATCCAGGCCTGGATCCGGATCGGTGCCGGTCGACCTTACGGTACCTTCCCCGGCACCGATTCCAGTGGCAACGCCCCGACGCCGGTTGTGCCCCCAATCGTCATCAACCCCAGCCTCACTCCTGACTTGGACACAGAGCCGGACTGGCGTCGACCGGTACTTTTCTACCACTGTTCCGCCCTGACTAGCAGCCAGATGAAGGTGAGGAGGACTGGGAGGGGTCTGTTGACCCTCTAGCAGACCATATTGAAGAGCCGGACTGGAGAGAGGAGTTGGGTGATGCCAGTGGTCTGGATGCCTCTCCAGACCTTGATATGCTTTCTCCCCCTTCTGTGGCTACGGAGGAGGGAGCCTCCTATGCTGTGGTGTTGCGCAGGGCGGCTGAGGCCTTGGGCCTTGAGCTTCCTACGGTGACAGTCTCTGACTGAGGTGCTTCAGCCGGCAGCAGTATCTTCGAAGCCCCTGCTGCCTTTCAATGAGGCCCTCACTGACTTCCTTCTGGGCACTTGATCCAAGCCCAGCACAGGTGCTCTTGGGACAGGATGATTGCCCGACGCCACCGCCTGGCCCCGGGCGACCCAGTTTTCTTCTCCCAACACCCTTACCTGAGAGCTTGGTGGTCCAAGCTTCATCCTCCAAAGGAAGCGCATTCCCTACAGCTCCCCAAGATAGGGAATCCAAAAAGCTGGACCATCTTGGGAAGAAGATGTTTTCTTCCGCCAGCTTAGGACTGCGGTCGGTGAACACCGCATGTCTCTTGGGCCGTTACGCACACACGGTGTGGGAGCGACCCCTGACCTTGACTGGTAGGTCGCTCCCCCACCACACAGCTCCGTCTGTGTGCCCTGCTGCTGCCCCTGATTGTGCTCGTTTTTTCCTTTCTGTGCCCCTTGCTGCCCCTGATTTTGCTCGTTTTTCCTTCCTGTGCCCCCTTGCTGCCCCTGATTGTGCTCGTTTTTTCCTTTCTGTGCCCCCTTGCTGCCCCTGATTGTGATCGTTTTTTCCTTTCTGTGCCCCCTTGCTGCCCCTGATTGTGATCGTTTTTCCTTTCTGTGCCCCCTTGCTGCCCCTGATTGTGCTCGTTTTTTCCTTTCTGTGCCCCCTTGCTGCCCCTGATTGTGATCGTTTTTCCTTTCTGTGCCCCCTTGCTGCCCCTGATTGTGCTCGTTTTTTCCTTTCTGTGCCCCCTTGCTGCCCCTGATTGTGCTCGTTTTTTCCTTTCTGTGCCCCCTTGCTGCCCCTGATTGTGCTCGTTTTTTCCTTTATGTGCCCCCTTGCTGCCCCTGATTGTGATCGTTTTTTCCTTTCTGTGCCCCCTTGCTGCCCCTGATTGTGCTCGTTTTTTCCTTTCTGTGCCCCCTTGCTGCCCCTGATTGTGATCGTTTTTTCCTTTCTGTGCCCCCTTGCTGCCCCTGATTGTGATCGTTTTTTCCTTTCTGTGCCCCCTTGCTGCCCCTGATTGTGATCGTTTTTTCCTTTCTGTGCCCCCTTGCTGCCCCTGATTGTGATCGTTTTTCCTTTCTGTGCCCCCTTGCTGCCCCTGATTGTGATCGTTTTTTCCTTTCTGTGCCCCCTTGCTGCCCCTGATTGTGATCGTTTTTCCTTTCTGTGCCCCCTTGCTGCCCCTGATTGTGATCGTTTTTTCCTTTCTGTGCCCCCTTGCTGCCCCTGATTGTGATCGTTTTTTCCTTTCTGTGCCCCCTTGCTGCCCCTGATTGTGATCGTTTTTTCCTTTCTGTGCCCCCTTGCTGCCCCTGATTGTGATCGTTTTTTCCTTTCTGTGCCCCCTTGCTGCCCCTGATTGTGATCGGTTTTTCCTTTCTGTGCCTGTTTCCCGCCGCTGCGCCCCTGCGGCCCCGCCCCCTCACTGCCCATTCGCTGCCCCATTCCCTGCTCCTCCCTCCCACCTCCCCATTTATGGCGGCCGCGCCGAAGGCGCGCCTAAGGCACGCCCGTCTGCGCCCGTCCGCGCCGTGGCCGCGCCCAGCGCCAGACCCCCTGGTCCGGGCATCCCCCGCGCCCGCCACAGCAACAGACGCCGATACGACGCCAGCACCCTCCACGCACTCAACCCCGGAAAAGATCACGCCTGCTACCAGGCCACCCCGAAGCGCACCCAAGGGCCCTTCACCTGCCGGAACTGCAGCTTCGCCAGCACCCGCCCTGCCAAACCACCGCCCAGGAAAGAACCCAACTACCTCAGATGCATCCTCCTCAACACCCGCTCCGCCCGCAAACACGCCATCGAACTCTGGGACCTTCTCGACTCAACCTCCCCAGACGTCGCATTCCTGACGGAGACCTGGCTGAATCCCGCTTCAGCCCCCGACATCGCCATTGCCATCCCGGACGGATACAAGATCACCCGCAGGGACCGCACCAACGGAGTCGGAGGAGGCATCGCCATCGTCCACAGGAACACCCTCAGAGTCTCAACCAACACCGACGACACCCTCAGCACCGCCGAACACATGCACTTCCAGATCCACACCGATCCCAACACCACCCTCAGAGGAACCCTCATCTACAGACCCCCCGGAGCCCGACCACAGTTCAGCGATTCCATCTCTGACTTCGTCAGCACACACGCCATCGCCTCCACGGACTACATCCTCCTCGGGGACCTGAACTTCCACCTCGAGAACAACAAGGACACCAACTCCACCACCCTGATCGACAACCTCGCCACCCTCGGACTCAGACAGCTCGTGACTACACCCACCCACGCCGCCGGCCACACGCTAGACTCCATCTTTTCCGCAAGCCCACACGTCTCCTTCAACCACACCTCCGAACCCCACTGGACTGACCACCACTGCATCCACTTCACCTACAGGAAGCCCACCACGCACCACCGCACCGAACAAATGCCTCGCCGCTGCTGGAGCAGAGTCACGGAAGACCAGCTAACCACAACCCTCGCCCTGAGCCCACCCGCCGAACCCTCCGACCCCGACACCGCCGCCCGCAACCTCACAGTGGATCGACGACTGCGCCAACACCCTCGCCCCGCTCAAGAATCCGCCCAACAGCCACACCAGCAAGAAAGCCACCTGGTTCACCGAAGACCTCCAGGCCTCCAAACGAACATGCCGAAAACTGGAGAAGATCTGGCTCCACGAACGGACAGCGGACAGCTACGCCGCCCACAAGAGCGCCACCCGCAATCACCATCACCTCATCAGATCCGCCAAAAGGGCCTCACTCAAAGACCGCCTAGACAACAACGCACACAACAGCAAAGAGCTCTTCAACATCGTGAAGGAACTCTCCAACCCCAACCCCAGCTCCAACACCAACGACATCCAGCCGTCGCAAGACCTGTGCGACTCACTGGCCACCTCCTTCCACCGCAAAATCGCCGACATCCACGACAGCTTCAACACCACGACCGCCCGGCAACCACCGAGACCACTGCCCCCACAACCACCAACCGCCTGCTCTCCTGGACCAACATCAACGACGAGGACACCAGCGAGATCATGAACACCATCCACTCCGGTTCACCGCTAGACCCGTGCCCTCACCACATCTTCAACAAAGCCAGTACAGCCATCGCGCCCCATCTCCGGAAAATAATCAACATCTCCTTCGAGACAGCAACCTTCCCGGAAAGCTGGAAGCACGTCGAGATCACCGCCTTACTCAAGAAACCCAAGGCAGACCCCAAGGACCTCAAGAACTTCCGACCCATCTCTCTGCTCCCGTTCCCCGCGAAGGTCACCGAGAAAATCGTCAACAAACAACTGACCCGCTACCTCGAGGAGAACAACATCCTGGACCCTTCCCAGTCCGGCTTCCGCAGCAACCACAGCACCGAAACCGCCCTCATCGCCGCCACCGATGACATCAGGACCCTGCTAGACAACGGAGAAACAGCAGCCCTCATCCTCCTGGACCTATCAGCCGCCTTCGACACGGTCTGCCACCACACACTACGAACACCCCTTCACGATGCCGGGATCCAAGAGAAGGCCCTGGACTGGACCACATCCTTCCTTTCCGGCAGAACACAAAGCGTCCGCCTCGCCCCTTCCGATCCAAGGCCACCAAGATCATCTGCGGCGTACCCCAAGGCTCCTCCCTCAGCCCAACGCTGTTCAACATCTACATGGCACCCCTCGCCCACGTCGCCCGACAGCACAACCTCAACATCATCTCCTACGCCGACGACACCCAGCTGATCCTCTCCCTCACCAAAGACCCTCACACCGCCAAAGCCCACCTCCACGAAGGAATGAAGGCCGTCGCCGAATGGATGAGGACCAGCCGCCTGAAGCTGAACTCGGACAAGACGGAGGTCCTCATCCTTGGTTCCAACCCTTCAGCCTGGGACGACTCCTGGTGGCCAACATCACTGGGAACAGCCCCGCCACCCACCGACCACGTACGCAACCTAGGGGTCATCCTCGACCCCACCCTCTCCATGACTAAGCAGGTCAACGCCGTTTCCTCATCCTGCTTCAACATCCTCCGAATGCTCCGCAGGATCTTCAAGTGGATCCCCACCGAAACAAGAAAAACAGTCACCCAGGCCCTCGTCACCAGCAGGCTGGACTACGGAAACGCCCTCTACGCAGGAACGACGGCTAAGCTCCTGAGACGGCTGCAACGCATCCAGAACGCCTCTGCACGTCTTATCCTCGACATCCCCCGACGCAGCCACATCACACCCCACCTGAGAGACCTGCACTGGCTCCCTGTCAACAAGAGGATAACCTTCAAGCTCCTCACCCATGCACACAAAGCACTCCACAACTCCGGACCAGCCTACCTCAACAGACGACTCAGCTTCTACACCCCCACCCGCCAGCTCCGCTCGACCAGCCTCGCCCTCGCCACAGTCCCCCGCATCCGGAAAACGACCGCCGGCGGCAGATCCTTCTCCCATCTCGCCGCCAAGACCTGGAACACCCTCCCCACCAACCTCCGACAGACCCAAGACCTACTGGCCTTCAGAAGACTCCTCAAGACCTGTCTCTTCGATCAGTAGCAGCACCACCCCCCTCTTCCCCCAGCGCCTTGAGACCCTCGCAGGTATGTAGTGCGCTTTATAAGTGACATGATTGATTGATTGATTGATTGATTGGGACATGGTTGCACAAGTGCTGCCACAGTGCCCGGAGGAGGCCCGGGCCGTGCTCACCCGAGCTGTTGCTGAGGGTCGAGACTCAGCAAAGTTCACCATCCGGTGTGGGCTGGATACCGCCGACTCGCTGGGCAGAACGGTTTCCACGTCGGTAGCCCTGAGGCGCTATGCCTGGCTGAGGACCTCTGGCGATGTCCAATCTACCCTTTTGGACATGCCTTTTGATGGCCGTCACCTGTTTGGTGACAAGGCGGACAACGCGCTTGTGTTTTTCAAGGATTAAAGGGCTACGTCCAGATCCTTGGTCCTTGCAGCATCTTCTTGCCCCATGCAGTCTGCCTTTTGCCCCTTTCGTGGCTACGGAAGGGGTGCCCCACCACGTTCCACCCAGAGCCACAGGCCAGCGCAAGCTGCCCAGCCTCTGCGGGGACGTGGGACCCAGCGTCGTGGGTCTGGGGGCCATAGGGCGGGCCAGTCCACCAATGCCCCCCCTGCATTAGCCTCCAAACCCTCCTAGTCCGACCTATCAGGGCCACCAGTTGCCAGTGGGCGGCAGGACCCGCCTTCACCTCCCCCACTGGCACAACATCACGTCGGACAGGTGTGTTTTGCAGATAGTCCGAAGGGGCAACTCCCTCCCCTTCGAGACTTCTCCTCCCTCCATGCCGCCAGCATTCCATCACATGTCGGAGGATCATTACGGCTCTCTTGGCCAAGGGGGCTATCAAACGCATCCCTGTGCCAGAAGTAGGTCGTGGTTGCTACTCCCACTACTTCTTGGTACCTAAGAAGGACAAAGGCCTGCGTCCTATCTTAGACCTCAGGGACGTCGACTGCTTCCTCCGGAAGGAGAAGTTCAAAATGCTAACCTTGGCTCAGGTCTTGTCTGCCCTCGACCCTGGAGACTGGATGGTAGCGTTGAACTTGCAGGACGCTTATTTTCACATCCCCTTCTTGCCTGCCCACCGGCATCACCTACGGTTCACGATAGGCCACGAGCACTTTCAGTTTACCATGCTCCCCTTTGGCCTTACCATCACCCCTCGGGTGTTAACGACGACTGGCTGTTGAAGGCGGGCTCGCACCAGGCTGTCGTGTCCCACCTCCAGACTACGGCGGACCTCCTGCATTCGCTGGGGTTTACAGTCAACGTGCCGAAGTCGCACCTGATTCCCTCCCAGAAGCTCCTTTTCATCGGAGCGGTTCTGGACACAGCGCAGTTTCGGGACTATCCTCCCGAGCAGCGAGTCCGGGATATTCGGGCTATGATACCGATGTTTCAGCCTCTATCCTGGATTTTGGTGAGAATGACCCTGAGGCTGCTGGGCCTCATGGCCTCCTGCATCCTGCTGGTGGATCATGCCAGATGGCTTATGCAGGTTCTGCAGTGGGACCTGAAGTTCCAGTGGGCGCAGCATCAGGGGAATCTTTCAGATGTCGTCCAGATCTCGGAGGGGAGGTGGCTCACAAACCAGGATTGGGTCAACGGCAGATCCCTCTCCCTTCCCCAACCAGAGTTCACAGTGGTGACAGATGCATCACTCCTGGGATGGGGCGGCCACCTGGGAGCGGCGGAGATCAGAGGCCTCTGGTCTCCGGCGGAGTCCAGGCTCCACATCAATCTAATGGAGCTCCAGGTGATTCGTCTGGCACTGAAGCCATTCCTTACTTCTGTCAAAGGAGGAGTAGTGCAGGTGTTCACAGACTACACCACCGCCATGTGGTACTGCAACAAACAGGGCGGGTGGGCTGTGGACCCTATGTCAAGAGGCCCTTCGCCTTTGGACATGGCTGGAACATCAGGGTATATTCCTGGTGGTTCAACACCTGGCAGGTTCCCTAAACGCCAGGGAGGACAAACTCAGCCGCCTTTGCATGATGGATCACGAATGGCGTCTTCACTCGGAGGTGGTGCAAGGTCTCTTTCAGCAGTGGGGAGAGCCTTGGTTAGATCTATTCACCACCGAAGAGAACGCGCAATGTCAGCAGTTCTGTGCATTGGAGTTTACAAGGCGGCACTCGCTCGGCGGCGCCTTTCGTCGCGAGTGGAATTGCGGCCTCCTGTGCGCCTTTCCGCCTGTACCACTTCTGCCCAGAGTGCTGAAGAAGATCAAGCGCAACCGGGCCCAACTCATTCTTGTGGCTCCAGACTGGGCACGAAGAGTCTTGTACCCTGAGCTCTTGAGCATGGCCATCGATCCTCCAATCAGACTGCCTCTTCCGGAGTATCTTCTGTCGAAGCAGCAGAGGACGGTCCTCCACCTGAGCCTGTCCATCCTCGACCTCCTTGCGTGGCGATTGAGCGGCGACAGCTGACAGCTTTCCACCTTACTCCCGGAGTCTGTAACGTTATCTTAGCAGCCAGGCGTCCCTCCACCAAAACGGTATACGCCTGTAGATGGAACAAATTTGTGGCATGGTGCACAGGAAAGGCTGTGGATCTCCTCTCTGCCCCTCTTTCAGAGGTTCTCCTCTTCCTTCTTTTTTTGACCCAGCAGGGCTCTGCTCTGGGCACTCTTAAGGGCCATCTTTCAGCCATTTCGGCCTTTCTTTGCCTTCCTGATCAGCCTTCTCTTTTCAAGTCCCCGATTGTTAACAGGTTTCTGAAGGGCATTACTCATCTCTTTCCTCCTTCTCCTTTCGTAATGCCCCAGTGGGACTTGAACCTTGTGCTCACTTATCTTATGTGTGCTCCCTTTGAGCCACTACATAACTGTCCTCTTCGTTTCCTTACTTTGAAGACTGCTTTCTTGCTTGCCAAGGGTGAATGAGCTTCAGGCTTTATCTTCCAAACCTCCCTTTCTTGCTGTCCATCCGGACAAAGTAGTCCTCCGTACTAGGCCTTCCTTTCTGCCCAAAGTGGTTACTTCCTTCCACATAGGTCAGATCATCACATTGCCCACCTTCTTCCCGCCTCCGCACCCTTCCAAAGAGGAGGAGAGACTTCACTGTCTGTACCCAAAGCGTACGCTGTCTTTCTACCTTGACCGCACAAAAGACTTCCAGGTGGACGATCAACTCTTCGTGGGTTATGTGGGCACTAAGAAAGGTTGGGCAGTGCAAAAACGTACCATCTCTCGGTGGGTTGTCCTATGCATTAAGATCTGCTATTCTTTGGTTAAATAGGAACCTCCAGTGGGACTGCACGCTCACTCTACCAGGGCGACGGCAGCCACTACTGCTTTGGGATGTAGAGTTCCCTTACTTGACATTTGTCAGGTGGCCACGTGGGCATCCTTGCACACGTTCACCAAGCATTACTGCTTGGACAGCCAAGTCCGGAGAGACAGCTTTTTCGGCCGTTCTGTTCTCCAGGACTTCCTGGTGTGAACTTAGTTTGCAGACCCACCTCCGGGTTGGCATTGCTGGGGTATCTATTTTAAGGTAAGGAATCTAGAACTACAGTCTCTTTGAGATGAACAAGTTACTTACCTTCGGTAATGATGTATCTGTAAGAGACATATGTAGTTATAGTTTCCTTACCGCCCCACCCATCTTCCCCATTCTGCGAACTAACTTCTAGGGATAGGGACTCCCTTCTAGGGCCCTAGTTTTGTGCACCAGTGGTCAGTGTCTTGCATTGCTCTGCGCTTCTGGCGTGGCAAGTCGTGGCAGAACTGACGTCAGCGCGTAGGGGCGGCGTCTAAGTACACACCGCAACGTCATCCCAACGACCAGGACACCGACGATGAACGCGGAGTCGACCGACGCCACCTACCGACGCGCAGGGGTACTGCTAAGAATTTTTTTTACCGGATCCAGTCTGACGCCTGGGGGTAATTCTCAGGTAAGGAATCTATAACTAAATGTCTCTTACAGATCATTACCGAAGGTAAGTAACTTGTTCAACTGTTTTCCTTCCACAGGATTGCATTGCATTCTCATCCTATTGCACTGAATTTCTATCTATTGGCAATGCTGACCTTTGCTATTGTTGATTGACATCCTGAAAGTATCTCTATACTCCTGTAAAGTAATTCTATTGCTTTTGCAAAACAATACACACTGTATTTGAAAAGTATTTCTAGTCTTAAAAACTGTTACTTACCTTCAACTGTGTTCTTCTTGGTTCTAAAATAAAATAATAAAGTAACTTTTTATACAAAACAATTGGTCTTGGATTCAGTCTTTGAGTGTGTGTGATAATTTCTTGCCTGAGTGTGTACAACAAATGCTTAACACAGCCCTCTGATAAGCCTAACTGCTCGACCACACTAGCACAAATAGAGCTTATAGTCTTATCTACTTAAGCCTCTGCAAGCCTCTGGGGATCCACTGGACTCTGTGCACACTATACCTCACTTTGGTATAGTATATACAGAGCCAGCTTCCTACAGCCATCAACACGTCCCAGTCTACCAGAAAGTTTCAAAGTGGATCTTTTTCTACCTGATGCTGCGGCCCATCAAGCTGATTTAACCGTATTTGTCATATCGCTTATTCGGTGCGGACTGACGGATGAAGAAAAGACAGTTCCTCTATGGTCTGGAATTCATGCCCTGATCTCCCAGAATACCGTCCCAGTGAAGAAGGTTGAGATTTTACCAGTAATACCATCTCCAGTCACAAACTATGCAACAGTATACACAGCTCTAAAAAATTTCCAAAATGTGCGTGCTCAGCTTGAGGTCCAGCCTAACCTGCCATTTTGCTGCAATTAAGGTGTTTTGCATATTGTCGCTGTCATTTTTATGAGCAATCCAGTAGAATTTGATGAGCTTTATCCAATGATGGGTGTTTTCCGCATGACAAAAGCTGCGCTGCAGGAAGTTATCTCAGTGGATTTGGCATAGACAATGCACTTATTGAGACTGAAATCTTTGGAAGCAAAACTGTCCAATCAGTTTTGGGGGAACTCATTATGTTGGTTCTTTACAAGGTATGCTCATATATGAGGCTATAGAAACCTTGTGTTAGAATGCTTTCTGGAACAAGAATGACAAATTAGGTTTTGCATATATTTCATAAGTGAACAAGGCACAGGGTGCACTTCATTCAAAAGACATAATACAAAGTCAGACAATGTTCAATACTCTCAGTTCAAAATCAGACAACTTGAAAACCAAATTTGTAGAGTTTGTCAAAGAATGTGAAGAAAAATCTGAACTCTGCAAGGACTGGGGAAATGTTTTACACATGATAGCTCTAGTAAAAACGTGGTACATACTAATTGGGAAGGTGATTGTGAGCTGCATGTGAAGACCGTGGAGTCACTGATTACTGTGTTTGGTGAATTCAACTGCATAAACTACCTGAGATATGGGTCCTGGTAGTTGGCAAGAGTGGAGAAGTTACAGGTGGAAAAACCATACCCCTACAGAAAATTCATCCTAAGGCATTTTGTGGTGAAAGACAGAGAGGGAAGGGTCAATGCTGTGGCTCTAGATATGAAACTGGAACCAACGATCTTGAGATCACAGGGAATTGTTGTTCAGACACGTTAAAGTGAATATGTTGCTCAGTGGCAGCTAGCTTACCATGAAATCCTTTCTATTTGCAATGTTTTCAGAGAGACAACAAATTCAAAATAATGGCCCATCTTGAATTGTTCCTCACCACGAAGTTGTGGGAAAGAGAGGAGAACGTTTTAATAAACATGTTGACAGCCTTCTTCATTTCATGCAACAGCAAGGAAACCCCTTTGAAATTACTGAGCCTGTGCGACTTCACAACTTCATGACCAAACAATATGTGGATAATTATATAAAGAGACATCTTCTAGATGTCCTGGAACATGAATCGAAACTATACGCGAAACTGAAGCAGGAGAGATTTGTATTGAAAGAGAAAAAGCTGTTTGACATAATCACTAAAGCTAAACTTTCACACTTTAATTGCCATAGTATAAGTTTTGGCCAACCAGACACTACAAAACAGGTTACAAAAAACAACTTTCGCAAGCACATAGAGAGATGGCTGTAGCAAAAGAAAGGGGTTCATTTATCAAGGACATTCTGTCACAGGATCTTCTTCCAACAAACTCATTATTTGATGGAGATGCTTCAACCAAACGTGTGAAGCACAAACTTGTACAAGAGTTCGAAAAAAACCTTTCACCTGAAGAATTTCAAATCGGACAGGTTTCCTCATCGAAAACTGCTGTTGTTGTGGACTATGTCACAATTGCGAATGGTCAAGGCTTCATCCATGCAAAACTTCAGAGATGTAATTCAGACTGTTCTACAGATATCAAAGTCAGTGGGCACCTTGCAAGAACTGCACATTGTCTTTGACAGTTATCTTGAACTAGCTGTCAAAGAATGTGAGAAAATCAGACGAATGTCTACAATTGGAACAATTAACCTTGCCTGAATCAAAAATTCGACACCTATACCTGTGCAACTTGATAAATTCTGGTCATCAACATCAAACAAGATGAACTTTAGAGATGTTAACTAGCCAGAACATTGCTGATGCTTTATTAAACTCGGATTTCCAATTTTTGCAAGTGGAATGATTGTCAATGAGGAGTAGGTGCCTGCAGAGAGAGATTCAAAATAACAGGCCATATTGTTCAAGAACTTAACAGCAAATTGGAGGAAACTGACCTTGTTGTGCTAAAATGTTGAGTGGGCTGTTCGAAATGGTTCCAATCGAGTCATTGTACTGTCAAATGACACAGATGTTATTATTGTGCTACTTAGATTTGTTGCAATGTTCATAAGTCAAGGATTGTCAAGTAAGGGATATGTTATGGAACAGCCGAGAAAAGAGACTTCCACTGAACATGTTTAGAAGGTGTGGCCCTAGTAGAGATTCTAGTCATTTATATAGGTCTTCTGGGATCCCATTAGGATCTGTAGTTCTCCCACTTTCCAAGTGTTTAATTGCCTCTACTTCCCCACTAGAAACATTCTGACCCTGTACAACTCCGTATAATAGATAGTGAATGTTTGTGCAGTTTCCACATTTTTTGTATTTCTATCTCCATTCTCTTTTAGTATTTCTCCCACCTATTGTGGCTCTTTTTTGATGCATCATAGACATTCAAGTGTGCGCCCAGCCTCGTCATCCACCTCTTATAGCCGTCTTTGCCTATATTGTAAATATTCAGATTTAGACTGCCACACTTACCGCTTCATTGAGTCCAAGCGGCAGTAGAGTGTCGTGGCTCAGGTGAACTCACTCCATGGTTCTCTCAACCCTGCATAGCAGTGCCAGACTCCAGCCTCTATACAGATTCATCTTACTGGTTCTGCTTGACTCGCTGCACTCTCTGCTCCAGTGTGCTGCTCGAAGGCGTGCCAACCCTTTTCCAGCCCTGGAGTCACTTCTCTGTGCATAATCTACTAGGCCGCACCTCATCTCTCAGTAAGGGGCCATTAACACACCGATTTGGGCCCATAGTGTGGTCTTGCAGTCGTTGTTAGAATGTTTGCAGCTTGCTTAATCTGCATTTCATATTACTACAGTGCTAATTTATACACGTCGCTGGGATTCTGATGGATTATAGTTGAATTGGCCAGTGCTCTAGTTAGTTACATCCACAATGTTGCTTGGTTTCTCCCCCCCACCCTCACTGGTTCTTGAATGTAAATGTGTTCTTATACATATGACATAAAACCGCATTTGCGAACCCCCCTCCCAAAGCAGTACCCTCCTAAGCCTGGCAGGCAAAACAGTCCAGTGACTGGGCACAGCCTTCTGAAGTCTAACTAGCCTTGGTATAGTGCTTTGCAATAATAATAGCTATAAATAGTTTCAGTACACCTGTATACCTGTTGAAGTAGATATTAAGGTTCAAGGGTGTGCATCTAAAGAACCATATGTCAAGATATGTTTTGTGCCAGAATTTCCCTGGTCTGGGGCCCCCCTGACTATGGGCCCTGGTACAGCGAGGATAAACCTAGAGATAGTGTACCTTCTGGGGTACGGAGTGGAGACAGGTTTGGCTAGAAATATGCAGTCTGTGATTATGGACCCAGGGAAGTCTCCTGCAGTTACCTCTTTAAATCCTGATGCTACATGGTGAAGTCAAGGTAATCTTCAAGACATTTGCAAGCAACTGGGAGGTGGGCAGTCATCCTAGGAGACTCGCGCTCAACTGTAGCAGAAGCCAACTGGTATTGTATTGGGCCCCACATTGCAGCAGATGGTGTTAATAGATCCCCGGGTTGCTAGCTTATGAAAACCTTGTGCCCTGGATCTGGGGAGTACCATTCCTCCTCTCACAGAAACTCAGGATCTCTGTCAGCTTGGTGCAAGACCTCATCTACATGCGTGTACTTAGTACCTTCATGAAAAGCTGAATCCAATATCTAAACCAGAAGCAGCCGTCTTTTCCTTGCAGAGACCGGTCACAACAATAGATGGGAACTACTTCAGAATGAATCAGATTTTAATGGACTTTTCAGCAACAAACCAACATTTGCTTACACTAGAGGCAAGAATCTCCAAGAATTGATTTCAAGCCCGCGTATACTGACAGACAACACACAATATAAGGGCACGTTGAAATGTTTTAATTGCATCCATTGCAATAACATTGTAACAGGGGATACTTTAACCCACCCAAGCTCTGGTAAAAACATAAAATTAAAACATTCCTCTGATTGTAATGCCACAAATGTTATCTATTGTTTAAAATGCCTATGTGGCAAAGCTTATGTAGGAAAAACACAACGTAAGCTCAAAGTAAGACTAACTGAACATAAAAGCACAATACGTACACAAAGTAAAACATCCAGTGTAGCTGTACATTGGCATGAGGCCAAACACACCATTTCCCAACTACGATGTCAAATTATTGAATTAGTTCAGCTAAGTGAAGGGGTTGACAATCGGAAAAAACTCCTGCAACGTGAAGTCTTTTGGATTAATTTTTTAGAATCTCAAGCTCCGAAAGGACTCAATGACAGGGTGGATATGAGTTGCTTTCTATAAAGTTGTTTGTCATTTGTATTTCAATATGTATTTATGAATAACATGCCTTCCTGCAAAGTGTGTGCTTCTAGGATCTATTTATTATAGGAATCACTTCTTGTTTACTTTTTCTCTTTTCACCTTCACGTTTTTATTCACCATCTCTTGATAAAACTAACACAACCAACCATTGGTGTTTTGAGTTCTGCTGGATTTTCTCTTCTCCTTTTTCTTTTACTTATTCTTCATTAGCACTATTCGATATGCCCGTTTTCTAGTTTTAGTTACTTTTCTCTGACATCACATTTTTTCCTTCCGCCATCTTGCCGTTATGTTCACTTTGCGTTATGGCAAACATTCCGCCTACGCTGGTTTTTTTACGAACATTGTTCATTCCGCATTCTTGCTTTTCTGCCTTAGGCATCTCTTTATTTTGGTTTTTAGCACACAATTACGTTTCCCTAGCTCCTTCACAACAGTTCAACCGGCATTTTTCGCAGTCCGCTTTCTATGAGGACTGTTGATCTATAGGCACGTATTTATCCTGCGCCTTCATACAGCCTGCATTGATGTATGGAGGACACCACGTTCGTTGCTTTTCGGTAAGATTAGGGCATTTTGCCATACGTCGTGTTTACTTTCGTGATAGGCAATTTTGTAGGTTCCTAGTAATTGGAGTCTCATTCACTTTTACAGCGCACATTTTTGATGTTTATGATGACCGCATCCTGCCTTTACACAAGATATTCCAGTCGTTTATTTACTTGAGGATTCTTTGGGTCAAACCATCAGGAATAGAGGTGAGCGCTAGTTCACATTTCACTTCTGTCTATGACGTTCCACCGTCACAGACTTTTCATCCTGTCTTTCTTCTTTTTTCTTTTCTTAGAAACTGAATTTTCGCAACAAACAGGGTTACTTAGAGATATTTTAAGGTGAGCCATTAGTCCATGAGGCTTTTCTACTCTAGACCCATGGTTCTCTTCACTTTTTTCTTCATCATAATCCACTTTTAATGTTTTTCATCTATTATTAGATATTGTAGGCATTTCTTGTAACCACATGGTGCTGGGATCTTTTTCCTTCGATCTTTTTCCTTCGATCTTTTTTCTTTCGTTTTTCCCTTTCGTCTATTACTTATTATGACTTTGCACAACGCACATTTGGAGGTCTCTGGTTATTGACATTCCTTTCTTCTTTCAGTATTTTTTGTTATGATTTTTTCGTAACCGCATTTAAAGCTGGGTTAATCTCACACTATCCTGATTGCGCACTAGGCATACGTTGGGGATTGTATATTCTCCATGTATAAATGATTACATTTTACAGTGTATATAATTTGCTTGATTACAGACCAGCCCCTGAGGAAGGGACCATTAAGTCCCGAAATGCATTGGGCTTGTCATCAGGTCTTGTCATCAATGGGAAGTCAGCAGCAACTCCCATAGAATTTGTAATTTGAAATTTTGTGTTTTGTGTAAACTTTTGATTTGAACTGAAACCATGCTTCATGTACAACATGTACTGTTATTGATATTAAGTTGATACTAAGTGTAATCTGTTTATTTAAGCTCACTAATTAATGTTGTGATCAATACAGAAAACGCTACGTATATCATGATCTTATGAGTTTATTCATTTTGTATTATACAACACATTTGGTAAAGAATGACAAAATGTTTTTAGGACTGTAGGTTCGCAGTGAATTGTGCTCACCACAATTAGGACGTGGTTCCTGTTAGTTTTTCTTTCACATTTGCATGTGCTGTCAACACAAGCGGTTGTGAAGCACCAATTGTTAAAAAAGGTTACTTTCTTGAAATAGTATCAGGGAGTGCCCCTCCAACCCACACACTATTAAGATATGTTTTGTGCCAGAATTTCCCTGGTCTGGGGCCCCCCTGACTATGGGCCCTGGAACAGCGAGGATAAACCTAGAGATAGTGTACCTTCTGAGGTACGGAGTGGAGACAGGTTTGGCTAGAAATATGCAGTCTGTGATTATGGACCCAGGGAAGTCTCCTGCAGTTACCTCTTTAAATCCTGATGCTACATGGTGAAGTCAAGGTAATCTTCAAGACAGTTGCAAGCAACTGGGAGGTGGACAGTCATCCTAGGAGACTCGCGCTCAACTGTAGCAGAAGCCAACTGGTATTGTATTGGGCCCCACATTGCAGCAGATGGTGTTAATAGATCCCCGGGTTTCTAGCTTATGAAAACCTTGTGCCCTGGATCTGGGGAGTACCATTCCTCCTCTCACAGAAACTCAGGATCTCTGTCAGCTTGGTGCAAGACCTCATCTACATGCGGGTACTTAGTACCTTCATGAAAAGCTGAATCCAATATCTAAACCAGAAGCAGCCGTCTTTTCCTTGCAGAGACCGGTCACAACATTGTTTTCTCTTGAGTCTGTGTTCCAGTCTTGATCCCTTCCTGACAGGGGAGATGAGGATTAGCAGAGACCTACCCCATGATAATTTACAAGTGACGCTAGTGTGCTGCTCCACCCTGGATGATGGAACAATGTTGAACAGGATACTGGTCAAAAGGCCCTGTATATGTTGTCAATCTTGATCAAAAGAATCATCTGCAACCTTTGAATTGTGCAGGAGCCTTTCAGACTCAGAGGTTGATGACCACTACGTGATTTCAGTGCGTTGAATGCCCAGACAAGAGGTCAGATTTTTCAGAGATGCAAATTTTGACAGTAATTGTGGAGGGGGTGCTACCACTCTGTCAGTAACACTGTGGCTACTTTAAACTCCTGGATGGGGACATCTTTCCCAACCAGAGGAACAAATGTACTAGGGTGGTGGAAATGGGTGGAGCGGGGCTGGTCGGGGGATGAAATGGGAACACACAGGCTTCCAGGTTAAAAGTGATCAGTCATTGTTTGAAAGCGACACACACTTAGATTCAAATGGTCCCATCCATGCACTCAGTTAGACCTGCACACTGTCCATTTTCATACAAAAACATGTGCCCACCCTCTGTCTCTCATAGTCCAGGTAGAAAGAGCAACCGCATTATCTAAAATAGGTGTGCATTTTGGTTGCCTCCTCTACCTCAGAGCCACGAAATGGGGTCTCTTGGTCAGGAAACCCAATGAGAACCTTCATTGCCCTTGCATGTTTACTAAAAACTCACTGTGGAGAGAAAGGACAGTTCACAGAAAAATAACAGAGAACAGTGCCCTGCAGGGGACATTGTCACAGCAGTAGGGTATGTGAATGTATGTCAACTATTAGTATCAATTTGGAAGTAGACTCCCAATAATGAAAGATCAGTGATGGAGGTACATTGATATAAAGAGATTTGTCTTATGTTACACACTTATTAATGTAATGAAGCCTGGATTAGCAACAAAATCTACTGCTACCAAGTTTAGTATTATAGCCAATAGAACTCACATCCATTATCTAGTCTGAATCGTCTGGGTATTCCTTCAGAAATTGCACTCTACTGGCCTATCCTGACCTATGCACTGCTGGGGTGGTTGCTAGGAACAGTACCTTTTGCGTCTTTTGTACTGATCAGGAACGTTAGTTATAATGAAACAATATAAAAATGCCTATAGGTATTTGTTTATATTAGTACCCTAATTGTTGTTTTTTAAACACTGGTGTTGAGGCTATATTTCAGGACTAAGTTAGTGTAGGAACATCCATATGAAAACAAAGGCAGCAAATGTATTCTCATATGGCAATATCTAAGATCCGCATTAGCGGAAAGCATGATTGTTGCAGCCATTTGATCCAGTATTCTGGCTACTGTGGTTAGTTATTCTACTGGTTTTAAAATACTTGGAAATATGATTTTACAGGGGTGCCGCTGATTAAGGTGATGTTCTTTCCTCTGTTGGATCACTGATGCACTGCGCAGGAA
Organism: Calotriton arnoldi; assembly: GCA_963921515.1. NCBI lineage: Eukaryota > Metazoa > Chordata > Amphibia > Caudata > Salamandridae > Calotriton > Calotriton arnoldi. The sequence goes on along the minus strand of CAWUFW010000213.1, from coordinate 3,619,645 downwards.
ATGATATCACATTCACTTCACCACTTCTATTTCCTATATCCTTAAATTGAGAAAATAAAGCCACTACACAACCTAGACACCCTTCTATATACAATTAAAATAGTTCTCAAGTGCCCGATGGTTTCTGCCCATTGTACTATAAGACATTTTGTCAGAACTTAGCCCCCTTGTTGATCTGGCTGTTTAACTCACTCCATGACACAGGTTGCCTACCCGATTCCGAGGCATTCATCTCGGTAATCCTTAAGCCACACAAAGACCCTTTGGACTGCGGATCATACCGCCCCATCTCGTTGGTCAACAGGGACTCGAAAATATTCACGATCATCCTGGCTGCGCTCCTCAATCCCCTCATTGCGGGTCTAATGGACCCAGACCAAGCTGGGTTTATCCCATCGAGGCACTGCGGCGACAACACAAAGCGCCTCATACACCTCACGGATCTTAGAAATCGATCTCAGAAAGAGGCCCTACTATCATCTGTCGACGCAGAATACGCGTTCGACAGGGTCCACTGGTTGTTTCTGTTCCGCACGCTGTGCCGGTTTGGATTTGGCGACAGGTTTATAGCGTGGATACATGGCATCTACAGTGCCCTGAGGGCGACACTCTGGGTCAACGGGTTTTTCTCCAAGCCCTTTCCCATACGCTGAGGGACAAGACAGGGTTGTCCCCTTTCCCCGTTGCTCTTTGCGCTCTACATGGAGCCACTGGCGCAAAGAATACGAGACAACCCACTGATCATGGGGATCAGGCTTGGGTTAGACACGCACACGATCAGTAATGTATGCAGATGATGTTGTCCTATCCCTGACCAATCCAGTGCCCTAGCTTACCGCATTCGTTGAGGAATTCAGAAGTTTCAGGGACGCTTCCGGGTTTACGGTCAACCTAGCAAAGTCTCAGATATTGAACCTCTCTGTTTCCTCTCCCCTGGCCGCGGCACTTTGCACACAATTCCCTTTTTCGTGGGCCGCAGACGTGATCCCTTACTTGGGTATCCTTCTGGCTCGCACGCCGGAAAAGACACTGACGGCCAACTATGGCCCCCTGGTAGAACAGACCGACAAGACATTAGCCACGTGGAGCCGTGCAGGTCTCTCGTAGACCGGGCGCATCGCCGCAGTCAAGATACTATACGTGTTTCAGACCATTCACACCGTCCCCTTCGATCCTACAGAATCTTCAGCGCGCCATCAATCGCTTCGTATGGGGTGGCAAACAGCCGCGCCTCAGCTTTCACATTATCACTAAACCTAAAGCTGAGGGAGGGATGGGGCTACCCATGATCTCAAGATACTTCCAAGAGGCACAACTGAATTTTATTTTAGAATGCAACCGCCCGCTATCAGAAAAACACTGGTCCTTCATGGATCAGACAATAGCAGGCACGAACATTTGGAGGGAACTCTGGCTTCCCCGCAAACACAAGGCCTGGAGGCTATACTCTTCCCCGGTAACTGCCACCACTTTAAAGATCTGGGACGTGGTAGCACTCCGACACAACTACATAACATTCCCTTCCCCAATGACGCCTATTGTAGATAACCCCTACTCCCCGCCTTGCCCCCACCCCCGGGTGTAAATCTGAGATATTTCAGTGTTGGTGTGAGAAGTGCTGCAAACGAATAGGATCATTGTATGATCACAACGGAATCATTCCCTTTGACCAACTCCGGGAGGACTCGCTCCCGGCATCGGATCCCTTCCCGTACAGCCAGTTAACGCACTGGGTGACCTCTCCGGATATAAGACCGGGAGCATCCCGCCCAATGACCCGTTTCGAAAAGTGGCTCATAACCAAAGATTGTGACAAGCGCACCATCTCGGAACTATATGCCCTTCTATCAGCAACCCCTAAACCCAGCAAGTCCAAAGGGCAAATGAGATGGGAAAAAGAACTGGGACGCATCTTATTGGATAAAGACTGGCAAGACATACACTACAGAATTCACCACACAGCACACGACATGCCAGGTACAGAAGCAGCATACAAAGTAGCCTCATACTGGGATCTAACATCAGCCCGCTTGCACGACTGGAACAAGGACCGCTCGGCGCTCTGCTAGTGAGGGTGTGGACAGACTGGTTCACTCTTACATCTCCTTTGGAACTGCCCCAAACTGGTACGGTCATGGGAAGTGGTCCTCAATGATATAGACGAGGCGTTCAACACAGCCATTCCACACTTCCCTGCCTACACACTTTTAGGCCTCTCCAATCCTTTTACTTTTCTCTTGCGCTCGATTGGGGGTAGGCAAATAGCTATAGCTCTAAACACCGCTAGGCTGGTCTTGTTAGCCAACTGGGGCACAGAGACAGTCCCTGACCACACTGCATATCTGAAGAAGCTATAGGTAGTGCTTGCCATGGAACGCATGTCAATGATGGTCGACAACAGAGCTGAAACCTATTCAGAGCTATGGGTGCTGTTCATCACAATCCTAGCCAAAGAGTTTAGGGAAGTGACTCACCCCAAGTGCCTACAGATCTTGCGCCTTGCGTCTAACAGACACGTAGAGTCCACATAACCTAGCGGGCAAGTGACTGGTACATCTGTACATGGACAAAGCGCCTTCTATTAGCTGGATTCATGAGTCCATACATATGGTGGTGCGGAGGAGGGAGGGGGGTGGGTTGGAGTCGGATGTTCCCACCTGTTCTTCATTTTGTTCTTTGTTGTTCTCTGGGCCATTCACACCACTTATTAAAGGCATAAATCCTCTCATTTGGAATTACGCAGCCGGTCAGTGGTTGTAGGCATAAGCGGTGTAAATGCCTGAATAATCCAAAATAAATAGAATTGTTCCATAAAATAGTTCTCAATAGAGAAGATGCCTTTTTAGCCCCTGTAAAACTCTCATCCATCTGATTCTGAGATACAGAACCTGCCTCCACTTTTTGGTGGGATAGAATGATTACTAACTGAAGGTCTTTCTCTTCTGCTTGAAGCGTGCCTCCAAGTTATCATAAAGTGTCTTGCTTTGGTAACTATCTACCTAATAAGATTCATGTTAGCCAGTACTCTGACCCATGATTAATAAGAGCACTGTCAAGGTGATGCACTTCATTTATTTAGTATATCTTTTGATTGTTTTTTTAACTGTATTCCACATTAAACAAAGAGTGAACAAATTCATACTGCAGAATATGGAAATCCTAAATGCATCATTGTATTTCGTTTTATAGGTTGTCACAGTTAATCAAGTACATAAAAATGTTATTGACCAACAGGAGGGATAAGGCAGCAGTCTCGAATTATGTTACATTCTCATCATATTAGGTCCACCTCGACCCCAAAATCTTATGTTTTTATTTTTTAGCACAGCCTCAAGCTTTATATATTGTGTCATCAATGTTTGAGCAACAATCCATCTCCCTGAGCCATTCACCCAGTGTTATAGCATCTTTTTCCTCCCATCTTTGAGCAATGCCCTTCTTGGCTACCAATAGCAGTGCCAATGTGCAGGCACCGGCTAATCCCTCCAACCATCCGTTATACTTAATGGGACCATCTTGGGTTCAGGAATAACTGGTTGCCCGATTATATCTCCAAGTGTTTGATGGCTTTGCATCTAGTACTGAGCACTGACAGGCCACACCCATATGGCTTGCATGAAGGTGTCATTTGCTAAATTATAACGGAAATTGGTTAAGAAGCTGAACCATTTCCCACAGTTTGGTTGGATTAAAGTAATCTCTATGAAAATATTAAAATTGTATCAGCCAGAAGCGCATGGATATGACCACTGTGCTTGAGGCCATCTTTGCCTCGGTTCATTCTCCTTCATCTAACTTACCTACATCACTCTGCCACTTCTTTCACAGTTTAACTTTGATGTCTGGCATATTAATTATCAGTGATTTATGTATCCTGGATATATCTTTCTTGCCCAGCCAGTCAATTGTTATTTCTGCTGTTACTGGGCTAAACTCAGACATGTATCAACTTACTTTGGCATGCTTTTGAGGCATGGCTAATTTGTAAATAAACATTTTTAGGATTTACACAGCGTACATTTTCTAGACAACTATTTTGTGTAACTGGATGTCCATATAACACCTAGCATTGAGATTCCTATGAGATCCTAGGTTTGGAAACCGTAAAATCTTGTGACTTGGTTTACAGATCCAGTTTTGTTCTTTTGTATTCATAGAGGCACCTGGAGAAGGGATTCCTATCCCAAAATGCATTGGGCATCTCCAACAGAATGTTCAAGAAATTCGTGTTTTTAAGAACAATACAAGAAACTTTGTACACAATCCTTTGAGACAAATTGGATGTTGTTAAAAAGTATATGTTATTCTTTTGCTTGTTCAATTGATACAAACTACACAATTAGATCTTTAATTAAATAAACTAAAGAATGATATTTGAGAATTCTATATGTTGCAATAGTATATAATTTATGATTGTGTTGAATTTGATTTGTAGCTGTGCGGCCAGGCATCAAGTGATGTCACTTGTTTAGTTTTTCATTAGCTAGGGGCCATGACATAAAAGGGGTTTTATTCATCAGGGTATTTTTGCCACCTGATTCATCTTAGTGCATCATACTAGCACAGCAGCAGCAATTTTGTTATGTATGGAAGTGTATTGGGGACTGTTAACCCATACAATAATGAATAAACGTCATCAAGCTCCAGAAGCTCCAAATCCAGTTTGTGTGCTGGGTATCTTTGGCTGCCAAACAGCCAATTATTAAATAGAATTATGTAGAAGGCCCAATAATATAGCTATTGGTGGTTCCTAAACCACTGTTTACTGTGTCAGTTCACATTTCAAAACTTTAATTGTTGGCGCATCACCATTCCATAAAAATGTACTTAATAGAGATTGAAGGTTCTAAAAACAAATTGTGTACAAAATCCGGGGTAGAAAAATATTTTTTTTAAAGTGGACTATGCCTCATGTTGGTTAATAGCAAGGAAGCCCCATCCCTCCAGCTCCTGCTTAGTGTGCTTTGGCAATGTGGTGATGAAGTCTCATCCTTTTTTCGCATCTCTTGTTACTCACAAACCCAGATATTTAAAATGGCTATTCACCACCTTTATGATGGTATGTTGTAGGCACAGTGGCAAGTTGCGTAGTTTCAGCACAAATGTGATTTTGTCCTACTTTACTGTGAAGACCTGCTGCATTGCCAATGCATTGTTGTATTAAGTTGCTGAATATAGAACAAAAGATTATCCACACATGAAGACACTCTGTCCTCATACTCCTTTGTCCAGCGGACACATTAGTTGTTCATTGTAATTAATGTGAACATGAGTAGGGAGAATGAGCTACACTGTCACTTTCCACATTCTTTTGTGAAAGGTGTAGACAGTACCCTCTTCACCCTGACATGGGCCCAGGTGGCTTTATATAGTGTCATGCTAACCAGTAATGGTAGAATGCAGTAAAAATTGTTCCTGCAACTTTACTGCTCAACGACGTTCAGGTGTGCCACCTTGATGCGCGCTCCGTCCGTGCACTTTATTGAAATGTAAAGAAATAGAGCCTTGTCAGGTCCCCAAACAAGGTGCACAGCCGCATATGTAAATGAATCCATTGTCTTCAACCAGTTTAGCACAATTTGATTCTTATTTTTATCAATATTATTTTTCACCATATATTCAATCCAGAGTTTTCGTGTTATCTTCAATTCATTATTTTCAACAGTGCCTATTCAGGCATTTCACAGCAGCCCAAGAGGGTTCAGAATTCCTCCCAACACAGGGTCTTTAATTGATAACCAATGCATTTCAGGATAATTCCCTTTCTCAGGGGTAACTAAAACACAAGAAACGTAAAAGAGCCCATCAGCGCTATCACTGAAACATAAATTCAATTGAAATAAACTGATGTATCTCAAAAATGCATCCTCACATTATTTTACTTTGAATACTGTATTTCGTTCAATAGACCATAACAGTACAAATGCCATAAACATACAAACAGTAAAACGATCATAAAAAATGTGCAACCCAAGCAATAAAGATGCAGTTAAAAGTTTTGTCACAATGTACAATCTATTAGCCCCAAACGGTCCTTAGTTGTTTACACCATTTGCCCACCCACAACAACAGCCCCTGTCTGCTGCTACCCAGAAGCAACCTATAGAATGAAAATAAGCCTCCTTGTCACGTACATTTGAGTTAAAAATCACTGCTCCCATAAAATAAACCTGGTGCAATGAAACAATTTCTTACTTCATGCATACGGTACCACACTCCCTGCTTCCAAGTATTCATGACCCAAAATATTCCTGCTCTCAGAAAATAATTGTTATTTTAAACCCACCCATAAGTGTGTGTGAGACCAAACTTCACCTTTGAAAGTGTAGTACTGAATAAACACTTGACATATGCATAAGTCCCATAAAAACAAAAGTCAATTTCTGCAAATAAGACCCCAGCACCCAACAAAAGAAACAAACCAATGTGCTTATATCAACTGGTGTGATTACCGAATCTTCTTCATGCAACAATAGTTCTGTAGACCCCGGCTGTCTACTTGAGTCGCCTTGTAATGCCATCCTTCATTCGACCACCGTAACGGCGGCTCCGTTAGTGACTGTATTCAGATGAACCCCAGTGCATCACGGTCCTCTAAAAGCTCCCTATCCACCATCTTTATGATGTTATGTTGTAGATTCAGTGACGAGTCACCTAGTTTCAGCACAAATATTATTTTGTCCCAGTTTACTATGAAGACCTGATGCATAGCCAATGCATTGTTGTATTGGGTTGCTGAATGTAGAACAATAGATTATCCACACATAAAGAAACCCTGTCCTCATACACTCATTTGTAATCAATGTGAACAGGAGTGGGGAGAATGAGCTCCACTGTCACTTTCCACGTTCTATTGTGAAAGGTGTAGACCGTACTCTCTTCACCCTGACCTGGTCCCAGTTGGCGGTATATAGTGTCATAACATATCTATAAAATAGAAGGCTACGGTTTGATGCACCTGTTGGAGGATGGGCTAGTGTATTGTCTCAAATGCTTTTTCGAAGTCAACTGATAAAAAAAGCCAGTTTATTCATTGTTCCTGAGCAAGTGCTAACATGAAGTATAGGCATGTGAGGCAATATTGGATTCTTCAGCCTGGCATAAAGCAGTTGGTCATAGTGATTGTATCATTTTGGTCAGTCTAGTTGGTAGAATTTTAGGTAGTACGGTCACTTTAATGTTTATAAATAAAAGGTATTGGATGAAGCGACATGCATTCATTGGGAGGCTTTCCCACTTATTGAATTACAAAATTTTTTGCACTCCTCAAATCATAGGGAAAAGAACCTATAGTTTTAGCCTCCTCAAACTCTGCTTGCAGGTGCAGTGTATGTGTATATTTTCAGGAACTCCAGCAGGAGTGTGTTTTGGCCAGGGTCTTGCATGAGGCACGCCTGTTATTGTTTGTTGTATCTCTTCAGCTGTCATAGGGAGATCCGACTCAGTCCCGTCTAGTTCTGAAAGAGTGGGGATGGGAGATCTTTAATTATTGGCTAGTCCAATTCACCTTGTAGGGGTGCTTGCTTTGAAAGCAATGTTTTTGTAATATACTGCAAAGTTTTCTGTAATACTATACTATCCTTAATTAGTTGCTTGTTCCTATCTAGAACTGCTTGCACAATCCTTGCTTCTACTTCAGCTAGCTAGAACAGCAGCTTCCTCGCCTTGTCCCCCATTAATATTCTCTTTTCGCTCTATAGCACTCGAGTTGGTGAATCCTTGCTATCTTTGATGTTGTGCTGTTTTCCAAAAGTGCGGCCATTCTTTCAAAAGAAACCTCACCTTTTGCGATAACACAGTTACAATTAGTGTGTAACTATCAGAAGATGGAAATCAGTCTCTATCAAAGTCTATAATAACTTTTTCTTATGAATCTGCTGATGTCTTCTAGAATTCTCAAGAACCTACTGACTTACTACTATACTATACTATAGACTTATGACACCAGAAGGCGAGAAGGGTTTGATCAGTTTGGCTGCCCATAAGTAAAATATTTATAGGGTTTAATGTCAAGAAAGGATTTCACAGACCTAGCCACAGAAGCCTGACTTCATGCCCATGCATGGCACCTCATAGCACAGGCAATCTGCCCAAAAATGTCCTCAATATGAAAGTTCTAAAAAATAAATTTTCTTCTTTTCCAGTCAGTCCATAAAATGAAAATGGACAAATTCAAATGGTTAACTAATAATTTTGGTGTTACATTCGGTATTTAAGGAAACCCATTTTCTGAGGACCTGCACATGTAAACCCTACATTTTCTTGAAGCAAATTATCCGCCAAATAATATGTCAATTTGTATAGTGCACTAATCACATTTGAGAGTATCCAGGGACTTGAGCAGGTGTGTAAGCGTCTGGTCCCTGTAGAGTTATTCGAGGAGCCAGGTCTCAAGCTTCTTGCGGAACTCCAGAAGTGAGAAGAAGTCTCTGAAGTGTTGCGGTAGGTCGTTTCATGTTTTGAGTTCAAGGTAGGAGATCAAGCGACCTTCTACTCTGCATTTGTGAATGCGGGAGTTGACGGTGGTGGTGCAAGTGAGAGTGAGGCTGAGCGTAGGCGTCTGGCAGGTTGGTAAAAGTGTATATGGCTGCTCAGGTATGCTTGCACAGTGTTGGTCAAGGCTTTGTATGTATGCGTGAGGAGTTTGAATTGACTGCGTTTGTAAATGGGGAGCCAGTAATCAAATTGTAGTTGTAGAAGTCCTACGTAGAGCAACTTCGGTTTCTAGCAAAGCATATTCTCAGGGAGAAGTTTTTCATTCAACTGGTCAAGTAAAATTCTATGTGCTTTCTCCCCTTCTCCCTATTACATTGGTAGCCCAGAAATGGCCAGGTTACAGGGTAAGCAAGATACTTAAAGGACCATCTGAAATGGATAGGTCTTGTATGAACATCGGTTGTATAGAGTATTGTGAAAAGGAAATTAGGATTAAGTTAAACCCACAAATTGAGACGCTAAATGCCCCTGCACAGTGACGAAGTTCACCCCTGCCCTAAGTGCCCTGGCTGCATCGATATTTAGATTTCTGGTACTTATTTTGGTCCTTGGCGTACATGGTTCATCAGTGTGCGCGATTACCTTAGCCTTAATCACAGTACTGCGTTCTGTTTAGACCGGCAGGGGGCACACCAAGCGCTACCCTTGTGATGGTAGAAGGCTAATGCCCAGACATGGAGTTAAGTGGCATGAGCACGGTGGTGGCAGCTTTCCAGTTTTGTGTTCACTAGTAGTCAGTAGAGAGACCAGAGTGAACCACCTGAAGCAATGCTTCCTGAGCATAATTATTACGGGGATTTACTGGTGGTTGCTGCACGCCGTCACGTCACATGGTCTGCCACTGAAGAGGGCGTTGGCCCTAAACGCGTCTGGCAGGAAACCAGAAAAGGACTTTGTTCATGGCGTGTGCCCTTGTTTTGGCGTAATTTCCACCTGGGAGTGCATCCCACCTAGAGGCAACTCATTTTGTATAGCGGCCTGCCTGGTCATGGGATTGCACCACCGCGAAACACTTGCGGATCCGCGGCTGCTTTATTGGGGCAGCTAACTGTGGAACAGGAGGTGCCTGTTATATGCAGGGGTGCCGGCGCGAACATCGGCAATCCTTTTAAAGACATTTTTGAATGTGAGTGCCGGCGGCGACCCACTTGGGTTTTACTGAACCACCAGTCCCAGGAAGCATTGCTTCAGGTGGTTCACCTGAGCATAATTATTACGGGGATTTACTGGTGGTTGCCGCACGCCGTCACGTCACATGGTCTGCCACTGAAGAGGGCGTTGGCCTGAAACGCGTCTGGCAGGAAACCAGAAAAGGACTTTGTTCATGGCGTGTGCCCTTGTTTTGGCGTAATTTCCACCTGGGAGTGCATCCCACCTAGAGGCAACTCTTTTTGTATATTTTATATATATATATATATATCAGTGCATGTGCTCGTGTATCCACCTTGAGACCAAAACCTGGAAATGTACAAAAACCAAAGAGAATTAAAAACTAGACATCAATTGTTTGTATCCTTTTACACAAAATCCTTGCTGCTTCCTCTGTTTTGGAGTACAATGGTTCCCCCATCACCAGTGCACATCAGAGGCCCGCATTCCATATAGCTGATTGAAGGGCACAGGTAGGTTCGCTTTCACAGCCTCCAGGCGACTGGTTTTAACCTTTGGCTTTATGGTTAGGCATTTCAAGGTTCTAGCGACACAGATGGCGGTGTTTATCACAACTACGGGTGTCTTGAGATGATGTAGAAAATGCAGGCTTTCACAGGCACTCTCTTGCGGTGAAAAGATCCTATGAGAAATTTAGCATTTTTACTTATTGACACTAACTCTTTAGAAGAGTGGTGGCTGTTATGAATTCTTTGAGTCTGGGTACACCAATCCCCCCCTTTATTTTTTCATCAACCCCCTTCTTTCATAAACCCCTTTTGTGTTATGACCCTTGTTGGGCGCTTAATTTCGCTGTAGTTCTCACTAGTCCCCTTTTTTGTATATTTTGAGTAATGCCATGTTGGGCAGAGAGACGAAATAGTTGTTTTTCCTCTCCAAATATATATGTAAGATTTCCTTGACTTTCTTGGTCCTGATGAGGCCCTAAATTAAAGAGGCTGAAACATGTCCACTTTTGTTTGAAGGAGTCCCACAAAGAAGAAATTTATTAGATTAGTTATAGGAGGAGCCGGAGTCCTGAAGCCCTACACCCCTTTCTGCTAAGGTCTTCCTGCTGGTGGATTGACCTCTGTAAGAGTTGTAGACAACCACCATACTTTCAAACAGAGGAAGCAGCAAGGGTTTTGTGTAAAAGGATACAAACAATTAATGTATATTTTTATATTCTCTTTGATTTTTGTGAATTTCCAGGTTTTAGTATAGTACTTGGCCCAGTTACTCAGAGGCCAAAGTAGGTTGGGCCCAGGGACATCATGAGGAAAAGGCCATAACCCCTCCAGTTGGGCCCAGTAGCTCCTGGTTTCGCCATGGCCCTCTGAAAAGGGGTTCTGACACCAGATATTAGTAATTTTACTTGATTAATCTGTGTCTTATTCCGCGCATCTCTTCACAAACCATACCAATTTCAAAGCTGGGGAATTGACTTAACAACTGTCTTTTTATAAAGGGGAAATTGTATAGGATACAGTGGTGATCCTTACTTTCATTGAGGTATCTTTAACATTTTCCATCATTCATTTTCTCAGCCAATTATTTTACGCTGCTTCAAAACCCTCAGCATCATGGCCCATTTTGTCTTAGACAAGTACTTGGAAAATACATTGTGACAGTTATGATGTTGGAAATGTTATTGAGTGAAATGTGACTTTGAATAAAACATACTGTTGTCTGTGATTTTTCATTTGTGTTCATGTTGTACTTGCAGCATATGTGACAAGAATTATGAATGAAGATAACTAATATTTCCTGAAAGTGGCTTTGTCTTACCTCTTTTCTAGACTACTTGCGTACAATATAACATTCTTGTTTGTATTGGTAGAAATTTAGAAGCTTGTGTAAAATGTTTGTATTGTTTTAATTTTAATGTTTAATTCTGCACTTTTGCAGATATGCTTTGGAAAGCTGTCTGACAGCCCATCAGGAGGTGCAGATGCTGATGCCTCAGATGTGCAATCTGTGGATTCTTGTGTGTCAAGAAGAGGTACAGGATCAAGTAAGAAAGATAATGTGTGTCAGGTAAGTGGGTAGCCTAGGCGTCTAGGCCATTCAGTTATGCACAGAGCCAAAAGCGATAAACCGTTAAATCAGGAACTATAACGTTGTGCTGTTTTATTATCAATTCAATTGAGGATTGGATCTTAAATAAACTGAATACGGTTTCTTTTCAAATTCTAACAAGGCTATTGTAGTATCGGGAAAGCTGATATATCAAAGGCAGTCGACCTTTATGACATAAATCCAAATTATTTATTCTTCAGTTTTAAGGAGAACAGGACCCACGACTGAAAATCCAGTTGCTCAGGAGAAGGCTAGAATCAAATTGACACTTCTAGCATCGAGCAAAGGTACCAAATTGAACATGGATAACAACATGACCTAATAGCAAAAACTTCAAAATGCAATAAAAACGAATGGCCCAAAATGTCTCTATAGGAGTATCCAGATGCAAAATGCAGCTGAGAAATAACTTGAGGACGCTGAGCAGGAGGCTTTGCGGGAAGCAGAACATCAGCAGAAGCGAGTCGCGCTGTGGACATAATTTCTAAGAGAAACGTGATTTGTGAAATGCGTCACCTCCCGCCATGCTGGAGCGAGGAATGGATGCCTCAATGAGAAGTTGAGCGAAGCTCCCACAGCCGGAGGGAAGAATACGCAGGAGAGCGGGACCAGAGAACACTGCTGCCAGGATGGAGTCGCTGGGAGGAAACAAGAGTTGAGCTCCCCGGGTTTGCGCTGAAGGACGCAGTCAATGAACAATGCTGGCGCAAGTGCTGTTGCCGGGAGACAGTCACTCACACCGGCAGGAGGTAAGATGCACGTGAAGGAAAGCACACAAAGCTTGTGGTGCGTGCGCTGAATAACGTAGCCAGGGAACCATGCTGGCACAGGTGCCTTTGCCGGGAGACAGTCTCAGACTCCAACAGGAGATAGAGTGCGCATGAAGAAAGGCACTTGAAGCTTGTGGTGCGCGCACAAGACTTAACGGCAGAATAAAGACACAAGTATAATTAAATAATTTTAGGACTGCGTACGAAACACTGTTGCGCACCTTGATGAGAACGAATAAAAAGGATGTCCCAAAAAGCTCCCAGAAGGTTTCTTCGACGAGCTCAGCCTGTGGGTCCAGCAAAAGGCAAAACTATCAAAAGGCATCGGCTAACCCCACTCCTGGTACCAGATGTAGTATCGGGGAAACTGATACATCAAAAACAGTAGACCGAATGCCATAAATCCAAAGTATTTATTCTTTAGTATACAGGAGAACAGGACCTACAACTGAAAATCCAGTTGCTCAGGAGAAGACTAAAATCAAACTGACACTTCTCCTGGCAACGAGCAAAGGTTCCAGATAGAACACAGGTAACAACATGACCTAATAGCAATCTAAGAACATTAAAGAAATACAAGTAATAGAAACATAGAGAAAGCATTATAGACTACTGTAAATGAGAACACTACAGCAATTTCTCCGAAATGTGTAAACATGGATTCCTTGCATTTCTATTTCATAATGAAATATCTTCAGTTCACTGATGGGTAATTGTGTCTGGATTTTGACAGCACAGCTGTCAAACAGGCTTATGTCTGTAATGTATTTGGAGTACGATTCTTTCTGTCCCTATCAGTCATTGGCTTTGTTTGACAAGCCTGTTTCAACCCTTGGCTTGAGATTGTGTTAATAACATGTTAGCTCAGCTTGGAGAAGTATTTCCCTCTCACCCTGAAGCCACTGGCTGCTCTTGTTTATTTTTCTACTCCATTTCTTGAAAATGCGGAACCAATTTAAATTCATGTGCATGATGGACTATTTTGCACCTATGGCCACTGTCAGCTTATCAGTGCTTGTTCTGCTGCTTCCACTTTCCCTCTTTTGTCCACTCCTATTTATTCCCTCCTGTCCTTCTTTCATGTGCCTCACTCGGTTTCTCCTGCCTGCCATACTTTTACTCTTTTTCCTCCTTCCTGCTTGTCCCTCTTTCCCAAGTGTGCTCCTCGTTCCCACCACCATTTCTTGTTGCGAGATCTTTCACCTGTGTGCTACTTGTTCCCCCAAATTACACTTTGCATACCTCTCTTCTGCATCTCCCGATTTCCCTTGGCTGTATTCCTCACTTCCCCACATAGCCTTCACTTCTATCAGATTTTTTTTTGTGCAGGTATGGCTTACCTAGAGCAAAAGCTGTCTGTATCGACGGCTCCCTTGTCTGAATTTTTTCTTGTTACTATGTAAAATGAAGGTCAGATGGCAAGCTACCATTTATTATAGAACTTCCATTGTTATGTCATAGAAACTAAAAAGACTGTAATAAATTTCTCCTTTGCCACCTAACCTTTAGTTGACATAGAAACAAAACAAGACTGTATTGATGGCAAGAGAGCCTTCAATATAGGCAACCTTTTGTTTCTTAAGTTTGTTGTTCTGTTGTACTTTTGATGCATGCATAGCACATTAAACCCAACCCTATTGGTTTTTTCTCAATTCTCTTTTTCACATAGATTTCATATCGCGTTTTTATATTTTATTGATTACTTTTCTAGTTTTCATTATTTGTATGTCTGTTAAAATAGCTTGCATTTTGTTGAGTGTAGGTTTCGTTTAGCTACAAACTGTCACCTTTTTCTTTTAAGATTTGTGAGAGCTTTGGGGAGTCTTTGATTAGTTGCGAAGGAGAGTGCTATCAGCTCTTTCATCTGGAGTGCCTGGGGCTGAATTCCCTACCCGATGAAAAATTCATCTGTCTAGAATGTAAGACTGGTAAGTTGAGCCAATTGACAGACAGCAGCTTCTGTTTTAATGCCTTTTTGTTAGACTATAGCTTCAATTTCTTGGTCCCCAGAGTCTCACTAAAGTGTTATGGTTGAATTTCAGTTCTGGTTTACACTGTACACCTTTTGCTTGCCTTCTAAGATATATAGGAACATTAAATAGGTAAGAAAAGGGCAGTTGTTATGCAAGAATGAATCGCAGGTCAGTAAATTGCAGGGGAGCATTGAAGTAATGCCACATAAAGCTCCCAGATTGCTTCAACCATGCCATGAAGGAAGTTACAGCATGAAAGGGCATGTAAATCAGTTGTTTCTTAATGATTTTCACCATAGTACTAAATGTTGAGATGTGTGTTAATGTGTTGAAGGCAAGATATGGAATTTGTCACAAGTATAAATAAGACCGTCTTGTGCCTCAGATTTTTTCTGATTCTCATTTGACCTCTCAAATAGCCAAACATTTGTGTTTTTTCTGTAGTCAAAATTTTGATATAAACTCGGATAATATTGTGAGTAGCTTTAGATCTATGCACACAAAAAACAATGTCTCAACCGGAAATTATTTCACAAGGCAATTTAAACAAACAGAATTAATCAAAAGGAGAGTTGGAAAAAAAGGGGAGACCCAAAAGAATTCATAGAAAAGCAAAGGATTCTTATTTGCAAGTAGTTATAACAGCACTACAGTACATTGTATGTATAAGTAACCATAAGTGGGTTGTGCACTGAACGTGCTTGTGACAGTGAACGGCGCAGTGACACAATGAGGTGAGAGAACAGCGTGAGTGGCGCAAAAATACAACAAAATTTGTGGTCAATAACAAAAAGAAGGTATATACAAGGTAAGTATCTCGTTCTAAATTATTTAAATTGACCACATTGGAGCCAAAGGTAACGCTGGGTGGTCGACGGCGTTTCGACCTGTCTGACTTCAGGTCGTCATCAGGACCAGGTTACTTGAATTGGTAATAGTCCTGAATGGTAGGGGAAGGTGTCCCAAACGAAGGTCGAAGGAGAAAGGGCTGTCCAAGGGAAATCTGCAGGAGGAATGAGCCGGTAGGCAACGTGAGAAGGATGACTCTTCCTTCGTATTGCATATTTTTGCGCCGCTCACGCTGTTCTCTCACCTCATTGTGTCACTGCGCCGTTCACTGTCACAAGCACGTTCAGTGCACAACCCACTTATGGTTACTTATACATACAATGTACTGTAGTGCTGTTATAACTACTTGCAAATAGGAATCTTTTGCTTCTCCAGTATTGAATCTTTAATAGATTCACATGCTTGTATCTTCCCCGTAGTCATGGTGGGAGTCTCGCAGTAGTTAGAAAAGAAGTACATAGAAACCACCAAAAGGAAAGAAAAACTTTGACATTCGTCAGCATCTTTATGTAGGTCCAAACTTTGACCAATCAGAGACCAGCCCTAGTCCTCAACTCCCCAGTCAGAGCCACCAGACCTCAGATTTCTAACCGCACGTCGTGTGTAAGGGAGTCTCCCTGAGCTCTGCTCAGTTTGTCAGTGAGTGAACTTTTGACCCTGCTTGAATTCACCTCAAGGTATTGTCTTTCTACCTGCTTTAATTAAAAAAATGTCTGAAGGTTCGAAGAAGAGGCTTTTCAGGCCCTGTAGATCCTGTGGGAAGGCAAGGCTTTTTTCTGAAGATCCATACAAAGACTGCCTTTATTGCCTTTACCCTAAGCATACAGCCAAGGACTGTAAATACTGTAGAACCTTTTCAGCAAAAACTCTTAAAGGATAGAGAGGCCAGATTGTTGTTATGGCTCCAGAAGAAGAAATCCAAATCAGACAATGGATCTGATGTTGAAGAGAGCCCTGGACCATCCTCAGTTGAGAGGAAGCGTAAAAATGAGGGTTCTACCTCATTAAAGGCTGATTTAAAGAAATTAAAAGCAGAGAAATCCTCCACTGCCGATAAAACAGCCCTTAAGCCTAAGGAATCAGGCATGAAGTAATCCTCTACTGCTTCTCTGCCTGTCACACCTCTCAAACAGGCTTCGTCGGCGAAGAAAGCACCGACGGACCCGTCGTCGAGGACTTCCACTAAATCCCCGACTTCCATGGCGACGACTGCTTTGTCGACGGCCGTGGTGATGGCATCGTCGACGAACACGGTGACGACGATTTAATCGTCGACGGCATCGTCGACTGCTTCGGCGTCGACAACGACGACGGACACTGTGTCGACAATTGCGTCTACGACTTTGTCGACGGGAGTACCGTCAACGAGGGCGTCGACTGTCCCGTCGACGGGCGCTCCGTTGACGACAGTGTTCAAATCACCCTCTTGGCCAGTATCGACGACTATCACTATCAGGCGTCTACCGTCGTCGACGGATCAAAAACAGGATACTAAAAGTCTCCATCTGGTTCCAAAATCTCCAGGATTGTCACCTTTACCCAAGATTTCACCATTGCTTCCCTCTCACCTTCATACGGAGGAATCAGGGGATGAAAGTCTTTTTGGCCCCGCCTACAGCCCCTCACAGCTCAGGGTTAAATGCCAGGACACTGATGAGGAGGAGGAAGCGCAAGGACAATCTGAATATATGGAAGGGGATTATTCATTCTCGGGTCGCTCTCAGGCCCAACGTTACGACTCTTTCCAAGAGCACTATCCTTATGAGGCTTATGAAGAGCGTCAGGTGGTTCGGAGAGATTCCATGCTGGTGCCAGTCTCCCTGGTCACAGACCTTAGGCATATGTTGAATGACTATTGTAAAAGATTTCCAGGCTCTTACGCTCCGGTTCCTTTGACGCCCGGCGGTCCCAATATTCAATTTGCTCCGCCTCCACCAGTAGTTACTCCGCCGTCTGTTGCGCAGGTTGAGAGACAGGCTCCTCGATGCATTACAATCCAGGATGATTACATCGAGAGTGAGGCAGACGATCAACCCGAGGAGGGTGAGCTCACTCAGGATCCAGTCCTACTTGGTCAGGAATGGGATGATTATGTGGCTCCATCTTCGCCGTCACCATCCCCTCCTCCGGTGGCTTCTCCCCCGGGAGATATTGGGTGCTTCCATGAGGTACTCGAGATAGCCTCTAGAAGATTCGATTTGCCTTTGCCTGTGGTGCAAACCGAATGTTTCCTTTACGATTTTAAGGATGCAACAAAGAAATCGGTTCGATCCATTCCGATTGTGGATTACATTTGGAGTGAAGGTTTGAAGATGATGAAGAACCCAGCCTCCGTTCCTGCTGTGTTACCGAGGATGGAAAAGAAATACAAGGCACCTGATTCTGCTCTGGCATGTTTAATTGGCCATCCTCATCCGGATTCAGTAGTAATGCAAGCTGCCCAGAGGCGTTCTAGGAATCCGCAATCTCCTTGTTCGGTGCCTCCAGACAGGGAAGGCAAATGCCTTGACAGCATCGGCAAACGCTTCGCTACTATGGTCGCTACTGTTATCAAGGCCTCTAACGCCTTAGCAATTTTGGGGAGGTACGACCATCAGTTTTGGTCAGATCTGGCTTCTCTTCTCGAATACCTTCCCGAGGATAAAAAGAAAGAAGCGAAGGACCTCCTGCAGGAGGGTGCCAGAGCGTCTTCGGAGGTGATTGATTCTGCAATGGATTTGTCTTTAATTGCTTTCAGGCAAATGGCAGGAGCCGCAGTTCTTTGTAGACAGGGCTGGCTTAGGGCGACGTCCTTCCGCCCTGAAGTTCAATAGAAAGTTCTGGATATGCCCTTCGATGGGGAAAATCTTTTTGGAAAGTACGTAGACGAAGAGCTACAGGGCATCAAAAAGGATACTGAGACTGCACGTTCCTTGGGCACGTTGCAACAAAGGCGTTTTCAGTCCTTTCGTAGAGGTAGAGGTCAGTTCCAGCAAAGACCGTCTTACCAGACATACAGATATCAACCATATGGTCAGCAGAGTTACAGACCACAATATGGAGGTCAGCAACAGCACCAATTTCGTGCCTCCAATCTGTCATACAATCAGCAATCAGCTAGACGCAAGCCTGCAGGATGAGGAAAATTGCAGGATTTCTCAAGACGTCAGTGACGTTTGTCTTCCGCCAGCCACCTCATCTCGTTTTCAACCTCTACGGTCTAATCAGCTCTCTCCATTTCTAAATCAGTGGCAGACCATCACGAAGGACAAATGGCTGCTGGACATCATCCAACACGGCCACACCCTAGAATTTGTTCACAAGCCTCCTCGTGCTCCACCTTCAAGAAAAATGCATCATCATCATTCGTCCTTGTTAAGGCAGGAAATTTCGACTCTATTAAAGAAAGGGGCGATAGAGAAGGTGCCTTTCGGACAACGAGGGAAGGGCTTTTATTCCAATTTCTTCCTAATAAAGAAAAAATGCGGGAAATCGAGACAGGTCATGGACCTCAGGCAGCTAAACAAATACATCAAGAAGCGGTTGTTCAGAATGTTGTCCCTTCAAGAGATTCTCTTATTAATAAACGAGGGAGATTTTCTAGCGTCCCTCGATCTCTTGGACGCATACTTTCACATCCCCATTCATGCTAAGCATCGCCAATTCCTAAGGTTCGAGGTGGCTGGGGATCACTTCCAGTTCAAGGTTTTGCCATTCGGCCTTCGCTCAGCTCCCAGAGTTTTCACGAAATGTATGGCCTCGGTAGCGGTTTTTCTGAGAAGACAGGGACACCAGGTTTACCCCTATCTGGACGACTGGCAAGTGAAAGGAACTACATTTCACTCTACCAGAAAATCTACGAGGGCTTGTCAGCGGCTCTTCAAGTCTCTGGGGTTACAACTTAACGTGGAGAAGTCACAGTTGATTCCAAGCCAAAAGTGTATTTTTCTAGGGGCGTTTCTGAACACAAAGTCGATGAAGGCGTTTCCCACTTCAGAACGGAAGCTCAAGATAATGCGCTTAGCATCCCTTCTACGCACAAGAGAGTCCACTTCTGTGAGAGTATTCAAGTCCTTACTGGGGATGCTGTCATCATGCATCCCGTTGATTCCAAATTGTCGGCTGCACATGAGGCCTCTCCAGGAGCAGTTAGACATGCAGTGGGTGCAGGCACACGGCTCATTCGAGGACATCATCTCTATCTCTCACACCAGCACAGCCTCGTTATATAATGACAACGGACGCTTCAATGGACGGTTGGGGGGGCGCATCTCCAGGAATTGCAAATCCACGGAAAATGGTCCCTTCAAGAAACGTTTTTGCACATAAATCTTTTGGAACTGAGGGCAGTTTTTCTGGGGCTGCAAGCTTTTCTTCCCAGAATCCAGGGATCCTCTGTTCTGGTAAGAACAGACAACACCACAACAATGTTCTATCTTGCCAAACAAGGGGGCACCAGGTCTCTCACATTATCAGAACAGGCCCAGGAATTTGGAGGTGGCTAATTCAGCACAACATAAAGTTGCAAATAGAGCATGTTCCGGGTGCGGACAACTATTGGGCGGATTTTTTAAGCAGAACCAATTCCCAATCTCACGAATAGGAGTTAGAATTGCACCAGCTGAGAAGAGTCTTCAAACTATGGGGCACTCCAAAACTGGATCTTTTCGCGACAGAAAGCAACAGGAAGTGCGAAAGGTTCGCCCGCAGGTTCCCTCAGAAAAACTCTTGGGGGAACGCCCTGCAGATGCAGTGGACGGGGACCTTCGCCTATGCGTTCCCGCCGTTTCCCCTCATCCCAAGAGTATTCAGCAAGATGAAGAAAGAACCATGTCATCTCATTCTCATAGCTCCGGCATGGCCGAGGCAGGTTTGGTACACGGAGCTTCTCCTGTGCTCGATATCTCTGCACATCCTCTTTCCTCCACTACCAAACCTACTCTCAATGAACAACGGTCAAATTGTTCATCCTCAAATAAAATCTCTAAGTTTGTCAGCTTGGAACCTCACGACTATGAATTCACGGATTTAAACATTACTCCGGATTGCAGGTCCATCCTCCAACGGGCTAGAGCTGCTTCCACTAATAGGTCATATGCTGCAAAATGGAAGAGATTCTGCCATTGGTGCGAGGAAAAAGACTTGCATCCTTTGCTCTCAACCCCAGAACAGGTTTTGCCTTACCTACTTCACTTAGCTAAATCAAAATTGGCTCACTCATCAATCAAAGTACACTTGGCTGCAATTTCTAGGTTTCGCAGGAAACCAGGAGAACTCTCTTTGTGGTCAACAAGAATTGTTAAGGAATTTATGAAAGGCCTCTTTAGGGTTTTCCCACCCTTAAAGCGCCCTGCAGTCCCATGGGAATTAAACACAGTGCTAGCCCAATTAATGAAATCGCCTTTCCAGCCCATACACAAGGCTGATATAAAATATGTTTCATGGAAAACGGCTCTCCTTTTAGCCCTCACTTCGGCTAGAAGAATCAGTGAAATTCAGGCGTTAACGGTTGCTGCACCTTTCCTTCAATTCAGACAAGACAAGCTTTTATTGAGAACAAATCCTCAATTCATTCCTAAAGTTCCAGCTTCTTTTCACTTGAATGAATCACTTGTGCTCACCACGTACTTTGGGAATCCTTCAACTGCCGCTGAAAGAGCATTGCACTCTTTGGATGTTAAACGCTGCATCAAGTTCTACATTCATAGAACAAAGACTTTCAGAAAATCGGATCAGCTATTTGTGTCCTTTACTTCACCAAGCCCTTTCAAGAAACAGTATTGCACGTTGGATCTCCTCTGCAATTGTTTTCTGCCATAACAAAGCTGGAAAACCGCTATCTGCAAAAGTGTCTGCGCACTCCACAAGGAAGATGGCAGCTTCTACAGCCCTATTTGCCAGTCTATCGCTTCCAGACATTTGTAGAGCGGCAGCATGGGCTAACGTGCATACATTCACTAAGCATTACTGCCTAGACTCTGCATGGAAAGCGGACGCTGCAGTGGGTCAAGCTGTCCTGAGACATCTGTTTGCTTAAGGTACAGTCTATTCATATCTATCACTTCTATTTGTCTTGTGTATTTGGTTTTCACAGATTTATTTGCTATTTAACGATTTACTTGGATTTCATGATTCATATGTATTGGTATGTTTAAATATGTTCACTTTTATTGTATATGAAGGTCTTCGCCTAGTCGCAAGTTTAAGGAATTACACTGCTAACTACTCCGATACAAGCATGAGAATCTATGAAAGATTCAATACTGGAGAAAAAACAAGTTACTTACCTGTACACTGTGGTTCTCCAGTATTGATATCTTTCATAGATTCACATGCGGCCCTCCCTCCTCCCCGTCTAGGCTTGCCACTTCTGATCTCATGCTACTTCTTAACCTTAGCACACTTGTGTGCGAAATCTGAGGTCTGGTGGCTCTGACTGCGGAGTTGAGGTCTAGGGCTGGTCTCTGATTGGTCAAAGTTTGGACCTACATAAAGATGCTGACGAATGTCAAAGTTTTTCTTTCCTTTTGGTGGTTTCTATGTACTTCTATGGTACTTCTTTTCTAACTACCGCGAGACTCCCATAATGACGACGGGGAAGATACAAGCATGTGAATCTATGAAAGATATCAATCCTGGAGAACCACAGTGTACAGGTAAATAACTTGTTTTTTTCTACAAATTCTTTTGGGTCTCCGCCTTTTTCCAACTATCCTTTTGATTAATTCTGTTTGTTTAAATTGCCTAGTGAAATAATTTCCAGTTGAGACATTGCTTTTTGTATGCATACTTCACCCGGGTCTCGACTGAGTTAACGGGTATACTCCTGTTCTTTTGTGTCTAGCTTTAGATCTAGTCACAGAGCAGAGCTTAAAACTGCAATAAATATCATGTGCTCCATATTTCAAAGAATGCTCCTAAATCTAGCCTGCTGATGACAATGAACCAGTCTCTACACCAACCTTGTGAGAGGAGAAGTGATTAGGGAGGGTGACAAAATAGTTGATGCACAAAAAGAAAATAAAGACCTACGCTTTAATAATTAACATTTTTGTTTCTGCCATAATGTTTTCCATTAACCCACACTGTCTCCAATGGCATGACATTAACACTCTTTCAATAAGACAAACCCCTAACCAGCAACTACTCCATCCAGCATCAGTATCACCAGATTCTCCTTCTTTGGGATCTTGACTGATATTCATGAACTCTGAATCGCTGCACAGAGGCGAGAGGTACCAGAAAGCCTTTCCAAATAAAATGGTTTTTTTTGTTTTACACATAAATCCTATCTCATAGTACATGTATTTAATATATAGCCAAATAAACTATAAAACTGGCCTTAAAGTGGTATCCTGAGAATCTTTCTAGAGATTTTTTAAAAATAGAAAAGTGGGCATCTGAGGAACCCAGCTAAATTAGGAGAATCGCTATGTCTAGGTCTGCACCCTGACTTCCTATTCCAAAGTTATTTCTTTGTTAGCACAGGAAAATCACAATAGCAAGATGGATATAGTTGGAAGGAAAATCTGTTGCACTGCGACAACAACTATGAGGTGATGAATTCCACAGTTTTCTTAGGGAGGCATGTTTGTGCCTTGTGAAATACAATGATTGGTCTCTTCTGACGAAGTTTCTTGTCCGAGATTTCTTGAAAATGCGGAACCAGCACAAGTGGGTTTCTAATCAGGGGATCATCCCCCTCAGCAGACTTTGTATCAGCATGTAATATCAGTTACAGCATTTCTGTGCATCATACGTCATAGCAGACTTACAGGCCAAATGCCAAATGACACGGCAAGATATTAAAACATAGCTGTTTTACAGGGCAAATGCTTTTTGCTGTGGGTATCAATAAATGAAATTCACACAATGGAAGTAGTGTGTGACATATTTAAAGCTCCCAATCACTATGCATACACATCTATAGCACCCTAGGACGACATATATTCTCTACCTTAGTGAACTTTTCTGTTGAGAGTGTCGACTATTAACAATGGTATCTTTCTCCAGTATTGTATCTTTTATAGATTCATATGCTTGAATCTTCCCTGTCGTCATGGTGGGAGTCCCACGGTAACAGTAGAAATAGTAGTACTGAATACATTACATAGACCTCCATAGAGAGAAAATTCAATTGAGCACTCTATCAACCTCATTTTATAACATCCAAAGTTCAGCGAATCACAGCAGAGACCTCAGAGTAACCATCTCCACAGAGCCACCACACCTCAGATTTCTTACCGCACGTCGTGGGATTGGGAGTCTCTCTGAGCTCTGCTCAGTGACAGTTGGCTTTTTCAACTTTTGACCTCCAGCTTTCAGCTCAAGGTATTCCTTTCTGTGACTTTCATAATGCCAGATAAAAAAGGGTTGTTTTGGCCCTGTAAGTCTTGTGGCAAATCTAGACTTTTCTCAGAAGATCCTCACAAGCAATGTCTCTATTGCCTCTACCCTGACCATAAGCCCAGGGAATGCAAATACTGCCGCACCTTCTCAGCCAAAACCCTCAAGGATAGGAAAAGGAAGACTTCTCCTTTGGCTCCAGAAGAAAAAGGCAGTTTCTGAATCTGGCTCTGACACTGTGGAAAAGACCCACTCTTCCTCCAGGAAAAGAAAAGAAGGTAGCTCCTCTTCTCACCAAGGGGACTCCAAGAGATCGAAATCACAGGAGCAGGAAAAATCTGAAGAGAAACGCCACAGAAAGCAGGTAGAAGGAACTCTAAAATCATCTTCTGCTCCAGCTTCTGCTTCTATAACACCTGTGAGAGATCTTTCTTCTCGTCCGTCGACGGCGTCGTCGACGAGCGCTATTTCTGTCACACCTGAGGTGATTCCTTCGCCGTCGACGGCTTCTACGGCGACAACGTCGACGGTCACTACGCCGATGGGCCCGCAGTTAACTCTGATGACGGCGTCACCGTTGACGAGACCTTCGTCGACGAGCCTTCCTCCGTCGACGAGAATTTCTCCGTCTACGACCACTCAGATGACGTTGCCCTCCTTTCCGCCGACGGTGGTGGTGGTGTCAGAGTCGACACTGTCGATGGTACCGTTGACGGGATAAAAAGTCAATTTGGGACTTTCTAAGGTTCAGGAATATTAAAAAATGTCTCCGTTGCCACCTACACGTTTGCTTGACTTCCAGGAGTCTGAGGATGACAGCACGTGTGGCCCTGCATATAGTCCTTCCCAGCTAAAAGTCAAATGTCAGGACTTTGATGATGAGGAGGACTTGGAGGACATTAATCCATCCTCATACCTTGCAGGAGAGTATTCTTTCACTAATTCGGCTACCGTTCAGCAGCCAGAATCTTTCCAAGAGCATTATCCCTATGAGGAAGAGGATCCTCGCCATTTTAGGGAACCATCTCTTAACGTTCCAGTGTCGTTGGTAACAGACTTACGTCACATGCTAAATGACTACTACAGATGCTTTCCTGAGGCAAATGCTCCACAACATCCTCCACCGTCTCAGCAGGGCCCGGTGGAACACGCAGGTCAAGTAACTCCTAGACCCACGAGGGAAAAGGTTTTGCCTCCTTCTATCGTTATTCCTGATGATTCACAAAATGTGGACCAACAACAGATAGAGGAAGGAGAGATACACACTGATGTTGACACCCTGGACGAATTGGATGATTACGTAGTTCCCACACCGTCATCTCCTATCCCTCCTCCTGCAGACTCTCCCCCTGCTGACATCGGGAGCTTGAATGGCCTTTTAGAACGTGCCTCGAGGCGCTTTGATCTACCCATGCCAGTTAAACAAACTGAGTGTTTCTTATATGACTTTAAGCCAGGCACTCAACGATCCATTAGGGCAATTCCCATAGTGGATTACTTATGGCAGGAGAGTCTAAAACTGATGCGGTCACCAGATTCTATTCCAGTGGTAATTCCGAAGCTGGATAAAAAGTACAAAGCCCCGGGTAATTCACCCACATGCCTCATCGGTCATCCTAGACCGGATTCAGTAATCATGCAGGCTGCTCAAAGAAGAGCTAAAAACCCGGCATCTCAATGTTCTGCACCTCCGGATAAAGAAGGACGTTGGCTGGATAACATAGGGAAGAGGTTTGCCGCCCTGGCAGCCACTTCTATAGGAGCCTCCAACGCTATGGCCATTCTGGGTAGGTACGACCGACAGATGTGGTCGGACATCTCTTCGCTCCCAGAACATCTTCCTGAAGATAAGAAAAAGGAAGCAAGGGATATCTTATCGGAAGGGGAAAGAGCTTCCACTGAGGTGATAGAGATTGCAATGGATATCTCTTCGACTTCATTCCGGCAAATGGCAGGAGCAGCGGTGCTGAGGCGTCAGGGGTGGCTGAAGGCAACTAGCTTCCTTCCTGAGGTTCAGGCTAAGGTGCTAGATATGCCTTTTGACGGCGAAATGCCTATTTGGAAATCATATAGATGAAGCCCTTCAATCTATAAAAAAGGGCACAGACACGGCTAAATCCCTGGCAACGCTACAACAACGTCGTTTCCAGTCCTTTCGGGACAGAGTTCGAGGGCAGTACGCATCCAGACCGCAGTTCCAACAGCAGTTCTAACATTACCCTCCAACAACCTATCAGGCGTACAACCAACCTTACAGGTCCGGCACTGCATCGTCCTATTCGCGGCCCACTGGTCGTAAAAGGCAGCAATCTGCCGGAAGACAACAGGATTCTAACAAGAGGCAATGAGTTTCTCCAGGCCCCCGCCACTACAGTCCCACAACAATTCAAACCAACCTGCACAAAATTCTTAAAAAATTGGACGTCCATCTCATCGGACAGATGGGTTTTGGATGTCTTCCTTCACGGTCATACCCTAGAGTTTGTTCAGTATCCTCCAACTACCCCTCCTCCGAAGGTACTACATCGTCATCTGCCAGATCTCAAGAGGGAAATAAAAATTCTTCTTTCCAAACGCGCCATAGAAAAGGTACCCTTACGTCAGCGCAATCGTGGGTTTTATTCCCACTTCTTCTTAATCTTAAAGAAGACAGGAAAATGGAGGCAGGTCTTTGACCTCCGGTTACTGAACAAATTCATCAAAAACCAATCTTTCAAGATGTTGTCTCTGCTGGACATCCTTCTTCTTATGGAAAAAGGGGATTATCTGTCATCGCTCGATCTTCTCGATGCTTAATTTCACATCCCCATTCACCCCAAGCATCGAAGATATCTCAGGTTCGAAGTGGCGGGGTGCCATTATCAGTTCAGAGTGCTTCCCTTCCCTTTGAAGTCAGACCCCAGAGTCTTCACCAAATGCATGGCACCGATAGCTGCCTTTTTGAGAGGCTCAGGTCACCAGGTATTCCCCTACCTGGACGATTGGTTAATAAAAGATACTTCGTTTCAGGCTTCCAGAAACTCTACTCAAACTTGCCGGAATCTCTTCCAGTCTCTGGGTCTCCACCTCAATCTAGAAAAGTCCTCTCTCATTCCTTCCAATTCTCTGACTTTCCTAGGAGCTCGCATCGATAAAAATCTCGGCAAAGCTTTTCCAACTCTTAAAAGGGTCTTGCGTCTCCAGGGAATGACACGCCTTCTATCGTCAAAAATGTCCGTTTCTGTCAGAAAGTACAAATCTATGCTGGGGATGATGTCCTCATGCATTCAACTAATTCCAAATTGCCATCTTCGTATGCGCCCACTGCAGGAGCAACTGGACACTCAATGGGTTCAATCCACGGGGTCATTCAACGACACGATTCAAATCTCGACGGCTATGAAAACTGCAATGTCTTGGTGACAGATCGAGGAAAACATGACCTGTCCTACATTCACTCAACTCCTCAGCTTGTGATGACGTTGGATGCATCCATGGAGGGCTGGGGAGCTCACCTCCAAGAGCTTCAAGTGCACAGAAAGTGGTCCAAACAGGAATCGAAATGCCACATAAACCTTCTAGAGTTAAGAGTGGTGTTCTTGGGCCTCAAAGCATTCTTGCCTCGGATTCGGGGATCTCCAGTTCTGGTCCGGGCGGACAACACCACCACCATGTTTTATCTCCAGAAACGGGGTGGCACGAGATCTCAGGTTCTCTCTTTTCAAGCGCAAGAGATTTGGGAATGGCTTCTCCTTCGAGTGGAGCACGTGCCAGGAGTCCACAATCAGTGGGCCGACTCTCTCAGCAGGGTGTCCAAACAGTGCCAGGAATGGGAGCTCAACGACCACATGTTGCAGATGGTCTTCCGGTCTTGGGGCTTTCCAACGTTGGATCTGTTCGCTACGTACCTAAACAAAAAGTGCATCTTTTACGCAAGCAGGACTCCTCAGCCGGGATCGCGGGGAGACGCTTTTCTGCTCTCCTGGACAGGAAAATTTGCCTACGCCTTCCCCCCCCCGTTTTCTCTCATTCCTCGAGTTTTCCAAAAAATAAAACGGGAGCCGTGCCGCATAATTCTTATTGCTCCCAGGTGGGCAAGGCAATTTTGGTACACAGAGCTTCTTCGCCTATCAGAGTGCACTCCGATTCTCTTTCCTCCAAAGGAGGATCTTCTTTACATGGACAAGGGGCAAGTGATTCATCCGCAAATTCCCTCTCTTCACTTATCAGCTTGGCTCCTCACTCCATTGAATTTGAGAGTTTGAACATACCCAATGATTGCAAAGTCATTTTACTAAATTCTCGAGCTCATTCCATGCTCAAATGTTACTCTGCAAAATAGAAAAGGTTCTGTGTGTGGTGCAGCGTTCATTATTTACATCCTCTTTCATCCACACCGGGGCAAGTATTACCATATCTCTTACAACTAGCCAAGGCGGGACTCTCACATTCATCCATTAAGATCCACCTTGCTGCAATTTCTAGATACAGACGACGTCTGGATCAATATTCATTGTGGTCTCATAGACTTATTAAGGAATTTCTAAAAGGCGTATTCAGGACCTACCCACCGGCGAAATCTCCTCCAGTGCTATGGCAACTAAATACTGTCTTGTCACAACTAATGCGTTCTCCATTTGAACTTATACACAAATGTGACTTAAAATTTCTCTCCTGGAAGGTGGCCTTTCTCTTGGCCATTACATCAACCAGACGTATCGGCGAGATCCAGGCATTTTCTACAAAGGAACCATTTCTTCAATTTTTAGCAGATAGGGTTATTCTGCGTACTAATCCTTCTTTCATGCCTAAAGTACCATCATCTTATGACCTCAACGAGCCTATAATTCTGCCTACATTTTTTCCAAATCCGTCCTCGGTGGCGGAAAAATCTCTCCATTCTCTGGACATCAAACGCTGTTTGAAATCTTACCTGCAAAGGACAAAATACTTTCGTAAGTCCTCTCAGCTGCTGGTTTCTTACTCTGCACCCAGGAAGGGACTCGCCCTAACTATTGCTCGCTGGGTCACTTCAGCTATTGTTTTCTGCCATGAGAAGGCTGGACATCCATTGCCTGCAAGAGTGCAGGCCCATTCGACGAGAAAGGTCGCAACTTCTTCAGCCCTGTTTGCAGGGGCTTCTCTCCCTGACATATGCAGGGCAGCAACTTGGGCGAGGACGCACACGTTCACAAAGCATTACTGCCTAGATGGTTGGTGGAAGGCAGATATAGCCGTGGGATAAGCGGCTCTTCGTCATCTCTTTGCCTAAGGTAGGCGGCTTGTAGCCATCCTGATTTCTTTATCTACTTATGGTGTTTATTCTTGTATAATCTATTTGATGGTTATTTATACTTGCATTAAGAGAATTCTGGTTATATATGTATTCTTTTCTGATACTATCATGGTGGGATTGTTCGCCTTCCCGCCTTAATTGTTGTTTCTATTCATATATAGATATACTGCTCTTTAATCGGATTCAAGCATGTGAATCTATAAAAGATACAATACTGGAGAAAAAACAAGTTACTTACCTGTACACTGTAGTTCTCCAGGATTGATATCTCTTATAGATTCGCATGCGACCCGCCCTCCTCCCCGGTTAGGCTCACCATTCTACCTCAGAGTAATATATATATATATATATATATATATTTGCACACTTGTGCTCGAAATCTGAGGTGTGGTGGCTCTGTGGAGAGGGTTACTCTAAGGTCTCTGCTGTGATTGGCTGAACTTTGGATGTTATAAAATGAGGTTGATAGAGTGCTCAATTTAATTTTGTCTCTATGGAGGTCTATGTAATGTATTCAGTACTACTGTTACCGTGGGACTCCCACCATGACGACGGGGAACATTCAAGCATGTGAATCTGTAAAAGATATCAATACTGGAGAACCACAGTGTACAGGTAAGTAACTTGTTTTTTTCAAGGTGTTTGGTGAAGGGAGCAGCCAAATTGAACATTCCACTCCCAAAATAATAGGTCATGTCAAGATATGGCTACTGTTTCTTGGAGCTTCTATCTGTAGTTTCACAACTCTGCCTGCCCCAGCGGTTCAGATGTGTGGGGATACCTCAGCAGCACTTATCTTGCGACCCCATTATATAAAATGTATTTGATCCCTTGGGTGACCTGATGGGTACCACAACTTGTCTGTGATTGTGCTTCTGTCTAACCTGATAGTGCCAAACCTGTTTGCCCTCCCTAGCCATGGGGACTTCCAATGCTTGTTTCAGTTGGTAGAGCATGCTATTATTGTGGATGAAGTTACTGTGGACTCGCAGTATAATCTGAGATTTGTATGATGGTTCTCTGCACCTGGAGGCTCCAGGGTAGTGGGGGAGTGGAACTGGGAAGTAGACAGCTGTCACTTCTGCAGCAGTGGCCTGAAAACCACCTTCCAAGAAACGGAGACAAATGAGACCTAGGCAGCTGATAGGGCCTTATCTTCCAGTCCGGTATCAACCCTCAATGGCCCTGTGCATCCAAAGTGGTCACATACTATGCAGTTCATACTTCTACATGACTTCAAGTCTGCTGTGCAAGCCCTAGTGATTTCCAAGTTGGATTATGTAAGTGCGACCCTCTGCGGCCTTCCTAAATTTAAGATGGCTCCTCTGAGGGCCTCTCTTAACTCTGCTTCAAGGCTCATCACAGATTCTAAAAGAAACAACCATATCACGCTTGAGTTGTAATACCTAAACTGACTCCCATATGAAGCAAGGATATAACAAAAAATTGCCTGCATGACCCGTAAAGCCTTTCACTTCAACACCCCGATATACCTTGCACAAAAACTCATGTTTTCTGGTGGCTCAAGATCCTCTAGAAGTGCCAGCACCTTACTGCTGAAGCCACAGAAACCTGAGGTGTTCAGTCGGATTTCAGGTGGCAGGGAATTCCAAATACACTGGGCGATACCCGCGAAAACTCGATTTGTAAGTTTTCTTTTTATAGAATTTCTGGCATCTTTCAAAAAGGAAGTTAAAGTGCTATTGATGATCAAATTTCTGGCCCAGAACCCCTGCTTTCCAGGCACTCTGACACACTCTCCTCACCCTTGTTTACTATTTGGCTGTTATGATTGTATTTTGATATGTTGGTTTAGAGTAACTACTTTCTGTACCTTTCGTGATTACCTTGTCGCTGGCTCCTCAGGCTTCCACTTTCTTGTGCAATTGTAAAGAGCTATGTTACCCCAGAGCCTCCTGTTTCCAGGCCCGCTATGACACGTTTCCCTGACCCTTGTGTATTATTTTACTGTTGTGATTGTATTTTGATCTGTTGCCTAGAGTTACTCCTTCTTGTACCTTCTTGTTTACCTTGTTGTCAGCTCTTCATGCCTCCTCTTTCTCGCTCAATTGTTCTCACTATAGAAAACTTTATTAAATGAAGAAAAACATCTCCAAACATGGCTGGGAAGAAATTAAAGATGGTCAGGGATGAATTCTTTCAAGCTCGGCACCTCCTTGCAGCGAACGCGTAAGAGCAAATGCCAGTAGGAGGTATTGCTTCTAGAATGTCCTTTTACTCCAGGTTAGAAAACACTATTTGACTCCATCAGTGCTGTACATAACGATTTAACAGCAAATAACTGTAACATTGATAAAGAAATCTAGTCAACAGACATGAAGAATAAGAGCTGTCACTGCGGTTCCTGTCAAGGCTGTTTTAAGTTTGATGCATGGCTCCATCAGCGTTACAGAGCCATCCGTCAAACGTTTTTGTTTTTCCAAAAAAGAAAATCCTGAAACAGGATTTTCTTTTTGGGAGAAGACATGCCCCCCTCGCCATTGGAGTGTTCTCCCATGGCGAGTGGGACATAAGACAGGTTTATCTGAAAGAGACACGTTAGTGACAGATTCCTTACCTTAGAATATCCCCAGGCGTCAGGCTGGATCCGGAAAGTTTTGCGTAGCAGTACCCTTGCGCGTCGGTAGGCGGCGTCGTGTGGCTCCGCGTCCGTCGTCGGCATCGCCGGGATGACGTCGCGGGCAGTACTTAGACGCCGCCCCTGCGCGCTGACGTCAGTTCTTTCTTTTTCCGCGCCAGTAAGCGCAGATCTGGGAAGAGCAGTGCCCTAGTCATTTTTTGACTAACTTGTTTGGTGATTTTTTTCACAGTTTTTTCTCGAGTCGTTCGACTCCGACGGTGTCGGTAGGGATGCCCGGCTTCAAGCCATGCGACGCCTGTGGTCGGATGATGTCGATCACGGACCCGCATCGAGACTGTCTCTACTGCCTCGGCCGCGACCACGACTCCAAGTCGTGCCCCGACTGCCGGGCCTTGCACCCGAAGGCTTTGCGAGAGCGGTCTCGAAAGCTCCTCGAGGTCCGGCAGTCGGATCCGCGCCAAGCCCCAGTCATGTGAGAGGTCGAGGGGCCGGTCGCGGAGTCCTCATCGGTCATCGGGGTCCAAGTCTTCGCACTCCTCCGGTAAGTCGAAGCACAAGAAGTCGAAGAAGCGTCATCGCTCGTCGACTTCCCCTCGCCGGTCTCGCGACTCGGCTGAGGGTCCTGTCGGCACCGTCCCCGCGGCGCCGGGAGTGCCTGTGGAGCCGCCGCCGCAATACCCGCACTTCCCGGGTTCGGGGGCGACTCCGGCCGAAATACAGGAGTTCCTGTCATCCGTGGCCCGCCTCTTCGGGCCTCAAGGTCCCCCCGGTGCGCCTTCGGGCCCCGCGGGCCCTTCTGGGGTGCCTACGGCGCCGCCAGCGATGCCAGCCTCGGTCCCGGCCTCGACCCTGCCTCCGCTGTTGCCGCAACCCCCATCGACGCCGATTGACCTGACGACACCTCCACCGGCGCCGATGTCACCGGTGCCGTTCCCGACGCCGTCCGGGGCTCCGGGCGGCGTCGTTTCCCGGTTCTCTCCGGACACGGCGCCGGACCGGCGTCGTTCGACTCCGGCGCCGATGCGGCCTTGGGTTCCGCATGTCCCTCCTCCTTACTTTGAGCCTGCTTTGGAGGACGAAGAGGACTGGGAGGGGTCTGAGGACCCTCTCACTGCCCAATGTGAGTTCGACCAGGACTGGGCTGAGGAACTTGGGGATGCCAGTGGTCTGGACACCTCCCCTGACTCTGGCATGCTGTCTCCTCCTTCCGTGGCAACGGAGGAGGGAGCAAACTTTGCAACGGTGTTGCGTAGAGCAGCTGAGGCTTTACACCTCCAGTTGCCTACAGTGGCTTTCAGGACTAACATCCTGACGGAAGTGCTTCAGCCGGCGGCTACCTCTTCGGAGCCACTGCTGCCTTTCAACGAGGCACTTTCTGACGTTCTTTTGGGCACCTGGTCCAAGCCCACCACAGGGGCTCCTGTGGATAGGAACGTAGCCCGACGCCATCGCCCTGCTCCGGGCGACCCCCTGTTTCTCTCCTCACACCCCACCCCTGAGAGCTTGGTTGTCCAAGCCTCTGCTTCCCAGGGCGCCTTCCCTACCGCTCCCCCAGATAGGGAATCCAAGAGACTGGATCAGTTTGGGAAGAAGGTTTTTTCTTCCTCCAGTGCTGGCTTGCGGTCTGTCAACACCACTTGCCTCTTGGGCCGATATTCCCACTCTCTGTGGGATTCGGTGGCGCAGGTTCTGCCCCAGTGTCCTGAGGAGGTCCAGGCACTGCTTTCCCGCGCCATTGCGGAAGGAAGGGATGCGGCTAAGTATACCATCAGATGTGGCCTAGATACCGCCGACTCGCTAGGCAGATCGCTTGCGACGACAGTGGCGCTGCGCCGTCACGCCTGGCTGAGAACCACTGGTTTTTCGGGTGATGTCCAAAACACTCTTATGGACATGCCCTTTGATGGTGTCGGCCTTTTTGGCAATAAGGCAGACCATGCGTTGGAGCGTTTTAAGGACTCACGGGCTACAGCCAAGTCCCTGGGCCTTTCTGCTGTGCGCCCTCCGCAACAGTCTGCTTTTCGCCCCTTTCATGGCCACGGAAGGGGCGCCCAGTCACGGCCACTGCCCAGCCACCGGCCCGCGCAGCAGGCGTCTTCGCGTGGCCGAGGACGTGGCTCCCGCCGAGGCGGGTCGGGTAACCAGCGTGCGGGTCAGGCCACCACCCCCACCCCGTCCGCGGCCTCCAAGCCCTCCTAGTCCTTCCTTTCAGGTGCACAGCACGCCAGTAGGGGGCAGGGTCCACCATCACCTTAACCACTGGCGTGCCATCACCTCGGACAAGTGGGTCTTGGACATTGTCCGAAGGGGCTACTCCCTCCCCTTCGTGACCACCCCCCCAGCCATGCCACCTCAATACCACCGCATGTCAGGGGATCACTTGGTGCTTCTTCAGAAGGAAGTTGCGGCCCTCTTGGCCAAGGGGGCCATCGAACGCGTTTCGACCCCAGAAGTAGGGCGTGGTTGTTACTCCCACTACTTTCTGGTGCCCAAAAAGGACAAAGAGGACATGCGTCCTATCTTGGACCTCCGGAACGTAAATCGCTTCCTCTGGAAGGAGAAGTTCAAGATGCTCACCCTAGCTCAGGTCTTGACTGCTCTCGACCCTGGAGACTGGATGGTAGCGTTGGACTTGCAGGACGCATATTTCCACATCCCCGTTCTGCCGGCCCACCGGCGTTACCTTCGGTTCACGGTAGGCCACGAGCACTTTCAGTTCTCCGTGCTCCCCTTTGGCCTTACCAGCGCCCCTCTGGTGTTCACGAAAGTGATGGCGGTGGTCGCAGCTCATCTGCGCCGGGCAGGGGTTCCAGTCTTCCCCTACCTCAACGACTGGCTGCTGAAGGCGGGCTCGTCCCAGGCAGTCGTCTCCCACCTCCAGACTACGGCCGAACTCCTGCACTCGCTGGGGTTCTCCATCAACTTGCCGAAGTCGCACCTGATTCCTTCTCCACAGCTCCTTTTCATCGGAGCAGTTCTGGACACGACGCAGTTTCGGGTCTATCCTCCCGAGCGGCGAGTCTGGGATATTCAGGCTATGATTCCGATCTTTCGGCCTCTATCCTGGGTTTCGATACGGATGACCCTGAGGCTGCTGGGCCTCATGGCCTCCTGCATCCTGCTGGTCGATCATGCCAGATGGCATATGCGGGCTCTGCAGTGGGACCTGAAGTTCCAGTGGGCGCAGCATCAGGGCAACCTGTCCGATCACGTCCAGATCTCGGAGGGGACTGCACGGCAGTTGCAGTGGTGGCTCTCGAACCGGCAATGGGTCATGGGCAGATCCCTCTCCCTTCCCCAGCCAGAGCACACAGTTGTGACAGACGCGTCCCTCCTGGGATGGGGCGGTCACATGGGAGAGGCGGAGATCAGAGGCCTCTGGTCTCCGGCGGAGTCCCGGCTCCATATCAACCTTCTGGAGCTCCGGGCGATCCGACTTGCACTCAAGGCATTCCTTCCCTCTGTCAAAGGGAAGGCAGTGCAGGTGTTCACAGACAACACCACCGCCATGTGGTACTGCAACAAACAGGGCGGGGTGGGGTCATGGACCCTGTGTCAGGAGGCTCTGCGCCTCTGGACATGGCTGGAACTTCAGGGCGTATTCCTGATGGTTCAACACCTGGCAGGTTCCCTGAACGCCAGGGCGGACGAACTCAGCCGCAGGTGCATGATGGATCACGAATGGCGTCTTCACTCGGAGGTGGCGAAGGACTCTTTCTACAGTGGGGAGAGCCTTGGTTAGATCTATTCGCCACCGAAGAGAACGCGCAATGTCATCAGTTCTGCGCGTTGGAATTTCCAAGGCGGCACTCGCTCGGCGACGCTTTCGTCGCGAGTGGAGTTGTGGTCTGTTGTACGCCTTTCCGCCTATACCACTTCTACCCAGAGTGTTGAAGAAGATTCGGCGCGACCGAGCCCAAGTCATTCTTGTGGCTCCGGACTGGGCTCGAAGAGTTTGGTATCCCGAGCTACTCAGTATGAGCGTCGATCCCCCGATCCGTCTGCCTCTTCAGGAGGATCTTCTGTCGCAGCAGCAGGGGACGGTCCTCCACCCGAACCTGTCCAGCCTCCACCTGCTTGCGTGGAGATTGAGCGGCGGCAGTTGATTCCTTTCGACTTGCCTCCCGAAGTTTGTGATGTGATTCTGGCAGCCAGGCGTCCCTCCACTAAGGTGGTATACGCCTGCAGGTGGAACAAATTTGTGGCATGGTGCACAGCAAAGGCTGTGAATCCCCTTTCAGCCCCTCTTTCTGAGGTTCTTCTGTTCCTTCTTTCTCTGGCCCAACAGGGTTCTGCCCTGGGTACCATCAAGGGCTATATTTGTGCAATATCGGCCTTCCTCAGGCTTCCTGATCAGCCCTCCCTTTTCAAGTCCCCTGTTGTTAACAGATTCCTAAAAGGCATTACACACCTCTTCCCTCCTGTTCCGTTTGTGATGCCTCAGTGGGACTTGAACCTGGTTCTTACCTTCTCATGTGCGCTCCCTTTGAGCCTCTGCATAACTGTCCTCTTCGTCTTCTGACTCTGAAGACAGCCTTTCTGGTGGCTATCACCTCCGCTCGGCGGGTGAGTGAGCTCCAGGCTCTTTCTTGCAAGCCTCCCTTTCTGTCTGTACATCCAGACAAGGTTGTTCTCAGGACGCGTCCGTCCTTCTTGCCAAAGGTGGTTACTGCTTTCCACATTGGGCAGACCATCACTTTGCCCACCTTCTTTCCGCCTCCGCATCCTTCTAGAGAGGAAGAGAGGCTCCACCGTCTGGACCCCAAACGTGCGATTTCTTTTTATCTAAATCGCACACAACAGTTCCGGGTGGACGACCAGCTCTTTGTTGGCTACGTGGGCGCCAAAAAGGTCGGGCGGTACACAAGCGGACCATCTCCCTCTGGGTCGTCTTGTGTATCAAGGCCTGTTATTCTTTGGCTAAAGGAGCCCCCTGTTGGATTGCGTGCCCATTCCACCAGGGCGACAGCCGCCACCACGGCTTTATGACGTGGTGTCCCTTTACAGGACATTTGTCAGGCAGCTACGTGGGCCTCGTTGCACACGTTTACCAAGCATTACTGCCTTGACAGCCAAGTCCGGAGAGACGGCTTCTTTGGCCGTTCTGTTCTCCGTGACTTCCTTGTCTGATCTTTGTTCGCAGACCCGCCACCGGGGTTGGTATTGCTGGGGTATCTATTCTAAGGTAAGGAATCTGTCACTAACGTGTCTCTTTCAGATGCACAAGTTACTAACTTGTGTAACGATATATCTGTAAGAGACAGTAGTTAGTGACAGATTCCTTACCGCCCCACCCATCCTCCCCGTTCTGCGAACTGATTTCTAGGGTTAAGGACATCCCTTTCAGGGCCCTAGTATTTTTCAGACACCAATGTCTGCTTCTTGCATGGGTCTGCGTTCCTGGCGCGGAAAGTCGTGTACAGAACTGACGTCAGCGCGCAGGGGCGGCGTCTAAGTACTGCCCGCGACGTCATCCCGGCGATGCCGACGACGGACGCGGAGCCGCACGACGCCGCCTACCGACGCGCAAGGGTACTGCTACGCAAAACTTTCCGGATCCAGCCTGACGCCTGGGGATATTCTAAGGTAAGGAATCTGTCACTAACTACTGTCTCTTACAGATATATCGTTACACAAGTTAGTAACTTGTGCTTCACTGCTCCTTACCGCCAGGGCTTTCCTGGCAGTGAAGGGCAGTGAAAACTGATCTTTAAATAGGTCCATCTAAATTAGGTGGGCAGACATATAGGTCGACCTCCAAAGGCCCTTGCTCCGTCAGGTCATCAGAGGGGTGCAATCATGGTGCAGACTCAGTAGTCTCGCCGTGGTTACACCAATGGTCCACAAGCATTTAAATCGGACAGACAGACAATTATGTTGGCAGTGAGGATACTCCGTCGCTGTTGCAATTGATTATCCTTACTGTCAACATATAAATCAGCCCCTAGGTCTTTTTTTCTGTTCTGCAAGGATCACAGGGGTAGAACAATCTTTGATGAATCTGAAAGTTCAAACTGGAATTTTAAGGCTATAGAGTTAAGGGAGAGAGAATTCTGGAGAACTTTGCGGAGGTCAACAGATGTACGATTATGAATATCCTGAGGATGGACGCCAAATTGGCATTTCTAGAGAATTTCAGAAGATGTTCTCCCCTGTGCAATTTTTGTGGTTCCAGACACAAGATTTGTTGCGGGTTTGCAGACATCTGTGTAAGGGGCGTTGATGTCTCTGAATAGACCAAATATGTGGCAAGTAGTACTTTCCATCTTTCAGAAGGATCATGTAGGACGGATGTACGCTGAACATTGTACAAAATGTGTCTTGAGATTCATCATGCATCTACCTGTCATACAACCGAAAAAGATTGACAGGTAGCATTATTAACCACTATAAAAATAAGTTTAATTTTTCCAGGAACCGGCTGTGAAACTAGTTTTTCCTCTTAGAAAGCAAAAGGTATTTATTCTCACTACTTTCTGAATTAAAAAAAAGGCCTAAAAATAATTTGGGGTTATTCTTGGACTGAAAAAACAAATAAAGAAAAATTCTGGATATCAGCTCTTAAGCAAATCTTAAACCCATTTTATCAAATGGATTGGATATTATCCATTCATCTTCATTCAGTATGCATATTTTCATATCCCAATTGAGAAGGAGCATTGTAGCTTCCTGCATTTCATAGTGCATGCTTCTCACTGCAGATGCAAAGCCCTCAATTTGGCCCAAAAATCTTTTTACATTTGTAGGGCAGTGTTACCACTGTACTACTGTGAAAGAACCAGAAGCACTCCAGAAGTCTACAGCATGGCCTCTTTAAAGGCTTCAATCTGCTGCGGCATTCGCTGATGACCCGAAAACTCTGCGCACCTGGATGAGTTAAGGAATTAGCTCCACAGAACAACACATCAGTAATGCCATTGTGCCTTCTCTTTAGGTTCAGAGTGGCATGATTGGCTTGAGTTTTCCCTCGCTTTTTTGTTTACTCTTCAACTTCAATTTTGACTTTGCAGAGGACTTATAGCGCAGTGTTGACCGCTTAGGAAGACAGCCTTGTGAACATGACCGATCTGGGCCCATGACTTGGAGCAGGGCTCACCCAAAGGCCACGACTTCTTATGTGTGGCGATGTACAGCTTTACTGCTTCACCTCCTGGTCCTGGATCGTCTTCGGATGCATAAGGGCACATTTATCCCACAACTTTGAGATGCGGCACTAGCCCAAACCCCAGAGACGCATCGGGTGCTGATCCGTGACTGACATCTGTTTTCAGCAGTCTCAACCTGTTTCAAACCTGTAGTTTTGGGTGGGGACATTGTTCCATAGCACACTGGAATCCTTTTTTAGAAGTTTGGTAGGCCAGCAACATTATGAGTGGAGCTCTGGATCTGCTTCAGAAGGTACAGAAACAAAAGTGCTGACATCAGCATGCAAGGGTGGCTCTTGTCATTACCTGGATGGTACAGAGAAGCACAGTGGAGAGGTGTGGTGCAGCGGCCAGGGCAGCTGACTTTGGAGCACAGGGCTCACGGTTCGATCCCCGGCTCCGGCGGCAGCGCAGCTCAGCACCATGTGACTCTGGGCAATAGCTCACTTAATTTCCACGACGGCCCCCAGCGCCTTGAGACCCGTAAGGGTGAGTAGTTCGCGCTTTACAAATACGGATTTACAGCGCTACCTACTGGCTTGTGGGAACACTGCTAACAAAAATTTCTGGTTTCATTCTGGTGCCTCAGGAGTGTTTTATGGCAGCAGTTGTTAACCTTTTGATTTCTGTGTACCCCCCCCCCCCCCCCATAGGATCGTTGCTGGAATATGGGGATCCCCACAGAGTTATTTTTGGAAGCTGGAGACCAGCAGGCCTAAACAATTTCTATGATATGAAACTCAAAGCAGTACACAAATGTATAAAAACAAGTATACAACAAACAAATGCTCAAATATTTTAATTCACTATCAAATATAGAAAAAAGTTGTCAAATTTTGATTTTTACTTTATTTGTATATTTTATTCATTTTAATTTATTAGTTTTAATATTATTTAATTTTGTAAAATAGTTGAGGACTGTCTGGGAGAGGTGGAGATCAGAGGACTCTGGTCTCCAATGGAATCCGGACTCCACGTCAACCTGTTGGAGCTCCGAGTGATCTGATTGGCATTGCAAGCCTTTCTACCCTCAATTAAGAGAAGGCTAGCACAGGTGTTCACAAGCAACACCACTGCCATGTGGAACTGCAACAAACAGGGCGGGTGGGTTTGTGGACCCTTTGTCAAGAGCCCCTGTGTCGCTGGACATGGCTATAACAGCAGGGCAAATCCCTGGTGGTTCAACATCTGGCAGACTCTCTGAACACCAGAGCAGACGAACTCAGCTGTAGATACCTTGCGGATCACAAATGGCATCTCCATCTGGAGGTGGTGCAGGGTCTCTTTCAGCAGTGGGGAGATCCTTGATTAGATCTGTTTGCCACCAACGAGAACGCGCAATGTCAGCAGTTCTACACACTGTAGTCTCAAAGGCGGCTCTCGTTGGAGACGCTGTTAATCCTCAAGTGGTGCTCAGACCTCCTGTATGCCTTTCCACCCATACGACTCCTGCCCAAAGTTCTCAAGAAGATCAGGAACGGCCAGGCTCAAGTCATCCTTGTGGCTCTGGATTGGGCACAGAGTCTGGTATCCTGATCTGTTAAACATGGCCATTAGTCCCCCGATCAGGCTGCCCCTTCGGAGCATCTTCTGTCCCCTCAACACGGGTGGGTTCTCCACCAGAACTTGTCAATGCTCCACCTTTTTGCATGCAACAATTGCCAGCTTTCGACCTTCCGCCCGAAGTCTGCAATGTTATTCTGGCAGCCAGGCGTTCCTCTATGAAGAGTGTGTAAGCCTGCCGTTGGGGCAAGTTTGTGGCAGGGTGTGAAGAGAAACAAGTTGACCCTTTTTCTGCTCCCCTTTCTCAGGTTCTCCTGTTTATTCTTTTCCTCGCCCAGCAGGGCTCTTCTCTGGGTACTGTTGAGGGATATCTTTCTGCAATATCTTCTTTTTTGCGGTTGCCTGACCAACTATTCTTTTTCCAAACCCCTATTGTGCATACGTTTTTGAAATGTTTTGCAACATGTATCCTCCCTCTCCCTTCATTATGCTCAGTCGGACCTTAATCTAGTCCTGATATTCCAAAAATTCCCCCAAAAATTATTTGATTCGGACCTCACCAGAGATCAACAAATACAGATATTTAAGATTATTATTCTTGGGACATGAATACAACTATTGAATTTCTATTTGAAATGATTAATTAGTACTGTTTTAGTCTACATATACAACATAGTTAATAGAAATGCTAAAATGATTTGTTTTTAAAATAACATCCCAAAAACTTTTTAAAAAATTAGACAAGTGATAGCAGACAAATTCATTAGTGGGAGAGTTACACAGCGTAGTCCTGATATTCCTGATGTGCGCTCTGTTTGAGCCCTTACATAACTGTCCTCTCAGGCTCCTTACCATCAAGACAGCCTTCCTGGTGGCCATAACATCTGCCTGTAGGGTCAGTCCGCCTCAGGCCTAGTTATGCAAGCTTTCTTCCCTGAACATCTACCCAGACAAAACTGGTGCTTCATACGAGGGCTTCCTTTCTTCCGAAAGTGGTCACTCTATTTCACGATGGCCAAACCATCACTCTGCCTACTTCTTACACTCCGCCTCATCCCTCCAAGGAAGAGGAGGCTTTACCGTCTGGACCCAAAAAGAGCATTATTGTTCTACCTTGACTGCACACGAGAGTTCCGGTTGGACGACCAACTCTTAGTGTTGTATGTCGAATGGGTTCAATCCAAGGGGTCATTCAACGACACGAATCAAATCTCGACGGCTATGAAAACTGCAATGTCTTGGTGACAGATCGAGGAAAACATGACTCAGGACCTGTCCTTCATTCACTCAACTCCTCAGCTTGTGAGGACGCTGGATGCATCCATGGAGGGCTGGGGAGCTCACCTCCAAGAGCTTCAAGTGCACAGAAAATGGTCCAAACAGGAATCGAAATGCCATCTACCGTTCGATTGTGCTCTGTATAAATATCTGCTATGCATTGGCTAAAAAACAACCCCCTGAGGGTTTATGTGCTCATTCCACCAGAGCTAAAGCTGCTACCACTGCATTAGCACACAGAGTTCCGGTCCTAGACATCTTCCAGGCGGCAACATGGACCTCCTTGCACACTTTTACCAGACACTACTGCCTGGACAGTCAGTTCTGTAGGGATGGGCATTTTACCTGTTCAATACTGCAGGACTTCCTCGTGTGAAATTGGTCCGCAGACCCAACTCCAGGGGTAGGGTATTGCTTGGGTATCTATTCTTAGGTAAGGAATCTGCAGCTAGAAGTCTCTATCAGATGAGCAAGTTACTTAATGTTGGTAACGTCTTATCTGGTAGAGACTATCTAGCCGTAGATTCCACCCAGCCTCTGCTTACAGATATCTGGAGGCAGAGATTTCCCCTTTCATGGCCCTAGTTTTCCACACCGGTACTCCGTATGCTTCGTGGCTCCGCGCATCTGGCATAGACAGTTGCGAAAAGTAACTGACGTCAGTGCGCTGGGGTGGCACCTATATAGGCACCGCAGACGACTCCGACGATGCCATGTGAAGCCGAATGACTCGACCTACCGGTGAGCAGGGGTACTGCTCAAGAAACATTTCCAGATCCAGTCTGACCCCTGGGGATAATTCTAAGGTAAGGAATCTGTGGCTATATAGTCTCTACCAGATAATGCATTCCCGAAGTTCTTCCTTGTGTCATGACTGGTTTCTGGCTAGAACCACTGCAAGTTGTTGTGCCTTTGAGCCGGTCAGGGCTCATTTGCCCCAATCATCATTTGGCCTAATTGAGGCTGAAATTGCTGCAATCATAGTTTAATTTGATTGGGTATGCAACTGCCTCAATCGTCATTTGGTCCGAACCAGGTTGCAACCGCCTTTGGCCTGGTTGGGGCTGCATTGCTGCAATCATAATTTGGCCCAGTCATGGCTGCAGGTGCCTTCCGCTGTGATCATCTCATTGGCCTGATCAAGGTTGCATCTATTGATAAAGCCCATGCTTAGTCCATAGCCTCTCCTTCAGCCAGAGTCTGGGACCACACCTGCGGCAGAGCTTGTGCATCACAGGACAGGGCTGAATGGGCCTGCAGACAGGTGTGGCCTGGCCTACCCAGGAGCCTTGGGCTAGCCTCGTTCTCTGTGGCCGACACCTACAGAAGCAGGCTACCAGAACTGCTCAAAAGGAACGAGGATCAGTCAATCACCTATCGCTCCACCCAACAGAGTATGATTTGAATACAATCATGTACTGAGGGCACATTTGACTGTTGAAAAACTAAGGACTGAACTTGTTCTCGTAGCATCGTACCCAGGGACACTATCTGGTTTAATAAGTTGAATTGTCCTATTTCGTACTGTTGTTTGAGAGAAACTACTTTCTTTTCCCTAAAAGATTAGCACTGGACTG
Source organism: Calotriton arnoldi (assembly GCA_963921515.1). NCBI lineage: Eukaryota > Metazoa > Chordata > Amphibia > Caudata > Salamandridae > Calotriton > Calotriton arnoldi. The sequence goes on along the minus strand of CAWUFW010000213.1, from coordinate 3,576,624 downwards.
GACATTGAATTTTGTTGTTGGTTGATTGTTTACTGGTGCTGAGCTCAGGTACCCAATACAAACTCCACAAGCAGCATGTGACTGCTTTCCCTTGCTACCCTGAGGGTCGAGTGCAGAAATGTTGTACTGGAGCCAGTTTGCACAGGTATTGTAGGAATGTCGCAAGTACTGCAGTTGAGGTGCAGCAACCCCTGTCCACTGATTCAAACTATTTACCTTATGACTTTCTTCTCCACTTTTTTTCAGCAGAATGATCATGCCATTCTTTGGTTATTAACCCCTTTGGTGCGATTAATAGCCAACGGCAGACAACTACATTACCTCCCTGGTGCATTTGCAGGCCTTGGACAACACTGGGGAAGGTTATCTTCATGCTGCACGGGAAGAGCTTCCCGAGCAGCTGTTTTTTTTTCTTTAAACTGTGTCTTATTAGTTGCTGAAAAGAAACACAAAGAAACGTACAGTGCAAGAAGACAGCTCCACACACATTATCTCAGCGAGTACAAAACAAAGATGGTTACAGACATGGAATCATGTCAGCCACAGGTGCCAAAACTGTACAGCATTATAGTCAATAAATAGAGCAAAATGTGAAATAAACTAAGACATTGAGTTTACACATTCAAGAAGGAATACTGTAATTTCTCACTTGGTCGCCGTAAACTCAGCAAATCTAACATCAGTGCATTTTTCCCTCAGTGTCAGAGCTGTCATCAGCACTTGAGTCCCCATCCTCATTGACTCTCGCAAGCAATTGGGCCCAGAGCAATACCTCCTCCTCCGCCCCCTCATCGGTGCGCGACTGTCTCGTATGTTGTTTCTCCACCACCCCCCATTCCAACAGGTCCCTTAGCCACCAGTAGAACGTTTTTTTTTTCTTAATTTATTTAATGATGGACAGCATGCATGGTACACTGACGCTGTTACTTCTAATATGGAAATTAAAAGAATCCCATTTTCTACTTTCCCTCCATCAGTGCTCAGGAGGCATATCTCAGTCCCCCAAGCACTGATACTCTTGGGAGAGGTATCGTTGGAATGTGGAGAATCTCCCTTTTCCAGTTGTATCTCTTCTCAGTAGATCCCTGATTGGGGATTGCCACAGGAGAGTGATCCCCAAGCAGGGATCCAGGGTTTTGGGGAAGCGACCCCTTGGGCAAAAGCTTGTGCTCCCGCCATCCCTGTGAAAAGAATCAGTTTTTCTGTACTTCCTTGGTGGCAGTTGTGTGGGCGGGGGGGGCTTACCCCGAATAAGGACCTGGGTGGGATCAGAAAGCCCATTAGGCACCAGGGTAAAAATAAACTTGGGTTGAGGCTGCTTACCATGGGCAAGGCCATACCCCCAACCTGAAAAAGATACAATCCTTTGGCTCCCCCTCAGGGGCAGATGCGAGTGATTAACCCCAATTTGCCCTCCTGAGAGGGGGGCAGAAAATAAAGAATAAAAAACCATAGGGGTGGGGGCTGTCCACCATGGGCATCCCCCCCTCAAATAAGACAGTCTTTCTGCCCCCTCCTGGCGGTGGATGGGGGTTATTACTCCCAATCTGCCCCCCGAGGGGCAGAATGGGCACTAGACACCAGGGTTAATTATTTAAAAAAAATTAAAAATAACAAAGGAGCGGGTTATGCTCACCATGGACATGCCCCCACCACGGAAAGGACAGTCTTTTCTGCCCCCCAAGTGATTACCCCAAAAATACCCAACCTCCCCCCTAAAATAAGGGCTCAACCGTCTTCCTGCCCCCCCCCCCCTCGGGAGCAGATGGGGGCAATTACCCTCAATTTGCCTCCCTCCAGGGTGCAGGGGGGACAGCAGAAAGCCAATTGGGGAGGTTGCTCCAAATCAGCTCCTCGAGTGGTGGAAAGCCCACTAGACATTTAGCATTTGGGGTAAAAGAAAATGTGAGAAAATTGCTCTATATTTGTCTTTTGGGGAACACTGTATTGGTGAATTGCATACATAGCAGGTCGGCCAGACATGGGTTTCACAGCAGTCCCACACCATTTTTCCAAGCACCTTTTTCACCCGCCATTTTGGTCAGCATTCTAGTTGCATATGGCTTTGCAGAACTTTGCCTTTTTAAGGCGTCATGCTTCGTGGCTGCGGTGAGAACTTTTACCGGAAGGTGCTGCCACTGAGCTTCCTTTAGATTCTTTCTTTCTTGTTTTTATGTTTTGTTTCATATGTTTATTTTAGATTGAAACCTGAAAATGTTGTTTTAAAAAAAAAAAAAAAAATTATTTGCAAAGTTTTATATAGCGCTGGCTAGACCCGGAGGTATCAGAGCGCTTTACATGAGGATCAGCGAGTTATCTCTTCGTATGTTGTATGTCAGTTTTACTTTCCTATAGTACATAAAAGCTAAAACAAAAAAAGCTAAAAAAAATAATTTGCTAACTGCATGTTAGCTCCATATTTAGCTTTGTCTTTTTTTTGGGGGGGTCGCACAATATTATTAGATTACATATGTGGTGGGGTTGTGCTGACACAGGTTTCACAGAAGTTAGACTCCATTTTGCAGAGCACATTTTTTCATCCACCATTTTGGTCAGCGTTCTAGCTGCCCACGGCTTTGCAAGACCTTGCCTATTTTAAGGCGCCCTGAGGTGCGGGCGTGCCAAAGATGAGCCCTTCTGCATCCATCTACGCACCGCTAGTCACTCAGATTGATAAGCCAAAAGGATTATCAAGCAGGTAAATCAACTCATCACTTTTATGCTACTCCTGAGAAAGGTTATTAGAATTAGCAGCAAATGGGCTGGGATTTACACAATTGCAAGTTACTGTTTATTTAAAGCTGCCTAAAACGGGGTTGGCATAGGGGCAGCCCCTGCAAGAAGGGTACAACTCAATACAGTGCCCCAATCACCAATTCCATGACAGGTTAGTTTTGTTGGCAACATTTTACACTCACTTTATGTCTACCTGCTCACAGGTCTAATATTAGCTACGCTGTAAATCTGAAAGAGACTATTAGTTATAGATTCCTTACCCTAGAATTACCCCCAGGCGTCCAACTGAATCTGGAGAATTTTTCTTCAGCAGTACCCCTGCGAGTCGGTAGGTGGCGTCGGTCGACTCCGCGTTCGTCGTTGGCATTGTGATCGCCAGAATGACGTTGCAGTATCTACTTAGACGCCGCCCCTGCGCTCTGACGTCCGTTTTCTTTTTCCACACCAGCCAGCGCAGATCCGGAGAGAGCGGTACCCTTAGTCACTTTTTGACTAACACTTTTTCAACTTTTGTCGACATCTTTTTCATTCGTTCGACTCCTGGTGTACGTAGGGATGTCCCATTGTTGGACCGGCTTCAAACCTTGTGACTCCTGTCACAAGGGGATGTCGGTCACGGACCCGCACCTCGTGTGCCTTTGGTGCCTAGAGCGTGACCACAACCCTAAGTCGTGCTCCGACTGTCGGGCCATGAACTTTGCGGGAGCGGTCCCGAAAGCTTCTGGAGGCCCGGCAGTCAGCTCCGCACCGCTCGAGGTCCCGGTCGAGAGGGAGGTCGCCGGACCGGTTGCGGAGTCACCACCATCACTCCTCATCGAAGTCTTCGTCTTCAGGTAAGTTGAAGCACAAGGAGAAGCGAAGAATCCTGCTGGGACGGCTCCGAGCTTCTCTCCCTTTCCGGGAGCCGGAGCGTCCCCTGCCCAGCTACGTGCATTTTACGAAGCTCTCCACTCCATCTTTGGGCAGCCCGACTCCGCCGGTGCGCCTTCGGGCCCCGTGGACTTGGCTGGCGGCTCTAGGCCTTCGATGCTGGCGGCTCCGGCCTCGGTGCTGCAGGGCACCCAGGGACCCAGACCTGGATCCGGATCGGCACCGGTTGACCTCACGACACCTCCTCCGGCGCCGATTCCTCTCAAGCCTCTGCCACCTCCGACGCCGGTTGTGTCCCCAGCCAGCGTCGACCCCGGCCTCCACCCTGACTTGGACACGGAGCCGGACCGGCGTCAATCGACACCGGTACCGGCGCTGGCCGGTACTTTTGTACCCCTGTTATACCCTGACATTCCTTTTCGCCCTGAGTGGCAGTCAGAGGAGGGTGAGGAGGACTGGGAGGGGTCTGTGGACCCTCTGGCAGACCAGCTAGAAGAGCCGGACTGGAGAGAGAAGTTTGGTGATGCCAGTGGTCTGGACACCTCTCCAGACCTTGGTATGCTTTCTCCCCCTACTGTGGCCACGGAGGAGGGAGCCTCCTATGCTGTGGTGTTGCGTAGGGCGGCTGAGGCCTTGGGTCTTGAGCTTCCTATGGTGGCAGTCAGAACTAACCTCCTGAGGTGCTTTAGCCGGCTGCGGCCTCTTTGGAGCCGCTGATGCTGTTCGAGGCCCTCACAGACCTCTTTCTGGGCACTTGGTCCAAGCCCAGCACAGGGGCTCCTGTGGATAGAATGATTGCCCGACGCCACCGCCCATCCCCGGACGTCCCAATTTTCCTCTCCCAACACCCTACCCCCAAGAGCTTGGTGGTCCAAGCCTCAACGTCCAAAGGCGCGTTCCCTACTGCTCCCCCAGATAGGGAATCCAAGAAGCTGGACCATCTTGGGAAGATGTTTTCTTCCCTCAACTTATGACTGCGGTCGGTGAACACCACATGTCTCTTGGGCCGCTACACCCACTCTGTGTGGGACAAGGTTGTGCAAGTGCTGCCACTGTGCATGGAGGAGGCCCGGACTGTACTCTCCCGTGCGGTTGCAGAGGGTAGAGACGCAGCGAAGTTCGCCATTCGATGTGGGCTAGATACTGCTGACTCGCTAGGTAGAACGATTTATATGTCAGTAGCCTTGAGATGCTACGCCTGGCTGAGGTCCACTGGCTCTTCCGGGGATGTCCAATCGACCCTTTGGACATGCCCTTTGATGGCCGTCGCCTGATTGGCGAAAAGGCGGACCATGCGCTCAAGTGCTTCAAGAACTCTAGGACTTTCGCCCCTTTCGTGGCTACGGAATGGGTGCCCCACCGCGTTCCACCCAGGGCCTCCAAGCCTTACTAGTCCGACCTTTCGGGCCACCAGTTGCCAGTGGGCGGCAGGATTCGCCATCCCCTCCCTCACTGGCACAACAGCACGTCGGACAGGTGGGTTTTGCAGATAGTCCGAAGGGGCTACTCCCTCCCCTTCGAGACTACCCCTCCCTCCATGCCACCCACACTCCATCGCATGTCGGAGGATCACTTGGCCCTTCTCCGTCAGGAAGTTATGGCTCTCTTGGCCAAGGGAGCTATTGAGCGAGTCCCTGTGCCAGAAGTAGGTCGTAGGTGTTATTCCCACTACTTCCTGGTGCCCAAGAAGGACAAATGCCTGCATCCTATCTTGGATCTCGGGGACGTCACACGCTTACTCTGGATGGAGAAATTCAAAATGTTGACATTGGCTCAGGTCTTGTCTGCCCTCGACCCTGGAGACTGGATGGTAGCGTTGGACTTGCAGGACGCTTATTTCCACATCCCCGTCCTGCCAGCCCACAGGCGTTTCCAACGGTTCACGGTAGGCCACAAGCATTTTCAGTTTACTGTGCTCCCCTTTGGCCTTAGAAGCGCCCCTCGGGTGTTCACGAAAGTGATGGCGGTGGTCGCAGCTCATCTGCGCAGATCAGGGGTTCCAGTCTTCCCCCTATCTCGACGACTGGCTGTTGAAGGTGAGCTCACCCCAGGCTGTCGTCTCCCACCTCCAGACTACGGCGGACCTCCTGCACTCGCTGGGGTTCACTATCAACGTGCCGAAGTCACACCTGATTCCCTCTCAGAAGCTCCTTTTCATCGGAGCAGTTCTGGATACAGCGCAGTTTCGGGCTTATTCTCCCGAGCAGCCAGTCCGGGATATTCGGGCTATAATACCGATGTTTCAGCCTCTATCCCGGATTTCGGTGAGAATGACCCTGAGGCTGCTGGGCCTCCCGCATCCTGCTGGTGGATCATGCCAGGTGGCATATGCGGGCTCTGCAGTGGAACCTGAAGTTCCAGTGGGCGCAGCATCAGGGGAATTTTTCCAATTGCGTCCAGATCTCGGAGGGCACTGCACACCAATTGCAGTAGTGGCTAATGAACCAGGATTGGGTCAATGGCAGATCCCTCTCCCTCCCCAACCAGAGTTCACAGTGGTGACAGATGCATCACTCCTGGGATGGGGCGGCCACATGGGGGAGGCGGGGATCAGAGGCCTCTGGTCTTGGGCGGAGTCCGGGCTCCACATCAACCTTCTGGAGCTCCGGGCGATTCGTCTTGCACTGAAAGCATTCCTTCCTTCAGTCAGAGGAAGGGTGGTGCAGGTGTTCATGGACAACACCACAACCATGTGGTACTGCAACAAACAGGGCGGGGTGGGGTCGTGAACCCTATGTCACGAGGCTCTTCGGCTTTGGACGTGGCTGGAACATCAGGGCATGTCCCTGGTGGTTCAACACCTGGCAGGTTCTCTGAACGCCAGGGCGGACGAACTCATCCGTCGGTGCATGATGGATCCCGAATGGCGTCTTCACTCGGAGGTGGTGCAAGGTCTCTTTCAGCCGTGGGGAGAGCCTTGGTTAGATCTGTTCGCCACAGAAGAGAACGTGCAATGTCAGCAGTTCTGCGCGTTGGAATTTCCAAGGCGGCACTTGCTCTGCGATGCTTTTTGTCGCGAGTGGAATTGCGATCTTCTATACGCCTTTCCGCCACTTCTGACCAGAGTGCTGAAGAAGATCAAGCGCGACCGGGCCCAAGTCATTCTTGTGGCTCCGGACTGGGCACGAAGAGTCTGGTACCCCGAGCTCTTGAGTATGGCCATCGATCCTCCGATGAGACTGCCTCTTCGGAAGGATCTTCTGTCGCAGCAGCAGGGGACGGTCCTCCACCCGAACCTGTCCAGCCTCCACCTCCTTGCCTGGAGATTGAGCGGCAACAGTTGACAACTTTTGACCTTCCTCCCAAAGTCTGTAATGTCATCTTGGCAGCCAGGCGTCCCTCCACTAAAACGGTATACGCCTGTAGATGGAACAAATTTGTGGCATGGTGCACAGCAAAGGCTGTGGATCCCCTTTCTGCCTCTCTTTCAGAGGTTCTCCTCTTCATTCTTTCTTTGGCCCAGCAGGGCTCTGCTCTGGCCACTCTTAAAGGCTATCTTTTGGCCATTTCGGCCTTTCTTCGCCTTCCTGATCAGCCTTCTCTTTTCAAGTCCCCTATTGTAAATAGATTTCTTAAGGGTATTACTCACCTCTTTCCTCCTATTCCTTTCGTAATGCCCCAGTGGGACTTGAATCTGTTCTTGACTTACCTTATGTGTGCTCCTTTCGAGCCACTGCATAATTGTCCTCTCAGACTCTTGACTTTAAAGACTGCTTTTCTGGTTGCCATCACCTCTGCTCGCAGGGTGAGTGAGCTTCAGGCTCTAGCTTCTAAACCTCCTTTCCTTGCTGTCCATCTGGACAAGGTTGTCCTCCGAACTAGGCCTTCTTTTCTTCCAAAAGTGGTTACCTCTTTCCACATAGGACAGACCATCACTTTGCCCACCTTCTTCCCAGCCCCGCTTCCTTCCAAGGAGGAGGAGAGACTCCACCATCTGGATCCAAAACGTGCGTTATCATTTTATCTGGATCGCACAAAACAATTCCGGGTGGACGATCAACTCTTTGTTGGCTATGTGGGCACCAAGAAAGGTCGGGCCGTGCAAAAACGAATCATCTCTCGATGGGTCGTTCTTTGCATTAAAATTTGTTATTCCTTGGCAAAAAAGGAACCTCCAGTAGGGCTGCGCCCCCATTCCATCAGGGCGACGGCAGCCACTACTGCTTTAGGACGTGGAGTCCCCCTCAGTGACATCTGCCAGGCAGCCTCGTGGGCATCTCTGCACACGTTCACTAAGCATTATTGCCTGGATAGTCAGGTCCGAAGAGACGGCTTCTTTGGCCGTTCAGTTCTCCAGGACTTTCTGGTGTGAACTTAGTTTGCAAACCCACCTCCGGGGTTGGTATTGCTGGGGTATCTATTCTAAGGTAAGGAATCTATAACTAATAGTCTTTCAGATGAACAAATTACTTAACTTCGGTAACGATATATCTGTAAGAGACATATATTAGTTATAGATTCCTTCCCGCCCCACCCATCCTCCCCGTTCTGCGAACTGACTTCTAGAGTAAGGGTCTCCCTTTCAGGGCCCTAGTTTTTTGCACCAGTGGTCAGTGTCTTGCATGGCTCTGCGCTTCTGGCGTGGAATGTTGTCAAGAACTGACGTCAGCGCGCAGGAGCGGCGTCCAAGTAGATACTGCAATGTCATTCCGGCGATCACGACGCCAACGGCGAACGCGGAGTCGACTGACGCCACCTACCGACGTGCAGGGGTACTGCTGAAAAATAATTCTCCGGATTCAGTCTGACGCCTGGGGATAATTCTAAGGTAAGGAATCTATAACTAATATATGTCTCTTACAGATATATCGTTACCGAAGGTAACACTTTTTAACATAGAACTCCATCTCGCTAACCTGTCGCTTGAACTCACTTCACTCAGGAAAGACGTAAATTCCCTCTCCGCTCTTAACCGCCCCAACCATTCTACTACCTGGGGCACTGTCCAAACCAACACCTCATTCAACCAACAACGGAAATCTACCTCCCTCGGTAATGATACAGATAGTAACTTCCGTGCCCCAAGCCATCCTCCCTCTCCTGATCTCGGTGTCCTCGGTCACTCTTTCCCCCATAACCCTCTGATTACGGTCCCTCCTGCTCCCCACTCTTCCATCCCTGTGATCCTTGGAACTAACAGAATGCCAACCTCCCCAGCTTCTCCCAGGCTGCCTCCGCAATTTACCACTATCCATTCTATCCCCCGCCCAAAACCAAACCTAAACCCCTTTCCTGCATGTTGGTAAACTGCAGCTCTGCTGCTTGTCATGCGATAGAAATATCGGAAACTATCCTTAGTGAAACCATTGACATCGCCTTTCTAACTGAAACTTGGCTCAATGATCACTCTTCTTCCATTCTTGACCTGCTCTCTCCCCTGGCTACTCCATCCTCAGAAAAGATAGACCTGGCAGAATTGGAGGTGGTCTTGCCATAATCTACAAAAACGAACTCCAACTCTCACTAGTACAGACCCCCGATCATTCTACTTTTGAATACCTTGGAGCGGAACTTCGAGTGCATGGCTCTCCGCCAACTCGCCTTCACAATATCTACCACCCCCCAGTGACTCACTTCCCTTTGTAGAAGAACTATCCGATCTTCTTTCTCAATCCTCGCTTTCCAATTCTAAAACCTCTTCCTTGGGGACTTTAACCTCCATTGGAACAAAAAAGATGATCCTATGGTTAACCTCCTTACAGATCTACTTGACATTAATAACCTGGAACAACTCTGCCATTCGCCTACTCACACAAAAGGAGCCACTTTGGACGCTATCATTACAAGTAGAGATTTGGCCTCCCTTTCCTCCATCGTACTCCATTGACTGGTCTGACCATCACCTCATCCTTTTCACGATCTCTAACACGATGCTACCCCCTCACCCCAAAATCATCAAACAGAAGAAATTGACTAGAAATTTCCATCTTATTCCCACGGGCGAACTTGAGACTAAATTCAAAGCACAACTTAGTCTTCCTCCTCTGTCCCAAAATGCTAATGACCTCACTGAGCATTTCAATAAATCCATCACGATTGTCCTTGACCAAATTGCTCCAGCCAAACTTAAACCTCAGAAAACACCTCCTCCAAATCCTGGTTTAATACTGATCTCAACAATGAGAGGCGCGCCCTTAGGTCGACTGAACGCATCTGGAGACAAAACCCTTCCTCCCCTAATCTCGCCTCCTCAGATCCGCCAGATTCAATTACAAAAGCACATCCTTAATACTAAGGCTACCTTCTTCCGCTCACAACTGGACCGGGCCAAAAATAGACCCAGAGAACTATTCAGCATTATTAAAAACCAAACCACCTCTGCTCCCCCAAGGTGACGGCCACTATCATGAGATGTGAGGAAATTGCTAGCTACTTCTCGGAAAAAAATCTCCAAAATTGATCACTCCTTCGTCTTAACTCACCTTCCACATTGCACACTACCCCCCAAGATTTTTCCGCAAATCCTCCGGCCCTCTTAACTCTTCCTCATGACCCCTCATCTCCACCTCTAGGCGTTTCTCTTCCTGAATCCGACCCTTCCAAACTTGAGATAAAAACAATGCTTCCTGGCATCACTTCCATCCAGTTACCGAGCTCGAAGTCCTCAATGTCATGGCCAGACTTAAACCATCCTCTCACACCAGAGACCCTCTCCCTGCCAACCTAGTCCAAGATCTAAAACACATCATTGCCCCTTTTTGGACCTCTATCATCAACTCCTCCTTTGCCACGGGGTGTGTCCCTGTTTCCCTCCAACTTGGACAAATCACTCCCATCCTCAAAAATCCTGCTGCCGACCCTAATGACCTAAATAACCTTCGGCCTATCTCTAACCTACCCCTTCTCTCTAAAGCCCTTGAAAAATGTGCCTTGCGCCAATTAGACTCACACATCGACACATTCAATCTACTGGACTCGTTGCAATCAGGTTTCAGAAAAGGCTGTAGTACGGAAACGGCCATGCTCAATATAATTGATGACATCCATCACTCCCTTGACAAGGGCGAATCCTCCCTTCTCATTCTCCTTGATCTCTCGTCTGCTTTCGATACCGTCAACCACTCTACTTTACTTAACACTCTTAAAGATTGTTTTGGCCTCAACGGTTCAGTTCTCAAATGGTTCTCCTCCTTTCTCCAACACAGAACCCAGCAAATTAAAATTCACGACTGCCTTTCTAAACCAGTGCCTGTCTCGCTGGGTGTCCCTCAGGGCTCTATTCTCTCTCCCTCTCTTTTCAACCTCTTTATGGAACCCCTCACCCTTATTCTTAAGCATGCAGGAATCAAATATCACCTCTACGCCGACGACACCCAACTTTACCATAAGATTCAATCCCGCTCTGACGTGCTACACCTCAATGACGCCTTGACTAAGATCCAAGCCTGGTTCCACTACAACCACCTCAAACTCAACCCAAATAAAACTGAAATCATTCTTTTCTCCCCTAAAAACAGCTCGCTCTCCATCCAATCCTGGATCTCGGACCTTACAGCTCTCAACTGCTCTCTCACCTTATCAAATTCAGTTAAATCACTCGGAATTAACATTGACCAGAACCTTTCTCTTATCTCCCATATAAAAACTCGGCCAAAAGCGCTCTCTTCACTCTCTATCACCTCAAGAAACTAAAACCCTTCATCCCTGCTGATGACTTTAGATCAGCTGTCCAATCGCTGGTCCTGTCTAAAATAGACTATGGCAACGCCATTCTCTCTGGTACACCTAAAGTTCACTTAGCCCCAATCAAATCTGTTCTTAACCTCGCCGCTAGGCTCATTACCGACCTCAATCGGTTCGATCACATCTCCCCTACCCTTAAAGCCCTCAATTGGCTTCCCATCGAAGGCAGATCTTCCTATAAGACCGCATGCATTACGCACAAAGCCCTGCATCAACACTCCCCGCCGTACCTCGCAGAAAAACTCCTCAGAGCGGGCTGCTCTCGAACTCTGAGCAGCTCAAACTCACTCGTTCTTGTCCCTCCTCTGTTAAACAAGAAATCCACTCAATCACGCTCCTTCTCCGGAAATGCGCCTACCATCTGGAATGCTCTCCCTAAAGAACTTCGTTGCAACCCCTCCTACTTCAGCTTCAAAAGACCTCAAATTACACCTGCTCGACAAATTTTGGGGTCCTTAACCCCTCCTCAGGCTCATATCACAACCCAGTTTCCTACTTGATAGGAGCCTCCCTTCAGTGCTCCAGACGCCCTCTCTCCACCCCTTTTCTTCACTTCTTTCTTTTCTCCTCCCGCTTTCTCACTATTCCCCTCTTAGGCGGATACACTTGATGTTTCCTTACCCCCACCTACAGCCTCTCGCCATTCTTACATCCTGCCCACCTACTCGCTTTCCCCCTTCTCCAAGACAATCCTCTCTTCTCTTGTCTTGCTGTTGAATATCGCAATTTGTTATTACCAGATCGTATTAATTGAGCTGTTACCTATTGTTTTAATTTGATCTGTACACTACCTCATTGTATTTTCGCTATTTTATATCTACCCATGTGACCCTTGTAAAGCGCTCTGATACCCTCGGGTCCAGCCAGCGCTATATAAAACCTTTAAAATAAAATAAAATAAAATAAATAAGTAACTTGTTCTTCATGCACAGTCTCTTGTTAAACATACAGCAGAATTAAATTACCTAATAAATACTGAAAGACTTGATCTACGTTTTGTCACAGAGTACTGAACAAATAATGAGTCTAATCCTGATGTTGCTTGCATCTGTCCCAAGGAGTTTAAAGCTACACACTTTCCACGTCCTTCACGTAGAGGAGGTGAACTAGCATTATATTCAGGAAAAGCCTGCCTGATTTCCACTGGAAGCTTTTCACCTGAGCTAGCTTTTGGGGTTTTTCATACAATTATCACCCTCTGTATCAACAGCTGGTGTAGTTTCATTTCACCCTGCTGGTCCTCACTCCGATTTTACAGATTTGATTGTGGAGCGCATCTTATTCTCTCCCATTCTACCTTTTTCTTTTTGGGGGACTTTAATATCTGGGTGGACTGTTTGTCTAATCCCCATACTGGAGATCTTATGGATTCTATGAAAGCAATGCGTCTAGCTAGCTCAATTAGTCTGAGGTCTCACATATATGGGTGACCACACTTTAGTCTCATTTTTGCTTCCAGGGACGTTATCACAGTGAGTAGAATCTTACCCCGTTTCTGTATTAAGTAGTTTGTTTTATATCGCATTTCCAGATTATGGTAGCCCAAGTGGCACAGATCGAAAGAAACTTATTATGGCCACCCCTGGGCCAAACTATTCCATGCTACATTAGCTGCGGCCTTTGGTGCTACCATCTACTCTACTGGGAATCCTTCAGTGGATTAAGAATCCACTTTATATCAAAATTGAATGAAGCAGGCTCTAGATAGCACACTCCCAATTAGATGACTATACCCCCTTACATGACCATCAGCACTGTGGTATAGCGAATCTTTGAGAGCAGCAAAATTGTAATGCAAACAATTGGATAAGCGCTGGAGTGCTACGTACTCCTTGAAATTAAAAACTAAACTAAAAATGGCACTAAAAAAAAGTATCCTTAAGCCAAAATTCAGTACTACGCAAAGACAATCATTGAATCGCCTAAAGTAATTAAAAATAAGTTTTGAATCACTCAATCTTTGGCTAATCCAACCTTTACTTTCCACTGTTTAGTACACTTGTGACAACTTTGTGATGACCTTTCTCGTTATTTTGGGGAAAAAGTCTGATGTATGCTTAGTAGCCTTGACCAGTTTTTCTCTATCTAAACCTTAGACAATCAGGGTCAGGTAAATCAAAATCCAAGATGGATCATTACTAACTCAATTTACTCTGACTCATCCCTTGATACTCTGCCCCCCATGGTCTGGAAGGAAGCCTTAGACTCTTGAGCACCCCTCTCCTAGCCTCATGTAATCTCTCTTTATGGAAAGTCAAGGTACCTTCTGATTGGGGGAAAAAAGCTAAGGTGATCCCATTATTAAAAAAATTAAAATCCCTCAACCCCTAGTAATTTCAGGCCTACATTCCTTTTACTTTTGTCAGTGTTAATAGTAGAGATGCATGTCAATACACTAATTTCTGACTTTCTGGAAGCCCATGACTTGCTAGATCTATCTCATTCTGGGTTGCGCCGAGTTCATGGCACTGAGTCAGCATTCGTTGCTCTTTTGGACGATCTTAGCATGGCAGCGGATAAGGGCCCAATTTGTGGTTTTCTATATCACTTAATTTATCCGCTGCCTTCAATATAGGAGACCACAGTATTCTGATTTCTGGGTTACAAGACATTAGTATCCATGGCAACGCACTTGACTGGTGCAGTTGCCACTTGGAAAATAGAATTGAAGTACTTCATCTTCGACCTTTTCAGTCTGAAGCCAGACCTGTGAGGCAAGGGGTTCCACAGGGCTCCTCCTGAAGCGCAACATAGTTTAACATCTATTTGAGACCCCTGGCACAGCTGATACAGAGCCATCTAATTTCATGAGCTATGTGATATGTGAATGATACACAAATTCATATGTTAGTCGACTGAGCCACCCCTCACTTTCCATATTTTCATGTGTGACATTTCCTCATGGCTAAGCTGTAACTCTTTAAAATTTAACAGTGAGAAAACAGATACTCTGCTTTTCCAAATTTCCTAATCCAGCTCCAACTGCCTCTTAAGCAGTGTGAAATCTTGGCGTACACATGGATGCAGACCTCTCAGTCACCACTTGTGTAAAAAAAAGAAAAACCTATCCTCCAATTGCTGTGCATTAATGCAACTTCTTCAGAAAATGCTGCCATTCCCCCTCACACACACTTCCTTAAATAGTCCAATTTTCTATTTCTGATACACACTTCTAACCTCAGATTCCTCACCTTTTTGAATATTCTCCAGACAGACTGGATCTGAAAAGTTTTCAGCAGTACCTCTGCATGCCGGTTTGTAGCGCTATGCGACTCCGCACTGTTGCTGTTCCGCTCCACAAATGATGTGTGGAGCCTATATAGATGCCACTCCTGCTTGCTGACGTCAGTTCCTTTCTTTCTTCCAAACTTATCTCTCAGAAACTCTTAACTAAATAATTTCGGTCAACATTTTTCAGTGTGCAAGGGATTTCACTTCCACAAACTACAGGTTTTAAGCCCTGTGGGGACAGTTGCAAACAAATGTCTGTGACAGATCCCCATCAGGTGTGCCAGGGGTCAAGTCATGACTGGAAGCCCTGCAGTGACTGCACTTCGTTGAACCTGAAGGCCATCTGAAACCTCAAGGCGAAGCTTTACATCACCAAGAACAAGAAGCCTCCGCAAAGAGACAGATCTAAATTGTGGTCTAAGTCCAAAGTCCTGCAACCACTCATTTTGCAGGGAAAAAAACCAAAATAATTTTGACACAAATTGGGGCATAATTGCATGACATGGGGGTCATTTAAATTTTAGTCGTACCTAATTTTAATCTCCCTATTTTCCATATCCGCCTGGGAGTGGAACTAAACCATGTGCAGGTATTTGAGCTGTAATATTTGCAATCTAGCAGCAATAATCAGAGTGCGAGGACGAAGCGCATCCCTACAGCCTGCTTCTTCCAAGGAGTCCAGGTCTTTCTCCCAGAATGACCTCCATATTGACTGGTCATTTGGGGAGATGAGGATAAGAGAACAGTACAGTTTTGAGATTTCCCCTTTACCCATTTTCTATCATTAGTTGTGATTTGAGGGATTGTATTTCGGCAGTGTCGGCAAAGGGGGACGAAAATTGCGAAAGAATGCTTTAGTCTACAGGCATCTATAGAA
Organism: Calotriton arnoldi; assembly: GCA_963921515.1. Classification (NCBI taxonomy): domain Eukaryota; kingdom Metazoa; phylum Chordata; class Amphibia; order Caudata; family Salamandridae; genus Calotriton; species Calotriton arnoldi. Next base: position 3,561,227 of record CAWUFW010000213.1, on the reverse strand, counting down.
CTGGGGTTTATGGAGCTTGTGTACCCCTTCCCCATCTGTAACGTGACAGAGTTTCATATAATTCAAGTATGCCATCCAGTTGCACTTTGTGCACCAAGTGTACTTTGTGCCATAGTGTTCTATCTCTCCCCCAAGTGAATCCAACGAAGGGCCCTCTGCCAACAAACCGCTGAAATTCTAGTTGGCGGCAGAGCAGTCATCTGGATTGGTAACCCATAGGGAAGGTTAATCACCCCTGTTTCTTCCAACAGGTCAATATTGAGAAAGAATGGCCAGATTCCCCTGTCGCCATATAATTATTTGTTTATAAAGGTAAGTTAATTGGCCTATTAATAAAGATGCATGTCTGCCAATCCTAAACCCCCTTTGTGTACTAAGCAGGCACATTTATCAAAGGAGATCTTGGAGGACTTGTTTGCTCAGATTAAGCTGATTACATTTGATCCTAGCCGATCTAGAAATTGTTTGGAGATTTCGTATGGGTAATTTTTTAATTTGTAGAAAACCCTTGGAATTACTATCATTTTATATAGAGCTGCCCTCCCCATACAGCTCTGTGTATCTCTCTGTTCTTTCACATTGGGGTGTCAAATTTAGATCCTGAACATAAAGGGTCGAGGGTGATGTTTGCCCAAATATTTAAATTTGAGGTTTGAATGGTTAGTTGGGTGCACCAGTCATATGCAGAATGGTCTCCTTGAAGGAGGGCCAAAATTGAATTATCTCGGTTTACTAAGCGACCAGATCAATTGAAATATAATTCCAAAATTGCATCAGTCGTATCATAAGTCCACCTTGGGTAATGCAGAAAGAGAAGCAGGTCCTCTGCTTATAGAGATATCCTGATGTCAATGACCCCTTGCCATTGGAATCCCTGCACAAGTTGTGCATGTATACCAGTGTTGTCTGTGCTCTTGTGATGGAGTTCATATAGTACCCTTACTGGACATGAACCCATTTTGATTGTGAATAATTTAAGTGTTTATCACCTTAATCAGTTGGTTTGCTAGTGCTGTGGCAAATACTTTGACCTCTGCATAAATTAGTGAGATTCTGCGACAGTATTGCCATTGATCTGGTGGCTTCCTATGTTTGGGCAGAACTATTATTGTTGCTGGTTGAAGATCTGCGGGCAGGGCACGTTCTTGCTTAGCTTCTTTAAGCATTGGTAGGAGATAAGTGAATAGGCGTGCAGCGAAACATTCAAAATACACCAAAGGGAGGCCATTCAGTTAGTGGTACCTTACCTGTTTGCCCGTCAGATGCATCTCTTAAGAGCTCATTGTCTTTATCTGAAAGCTCCAGGAGTGGTCGGCCCCCTATCAAAGGGGTGCCCCCATATTTTTTTCCAAACCCTTTCTCTGTGGCAATAATAATATTCAAACTCTGGTTGTGCAAATGACCATCAATTATTATGCATAGGCTGAATTTAAAAAACTTACATGACTGTTTATCAAGGTATAGTCCAACCTACACAGAAATTGCTAGTCCATGCATGGTTAACTGTACCCTGCATAATATGCTGTTATAAAAAGAAAGCAAAGACGTCTCTTTTAGTAGGTGCTGGTTTCATTCTGTAAGGGGAAAAGTGGCTACACCAGCTCTATAAGAGAGATGCCTGTTGTGTATATTTGCAGAGAAAGGACCTAAAGGGTGGTTCAAATGTTTGTGCATCACTAGTGCCCGATTTTCAACCAACTTCATACACAGAAGTTTGCAGATTGTCTTTCGGAAACCTCTGCAGTTAGATGAGGTCTAGTTAAGAATGGTTCACTTTGCCCCACTCTCTGCATCTTCCCACTATTGAGGATAGGTTTGATCACACTATTCTGATGGATACATCTGCCTGTGGATTCCTCACCTAATGAATATCCCCTGCACCAGCATTCCGCGGAAATTTTTCGTAGCTCTCCGCGCCGACGAGGTCGTCATGGCATCATGGCTCCGCAAGCGGCTCCGCATGACGTCACCGGAGCCATAAGATGACCACGTCGGCGTGTTGACGCCAGTTCCCTTTTTTCCGCGCTGTCGACGCTAACGGATTTTCTGGGACTCTCCGATCTTTCTACTGTTACTTTGTTTCAAGACTTTATTTGTTTCTCTTTTCGACATGTCTGCTCAAAGGAAGTCGGGCTTCAAGCCTTGTAAGGAATGTGGAGGTCACATGTCGATCACTGACCCGCATGATGACTGCCTTTGGTGTCTTTCGAGTGATCACGACGTCGAGGGTTGCTCTTCTTGCAGGAAGATGAACCCGAAGGCGTTGAAGGAAAGAGAGGCTAAACTCTACATGTCCAAGGTGAGGAAGGAGAAAAGGGGTCGTAAACGATCGAAGTCGGAGTCGTCGACTTCGCATGGATCGAACAGAAAGCACAAGAAGAAGAAGAGGCATGGGTCTCGACGTCGTTCGTCGAAGTCTCGAGCTTCGAAGTCGCCTTCTCCGGCTCCTCGACGTCGTGTCAAAGACTTTGTTTCTCCTTCTCCTTCCGAGTCTCCACGGATGTCTCCGGTCCGGTCTCCTTATGTGGGCACACCGGCGCAGTCTCCGGCGTCGATGGATTCTCCGGCTCCGGATGGTGCATCGAATCCAGTGGATGAGGTGACTCCTGCTGTTCCTGTGGCTCCACCTGTGGCTCCAGTGGCTCCGACTCCGGAGGGTCCTCTTTCGGAGGTGGAACCGGCGCAGTAAATCAATGTAAATACTTAAGGCAACATATATGTAACAAACATATTACAATCAATTTTATGCAGTCGATAAATAAGCAAAAAAACGAACCAACATGACTATTTTTCTAGAAAAGTACAAAAATTATTTTATTAAAGATGTTTTGGTAAAGAAAAAAGGTTATAAAATCGAATGATGAGATCACACTGAACCGGCGCAGTATCCTTCGTTCCCGGCGCCAGGTTCGGATCCATTGCAGTTCTTGAACGCGATGTATGGCGTTTTTGCCAGAGCCACTTGCCCCTCTGGAGCACCTTCGGGTCCCATGGGCCCATTGGCATTTAATTTGGGTGTGCCGCAGCATTACCCTCCGGCCCCCTTTATGCCTTATTTGCCGATGGCGCCGTCTTGGCAGTTTCCGACGCCGAAGATGTCGACGCCGTATGGTCAGTCCCCGGCTCCATCTGGCATCCTTTCTTCTCGAGTTCGTTCGGCTCGGGATGCTGTCACGAATCCGCCTTCGACGCTGCTGCCGGAGCCGTCGACGCCGCTGTTGGCGCAGTCGACGCCGCAGCCGAGGATGCGGTCTAGAAGAGAGGCTCAAAGGTTAATTGAGGAGGAGCAGTATCAGGCTGGTGAGATGGAAGAAGGTGAATTACATGAGTCTGAGGACTTGTTTGAAGACTTGTGTGAGGCAAGTGGTTTGGATGTGTCACCAGAAGTGGATTTTGCTTCACAGAAGGCTTCTCCTTCAAAGGATGTTGCTCCTTATCATGTTGTGATTAGGAAGGCAGCTGAACTGTTGGATTTACAGCTTCCAATGGCTGAATACTAGCCAAATCTTCTCACAGAGGTTCTTCATTCTCCTTCCTCTGTAGTTGAGCCCCTCTTGCCTTTCAATGATGCCCTGACGGAGCCAATTCTGGAGGTGTGGAGTAATCCCCTTACTGCTCCGGCAGTTTCTAGATCTGTCTCTAGAAGATATAGACCAGCAACAGGGGACCCTGAATTTCTTTCTTCTCACCCGTCACCTCAGAGTTTGGTTGTTCAAGCTTCATGCTCAAAGCAGTCTGTGGGTTCATTTCCTCAAGCTCCAGCTGACAGAGATTCAAAAAAACTTGAGCAGTCTGCAAAGAAAGTTTTTTCGTCAGCTAGTATGGCGTTAAAATCCACCAACGCGACTTGTCTGTTGGGCAGATACATTCACGCCCTCATGGACTCTGCCAAGCGGATTCTCCCTAAATTATCTGAGGAGCATCGGGGTAATTTGAATGTAGTCTTGGCGGACTCTCAAGCGGCTGCTCGCCAGGTAATACAGTCTGGACTGGACACTGCAGATTCGGTGGCAAGGGTGATGGGCTCATCTGTTGCTACTAGGAGACATGCATGGTTGAGGTCTTCGGGTTTTTCACCGGTTGTCCAAGCTGCTCTTTTGGATCTTCCCTTTGACGGCTCCAAGCTTTTTGGGGAAAAAGCTGACTCTGCGTTGCAGAGATTTAAGGACTGCAAGGCCACGGCGAAATCCTTGGGTTTACAGCCTCAGTCAAGGGGCTATGGATACAAAAGGTACCGTGGGTTTGGGAAATCTTCCTTTCCTTCCCGTCAGCCTCAGCAGCAACAGCAACAGCAAAACCCTCTGTATAAATCCTACAGAGGTAAAGGCAGAGGTCGCTTTCGTGGAGCTGGACGACATCCCTCTTCCTCCTCCTCTTCTACCTCCCCAACCCCTCCTGGTAATGCAGCAAAGCAGCCCTAGATCCACCATCCTGGATCATGTGGGTCCTGTGGGAGGTCGGCTTACTCATTTTCTACAAGATTGGAAACTAATAACTTCGGACCTTTGGGTTCTAGATCTTGTAGAAAATGGGTACGCTCTTCCTTTCAGGGAATTTCCCCCGCCTTACCCTCCTTGTCAGGGGTTTTGCACAGAGGATCATTTACTGCTCCTTCAGAAGGAGGTTCTTACCCTGCTACAAAAAGGTGCAATAGAGGTGGTTCCGGAGCAGGAGAGGGGTCAGGGGTGTTACTCCCGGTATTTCCTGATCCCCAAGAAGGATGGCAGGTTACGTCCCATCCTGGACCTCAGAATCTTGAATCTGTTTCTCAAACAGGAGAGGTTCAAGATGCTAACTCTAGCGCAGGTTCGTCAGGCGCTGCAACATGAGGACTGGATGGTGTCCATCGACTTGCAGGATGCGTATTTCCACATTCCCATCCTGAAGTCACACAGGAAGTATCTCCGTTTCACGGTTGGGTCGCAACACTACCAGTTTGCGGTCCTTCCGTTTGGTCTTACTACCGCACCTCGAGTCTTCACCAAGGTGATGGCGGTGGTGGCAGCTCATCTCAGAAGGTTGGGGATTCCAGTTTTCCCCTACCTGGACGACTGGCTGTTAAAGGCAAAGTCTCCGGAGATGGTGAGTCATCATTTGCAGGTTACAGCCCAGCCGTTATACAAATTGGGTTTTTCAATAAATGTACCCAAGTCTCACCTGGTGTCCTCTCAGCGCAACCTGTTTATAGGGGCAGTACTGGACACCACTGTGTCGAGCTTTTCCACCTCCGCAAAGGATTCTCGACATTCAGGAAATGATCCCTTTGTTTCACAATGGAGCGGTTGTTCCAGTTCTGAAGGTCCTTCGCCTGCTCGGTCTGTTCGCTTCCTGCATCCTGCTGGTCACAAATGCACGCTGGCACATGAGGGCACTCCAGTGGTGTCTCCGCAGGCAGTGGCATCAGCACAACGGAGATCTCAGGGAGTCTGTGAGGATCTCCAGAGAAGCTGCAGCGGATCTGTCTTGGTGGAGAGTGGAGGGCAATCTGTCTCAAGGAAAGCCTTTCCACTTTCCTCCATCAGTGACCACAGTGGGAACGGATGCCTCTACCCTAGGGTGGGGTGCACATCTGGGGGATCTGGAGATCAAGGGTCTTTGGTCTCCAGAGGAAAGGTTGTTTCACATCAACCTCCTGGAATTGCGGGCGATACGTTTGGCGCTCAAGGCCTTTCTCCCTTCCCTTCGCGGTCAGTCGGTTCAGGTCCTGACGGACAACACTGCCGCGATGTGGTATGTCAACAAGCAGGGAGGAGTGGGGTCGTACCGTCTCTGCAGAGAGGCGTTGCGGCTTTGGTCCTGGGCTCAGGACCATCGTATTTGCTTGATGGCAAATCATCTGGCCGGGGTGATGAATGTGCGTGCGGACAGTCTCAGTCGGCAGTTCTCCGCCGACCACGAGTGGAGGCTTCATCCAGAGGTTGTTCGACACATCTTCCGGACGTGGGGAACTCCTCAGGTGGACCAGTTTGCCACTCTAGAGAACGCGCACTGCCCGTCATTCTGCAGTCTCCAGTTTCCAAGGCAGGGAGCGTTGGGGGACGCGTTTCAGTTGAGTTGGAGTTCACAACTCCTTTACGCGTTTCCTCCCATACCCTTGATTCCTCGGGTTCTGAGGAAGATTCGCCAAGACCAGGCCCAAGTCATATTGATCGCCCCGGATTGGCCGAGAAGGGTGTGGTTCACGGACCTTCTTCACCTCTCGTTGTACCCTCCACTCCGTCTCCCTCTCAGGCTAGACCTTCTCTCTCAGATGGAGGGGCAAGTTCTACACCCCCACCTCCAGAGCCTGCACCTTCATGCCTGGAGATTGAACGGGGCAACTTGAACTCTTTTTCTCTCCCGCCTGACGTGGTGGAAGTTATACTATCGGCCAGGCGACAGTCCACCAAGTCTGTCTATTCTTACAGGTGGTCTAAATTTGTTAAGTGGTGCGGAGAGAAATCTATTGATCCCTTAAAAGCCCATCTTTCTAATGTTCTTTGTTTTTCCCTTCATTTGGCCCAGCAGGGTTGTGCTGTGGCCACTGTTAAGGGATATCTGTCGGCATTGTCGGCATTTTTGTGTTTACCTGATCAGCCTTCTTTATTTAAGTCTCCTATAGTCTTAAGATTTATTAAGGGGCTGACAAACATGTTTCCTCCCACTCCTTTTATTATGCCCCAGTGGGATTTGAATCTGGTGTTGTCTTTTTTAATGGGTTCAACGTTCGAACCTATGCATAGTTGTCCGTTGAGACTTTTGACTTTTAAAACGATCTTTCTGGTGGCTATCACTTCGGCTAGGAGGGTGAGTGAGCTCCAAGCTCTTTCCTGTAAACCTCCTTTTCTGACCATACATGCTGAAAGGTTGGTACTTAGGACCAGGGCTGCTTTTCTGCCTAAGGTAGTGACTCCTTTCCACCTAGGTCAGTCTATTACCCTTCCTTCTTTCTATCCTCCCCCTCATCCATCTAAGGAGGAAGAGAGGCTTCATCGTTTGGATCCAAAGAGAGCGATTAGCTTTTATTTGGACAAACAAGGGACTTTCGACAAGATGACCAGCTCTTTGTTGGATATGCTGGTCGCATGAAGGGCAAGGCGGTGCACAAGCGCACTTTATCCAGGTGGATCATCTTGTGCATCAAGATATGCTACTCCCTGGCTGGTAAATAGCCTCCTGTAGGCATTAGAGCTCATTCTACCAGGGCTAAATCATCTACTTCTGCCTTGTCTAGAGGTGTTCCTGTGTTGGACATATGTAAGGCGGCAACTTGGGCCTCCCTCCACACTTTCGCGAAACACTACTGCTTAGATTCCGAAGTGAGGAGGGATGGCCATTTTGCTCGCTCTGTTTTACAGGACTTTTGGTGTAGAAGGGTGGACTCCCTCCTCCGGGTGAGGTACTGCTGTGGGATTCTATTCATTAGGTGAGGAATCCACAGGCAGATGTATCCATCAGAAGAACAAGTTACTTACCTTCGGTAACGCTTTTCTGGTGGATACAGTATCTGCCTGTGGATTCCTCACTGACCCACACACCTCCCGTTGTCCACCCTTTTATACCATAAAAGCTGAGGTATTAGTTATTTGATGTATTTTCATGTACTCAAGACCTTGTTACCTCTATTGTTTTATTGTTGTCTTGTTTGAAATTCAAGCTTTCTCATTTTATTATACACTAAGTGTATTTGTGTGGATTCTGTATACTTGGTATGCATTGTCTCTATGGTCGGTTCGCCCGTTTTGCCTCGGTGGCACTGAAAAAATGGGTGAAACTGACGTCATCACGTCCGACGTGGTCTTCTTATGGCTCCGGTGACGTCATGCGGAGCCGCGTGCGGAGCCATGATGCCATGACGACCTCGTCGGCGCGGAGAGCTACGGAAAATTTCCGCGGAATGCTGGCGCAGGGGATATTCATTAGGTGAGGAATCCACAGGCAGATACTGTATCCATCAGAAAAAGCGTTACTGAAGGTAAGTAACTTGTTCTTCTAGTCTGTATTCTTGAAAATCAGTGGAAATTCAAAAATGACGAAGACTTGGTTAATTGTTATATAGGGAATGCTCTCTGGTTTAATAATAACCCTCCTCTCTCAGTCACTGGACTTTAGTGTACATCTATAAATTAGGCGGTACATGTAAATAGGTTTTGCGATTCACAGCGCAGTCGATGTGTTGTGATGTACAAAGGTCCTAAATTGAGTTGTCACAAAATTGCATAGCGAACCAAATAGTTTTGGAAGTTGCAAAATGTGAATTAAAATTGAGACTACCAGATTTCAAATCACACTGTACTAAGCATTTGCAGTCTCAAAAATTATCAATTGCACTCACAAAATAGAATGACATCAAAGCAGGTTGTAATCATGCAAAAAAAATTATAATCCATGTAAAACACATTTAATCCATGACAGTAAATTACTACTCTGTTGTTTTATGTGATGATTTTGTGGGTACATAACAGTCGAAGGTGCATAAATAACTTAACATATGACTTTTAACTACAGCAGAGTTGTGAATTCTATGCAGAAAAGAGGTCACTGAGGTCTGGACTAATCATAACCCTTTAGAATAATTGTTGACTACACATTAATGTTGAATGCCACTCCATGGCAGATCTTTTTATATAAATCACTAAGCACTATACACAAAGATGAAGTATAATACAAACAAACCACGTTAATAAATAATTTATTAAATGAGATGCAATTATTTTTCCATACCCTTGAATCTTCATTAGTAATGTGGATTTCAATACAATGGAAACTCCATACACTAGTCACTGTTCTAAGGCTGCGAATACAAACAGAGCATACAGGATCATTAGAGTGAAACAATCAGTGTGGGGATGGCTTAACACCATTGAAGAAACAATACACAAATACAGTGTTTATTATTATGATATAACAAAGTCGTGGTTACAAGACAAACCTGAGAATAGTTCTCATTGCAATGTCAACAATCACTATATATATATATATACACACACACACACACACACACGCCTCAAATAAAACAAAGGCCTCAACTTTAAAACCTATAAACGACTGACATAGTCTGTACCCTACTTGACTAGTGCAAATTACTTCAACTCATCAAAATAAAATAGACCTATAGTATTGTTCGACCCACCTATATGCAGGCGAACATAGTTTGTGCATGCTGTTTGTTCAAATACATTGAAATCAACTTGTTTACACATGCTTAAGCTCCCTGCATGAACAACCACAGTCTAGATGTCACATGACAGCCTGCCTATGTATATGTGTGTAAGAAATACACATTGGGTGAGTAGTGCTGCCTTATTTGCAAGTCACCCAACAGCTTGGCTAAGTGAGCGATCCACACTGTTGGGTCTTCTCCTTTAAGGAACTTCAACCTCCCTTTGAGCAAGTGACTGCAGTGCTTCAGCTGCAATACCCAGAGTATGGTTAATTTGTCAAATGGAGTCCTTCACTGATATTAAGACACATGTTCGTTCTAATTATTTTCCTACCCACCATGTTTGTGGGATGCAACCGTCTCAGTTGCACCCGCAATGGTGAATCAAAGTTCCAGATTCTAGTGCACCGTTTGCGTCAATATGTTGGTGAGAGGGATGGGCTGTATGTAGCATCAACCTTTGGCATAGTCTTTTAGGTCCTATACTTGGTTGTATTTGAGGTGGCTGTAAATGTGTCATGTGGGTCTCACTTTCTTGTGCTGCAGGTGCTTAGTCGGTATTTATAGTGTAAGCCACTTGCTGAACGTGGAAGTTGGGGAGTCTACATCACCTGTGTACAAATCAATAGATGCATTGGTCATGTGAATGCAAAGATTTAAATGATTGTAATTGAATACTTTCAAATAATGTCACTTTTAATGACCCCATCAGTGAATTTTTGTTTTTTCAAATATAACAGGTACATGTCTTTAAGAACATGCTCCTGCATTACAGTTTACGAATGCATTTGAGGAAGCAGTGCTGTGTCAATTGTGACAGTAATTCTGTGCCTTCTATATGACAGTTAACTTACCAGCTGATGGACCCGCATTTGCATGATTTCCTGTACTTTTGGTGACAGTTGGCCTAGGTCATGTTTCTGGCACCAAAATGTGTTGCTCCATCTCTTATATTTATTTATTTATTTATTTGAGTTTTATATAGCGCTGGCTAGACCCGGAGGTATCAGAGCGCTTTACATGAGGTTCCACATTGTTACGAAGATACATCAGTTACAAATTACATCTGTTGCAAGCATTTAAAGAGCATAGAAGACAAGATAAAAGGAGCGTGGAAGGGTAAGGTAAAAGGGTAGGAGGGAGATACGGCGGAGAGACGAAGGAAAGTCTGCCCAAAGTCCGGCTGGGTAGGAGACGGCCGGGGGGGAAGTCCACAACCCATCTCCTCTATAGCTATCAAGGTAGCTCCACTGGGCATTCGTCAAAAAGCAAGGTCTCAACGGTCAGTGGTAACGGTCGGGGAGGGAGGAAGGAGACACAGTGGGGAGACACAGAGAACTATGCCCAATGTCCGGCTGGGTAGGTGACGGTCAAGGGGGTGAACCAGGGCCAATCTCCTCTATAGCTGTCTAGCAGCTCCACCGGGTATCAGCCATGTTGCTCAGGTCTCAGAGGTCGGAAGAACAAGAATAGTCAAACATAGAAGAACAAGTCCCCACTAGAGGAAAAAGGGAATGGGGGAAGGGAGTAGAAACAGGGGGCAGGGAAGGAGATCAGTTCAGGAATCCCTGCAGTGAAGGAAAAGTATCTCATGGGGAGGAGAGGCCAGCCTGCTGGAACTCAACGGTCAGGGAAACATCCCCCCGGATGACGCTACTGCTGAGATCCCCGTGGAGGCGGAGAGGACGGTGGTTGGTGTAGACCTGCTCGGTATCGGAGAGGGAGCTGGGGTCTGCCATTGTGGCAGCTGGAGAAACGAAGGCAGCGGAGGCCGCCATATTAAGGTCAGGCACGTCATGACCGGGGCTATGTAGATCCCTGTGTAGGCGTAGATGCGGTAGTTGGTCTCCACCACGATGAAGTCCTGCTCGTGTGAGACCACAGACGGCCCAGACGCCAGGCTGATGGTGAGACGCGTGGGGTAGATGTAGCGGGACTTCATCTTTCTCTGGAGGACAGGGTCGTGTGGGATTTGTTTCTTGACTACCTCCATGTTCACATACAGCTGCGCACTGGTTTGCAGATAGCCTGACATTGTTCTGGGTAAAAACATCATACCACCTTTTTCACAACTGTTCTGTATTTTGTTGGTTGTTTTCCACAAAATTTACCCAGTCTTCGATAGTTTTCCTTTTGGTTTTTTGTTTAATCTGGGACTTTTCTTTCTGTCTTGCCAAAATGCCAAGACTTGCTTCAATAGCACATGCAGCTGTTTCTCTGAATGTTTTTTTCTGATAGGTATTTCTAACTGCAAATTACTCACCTTTAGAATATTCTTAGGCACCAGAGTGAATCCAGACATCTTTTTATTAATTTTTTAAAAACTATTGTTTAATGTTTCTGGAAATAGGAACACATACAGTAATACATCAATACAAACATATAAACTTTAACCTACATATGCTAATCATTTATGAAGGTACACTTTCTTCTGTATGACCAACAGTTATATCTCCACACTTAGCATCTCCACCCGCCTCATATTTTCCGGTTGTGCCGCAGTCCTATACATTCTGATTGCATTTGTATAGCATACCAATTTATATAGCATACCGATACAATCTAGTCATTTTTGTCCATCCATGTTAGATTGATACATATGTAGAGGTCACCAAATGTCTTTAGGATGTGACACACTCGAGAGTGATGCATACATCTCAGAGTAGATAAATCTTTGAGCCAGTCCTTAAACTCGGGCAGCCTTCCCTTCCCCAACTACAGTGAATTTCCGATATGATTTGATTAAGATATTTTTCACATGTCCCAGGAGTGCCAGAAACTGAGCTTGTTCCAGCCTCTTTTCCCTCATTATGGAGACTGGTTCAAATATTTGCAAACAGTAAGTGTGGACACTCGGTCAGTCCCATGTCTGAGACATAAAGCCAGCATTAGGAGTAGCATAGCGCTTACAATTAGAATCCGCAGCCATGCTAAACTGCATCATGCTAGCTGGGGAGTAATATATTGTAATGATAAATTTGTAATGTATCAATCTGTATCTCTGTTGGGTGAGATCTCCCTGGTTTGCTGACAGCAAAATGCTCACTGGGGCTCTAATATCTCATGACTTACAGATTGAATTCATTTCTCTCTGCCCTGTGTGTGTTTTGCCATCATTCAATCAATATTGTGTTGTACCTATTTGTGATCAACTTTTTTTGGCAAGGATTTCATTTAATCATGATTAGCAATTTCCGCTTTACTGACTCAACCGCCAATGAGGGGAATTTCTCTCCCATAATGCGAAGCAACCTGTTGTATCACATTATGGTGTCTTGACAGAGTGTTCTTAGAATGTAAGAAAGCTATGATTGTCATACATGTCTCCTACTATGTATAACAGTTTGTGATGGAGATGTTTTATTGCCATTTGCTCTTTCGAGGGTTGTTAATCAAAGGCATCAGTGGGGAATACTTTACATCAATTTTACTAATCGAGACAGGCCTCAACCTTGCCCAAACTATGCAATTTATCATTTCGACCTCTTTTTGGGGTCTATGTACTTTCTGTATAAGAATGGAGTTTAATGAGTTTGGATCCACTAGTCCTCTTTCTAGGTTGTGATGCATAGCAAGTCTGATGTTATGAACCCTATGGCACTTGTGCTGAGCTTTGTATGTTATATAATACATTTCAATGGTAGGAGCTGCAAATTCCACTCCCCCTCCCTCTCTATTTGGTAATTGCAGGGTGCTCCATCTTTTCTAGGCATATTACTCACCCAAGTTATCTTAATCATTGATCAAAGATTTAGCAAATTAATGGAATGGGGATATTTTGAAAAAGGTACAGTACCGAAGCAACAGCACAATCTTCGTGAGGTCTATGCTTTGTGCCAAAAGCAGTGACAACCTGATCCATTTCTCTATTATGGACATCATATCTTCCATACATTTACTTTAGAACATCTGCAATGATACTGTATACCCAGGTATCTGGTAGGCGAGTCCTGCCATTAAATTTTAAAACCAACCTCCGGGGAAGGGGTGTTTCTGGTTAAAGGCAACATGATAGGGCCTTACTATAAGCTGGAAGAAAACTACCATTTGTTAAAGTTTATAACTCCTTTTATTATTGGGTTCAACCTATGTTCTGTGTGTTTTTGACTAACAGGAGGATGTCATTAGTGTACATCTAGGATTTGATGCCTTGATTATGATAAAATTCTCAGAGTGTACATGAAAGAGGTTCTATTACCAGTAAACATAAAATCGGTGACAGAGGATGCCCCTGTTGGGTATCCCACATTTGGTCTGACCAAACGCTGGAGTAGAGGCCATTATCTTTCCAATGATTTTATCATTGACATTGATTAAAAAGAGGGGTCTACACGAGTCACACAGATGGGGGTGTTTGCTGGGCTTGAGGAGAATTATGATAACTGCTTCCATTAACATCGCAAGCAGTGCCACACGTTCCTGTGCCTCTTCATATACTGCTAATAGGACCAGGTGAGTTCTTCCATATATTCTTTGAAAAACTCAACTGTCATTCTGTTGCTGCCTGGGACCTCACCCATTCCACATGCCTTTTATAAAAAAAAAAATATTGCCACTGATGTGATAGGGTGCACACAGGCCCTCACGTTACATTGCTTTTACCCATGCCAGGGTACCCCTTTTCATATATTTATGAAAGTCAACTGAAGTCCCAGTTGTCAATGTGGTATTTAGTGTAGTATAAGCCTGTGTAAATGCTGGAATGATCTCGGCCGGATGAGGTATCTTACTACGTTTCTCAATCTGTCTCAATGATATCTGATGCAGCACTTTGTGGGCAAATTAAACTGACCAGGTTACAATCTGGACGATCACCCTCAAGGACGTTCACTCTGTTTCACATTAATTTGAGGATGCCATGTCGCTTCACAGTACACCCACCTGAAACCACACTTTTGAATGCTTCTTATATTTTAGCGTGAATAACAACTGATGCTTGATTATTTTCAAAATGCGCCTTAATGGTCCGTCAAGTGTCTTCTTTAAACACTGTGTCAAATAGTCCAGTGTCCTGGAGTCTCTGTATTTTGTGCACACCAATGTTATGAATGAATAGGGAGATCACCACTTGGTAGTGGTCCAAGTATGTCCTAGGAAAGTGTGTTTCTCCAGTATTGAATCTTTCTTAGATTCACATTCTTGAATCTTCTTTGTCGTCAAGGTGGAGTCCCCCTGTAATTATAATAAATAGTACACAGCAAAGCATTATACAGTAAAGCTTAAACAAGTGACATTTTAACCAATTCATATAATTTTTGAAAGAATCAAACTGAAACCAATCCGAGAACAACTCCTAAATCATCCTTCCCTCTCAGTGGCCACCATACCTCAGATTTCTAACCATACCATCATATTTAGGGAGTCTTTCTGTGCTCTGTTCAGTTATGATGACAAAGCTGTTTATTCTGCTCTTGTTGACCTTTGGTTGAATGTCAGCTGCCATAAGACAGAAGGTAACATCCTTTCTGACAAGATATTTACCTTGTAAGAACAATCCCAAATAGGGTTATTTCAGCTTTACTGCCAATATCCTGACCAAAAGCCAAAGGAATGCAAATATTGCAGGACTGTTTCTGCCAAAATCCTTAAAGATAGCGGTGCAAGGCTTCTATTCTGGCTACAAAAGATGAAATCTACTGAAACTCCCTGAATAGGGACAGACAAAAAGTCTTCGGATGAGCCTGCCTGGAAGGTTTGCAAAGGAAAAGAGAAAAGGAAAACGGGGGGAGTCCGGGACAACGCAGGTCGAGGCATCCTACACTTCCCGGGTCATCTGAAACACTAAAACCGAGGTAAGACTCCTCTACCCTGCTTGAAAACTCTTTGACCTCCTCAGGGATGGAAAAGCCCTTCACAGATCCTCCATACAGAAAACAAGCGTCAACGACAAAACCGTCAACCACAGTCGACTGCGGCAACAACATCTAAGTCTATCACCACACATCTACAACATCCTCGTCATCCAGGTTAATTATGGTGATGAGACCATCGATGACTGCTCCATCAACTAAACCATCGTCTGTGACACCGTTGACTAACGTACCTTTGCCATTGACTACGGTAACTGAACCGGACATGTACTTCGGGCACAAGATGTTGCTGATAACATCTAAGAAGGCATCGTTGCCGAGCCTGTTGAGAATAACTGAGGCCAGATCATGCTTCAAGCAAGGTGTCCCCTTCACCCCTTGTCCATGTGCTGGACATGGGAGGTACGGATGAAGAGGATGAGGGTCCATTTGGGGCCTTAATTAGCCCATTGCAGCTACATGTCAAATCAGGACACTGGCGACGATGAAGATCTTGAAGGGTATTTCTCCTTTAGAGAGAGAAATCAGAATGGAGCAAGATCTTAAGGGGAATTCCAAGAGGAGTATCCCTATGATGATACTTTAAAAGAGCAGTCCTTTCAGGAGCCTATTATGCAAATTCCTATTCTTCTGGTAACAAATCTTTGCCAGATGCTAAATGATTATTACAAAATATTTCTGGCAAGATGGCGTCGGAGTGAGGTCGCTATCCACCTCTTCTCCTGTGCGCCTCGTCCTCCCGATGTTTGACTGATGATATTTGGCCTGAAGACTGTCCCGGCACTAGCACCCTGGAATCTGAATGCCAGGGTTGGACTCGCAGATGGAAGGCCGGAATTTACTGTAGGCGATAGAAAGTACTCGAACGCCTTCTGCTATTGGCGGTGGCTGCAGCCATTCACCCTGTTAATTTCCTGACCGCGGTGAAGTGGAAGGTACTTCAGGCTGAGCTGGAGATTCTGAGAGACTCGCCGGCCGAAGGTATGACTGCGCGATGTGGCAAAGGGGGTAGGCAACGCCTGGTGCCTTCGGCAGCACCTACCCCGACGGCCTCCCAACCCCGACGAGAGGCAGCCATTGAAAGTAAAATCGGAGGAAAGAAAGGGGAACTCCGACCCGGTGTGGATAAAGCAGAGCAGGCTAAGACAGCCTCTCTACAGAATATCCAGGAGTTCGGGGGTGGGGGGGTGTCACAACCCCTAATTAATTTATTTCCCCCCTCTGGGGCCGCAGGGTCACAAATGGAAATTGAGAAAGGCCTGGTATACATACCGGGCTCTCTAGATGTTGGCCTTATGGAGCATACCTTAAATAACTCGCCCTCTATTACTCCCGTGAGTGAAAGCAAGGATCCAGGAAACGCTCTTGAAATTGATACGGGTCCCTGGCTATCACAAAATGAGGTGACTGTTCTGAAAGCACCTTCAGCGGTGGAGAAAACTAATAATACCGTAGAGATGGCATCCAGGGTAATATCCCTAACTGAGGCAACAGTGATGGGCACAGCAATTGGAGAAGGAGAAGACTTAATGTCTGTGGATTTCCGTGCTTTGACAGATAAAACTCTGGAGAATTAGAAGGGAAATAGCTCAGAGGGAATATGATTGACCCCAGATACAATGGAGACATTTTTTTCCCTTACAAAAGAGTCTGATATCTCAGACGCAAGCATGTCAGTCACAAGTGGGGAAGGGCCCTCACAGTTAAGCAGTAGCAGTGCTCATGAAGACGTGATGAGCTTCACCCAGCAGAGAAGATTTGTTACTAAAAAGGGGGAAAAAGAAGAGGATGGCGGGAAAACCCCCCCTTAGAGGCTTGTGATGAGGATAGTCTGGGGGAATTAAGATTGTACTACTCCGCCATACAGTTATTGCCTCCTGAGCAGAAAGGAGGCGGTATTGAGACAACTGACGCCAGTCAAAAGATTGAGCATGGGGCACAAGGCGTCGTAAAGCTCGAAGAACCCTCACTGACATTAATTTTGCAATCATTAAAGCACTTTCAGGAAGAAGTGAAGAATGACAATCGACAAGCGCGTCTTGCCACCAAAAAACTTCAAAATACAGTGAGGAAAATCGTTAAAACCTGCACTGACATTGCTGAGAGAATTTGTATGGGTGAAAACCGGACAGAAATTCTTGAAAATTAGGTGGCTGCTTTGAAGGCTCAGGGCTTTTCACAGGAGGAGGTCTTGACTGATGTTATGTGGTAGTTGGAAGACCATGAAAACAGACAACGTCGTAGTAATCTAAAATTATTGAGGGTACCCGAATGAGTCGAGGGAAGTGACATTAGAAAGTATGTTGTTGCTCTGTGGAAAGGTGCCCTCCCTGAACTGTCTTCCTAGGGCTGATATAGGGAAGTCCAACGCGCTCATCGATTCCCTATGATGTTGACAAAGAAACCCACCAATGACTTGGTCCTACCACGCGCAGTGTTTGTGTACTTTGGGAATTTGCTATTACGGCAATTTGTGTATGACTTGGCATGTCTTATGCTAAAAGAGATTCGGTGGGAGTATCTTGTTCTCTAAACCTGATTTTGCTCATGCTACAGTGGAAAGAAGATGGCGACTTAGCTAGCTCTTCGCTCCTTTTCAGAAAGTGGGGGCAGTGGTGTAGCTACAGAATCCTGCTCGGTTGAAAGTGGTGTTTCAGAGTCGTAGCTTTACTTCAGACATTCAGGACCAGGCATATTTAAAAGAAATCTCGGGTGGCGGATCCGGCACTAAATAAGGAAGAGGTCATAACAGTTTACTTGGAATCATATTCAATGGTGTAGCATGATTGGTGGGTTTGACGGGGTAGGGGGAAAGGGTGGAGATGGGATAGCACAAGATGTCCTCTCTCAGGCTCAGGTTAGGGCCTGGTTGCCTTAGTTTTGTTGGTGGGTGGGGGGGTTTGGGGAGAGGGAGTTTGGAAGGGGTGACCACACGCTGGTGGGGTGGGAAAATGGCAAAAGTGTTCAATAGCTAGGTCTTATGTGATGTGCTTGTGGCAATATAATTGATTTTTCTCGAGTTGCTTTCGGAGTGTCCGGGTAATTTTACAGATTTGGTATGGGTAAATTACTTATTGCAACTATCAATATTTGTGGGCTTAATGATGTTAAAAAAAAGACAAAGCAGCAGTTGGGTTGCAATTGCTTGCTGCAGATATTACTTGCATGCAAGAGACCCATATTGAAGGTGAAGGTGCACAACAACATTTGTTAAAATCTCTGGGTTATAAGTTGATTGGTGCGACAACACAAAGTGTGCGGATGCGGGAGTGGCTATTTTGGCTCGTGAGGGTGGGCTGCAGTTGACCCGGGCCGATAAGTTCGGCCGATGGGTTATCACCGAATGTCAAACAAGGTTTGGAGGGAAAATGTCTATATGCTTAATGTATGGGAGTGATGTGAATGATCCAAGAGTAGTTAAAATGGTCACCAAGGAATTAGCGCTTTGGCCTCTGCCTATTCTATTTTGTGGCGATTTTAACATCAATTTACCGAGTGATTGGTTTTTGGAAGAGGGCTGGCGGTACTCCCGGAGAAAACCAAAGGTATTCCATGCATTGAGGGGCCTGTGTCAAGACCATGGCATGGTCAACAGTTGGAATTTCTTGAAGGGTTTACTTTTCTTTCTGCTCTTCATTTATCGCATGCTTGATTGGATTGTGTGTTTGTGTCTAGCTCCTTAACTCATGATTGTATTAAACAAAAAGCACCACATATTTTTTCAGATCATAACCCGTTAGTTGTAGAATTAGAGGTCATTGACCTTAGACCAAAAGAGAGGTCCTGGACTTTTGAATGAACTCTTCTGTTAAAGGAAGAGTATTGTAATGATATGATGCAGTGGATCCCTATGTTTTGGGGGATAATTTGTAGAGCACATCTATAGTTGGTTTGGGATGCTATGAAGGCGGGAATCCAAGGGGAAACATTAAGGTTCTCTTTGAATTATAATAGCAAGGCAGACAAATCTTACAGGACCTTCAGGATGTTTTAACCTCTGTAGAAGAGGAATTGGTCACTGCCACTCAATTGGGGGGGCGTACACAATTGCTCAGTGGGACCATCTGGTGACACATAGCTTCTCTGTAGAATTTATTTGGTTTCAATGCACTGAAATTACTACTGAAATATGTCTATGTGGGAAAGTGAGGTGCATTGGGAGCCTGAAACTTGAGGCCAGCAAATGTCCAGCATAACAGATCTCACACCAGTAATTCACGTCAGTACCCCTCTAGGCAGGTGACATAGGCAACACCGCAATCTGCATCAATCACTCACAGCATATGGCTGAATCTCCGCCACTGTAGCATTTTTTGTGTGTGTCCATATTGGTGGGTGGTCCCTGGATCAAGACATTTTAAAGCTGTAGCTCCTGTGTGTGCCAATGTGTGCCCCCTTCTGGTTGTAGCGGCCTTACCATGCCCTAGATGACAGAGCAGAGCCACATATAGTCAACACCCCTGGATGCCAGTTCCTTTCTTTCTGTGCCCTTTAACAATATGCAGAGTTTCACTTTCCTGCTTGCCGTTCTTCCAGCAGTTCCAGATTTCAAAATGGAATGTAGTTTACAGTCCCTCAGTTGTATCTCTAGTGCTTGGGCTCTGGCCCAGAGTCGAAGTTGCTTTGATAAATGTGCCCTGATGCATCTGAAAGTGATCAGAGTGCCGGAAGCAAACCTATAGTGAAAAACAGAAGAAAAGGTCGTGTTTGAAGCAGTGGGTCAGCTCCAAGTCACAGGGTAGCTCAAGATCAAGACATAGTAAAAATGCAGTGCACAAGCTCCCCGAAATGGTGTGGGAAATTGGTATGGAGCAGCAATTGTATATCAGAAGAAGACCTTGCAATTTGAAGATCAAACCACTCCCTTGCAGATGTTAAAGCCACATCCTTCTGGAACAATAAGGCTTCCAGTGTGCTTAAAGCATCAAAGTGCACATTCAAAAGCTTTATCGAAGTTCTGAGCATCACATCCCTAACAGTACAGGCAGGTGGAAATGACCACAGAAACCGTTACCAGATGGGCAATTCCTGGTCTCATCCCACAGCAGCCCTGATCACTCAACATCAAAGAACTCCCATTAGAGAGCAATCTGAAAGCCAGACGGATCACAGTAGCTGGAGAACTCTTCAGGTAAGTTTACCTTAGACGCATTTCATGCGCCAAGAAGCAAAACCTCCCTTCAAACTAAGGAATGTCCCAAGGTACTCTTGCAGTCAGTCCTTCTAAGAAAAACCTCAGTCTCACCATTCTTTGATCGATATTTGAAAGATAAGATCCATGACTCATGTACATACCCTTCTCCTAGCGCTTCATATCTGCCCACTTGATGGTGTTGTAAGGAGTATTAAAGTGAAAAGTCAAAACTGGCAGAGAAATAAAGCCGTGGATTATCCAATCGCTGAAGGTGTTTCGGCAACAGTGAATGATAGTTTTTCTAACTTTTCTATCTGTAGAATAGTGCATGTCGCATCCGTTTTAGCCGTGATTGTCTGTTTAGTGAGATTGTATGGTAAAAACAAACTAGAAGCATTAGGGTGTTGCCATGAAACACGACCATTACGAAGTGTCTGTAGAGTCCAACTCAGTAACATGATAGCCCTAAGCTGCGACTGCCATGTTTTAAAGAATACATGCCACTCTGTATGATGTCGATTGCAGAAGACACAATATTACCCAGAGAGTAGTGGGGCTGTGGCCTGGCAACATGGCCGGCAGGACGCGAGTTCCCGAGCTCTTGCCTAGCCAGGGGACTTTTCCCCTTCAATTCTGCATAATCTTGCCCTTCACTGGCATAAAAGGATGAGATATTAAATGGAAAACATTATCTCTGCAGTTCCTGTTTAAAAAATTCACTGACTGGTGCCACAAATCGGAGATTTCAATCAATCAATCATTCAGGGATTTATAGAACGCACTACTCACTCGTAAGGGTCTCAAGGCGCTGGGGGGGTGGGATTGGGAATGCTTCGAGTTCATCCGAAGAGCCAGGTCTTGATGTCCTTTCTGATGGCTTGCAGTGTAGGGCTTTGTCTTATGCTGAGGGGGAGTTCGTTCCAGGTCCTGACTGCGATGTAGGAGAAGGATCTGCCCCCCGTTCTGGCTCTGTGGATGCAGGGGATTTCAGCAAGGGCTAAGACAGCAGAGCGGAGGTTTCTCTTGGGGGCGTGGAAGGAGATTCTTTCATTGAGGTGTTGGGGTCCAGTGTTGTGGAGGGCCTTGTAGGCGTGTGTGAGCAGCTTGAAGGTAACTCTTTTCAACAGGGAGCCAGTGGAGGTCGCAGAGGTGCAGGGTGATGTGGTCGTGTTGTGAGGTGGGGTGCTGAGGACGAGTCTGGCTGTGGCGTTCTGGACGATCTGGAGTTTGCAAAGGAGTGACTTATTGATTCCGGCGTAGAAAGCGTTTCCGTAGTCCAGCCTACTGGTGATGAGTGCATGGAGAACGGTCTTCCTGGAGTCGTGGGGGGGTAATCCATTTGAAGGTCTTGCGGAGTATGCGGAGGGTTTTGAAGCATGTGGTGGACACGGCGTTGATCTGTCGGTTCATGCTGAGTGAGGAGTTGAGTATGATGCCGAGGTTGCGGGTGTGGTCCATGGGGGTGGGAGGGTTTCCAAGGGCGGGGGGCCACCAGGTGTCATCCCACGCGGCGGGGGTGGATCCGAGGAGGAGGACTTCCGTTTTCTCCGAGTTGAGCTTCAGGCAGCTGCTGCTTATCCAGGATGCGACGTCCTTCATTCATTCCTGGAAACTGTACCTGGTGGTGTCGGGTTCCTTGGTGAGGGAGAGGATGAGCTGGGTGCCGTCGGCGTAGGATAGTATGCTGAGTCCATGTTTTCTGACGATAGTTGCAAGGGAGGCCATGTAGATGTTGAAGAGCGTGGGGCTGAGGGAGGATCCTTGGGGTATTCCGCATCTGATCTCTGTGGGTTCGGAGAGGAAGGGCGGGAGTCTTATTCTGTGTGTTCTGCCAGAGAGGAAAGAGCGAATCCAGTCTAAGGCAGTTCCCTGTATGCCAGCGTTGTGGAGTCTGGCAGCTAGTGTGCGGTGGGGGACAGTGTCGAAGACTGCTGAGAGGTGTAGTAGAATGAGGGCTGCAGTGTGGCCTTGATCGAGGAGGGTGCGGATGTCGTCAGTGGTGGCTATGAGGGCGGTCTCGGTGCTGTGGTTGCTGTGGAATTCGGATTGAGATGAGTCAAGGATGTTCTTTGTTTCTATGAAGTGAGTAAGCTGGGTGTTGACTATATTCTCGATTACTTTGGCAGCGAAGGGGAGGAGAGAGATGGGCCTGTAGTTCTTGAGGTCCGTCGGGTCAGATGAGGACTTCTTGAGGAGGGGTTTTACTTCGGCACGTTTCCAGTCTTTGGGGAATGTGCCTGTTTCGAGGGCTCAGTTGATTGTCCGTCGTAGTTCTGGTGCGATGGCGGCCCTGTGGAAGATGTGTGGCGGGCAGGGGTCAGTGGGTGTTCCGGAGTGGATGCTCTTTATAGTCTTTGTGGTGTCTTCTGTGGTGACAGGGGTCCAAGTGAGGAGGGTCGGCTGGGTGGCGTAACTGGTGGATGGTGTTTGGTCGGTAACTTGGTCTTGGTCGTCGAAGTTGTTGTAGAGTGTCCTGATCTTGTGGTGGAAGAAGGAGCTGAGTTTGTTGCAGAGGTCCTGGGAGGGAGGAACATCGGTGGTTTCGCTGTGGGGTCTGGTGAATTCTTGTATGACGGTGAAGCGTTCCTTGGAGTTGTGGGAGTTGAGAGGATTCTGTCCTGAATGAAGTTTATGTTCGTAGATCTGATGAGCGACCGCCATTAAATAGGGGTCGGGGGAGGGAGAGCAGCTGGGAGGCGTGAGCAGGAACACGCAGGGGGGAGGGGCCGCTGGGGCAGCAGTGGCGGGAAACAGCGAGAACAGAGGCAAACAGAGAAAAAGGGAACAAAGGCAGAAACCCAAAAAGGCAAAAAAGAGAAAGACAGAAAAAGACAGGCAACAGAAAAAAAGGAACAGAAAAAGGATGAACAAACACCGAGGGGACCAGCAGAAGAGCAGGCTCTTCCACTGGACCATCAGGGATGAGGGGCAGGCAGGAGCCTGCGGTGGAGGAGGGCCTCGAACACCTACCCGGGAACCAGAAAGGCGCTGGGGCAGTGCCTTAACTACGGAGCTGCACGAGGGGAGAGCAGTTTCCCTGACCAGGAGGTCAGAGGTCTTGATTTATGCTTGCACCCGCGGCCTTCTCAGACTGGTGAGGCCTTTGACTGAACTGAGGTTGGCGAGGCGGAGAATACCTCCTGGACCCGTACAACCGAGGGAAAAGAGCACCCGAGCCCCCGGTGGGTCTGGGGAGAAGCGGAAAAGAATCCCGACGAGTACCTCTCTCCCCCTCGGGAGGAGGCGGAGAGGGCTGCCCGGCACGGCGCTGCGGACTGAGGGAGGGCGATGGCCGTCTGGAGCGCGGCCGGAGCTGGGCCCTTACAGTGAGGCTCCCGCAGGTGAGGGATCGGGGTGATCGAGCAGGCGCCTGGTCGGCACTAAGACCGGGGCTCCCCCAGTGGCCTTCCCGGCTTGAGGCCCTGAAGACTCTGGGCTGGATTGCCGGGGGCCCTGCATCATGCAGGGGTGATCCTGGAGAGGCACTTCATCACCCCCAGCTGAGATGCCTGAAGCGGTGTTGGCATCGTCCTGTTCCCTCCCCCCTGGAGCTGTCATTGCGGATCTCTAGTGACTTGCTGCCAGGACCGAAGTAGCAGTGCTGGGAGAGGCGGAATACCTCCTGGCGGACTGTGGCGCCCTCCGCACCACGAACAGGGTGATGAAGGCCACCTTCATTGAAATCCTCCTCTGTATCAGATCACCTAGAGTGAGAAATGCTGATGCTGGTCACCTGGCCTGTGAGTAGAGGAAAAGTGCCTTATAGGTGCTGACGATCGCTGTGAGTGCCTTTATCTCTGCCCTCTGGAGGGCTCCTCTTTTTAAGAAATTTGGGACACACTAAGCCGAGTTTTCTGGCCTCGGGTACTCTGGGTGGGGTCCAGTCCCGGACCTTTGACTCGGTGGCATCTGAGGCTGGCTGGCGTACTTGTTTCACATACAGATACTTACTGAATTGCTGGATTCTTAATGGGGCCACTAGATTAACCTGCACAGTGTACTTGAACTGGATCATTGGTCTTCTGCTGGAAGACTTCGGAGGCCAATCGATTGCACTCACTGATATTGCAGCAGCCATCGACTTCCTATGGTCTTACCCCCGCCTTATTGGCCTATTCTCGAAGGCAAACTTGATTAGACTCTAGGGCGTCTCTTTAACTGTGTTATTTTGACATTGTATCATCACTCACCATTGGTAAGGATAAGAGCGTGCGTTTGCAGCCTCCGAATACTATTACTATTACCCAGTACACCACTCTGAAACAGCCTCAACATAGACTAACAAGACAGTCGGGGGGCTCTGGGTGCGGGGTATGATACCACTGACCACTCTAGAGCAGATAATCCAGGGTACACATACCGTCTCAATAGATGTAAACCTGTTGAGAGCTTACCTAAGAAAGGTCTCTGATAGGGCTCACAATGCTGAAACTCATACAGGTGCCTTACAGGGGGAAGTCACAACCCTGAAACGCAAAAAGGCCTCAATGACTTCCGCTGTGGCGGAACTGGGCAGAATGGCAGAGGACGCGACGGGTCATTCCTGCCGCAGTAACATCAAAGTTCTGGGTTTTTCTGAGAAAGCAGAGGGAGCTTCCACTGAAGGTTTTCTGGATGGCTCTATTAGATCATCACTTAAACCAGGCAGCCTTTCTGATTTCTTTGACATAGAAAAAGCACACAGAGCTTTGGTCCCGTCACCGCGACCTGGTGCCCTCACTTAGGGCTATCGTTGCTAAAGTACTCAATTATCGAGATAGAGACTGTATCCTAAGGGTGGCAAGAGAACAGGAGGTCCTCCAATTTGAGAACTGTAACCGCCATCTATCCAGATTACACAAAGCTGGTACAGGACCAGCACAAGCCTCTCATAGCCGCCAAACAGAAATTGAGAGCAATGGGACTGAAATATGTTATTATATCTGGCTAAGCTGAAAGTACTCCACAATGCCAACGTCTATTTTTTTGATATCCTGAAGACGTTAGGGAGTGGCTCGAGGTTAGAGACTTGGCCTCCACTCAGCCTGGTGGTACTAACTGCCGCAAGAATTGGGGTACGCGCTCCTGCGATCCCCTTTACAGAAATTGCAGAAACAACGCCAACCCAAACTTGTCTCCCCTAGGATCCAACAGAGTGCGAATAGGGGAAAATGGTGCAATGCATTTAACCAACCCAGCAACTGAGCACAGTGAAGTGTCACCGGAGAGAGTATCACCGGAGAACACTCCATCGAGGAGCCTGAGCTCTGCCTTGGAGATGATCCCAGACACTGCTATTGTGTGTGGGTGGGGTGGGTGGGTAGGAGGGAGGCTAGGGAGATTGAAACTGGTTGGCATTAGAGATGACTTTCTGGATGCCCAGGTGGAAATTTTGCTTCCTAGAAAGTAATTTGGAAATTCTTCTCAAGAATGCTGTACCCTAGGCTTAAATCCTTTTGTTTCGCTTACAGTGGATCATTCCCCTAAATACTATGCTTGTTTTAACTATTAACACATCTAGGCAGATGGGTCTGAGATGTTACATAGGCTTGGAAGTGTGTTTACCCCCATCTTATTTTATCATAAGGATGCTGGTCAGGGTTCCTGGCTAGGATGATGGTGAATCTTATTTTCTTTTCCTTCTCCTTGTTTATCATTTACTTCGTTATTGTAATTATTGGGTCCCAGCTAAACCAATTGGGGAGCTGTGCTCATCCTGGCGGCGGCAGTGGGTTAATTCCTGAGACCATAAGATCATGATGAGGTTGTTCTGGGGAGGGGGCAGAGCGGAGTAGTTACTTATTTCAGTTTCAATTGAGGATTGTTTGTGTATAACCGAGGGACTAACTATCATCTCGACAGGAGCATACTTCCACAAGGGCGACATCAACACATATATCATGCCTGTGGGTACTAATCTTCTCTCCTGGAATTTTAGAGGCCTCAGCACTAGAACTAAACGCTACTGAGTCCTACCGCTCCACAAACAACATAGAACTAGTATAGCATGTCTTCAAGAGACGCACCTAACCGAGGCTGAAGCAAAAAAATGGAAAAGGCAAACTTAATACGCCACGTATTCGTCATTTTCTAGGGGCGTGTTAGTCTGGATAGCCCCTGGGGTACCCTTTGCCCTTACATATATGGAGGCAGATGTGGAGGGCCGCTATATACTGATTCAGGGTACGTTAGATGGCCAAGACTTAGTGATTGTTAACACATATGGCCCAAACATTGATGATGATACAACCTACCCTACACTCATGGATTATGTCCTTCACTGCTGGGATAGACACCTTCTGGGGCAGTGTCATTAAATGTGTGATGAATGGTGACCTGTACTGCCGCCCTGACACACCGCTAAGCCTAGAATGACAGCTGGGTTGGGTGAAGCTATGTCCCAATTTGGGTTCAGTGACGTTTGGAGGGACACTTACCTGGAGCGCGAACAATACACTTTTAACTCCCTCACCCACGGTACCTTTAGTAGGTTAGATCGCATACTGGTAACAGAACAGACAACTAGTCAGGAGGTGGTGCATCTCACACGTTATTTATCGGACCACGCTCCTGTGGTGTCGTTTCCATTGGGGGTGTGGGGGGGGTCCATTCATTCCCCCTTCTCCTGGAGATTTCTCTGAGAGATACTCCAGGACCAATTGGGTAAGGAAGCAATATCCGAGTGTCTGACAGATTATATTGAAATTAACTGGATGACAACTCAGACCAGAGCGACGGAATGGGAGGCACTGAAAGCAGAGTTGAGAGGCAGGTGCATGGGCCTCTCTTGTGGGGTTAGACACACCTTGCAAGCGGAACTCCTTCAGCAGGAGGAAGAGTTGGCTGCATTGCAGAGGCAAACTGATGGGGAAGAGAGTGCGCGGAATACTGAAATAGAGCTGTTGAGGCAACTGATAGAAACCAGGAACAGATTAGAGTGTTACACTCTGAAATCATACAGACACCTGCTCCATCGGGAGGGGGATAGTTCAAGTAGACTACTTGCCTGGATCCTCCGACACTAATTGGCCCGTAGTCCAGTGCTCCACCTTGTTGACCCCCTACGTGGTGATGTAAGGATGCAGAGCGACATCCTAGAAGTGTTCCTAGTGCACTTGGAACTCATGTACACTAACCCTGGGGAACCGGGACAATAGTGTTCTTGTAGATTTCTTGAATGGGATACAAATCCCACAGCTTGAGGAAGTGACACGCCAGGAACTTGATACTGTGCTTACCCTAGAGGAGGTAAGGACCTCGTCAACTATCTTCCTGTGGGAAAGATGCCAGGGAATGATGGCTGAATTTTACCAGGCATCCTCTGTGGTGAGGACCATTTGCTGGAGTTTTATATGAAGGCACAAGTTAGAAAGGCCCTCCTGCCTTCCATGTGTGAGAGAACTATTGTTATGCTCTTGAAACCCGTCGCAAAACCGTCTGATCCCTCCTCTTACCATCGATCACAATGATAAACATCAATATGAAGATACTCTGTAAAGTCCCTACCACACAACTGAATTCAGAGGTTATTGGAATGGTCCACGCCAATATTGTGGCTTCATTCCTGGTAGGAATACCACCATGAACATTAGACGCCTAACATATATTATGCACGAAGTGGAAAATGCCCATGGAGACCAGGCCCTGGTATCCATTGACATTGCCAAGGTGTTAGGCATTGTGAACTTGTAATACTTATCAGCAGTACTGGAGGCAATGGGGTTTGGCCCATAATTTCGTAATTGGGTCGAGTTACTTTATACGGCACCCACAGCTAGAGTTTGCTCCTATGAGAATTGGGAGGGGCACAGGACAGGGGTGTCCCCTATCACCCTTGCAGTTTGCTTTGACGCTTGAATCCCTGGCATTGAGGCTCAGAAGTCAGATGGACAGGTGGGGAATGTGTGTCCGAGGAAGGACTCATTTAATCTCGCTTTACGTGGATGACATGCTCTTCTATCTGAAGGCCCCCAGGAAGTCACTTCCATTGCTCCTGCAACACTTTGAAGCCTTTGGGGATATATCCGGACTGTGTTTTTAACCTGAATAAATCCCTGCTCTTCCCTTTGGGCCGACTGGGGTACCGCCGACTCACCCTCTTTGTTGGGAAAATGAACACTTCAGATATCTTGAGTTAATCGTTACACATACAGTGCAGAAGCGTAATCAATGCAATATAAACCGTGTGACAGAAGGCTTGGCAGCCTCGATGCACTTTTGGGTTACCCTCCCCTTATCCCTGATGGAACGTGTTGTGGTGCCGAAAATTGTGTTTTTACCACGCTGTCTCTATACCCTACAGCACTCCCTAGATACATTACCCAGGTCAGTGTTTAAGCACTTACTCTCCCTATTAATAGCACTGGTGTGAGCGGGATGTCGGAGCAGGTTAGCACAGGAGATCCTGCATCTCCCTATGGAGGAGGGGTGTTTGGCTTTGCCAATCTGGAACTGTATTACCTGGCCTCCCAAATACAACACCCAGTGCACTGGCTGTCTGAGGGGGACACCTGGGAGAAGGATTTACTTGCAGATATACAGAGCCATGATAGCAGAATAACCATGGGCATCCTTTCGTGCCAGAGCAGAGTGTGAGGAGGATCTAGGGGTCACGCTTGGGGACACACAATGGAAAGGTATATGCACCCTAGTACAACACAGGTAATGTAATGCATGGTTTAAGTTAGTCCATTTTAATTATTTACATCGCACATATAGCACCCCAGTGTTTCTCCACCGGATAGACACAGCCAAACCTGATGGGTCCCATAGGTGTCAGGTTGGACCTGCTGGGTTCCTTCATTTGACTTGGCACTGTCCCCTGGTGTATGCTTATTGGGAATTTGTGGTGCGAGATTGCAGACCATTGAAGGGGTATCGGTCGAATTGGAGCCGACCACTTGGGGAATTTCAAGAAGTGTAAAGGTAGGAAAATGGAATGGAAATTTATGCAATTGGCCCTCCTGCTAGCAAAATGACGGGTGGCCATTTCGTGGGTGAGCCCGTGAGGCCCATGGACACTGGAATGGAATAAAGATGTTACGGAATCGGCGGTTGCTGAAGGAGTGCGACTTCGGCAATGTAGGAGAGATGAACATGCTGGGGAGGACATACATACATGACAGGTGACACTTGATAGCTTCAGGGAAATGGACAGGACCACAGGAGAAGATGCACAACACTCTTGAGGGTTGAGATCTACTGGTAGCCATTCCAAATGAGGTTGATACACAGGGGAGGAGGGGTAACCAGTAATGATTGCTGTTGTAACTTCTCACCTAAATGGGTCCCTCTTTCATTGGAATACTGTTGCATGTTATGCCTGAGATGTCAACTTTTCCCTACAGGATTGTTAATAACAAAGTTTGTAATGTATTAATGTGCTACAATAAAGAATAATTTTTTTTTTTAAATGTTACCCAAAGAGTATATTCTGGTGGATAAAGTAGTCATACCATTATCAACTACTGCCGGCGCCCTTTCTAGATTTGCCCTGTCAATTCCATGCAGTCTCTCAGCAGCTTCCTCCTGTGAAACCTTCCCACATTTCGTTGTATATAGCATATACAGAAGGCTCTTTTGGCATGATTTTCAAGGACCCAACAAGAAGTCCTGTAATCCCATGTCATCAGAAAGAAGGGACAAGTGTTGTTTCACTTGAGACAGTGTGGATTGTTTCAGCTAATCAAGGCACAACTTCCCAATGCTGTATGTTGTTACCACCCCGAGTGTTGTCTATAGGTAACATGGGTCGGGCCTATTGATTCTAAACCTTTTGGTGTTGTCAAGAAAATGTATCTGACATCTGTTAGTCTCTAATGGCCACTCTAACTATCCCTTCTGATTGGTTCATGAAGAATTGCATGTTCTGTTGCGAAGGATGTTGTCAAAAGTGTCCTCTGTGTAATTTGTGCATTTGTCCATTTCACAAATCGTGCAAATGTGGGAATGTTTGGTGCATTTAAATCTTTTATCTTGGCCAGGCCAAGACAGAATGTTTGCTGCACAGTTTTGTTCAGGAAAATCATTTGGTGTGGTATAAGTCACGCCCTAAATTAATCCTCGTTCCACTGAACTGCCAATCTCTTGTAACCCATATAGATGTTACATCAACATTCTTTCCAAAAGTAAAACCCTTGTATAGACAGCTTTGAAATGAAAGATACAGAATAAATCAGCTTGGTATCAGAAAGCATAGTTTTTTTAGCCAGTGAAGGTGTTAGTTTATAATAATAAGACTCTGGGTCAGCTTGAATGTGACCAGACAAATATGCAAACTTCTGTGCAAATGCTTTTGAGCTATCTCGTGGTGGTGTAAGGTAGTGTTCCCATTGTGTGTAATTCAATACTGCATGTGGAGTACTTGCTTAATGCAGAAAATGGTGACCATAATGATGAAAACAGAACATTTCATCATAATTGGAACCACCATCATACATTTGTTCAGTATTAAATACAGTAGAATGCTGCAGATCGTCTAGTATTTCATGCGCTTTATCAATATCCCAATCATCGGAGATAGTACTAGGAGTGATAACATCATGTAGAAAAAATGTAAAAACATATGGAATCTTAATACTTCCAGTCGGTCCATATATATCATATGATACCTTACCCCAAATAATTCCATCAGGAGTCAGAACAACAGATATGTTCACCAGTGAAAGGTCTCTTCATACTTTGTGTAATGAATAGGGTGTTAAAACCAAATTAAGCAGTTCAACAGCAGATCATTTTGGGAGATAGTGTACATTCAGAAGCAAGGAAAAGACTGTTACAAAACCAATCCAAAGGAAGAGGAAATGTAACAAAATTGTAATCCAAATGTATATCCATGGAGGAATAAAGTATTTTGTTTTCAGCCAAATGTAAAATTCAAGCAGTCAACGTTGGGCTGGTAGTGGTGGGTCAGACGAATCCGAAGAGAAGTCATCAAAGTTGATGAAGCAGCCAGAGGGGTTCGATCTATTTTAGGCAGTTCTGGAGGCTGTCTAGAACTGGGAGCTGACTCAAATGGTGGTACGTTGCAGTAGATCTCATCTTTGTCTGTTTGCAGAATTGAAATCTGTTTCCGCACATGTTGATTGTAAGGAGTTTGTTGATGTAACAAGAAGTAATTCTTCAGTGTGAGCTGTCCCCAGTCAGGGAGAAGACGCTTCATCGCTGATCAAATCTTCCTACGGTGCCTGCTGTAGGGTAGTGAGAGGAGACATGTAACCACCCAAAAGAGCTTTTGGCCTACTGTGTAGAACCGGCTGCATGATGTGGTTTGGATGAGATCTATTGAAACAAATCTCTTGTTTTTGTAGCTAGGAAGGGACAGGTAAAGTACAGTTCTGGTACCTTGAACTGCCAGGACAGGTACAGGCTCGAATTGTAACTTGTCCACTATCTTCTCCCGGACTAGATCACTGATCTTTGGAATCCAACCAGGAGCAGCTGGTGCTTCCTTCATTTC
Source organism: Calotriton arnoldi (assembly GCA_963921515.1). Taxonomy (NCBI): domain Eukaryota; kingdom Metazoa; phylum Chordata; class Amphibia; order Caudata; family Salamandridae; genus Calotriton; species Calotriton arnoldi. The sequence continues at coordinate 3,529,704 of CAWUFW010000213.1, read as the reverse complement.
ACTAGTGGCGGAACATTTCTGCTGGATGTTACTCTGAGCATCTCGAAAGTTGTTCAGTTCTTGTAAAACATCCAAACATACATTGATGTCAAAAGGAGTTTCTGCCGCCACTGTGTTGGGACTGTTGAGATTTAGAACCCAAATCTTAACTCTAAACAGAATCTTATAGGGAATCCGACCACCCAGGGATTTTCTAGGCAGATTGATGGATCTCTGAACCCCATATAAGTGATGGACCCAACTGCGACCTGAACCTTATAACCTAGCTGTTAAAGACTGCTTTAAGTCTCTGTTCTTCCTCTCCACTACCGCTTTTACCTTGGGATGCTAGGGGGGAGGAGTTCTGCACAGCCACACCCAATTTTCCCATGGTGTCTGTGTAAGTCCTGGAGGCAAACGCCAGACCCTGATCCGAATGGAATGTGGCTACTGCGTATGACCTGATGAAGACTTGCAAGTCATTTATAACTGTTTGGGCGTCAGAGGAATGCTGTGGCCAAACCCATAGGACTCAAGAGAAGGAATCAACTGCTACCAATATGTGGTAAACCACATCTGGTTGTAAGGGGCTGAAGTGGTCCAAATATGCACAAGCTAGACGCTTGTCTAAGATCAATTGAGTTGTCTGTGGTGAGCGTGCTGTGCTGGAAACCTTCATCTGCTGGCAGATGAAGCATTTAAGGACAAAGTCCTTGGTTTGTTTGTATAAACTTGGCCACCAATAGTGCTGCTGCAATAGTGAAATTATACCCACCACCCCTGCATGAGCAGATGCTGGATCTCCATGTGCTGTTATGATCAAACCTAACCTGCAATCTGAATTGGGTATTACTCTATCCCCAACTCCGGGAATGTGAGCAAACAAGATGTTTTGCGCACTTAACTGGTAAGAGTATTTTGTTGGAAAGCCTTTCAGAAAGTGGGTGCCATTGTGTGCAGCATTGACAGCCGTCATAATGTCTCCATCTGTCCTTGTACTTGAACGAGTAACTGCAGCAGCTTGCACTGTTGCTTTTGCGGCTTTATCAACTATGAAATTCCCTGCGTGTATTCCTACACACTGACGACTCAGTGTGTGTATGACATGAGTCGGTGGCAAACATGCTTTTCATTTTGCCACCTGTCCCCAAAGCAGCTTGTGCTTCATGGTGTACCCTTTGGAATCTTAGAACCCATTCTGGCTCCAGTAGTGCAAGTACTCGTAATACTAGACACAATAATATGAATCACACACATAGTGGGGGAAATCAGGATCCATATTCTCACGTGCCAGAATTCAAGATTTGTTTTTATAAATGTTTTTATTGGTATTTATCAGTAAACTACAACGTAACAGTTATAGTCCTACTAAATTGAAGGATACATACACCTTTAGTTTACCCCAGCACACCGTACGTTAAAAGAATCATGAATACATGTGTTTCCCCCACAGGCCATAATGACAGCAAGTTTGTTGACGACTAGTGATAATGAGATCAAGACATTATACATTAGAACGCATTTAGGGGGACATTGGGGCATGGTGCTCAGGCGGTGTACATGGGCCCGTCGGAGGAAGGCGGTGAAGGGCTCCTGTATGTCCTTAGGATGGGATCTAATGGGCATAAGTTACCAGTAATGGGAACGTTTTTCCTGGCAATACGACACATCTTCTAGCCAAGCCTGCGTGGTCGGGATGGCCTTCTTCCCCAGTGCATAGCCACCCTGCGCCTGGCAAGGAGAAGTAACATGGCAGTGAGTCGTCGATGCGCAGTAGGTATGACCTTTACATATCCAAGCAACCCTACCATAAGGGGAGTATGTGGCAGGTGTACCTGGGACCTCCGGTATGATAGCATACACCTCACGCCAAAACGTCGTCACCCTTCGACAGTCCCATGCCAGATGGATGAAAGTAACAAGTGGGGCATGACACCGCAGGTCAAAGACTAACCCCATTTTGCAACGCTGAATCAGCATGTGGTATAGTCTGTGAATAAATTTAAAATGAATGAGACACAGCCCATAATTTGGGGATAGCATTTCTAATTGGCCACAACAGAAGGCTCGCACTGTTCGTCTGACATGGGAGAGTCCAGATCCATGTTTCATGCCTCTCGGGCCCTCGGAGGGGCAATTGTGCAAGAACTTTGCATATGGTTATAAAGATGTGAGCATAAGTTCCAGTGCAGAGTGTTGGTGGAGGGGCAGGGAAGGTACCATGTAATGTCCAGCATGTTGCGCTTAGCTGGTAATATAATAGTGTGTCCATAAATGTAAGGGCAGGGGATGACGCTTCATTCCATGGCGGGAGAAATTGGTCATCTGGGTAAAGATCTGAGAAGACTTCAATGCCTCTACTGCTCACGCGTATAATGCCCCACTTGTCTTGCAGTGGTGGCATTACAAGATTTGGGGCAAGTGGGATCGAGGGAGCATAGAGGAGTAACAACCCGGCTCGCTTTTGCAGTCCCTCCCATGCCCAGCGCAAGCATTCTACTGTGTCAATCTCTGCCCTCGGTGTCCTGTGGGTCTTGAAGAGAGCTGTAGACAATGGCCATGGATAGGCATGGTCACCCTCCACGGCCAGGTGTAGGAAGGAGGTGGGGTAAAGCCAAAAGTGGAGTAAGTGGGCCTGTGCGCACAGCGCATGCAATAGCATGTCAGGCGCCCCTAGGCCCCCCCTGCGATTATGGAAGAGTGAGGAGTTTGTATGTTGCTCGCGGTTGTCTGCCCGCCCAATACAACGACACCAAGCTCGACCTTAAGCGGCGAAAGAACTGTACGTAAGGGGATAGGAATATTTATAAAAAGGTAGAGAAGTTTGGGGAGTATAATCATTTTAGCTATTGCTATGCGGCCAGACATGGGCATGGGTAATTTGGTCCACACAGGGACCCATTCCTCTAACCAGTCAATCGCCCTCCCATAGTTGGCTCGCCATACCTCTGCCAGATCCCTGCTGAGCCACACGCCCTGGTATTTGATCCGGTCAGTGGCCCACTTCATTGGGAACTCAGTGTTGAAGGGCATTGTGTTGTCGGTCAGCGAGAATAGGTTGGATTTGGACCAATTTATTTGGATGCAGAATAGCCTCCAAAACGCACTCTCTCGCGTGTCAAGGGGACCAGGTTGGCCTGTGGGTCCGTTGCCTATAGAGTAATGTCGTCTGCGTACAATGAGACCACCAGCCCCCTGGCCGTGAAGCCAATGCCCCTATCCGGATGATGCTGACGAAGTCTAGCCGCCAGTGCCTCCATGGCTATGGCGAAAAGGAACGGTGACAGTGGGCATCCCTGTCTCGTGCCACAAGAAATCGAAAAGGGATCAGATCTGAGTGTATGCAGCCCCACTTGAGCGGTTGGGAGGGTATAGAGAAGCTGGATTTGTTTGAGAAATTGTGAGCTAAGACCCAAGCACGCTAGGACTGTGAACAAGCAGTCTTGTGCAAGAGTGTGGAACGCCTTCGTTGCTTCCTAGAGGGCAGCAATGGCAGTGACCTGGGGTTCTAAGTGGTGCATTACAGCGAAGATGGTACGCAGGTCGTGTAAAGTTGACCGACCGGGGATGAACCCTGACTGATCAGGCCGAACAATCAGGGGCAGCAAGGGTGACAGACGATAGGCAAGAACCTTGGAATATATTTTACTATCCACATTTATTAAAGAGAGGGGTCTATATGAATTGCATTGTTCCACCGGCCTATCTGGCTTTAGCAGCGTTAATATAACCGCCTCCCAGAGCTAGAGGGGGAGTGATCCCGTAGTCCGGGACTTCTTGTAGATCTCCAGCAGGTGAGCGACTAGGAGTGGGGGGAACTCTTTGTAGAAGGCAGTTGTCATGCCATCCAATCCAAGGGCCTTGTTACTCAGCAATCCCCTAATGCTAGTGTGATCTCCTCTGCTGTGATCGGTGTGGTTTGCGCAGCAACCCTGCCAACGCTCCGCCCGGATGATCGCTTTCGCCAAATCGGAGGGCCTGAGCTTCTTTGTACAAATAGCAGGTTTCACAAGTCACCTCCTCTTCATATTCCTAAATTTTGTCACAGATGCTGGCCATAGTGGCGGCGCTCTTAGAGTGGCAGAATTCTGCCTCCAGAGCACGAATATCATTCTCCAATCTGGATAACGTCCCACGAATAGCCCTGAGTATCCCCGCTTGCTTGGCAATACATACCTCTCGTATCACTGCTTTAAAGGACTCCCATAGTGTTGAAGGTGACCCTACCGAGCCCACATTGTGCTCAAAGAATTCTGTTATTGCCATGTGGATCTCATCTCTAAAAACCAGTTCACGCAACGCACCCCACGGTAGGTGCCACGCAAAAGCTGTGGAGATTGTTTGGGGGATTTGTAACGCAAGTCTGACAAGCGCGTGGTCAGGGAGCATATAGGGTAAGGATTTCATCGATGTGGTCCAAGACTTAGCGTCTTTAAATAATAGTCAGAAGTCAATCTTGCACCATGCATTGTGGAAAGCTGAGAAGCAGGTGCCCTCACGGGCCTCCGGGTCTGACTGACACCACACATCTTGCAGCAGGTTGTCTTGGAGTGTTGAGGGTTTGTGCCGCTTAGGGGTGCAGGTGCCTGGAGGAACCAGAGCAATCATGCTGATTCTTCAGCACAACATTGAAGTCGCCACCCCAGAGGATGGCGCAGTGGCCCAAGCTGGACACCAGTCTCCAGACATGGGAGAAAAACTAGTGGTCGTCTACGTTTGGCCAATAGACTGCAGCTAGGGTCACTGGGTGCCAGTGTAATGTCTGCCAGTATCAAGTACCGGCCGTCCTTATCAATAATGGACTTGGTTGTTTGCCAGGGGAGCCCTTTAAATAGTAAGATTGCCGCTCCTCTGGCGTAGTTGAATATACTGAGGAGTGAATTTCGCCACATCAGCGGGCATGGAGCCCGGGGACCGATCTGCTAGCTAAGTGGGTCTCTTGTAGGAAACAGATGTCTATGTTATGGCGAGAGCATGGACCAGTCATGTTTTTCTGCAGTCATTAAGACCTAGTATATTCAAAGTGAGGCATGTTGTGGGCGCCATATTATGTAATGGGATCAGTGCCTATATCTAGGGGCCCAACCTGCGGGTCTGGAAGTGCGCTTGGACAGACTATGGACAGAGCGCGAAATGACAGTGGCCAGAGGTACTAAAGCAAGTATGACATAAATCATATAACAGGTTACCAGGGTCCTCAGAAAGGAACACTGTTGCTCTTACATAAAACCTGATTACTCCAGCCCTAGAGATTTATAAAAGCAAGGCTGTAAGCAGCGCTTTCCACAGGGCTAAGTTGTGGGGTTTTGAAAATGTGAACGACCTTACAGTAACGGAGAATAAGTTCCTTAGAAATCTAGTGTCCCTTCCCTCAAGTACACCACTTTCCCCCTCTCAAATTGAATATGGGCGTTAAATCTGTCAAAGATCTAGTAAAACTTCGCCCGCTCCTATTCTGGCAGAGATTAGTCTCACCCCCTGAACTGTCCCCATATGCTTTAGCCTTTGAAGAAGTTTGTTCTTGAGACACATTCAAGAAAATAGGCTGTATCAGGAACATCAGAATGCGACTCAACAAAATTGGGGTAAAGGGGAGTTGTATCAGTTGCCCTGAATTGCCTACAAATTAAACTAATGTATTGGGACTGGGTAGCACAGAATGATGCATGGGGTAGCAGTCGGGGCAGACTAACTGAGGAATTTGCGCACTTTAAAATATCAGGCACCTTGGAAAGTTACATTGACCTTATTCTGGAGCCGGCTGATAGAAAACTCTACATCCAATTCAGACATTGCTCTTTGCCCCTGAATTCACTTATGGTCATGCAATGCTGCACAGATTAAAGGCTGTCCTTGCTGCCCTGCCCCAATTGAGTCAATCAGTCACGCTCTGTTTGGTTGCCCTGCATACTCTGGACCAAGAAGAAAATGGTTAACCCCTATCTGCAAACAGCTCGGAATCAGAGACCATGGGGTGGCTTTGTGCATACTAAAAACAAACACTAGACATCTATTTGTATGCGCAACAGCAAAGTTCCTGGGCCACATGTGGGGAATTAGAAGGAAGGCCCTAAAACGTAACCCACTATCTCCCCAATAGGCCCATAATAAACCATATTCCTTTAGGCATTGCTAGTGGGGAAATCTACTTCAATTTATATGGAGTGTAGCTAACTGAGCAATCCTTTTTACCGTTAGGATTCCTAAGGCAGCGGAAGTATTATTTTAATAAATCAATGTGTACCATTTTAGTTTTATAGCCTATAGGAGGATTGTATTTTTTATCCATAATTTAATATGAATTGATTAGCTACTAGCTTTTAAAGGCAACCAATGTATAGTTTATTTTCCTTGAGAATGCTTGCATTTTATAACATTAAGCTACATGATCTGCTAGTTTTTTAGTGTAACTAATGATTTTTATTGTATCTAAGTTTTAAATTGTATTGGGTTATATATATGCACTTTGTACTTTAATGGTCTGACGACTGAAATAAAGTTTATTGATTGATTGATATAAAAAGTTAAACAACCCAAGCCGCCCCCCACCCACTCCAACCACCAAACACTGTTGTGAGAAATAAACAAGCCCACCCCCCTTAGTTGAAACATCGAAGATGGGAATCATCCCTGAGGGCGAGGAAAAGCCGGGTATTCTCCCTGCCAGAACAGCCGGGTGGTCGAACGACTGGCAGCAGGGGCCTCCCATACTTAGCAGAAGCGCAAATCAAATGGCACAAGTCTTGAAAGGCATCAGGGGAATCTGTAATGCAGGTTGTTTCAGCTGTCAGATGTTCTGTGAGTTGGCCGGTGGTGCCCACCATGTAGGGGTTGTCCCAAGCCAGGACGCCATATGAAGAAGAATCTGCACATAGCACACAGAGGTGCTGCCTCAGTCATTGTCACTGAGCTGCCCGTCTTCTGGTATCTGACCGGTCTCCCGAGTGAGTCTCTTTTCCCTAGCGGCCTGCTTGGCAAACTTCAGGGCAGCTTTGACATCTGTGAAGAGGTGTTGCTTGTGATCCACGGAGATCTGCAGCTTGGTGGGGTACAGAAGAGCATATGGAATTTCGGCCTTCTGGAGTAGACGCTTTGCGGGCAGAAATTCGCGGCGGGCCGCCTGCACCTCCGGCGTAAAGTCAGGATAAAACGAAACATTACTGCCTTGATATTGGATGGAGTCATGCTCGCGGGCCATCCTCAATATGACATTGCGATCTCTATATTTCAAGAGACGAGCCGCTCTGGGATGGGGATGTATCCATCGTGCATGTAAAGCTTTCGTGTTTGGAACACTGGGCTTTGTAACAGCCACTAAGGCTGGGACCGGAGTCACAACAATAATTAGTTTCCCCTAAGCCAAAGATCTTTCTCTCACTACACCAGTCTGTACCGTCATCAGAATCTTTTTTTTTTGGTGCAAAATGCATCTCTGCATTGGTGTATAAATGTGATTTATATGCAATTGGCACAGTGTCCAATATTGAATATGACATAGGTGTACCCTAATGCACCCACAATTATACGGGTCATCAGGTTCGTGGTGTTAACACGTGTGTAAGTGTTTTGAAGCTATCATGTCAGCTTGTACAGAACTTAGAATTTGTGTGTGTTCAGTTGTCCACTGTGAACTTGACAAGTCTGGACGAATCAAGTTGTAGAGCGATTTCACCCACTCTGCCTAGTCTGGAATGTAAGTTCAGCCAAAATTTAGGAAACCCAATATTGATTGGAGTGTCTTCAATGTGTCTGGTGGTTGCAGAAGCGTGCATTTCTCGAGGAACTGTCTCGCAGGGCTTCTGTCTTCACTTGGCAACCTGTATCCTAGGAGCAGGAGACTGAGGTAGGCTACTTTTTGATTTCTTGAAATTAATTTTGTAGGCCATGTGAGCAAATCCAAAAACTATGCGATCTACCCTTGCCAAGTGAGTTGAGAGGTCATCATCCATTAGGTATATCTCATAAACATAGGACAATGCCTGGTCGTCAAAATCTTGCAAACGTTCTGTAACCCGGGCTGAAAACAAACCTCTGCTGCCGTTATACCCTTGGGGCAATCGAAAGAACTGCTTTGGAGAACCTAGCGCACTAAATGCGGTCAAGTACCTGCTGTCGGGTGCTATATTTTGGCAGAAAAATGAATTTGAAATGTCTAAGGTAGTTTAGAATCTTTTTCGCACTATGTTCATTAGTGCTGCGCTAAGCATGTTTTGGACAGCGAATTTACGTGTAGCGGTGTTCAATTGTCTGTAATCTAACACTAAACAATATGAATGGTCTGGTTTCATTACTGGAAATAAAGGATTATTCATAGGGGAGGTGCAACTTTCTATTACACCTTGATACTCAAGTTGTGTGAGGATTTCTCTAACTTTTGTTTTAGCCTCATGTTTAATGGGGTACTGTCGTTAAGATTGTGGGGTTGACCTCACTGGTTTGATGTGATAAGGGGAACCGTTATCCCACACCACATGGTTGCGGTATAATATAGGAGCTTGTACGAAGGCCCACTCCTTGGGGTATGAATGTTTAACTGCATGTGGGACGAGGTCGGAAAAGCAGGTAAAATTACTGTTTCTCCCTCAGGGTAGCCCATAACAAACTCTGGTTGCCAATCCTTTTCAGCCAAGAGAATGTAATAGCTGAATGCCAAGTTCTCCCAAAAGAAAACGCTTATGGTACGTTGTACATCCCCCTCCATATGGAGTTATATTTCATACAATTGATGCGAGACACTCACTCTCCTATACTGTGTAACCACCTGGATATAGTCACTTGTTGCTACTGCCGCTAGACACTACATTATATTCCGGCAAACTATTGTGACTTCTGCCGCGCTGTCTACCATGATTAGAGCCCTCTCAGAAGCAATGTCCTCAATATTCGGGGCATGCTTGACTTTGATGCCAGCTACCTTATTTTTTTTAATTGAGGCTTTGACTGTTTAAGTTTGTCTTCCTGCTCTATCATGCAGTCAACAGAGCATTGCGAGTCCTCCTTCGGTTTCACGTACTCCTCTGATCTGTGCTCCGATCATCCTCCTCTCTCCGAGCGCTTTTCGGATGACTCCTGAAAGGAACAAAAGGAATGTGTCTCAGTATCCTGATGCCTATCGGGCATTTTAATATTATCACGGTTACGCAGGTTGTAGAGTCTTTCAGTGGACTCCTGTTGAGGAGATCCAACCCGTGCTTTTCTTCATTTTTCTTATCGTCCCACTTCTTAGTAGAAGAGTCTGATGCCTGCTTTGAGTTATCCTTTTCAGAATTTCTCTTAATTTGTTGTTTACTAGGTCTGGCTCCTAAATTATCTCTACCTATTGTTGCATAGGTTTCCTCAATTTTATTTATTTTGTGCTCCTGTTCTCCCGGAGCTAAATTTGTGAGTTATTGGCATACCACCAACACTGCAGCTTTCCCTTTAATGTTACTTAACATTATGGCGGATACTGTGGCAAAGTTGCCCATCAGTTTCATCCCCGAATCCAGGGCAGGGGCTGTCTCATACTCATGTTGGATCTGTTTAAGCACCTCTGGTAAAACAGCTAATAAACGTGTACTGTGTGTTCAAGTATATTCTGCAGCAAAGACTGCATGCTCAGTAGCTCAGTCTTCCACCCGAGGAGCCATACCTTTTGGCAGGCATATTGTGAGAATCCTGTTTTTTTTCTTGCAGTCCCGTATGGGGAAACACTGTTTCAAGCTGATTTGTTTTTTGTGCAATCCAGAATGGAATTTCCTCTCGTCTGATGGGAATTTTACCCATGACTGCATTGATAGTCACTGGACTAATTCCAGACGTACCCAATTGTGGTTGTGCCGCCTGAGCAGCCCTTGCAGGATTTATTGTCATTGTTCTCATGACAAATTATGTCAAACATCTATATTTTCTACAAAGTATTTTCTATAGTATACGTAGGTCTGGAACTGTCAGATTTTCTATATCAGGATAGAGTGTGTAATGGCTAAGACTGGCCCTGTTGCTCCCTCATTGCTAAGGGGACCTAGCCTAACATTGTTGTGTGTATTTGGTAGGCACATTCAAACCAATTTTGATCTTGGTATTTTAATGGTATTTCTAGTGCTCCATAAGCTGTGTAGATGTTAGGAACTGCAGCTTCAGTGTATGTTTGAAACTCTTGTTTGGGCTTCTGCTGCTGGGAATGTAACCCATCAATAGAATACTTCTGTCCTATATGCTTCGTGGGCCTCAACCATGAGGGTAACGACTCCACCCGCAAGGGGCAGTCTATGTTGTTGCAGCATTTGTGTAACCAGATGTTGGCAGTTTACTAGTATGTTAATTGCTGCGTCTTCGTCAGCCATATTAATATGTGGATTTGAGAGAGGGTACCATTGTGGGGTGATCCTTTGAAAGGTTCAAACTTGAACAACCTACAGTCAATACATAGGATTTACCTACTCCGCCGAGGAGGATTTTTCCCTAACAACACGGATGTCTCCGGTAATAGGGGTCTTTGAGTACACAAAAGAAAACTACTCCGGCGATCCATTAAATAAGAACCCAAGCTAGAACGTTGGCGGCACCATGCCATACGGTGTATACTTTACCAAGTAAAACTGTGCATTTGTTGGATAACTTAAACATCAGAACTGTGCGAGACAAATTCTGGGCACACCATCAGGATATCTTGGCCTTAGTTCTGCTAGTTTACAGTGCTCCATCTGTACCCCAAACCTGACAAGGTAACAAATGGATTGTGCAACCTCAGAACATGACAACCCTGACTCCCCAAGGAAATAGTGTTAACAGATATTGAAACCTTTTCATTTGGTTACTCATGCATACCCAACGAGATACACAAGAAATGCAGATCATGCGTTTCAAAATTTATTGGAGCATTTTGATTCTTGAGCAAAATAAGTGTACTGGAATAATCAATAGAATGAAACGGAGCATTGTGATGAGCATTATGAGAATGGTGACGAAAATAAACAGTTCAAACAATTTGCTGTTGCAGAGAATATATGATTGCTATCAGTGGCGTAGGGAACCCCCCAATTTAGCAGCTTAATCGGGGGCTGAAACTAAGCCTGATAAGCTGGTGAACTCGGTCTACATAAACATTAATTAGCTGTTTAAGGACCTCTTATGTCTGCAGACAAATTCTTAATAAATCACACTACTAGGAGATACTGTGAGAGACGGTTGGGGGCTTTCAGCTGGCATGCACAGGAAAGGAAACCCATAAAGAAGAAAAATGAATATGGGAAAACGCAAAAAGAGGACGACGTATGAAAATAATGATCATGAGAGATAAAGATATAGGAGAAAAGTACGCATAATAGAAAAAAGATGGGTAGATAGAAAGGGGCAAAGAACTGGGGGAGAATGGAAAGGTGACCGGTAGGAAGGAAAGTGAAAGGATGGATGGAAGCAAGGTGAAAGGAAGGATAAAAGGGTGAAAGAATGGATGTATGTATGAAAGGTTTAATAGTTGGAAGGGTGAAAGGTGGGTTGGAAGAGTAATAGGATTGGCTGGTAAAAGTGTGAATTGATTGAAGTACGGAAGAATGGACAGATGGAGAAGAGTAAATGGGTAGATGTGTAGATGGTCAAAAGACTGCATGGACGGATGAATGGGGCAATGGATAGAAATGTGAAGAATGGACAGATGGAGGAGTGGATGAAAGATTAAAGGGATGGATAGATGGAAGGAGCGTGATGAGGATCAGAGGAGCTCTTCTAATGGGGATTACATTTGCTCGCTTTGCACGCTCTGTCTTATTAGAGGTATGTTTCAAGTGGGGGCATTTTAATTTTTGGGCTACTCCCTTGCTTGCTATAAGTACTGTAATATATTGTTCTCCTACCTAGCACTTCCTAACCTTGTGTGCCTGGGGTGAGTGAATCTGCCAAATCCCTGTAGGATGATCTTATTCCCCCCATTACCTGTGGGTAAGTGTCATCAGTAACTGTCTTGGTGGGAAGCTGAGCAGCATCCCTAATATGAGGTAAACCGGAATCAGCTGGGCTGGAATTCCTGCATGGGGCGACCTCTCAGTGGAAGCGAAATGCTCCTCTGTCTAAACAAGGGAGTGATGTTGTTTATATAAAAACATCATCCGTACAGCCATGCCAAAGCCCCAGTTAGGCCGCTATTGTTTATTCTATTGTGATAGCTCTGTCGCCGAATGGACATTAACAAATGACAACATTCTGCGTAGTGAACTTAGCCCTTGTACAGAATGTTCAACGTATTTGATAATGTGACTACATAGTGGAAATGTAAGCAAAGCTACGTCAGAGAATGTTATCCTGCACCGGCATGCAAAGGAATGTGTGTCAAATGTGATCTTATTTAAGAAAAGAAGGCAACTTACTTCAAAACGTGAGCATGTAAAATGGCGGTGTTCCTGCTCGGGCCAAATGTGACCACATGACATGATGGAGACTTCTAGCTGTAGATTCCTTACCTTTGAATTTCCCAGGAGTCAGACTGGATCTGGAAGATATTTCGAGCAGTACCCCTGCGCGCAGATAGGTGCCATGGATCAGCTCCGCGTCCGTCGTCAGTGCTGGAATGATGTTCCAGCCAGGTGCGCTGATGTCAGTTCTTTTCTTTCCATGCCAGCCAGTGCTGATCTGGAGAAAAGCTACCCCTCTGTCGTTTTTGACAGGAATTTTGGGTCTTTTTGTCAACTGTTTTTTTAAGGTTTTCTCCTGGTGTGTTGTGGACGTCATCATGTAGGGCAGGTTTTAAGCCCTGCAGAGCCTGTCACCAGGTGATGTTGGAGACAGATCCGCACCTGGTCTGTCTGTGGTGCCTGGAGCATGACCACGACATCAAATCCTGCTTCGCAGCCTCTGCGTGAACGAGGGTGCAGTTCCTACTGGACTCGTAGGTCAGGTAGCCAGCGGTCTGGTCTAGCCACCACCTGTCCAGCAGCTGCAGCCTCCAAACCTTATTAATCTTGCCCTTTTAGATCATGGGCATCTAGATGGTGGCATGATCCGCCATCACCTTCTCCACTGGCAGTCAATATCATCGGCCAGGTTGGTTTTGCAGATCTTCCAAAGGGGCTACTCACTCCCTTTCGATACCATCCCTCCCTCCCTTCCTCCATGCCTTCGTCTTAAGACCTGCTGACGGAGGACCATTTGTCCTTGCTCCACAAGAAAGTCATGGCTCTCTGTCATAGCCAGGGAGTCATAGAGGGGGTTCTGGGGCCAGAAGTAGGCTGTGGTTGTTATTTCCACTACTTTCTGGTCCCCAAAAAGGGCAAGCCCCTTCGTCCTATACTAGACCTCTGAGCCCTCAAACTCTTCCTCAAACAGGGAGAAATTAAAGATGCTCAGTCTAGCTCGGGTCTTGCCTGCCCTGGATCCAGAAGACTAGATGGTAGCGTTGGACTTACAGGACACTTATTTCCATATCCCTGTTCCTGCCTTCCTACCGGCGTTTTCTGTGGTTCATGGTAGGAGAAGAGCACTTTTAGTTCACTGTGCTCCCTTTTGGCTTTACCAGTGCCCCTCGGGTGTTCACAAAAGTGATGGTCGTGGTGGTTGCAGCTCATCTGCGCAGATCCAGGGGTGCCAGTCTTCCTCTATCTCGACGACTGGCTGTTGAAGGCGGGATTGCACCAAACTGTCGTCTCCCACCTCCAGGCAATGGCGGACCTCCTGCATTCAATGGGGTTCACTATTAACATGCCAAAGTCACATCTGACTCCCTCTCAGATTCTCCCTTTCATTGTAGCAGTTCTGGACACAGTGCAGTTTCGGGCTTATCCTCCAGAGTGGTGAGTCCAGGATATTCAAGCTATGATACCGATGTTTTGGCCACAATCATGGATTTCGGTGAGACTGACTGAGACTGCTGGGCCTCATGGCCTCCTGTATCCTGCTGCTCACGTATGCCAGATTGCATATGAGGGCTCTGCAGTGGGACCTGAAGTTACACTGGGCGCAGCATCAGGGGAATCTCTCTGACATGGTCCAGATCTTGAAGGGGACTGTGAAGGATTTGCAGTGGTGACTAACTGCGATTGGGTCAGCAGCAGACACCTTTTCCTTCCCAACCAGATCTCACAGTAGTGACAAATGTGTCACTCCTGGGATGGGGCGGCCATCTGGGAGAGGTGGAGATCAGAGGACTCTGGTCTTTGGCAGAATCCTGGCTCCACATCAACCTGTTGGAGCTCCAAGTGAGCCGATTGGCATTGAAAGCCTTTCTACCCTCCATCAAGGGAAGGCTGGTACAAGTTTTTACGGACACCACCACCATGTGGTACTGCAACAAATAGGGTGGTGTGGGGTTGTGACCCTTTGTCAAGAAGCCCTGTGTCTCTGGACATGGCTGGAACAGCAGGGCATTTCCCTGGTGGTTCAAGACATGGCAGGTTCCCTGAACACCAGGGCGGACAAACTCAGCCATTGATGCCTAGCGGATGACGAATGGTGTCTCTAACCGGAGGTGGCGCAAGGTCTCTTTGAGCAGTGGGACAAGTCTTGGTTATATCTGTTCACCTCCGCCGAGAACGCGCAATGACAGCAGTTTTGCGCGCTGGAGTTTCCAAAACAGCTCTCGCTCGGAGACGCTTTTCTTCTTGAGTGGAGCTCAAGCCTCCTGTATGCCTTGCTGCCCATACCACTCCTGTCCAGAGTTCTCAAGAAAATCAGTATTGAACGGGCCCAAGTGCTCCTTGTGGCTCCAGACTGGGCATGGAGAGTCTGGTATCCAGAGCTACTGAGCATGGCCTTGAATCCTCCGATCAGGGTGTCCTTTCAAGAGGATCTTTTGTAACGGAAGCAGGAGAAGGTCCTTCACCTGAACCTGTCAACACTCCGTCTACTTGTGTGGAGACAGAGCGGCGGCAGTTGATAGCTTTTGACCTTCCTCACGAAATCTTCAATGTTATTCTGGCAGCCAGGCATCCCTCAACCAAGACGGTATACGCCTGCTGTTGGAAGCGATTTGTATCATATTTTACAGAAAAGTCCATTGGTCCACTTTCTGCCTCTCTTTCTGATACCCTTCTTTTTATCCTTGTCCAGCAGAGCTCTGCTCTGGGTACTCTCAAGGTTTATCTTTCTGCTCTGTCTGCCTTCTTGCGGCTGCCTGACCAACCCTCTTTATTTAGGTCCCCTATTGTAAATAGATTTTTGAAGGCCTTTGTACTTCTATTCCCCCTTCTCCTTTTATTATGCCTCAGTGGGACCTTAATTTGGTCCTCCCATTCTTGATGTGCGCTCCTTTCGAGCCTCTTCACAATTGTCCCCTCCGTCTGCTCACAATTAAAACAGCCTGTCTCGTGGCAGTTGCATCTGCCTGGAGGGTGAGCAAGCTGCAGGTTTTGTCATTCGAGCCTCCCTTTATCTCTGTTTACCCTGACAAACTTGTGCTTCACACTAGGGTCTCTTTCTTGACAAAAGTGGTCACACCATTTCATGTGGTCCAACCTGTCTCCTTGCCCACATTCTATGCTCCTCCATATCCTTCCAAAGAAGCGGAGCAACTCCACCATCTAGACTTGAAAAGAGAGTTTTCCTTCTACCTTGACCGCACACGAGAGTTCCGGGTGGACAACCAACTCTTCGTGGGGTATGTTGGCTCAAAGACTGGCCGGGCGGTGCAGAAGCTCACCATTTCTCAATGGGTTGTACTCTACCTCAAGATCTGCTATGCATTGGCAAAGAAGCAGCCTCCTGAAGGCTTATGAGCTCATTCCACCAGAGCTAAAGCTGCGACCACTGCATTAGAACGCAGAGTTTTGGTCCTGGATATCTGTCAGGCAGCAGTGTGGGCATCGCTGCACACGTTTACTTAACTTTATTGCCTGGACAGTCAGATTTGCAGGGGTGGGCACTTCACCCGTTCGGTCCTGCAGGACTAACTAGTTTAAATTTGTCTGCAGACCCTCTTCCGCAGATGGTATTGCTTGAATATATATTCAAAGGTATTGAATCTGTAGCTAGAAGTCTCTATCAGATGAACAAGTTACCTTTGATAACGCCTTATCTGGTAGAGATTATATCTAGTCGCAGATTCCTTACAACACACTCATCCTCCCCGCACTGCTGACAGATTTCTAGGGTCGCCAGTAGATAGTTATAGGTAGGACCTAGTTTCCATAGGAAAAGTTTTTTGTTTATAGCTTTGGCACCGTTTGACGAATCTTCATCAAATTTTCAAAACTAGTTTGCCACTCACTTCAGCAGCTGTCTGGAAAGGTTCCGGGTGATTCATCAAGCGGGGCTGAGAAAAAGGTTGGGGTCCGAAAATGCGTTTCCCCATGCAATTTCACATAGGGTTTTTTAACACAACTACAGCCCGGACCGCTGAACCAAATTTGGCAAAAGCTAGCTCTTGTTCCAGAAGGAGCCCCTTTTGTAATTTGGTGTGAATCCCTTCAGTAGTTTTGGAGTTATTTTTTTTTTTTTTCACAATAGATTTTATTGTTGACAGTCAAAAGAAAGCCCGGGAGGGTCCAGGGCAATACATCGCATACATAATATGGCATTGGTAAAGATGCCAACGTTTTACAATGAGTCCATCTAAAACATGAGAATACATAAAGAGTCTGTGGAGTTTTGGAGTTATTTAAGAAAAAAGAAGTATAGATATCTAGGGACGCAGATCTACCTGCAGGAGGACACACGGGGATCCGCAGATCTGGGTCTGGGCAAATAGTGAGGCCCTTATTGTCTGGCCGCATTCTGAATGGAAAGTTGTGGCTGCCATTTTGTTTGTTGCTTGACCCGGGGAAGGGAAAAATAAACTGTAATAACATATAAGGGATCAAGATACAGGTATCCTGACCCCAGAGAACACATCGAGGGGGCCCTGAGGGACCCCTCATGGGCAAGAAATTGGTCAAAATTCTTTCTTGGGCCCGAATTGGGGATCCACAGGTTCCTGCGGTGGGATGTTCCGTTGATCTGAGGCCCAATGTAAAAAACAAAATAAAACCTCACACACCATACCCCCTCCGCGCATGGCCAAAGGCCGTGTGTAGCATGACCCCCACCACGCACACCCTTACCACGCAATGCCCCTACCCACCCCTAAACTCTAAAAACATCCTTACCACCCAATGCCCCTTGCCAAGCCCTAAACCCTAAAAACGCCATTACCACTCAATATCTCTACCCACCTGTAACCCCTAAATTTTATCATATATATATATTTATTTATTTACAGACACACGCTCTCTCTCGCTCTTTTACCTTAAATATACTAACCTTGCGTTGTAAAGGCATGCGTTGTAAATCCAATGCGTGGTAAGTGTCAAGTAAGAAGTGTTGGCTCTCTTGGCAAAGGAAGCCATGGAGAGGGTACCAGCATCAGAATTAGGTTGTGGTTGCTATCCTTCTACTCTCTGGTGCAAGAAGGGCGAAGGCCTTCGTCGTCTCCTAGACGTGCGCCTTCTCAACTTCCTAAAAAAAGCTCAAATGCTCACTTTAGCTCGAGTTCTGTCTTCCCAGGATCTGGGAGACTGGATTGTGGTGTTGGATTTACAGGACGCTTATTTCCACATCCCCGTCCTGCCTCCTCACAGACAATACCTGCGGTTCATTTCGACTAGGTTCCTCAAAGAGCTATAACTCCTGTTTCCTCTGAGGCTATTTATCATGCCCCAATGGGACTTAAATTTGGTTCTGACATGTCTGATGTGCTCTCCCTTCAAGCTGCTGCACAATTGTCCACTCCGGTTGCTAATCAAGACTGCTTTCCTTATGATCATAACATGGGTCAGGAGGGCCAGCGAACTTCAGGAACTCTCAGTGCACCCTCATTATACCATCTTTAACCCAGATAAGCTGGTTATTCAACCATGCGCCTCCTTTCTTCCGAAGGTTGTGACACCCTTTCACGTAGGCGAACACATTACCTTGCCTACCTTCTTTGATCTGCCTCATCCTTCTAAGGAAGCGGAGAGACTCAACCGTCTGGAACCAAAAAAGAGCATTGTCATTCTACAATGATCGAACTAAAGAGTTCTGGGTGGATGATCAACTTGTCGTAGGGTAGGTTGGAGCTAAGAAGGGAAAAGCTGTGCAGAAATGGGCCCTCTCACGATGGATAGTGCTCTGCATAAAAATCCGCTATGCACTGGCAAAGAAGCAACCCTTTAAGGGCTTGTTTTATCATTTCATCAGAGCTAAAGCTGTGATAACTGTATTAGTTCACAGAGTTCCTGTCCTGGACATCTGCCAGACAGCTCCTTGTGGATCTTTGCACATGTTTACCAAGCACTACTGCCTGGACAGTCAGGTCTGTCATGATGGGCACTTTCATTACTGCAGAACCTTTTGGTCTGAATCAGTTTCATAGACCCACCTCCGGTGAGGCATTGCTTGGGTATCTTTTCTAATGTAAGGAAGCTGCGGCTAGACGTCTCTATTAGATGAGCAAGTTACTTACCTTCGTTAACGGCTCATCTGGAAGAGACTCTATATAACTGCAGATACCTTACCAAACATCCCATCCTCCCCGTTCTGCGCACTGTTTTATAGAGTGAGAGTCACTCTTCTAAGGGCCTTAGAAATTCACACCAGTTGTCAGTGTTCCTCGTGGCTTTGCGCTCCTGGCATGAAAAGTCGTAAAAATAAACTGACAGTGCATTGGGGTGCCTCCTATGTAGGCACTGCAAATGTCACTTCTGGCGTGGATGCTGCTGATGCGGAGTTGAATGACACCATCTACTAGCGCGCAGGGGTACTGCCTGAAAATTTCCGGATCCAGTCTGATGCCTGGGGAAATTTTAAGGTAAGGATTCTGCAGCTAGATAGTCTCTACCAGGCAGGGTGCTATCGAATGTCAGTAACTTGTTCATCAATTCCAAAGGTGCCTATGGCGACTCAAACCCAGAGCCTATCCCATGCCGATGCCTGATATGTGTTGATCCATGAAGTCTCCATGGCACAACGAGCCAGATTTGAATATGATCCCACCATGTTAATGCCATCTGAGACTCGAGGCCCTGTTTGGCCCCAATGTAGATGCAGTCCAAGGGCTCCAAAACCTTCTCGACGATGATTAGGTGGACAACTTACTGCCTCTTTATTACACTGATGCATGGTTCTACTTGAACCAACAGAATGCTAGCGGTTTGGATATCTCTCCAGAAACTGAGTTGCAATCCCCACCTGGTACACCCAATGAGAAAAGAGCTTCTTTTGCTTTGGTGCAATGCAGAGCAGAAGACGTCTTTGACTTGCAACTACCGACTGTGGAGATGAAATCAAGCCTGCTGAGATGCTTCAACAATTGATACCTTAACTGCTACTTGGAGAAGGCCATAGTCAACCTTTGACTGTCTCCTGGTAATCCAGGATTCCTCACTCAGTACCCAACACTAGAAAGCCTTGTGTTGCAGATGCCAATAAGTCCAGTTAACCCATATGCTTTCCCTTCTGCACCATTAGATAGGAAGTCTATGCGTAATGATGCATTTGAAAAGAATCATTCTTTTTAGCTATGCTGGCCATAGGATCTTTGAATTCAGTCTGTCTCTTGGACTACTACACTCACGCGCTATAGGACCTAGCCAACGTAGTTCTTGCCAGACATTGCAGAGGAACTCAGTGTAGCCTTTGCCGATACCATGCAGGATGGACAGCATGCAGTGAAATATGTTTTACGTGCTGGCCTTGACACCATAGACAGTGTGAGTCGCGTCAAGGGCATCGGTGTGGTGCTCAAACATCATGCCTGGATATGTGCCACTGAATTTCTAGAGGTTGTCCAAGCGTCATCTTTAAAAATTTTGAGTAGAAGGCTGACAGTGCTAGATGTATTTAAAAACAGCTATCTTACGGCCTGCTCCCTAAGGTTGCTTTTGACGGCCTGCCAATTCCACCATCATTAGAGGAAATTTAGGGGCGATTTGTATGGCCTGGCATATTGTCAACAGCCACCCTTGCGGCTACTACAGCAATTTCTTCAACCCTTTCGTGGCTTCAAAGGATGTGGTGGTAAGCAAAGCTGCACACGCGTACAAAGGCATCAATCCTCTACCACCTCCATCCAGGCCACCACGCAGGAGCACGGTAGAGGGCAAAAAAAATGTTTTCTACCTGGTTGCAAATGCATCACTTCAGATCAGCGGCTTCTGCAGATTATTCAATAGGGTTTCTACGCCTGACCTTTCATTTCATCCCCTCCATGGATCCCCCTTTGTTGTGTGTTTTCTGCATAGACCATTGTAATTTTCCCTGCGTTGGCCTACCTGCGCACATTGTAGGCCTCATTTTCCTTTGCACACGTTACTATAAAAACGCTCTTGCGCCACATTGTACTTTCACACGGAACCTGCATATGTTTTTGCGTTCTGTTCTTTTCCTGAGATTTAGTCTGAGCACCACCGACAAGGTCAAACAACAATGTCCCTTGTTATTCTCTCTGACCAGGCACTAGCACCTAGACATAACACAAGAATGCAGCAGTTTATGTTTACACATGTCCAAGCATATAGGTGAGTAAATTAGCCACAAACTGACATGAAACAAGAGTTCTGCGACGAGAACATTGTGTGTGCTGGGATGTAGAGCATTCATCTGTGTATGCTAAGGTACGGGGTCTACCAATAATCCCAGATATCTTTAATATTATCATTTAGCTTTACTCGCAGGGCAGAAGGTGTTATGTTACTCGGTCTTATAAAATGACAGCACTTTTAATGGTATATGGATTATTGACCATGCTAACAGTATTTTTATTATGCATTTGTTTTCTAATTGTGGCACATATACTGCATTTCAGAGCACAATAGTTTGAATAAATATTTTAAACTTCTTTCGTGTCCCATTGTTATTTTATTGTGGACAAGTACGAGTGAGAGCGAAAGGGTGTGTCCTGTTACCGCGCTCCCTGAGAGGGTTGAGAGGGTTGTGTTCTGGGGGTGCCAATTCACTTGCTTCTCTGGTATGGTTAGGAGGGCAAGTGAGGCACTATAGCTAGTCTGACTCTGGCTCATGGATACTGAGATGTATGATGATTCATTCCCTACATGCTGATTTTCCATGGTCCCAAGCATAGTTCTGTTCTAGAGTAGAATCCCTGCTGCACCCTGTTTTAGCTCAAGTTTCGACAGACCATTCTACCATCCGTATGCACAAATTACATTTGTGCATACATTTACTATTGGCCAAGGGAACCATTTACTATTGGCCAAAGGGAACCATTAAAGGAGTGCCGTACTCTGAAAAAGGTGAGGGATGTTACTCCAGCTACATTCTAATGCCCAGGAAGGAGTGCACACACAAATTCTGGACCTCTGGCCTTTGTATCCCATCCTACGGAAGGACAAATTAAAAATGCTTACTCTGGCTCAGATTCTTTTTGCTCTGGACCCACGGTATCTAATGATGTCCTTGAACCTGCAGGCTGCATGTTTTCAGATACTCTTTCTACAGTCCCACAGACATCACCTGTGGTTCAGAGTGGGGTCAAAGTGCTTTCAATATGTCATCCTACACAGTTGAGGTGGATCATCTTTTGCAAAAAGATGTGCTAAGCTCCAGCCAAGAAGGAACCTCCTGAAGGCCTATGGGCCCATTCTATTAGAACAATGGCTGCTATCATGGCATTTTCAAGGAGAGCCCTTGTCTTAGACATCTGTCAAGCTGCATCGACTGTCAGATCTGCAGAGAAGGTCCTTTTGCCCACTCAGTCCTGAAGGACATTTTGGCTTTACTCCACTTTTCAGACTTTCCACCTTTTGGTGAGTACTGTTTGGTTGTCTATTAAGGTAAGGAAGCTACTGTTAGAAGTATCCTCAGAACAATAAGTTACTTACATTCTGTAATGCTCTATCTGATAGAGACATCTAGCCACAGATTACTTAACTTAGAATATCCCCAGGCGTCAGACTCGATCCGGAAAATCTTTTTCCCCAGCAGTACCTCTGCACGCCGGGGGGGCGGCGTCACCCGGCTCCGTCCTGATGTCGTCCACGGAAGTGACGTCAGTGGAGCCATACAAGTCCCCCCCGGCGTCAGTTTTCTTCTTTTCCGCGTCCCAAAGCGGATCCGGGAGAAGCAGTTCCTCTGGCCTGTTCGTTTTCAGGCCTTCACGACGCCTTTTCGCGTCTGGAACAGTGTGCGATGCCTGCGGGCTTCAAGTCGTGTGTGTCCTGTTCGCGGCAGATGTCAGCGACTGATCCACACGAGATCTGCTTGTGATGCTTGGGCGAGCACCACGACTCCGCTGAGTGCAACGCCTGCCGGCAGCTGAAGCCGAAGTCCCTGCGGGAGCGACGGATGAAATTGATGTCCGCCCGGTTGTCCCGGTCAGAATCTTTGCGGCGCCGGCCTCAGTCTCCTGCGGAAGGATCCAAACGGCGCAGTTCTTCTTCCCACGCTGAGGTTCCTGTTCGGGACAGGTCCTGGAGTCGCTCGCCTGCCTCAGGTAAGCACCGGAAGAAGTCACGGAGGTCGTCGACCTCGCATAAGCGTGACGTCGGGGCCCGCTGCTCCCGGTTTTCACCGGACGCGGGCCCTCAGGAGTCGGCCCCCGCCTACCCACCGTTTCCTGGTGGTGGGACGAGTCGGACCCAGATGGAGGCCTATTCCAGGGCTCTGCAGGCCATCTTTGGGTCACCCCCACTCCCTGGTGCGCCTCCGGGCCCCACAGTGGGGGTAGGGACTCAGGTCAGATGTTTGCCGGCGGGTTCGCCCTCGGCGCCGACCAAGTGCCTTGACTCCGGTTCCGGAGTTGCTGCGACGTCGGGACACCGCCCGGAGGGGCATCCCGCTATGACGTCTAGCCCTCCTGGTGCATCTTCGCACAGCCCTGTAGGGCTCCCTGCATCGTCGCTGGATGCAGCTGCAGCGCGGGGCTCGACTCTTAGTCGACGGGAGGTCGACTCGACACAGGTCCGGTGCTGGGCGGACGAGTCCTCTTCGGAGGTTGTCGGCGTCGACCCGACGCTGTCTCGCCGTCGGTCGGCGCCGGTTCTGTCCCCGACTATGACATCTGGCCCTCCTGATGCGTTTTCGCACAGCCCTACGGGGGCTCCCTGCGTTGTCGCTGGATGCTGCTGCGGCGTGGACCCCGACTCCGAGTCCACGTCGCTCCTTACCGCAGGCTCCTGCCGTGGTGGAGGTCGAGTCGACGCCTGTCCGACGCCGGGTGGACGAGTCCTCTTCAGGGGTCGTCGACGTCAATCCGACGCCATCTCTATGTTGGTCGACGCTGGATCCGTCCCGGGCTGTTCCTCTGCTGGTGGAGGATGTGACCCCAGTGGGTTCTCCACCCCCAGGGTTTTTTCAATGCTCCAAGGAGCAGGGGCCCATGGTGGCCTGGCCGGCCCATCATTATGCGGGGCCTCAGCCTTTGGGTGGACGGCTTAGCCTGCAGCCGTCCCCAACGGATGACTTACTGTCTCCACCTCGGATGGCCACGGAGGCTAGCGCAGAGTTTGCAAGGGCGGTTCGCAGGGTTGCGGATATCTTACAGATGCGGCCGCCCTCTGTCTCCCTGCCTTCGTAACCTTTGTTGGATCTTCTCCACCAGGGCACGGTGGGTGTGGAGCCATTATTGCCTTTTGGCGGGTCGCTGTATGATGCTCTTCTGGGGACTTGGGCCAGACCCTCATCGGGGGACCCCGTGGGTCGTGCTATTGCACATCGTCCGGCTCCAGATGACCCTGCCTGTTTGTCCCTCCATCCTAGGGCTCAAGGACTTGTAGTCCAGGCAGCGCTCCCTTCCTCTCCTCCTCCGTTGCTTCCTCCCACTCGGGAGTCTATGTGGTTGGAGTCGTGTGGCCGCAATGTCTTTGCGTCCACCAGCTCAGGCCTTCGGTCCCTGAACACGACCTGCGTGTTTGCTCGGGCTGCTTTTGCGCTTTGGGACTCCGTCGAACAACTCCTTCCCACTTTGCTGGAGGGCCCTCGTGCTGACCTGGCCCTGCTTATTCGGGATGGCTGCGACATGGCGCAGTTTTTCGTCCGGTCGGCCATGGACACCACTGACTCCGTGGGTCGAGCTATGGCCAGGTCAGCGTCACCATGCGTGGCTACACGATGGCAGTTTTCCCGAGAATGTTCGGGAGCGGCTCAGGGATCTGCCCTTTGATGGGGTCCATCTGTTTGATGAGAATGCCGACTCGGCGGTCCGGCGCCTCCTATCTGGATTTCAATGACTGCCAGGTTTTTAGTCCTCTTGGTGGACTTGTGTTTTCATATGCAGTATTGATTTCCGACTCTGGGTTCAAGACGTATTTCCCAGACCGGTTGTGTGGCTGTTCGGCCTTGTTTTTTCTTTCAAAAAATTGGTACAGCTGGGCTAGCTGTTTTTATGGTTCTTTTATGACCTCTGCCTATGAGCTTGTCTCAAGGGGTGTCCCTTGCTTTTTATAGGGATCTGACGTACCCTATTTGGGGTATTCGTTCGCTATTGTGTAGCTGCCCTTCCTTGCCAGGAAGTTTCGGAGGCTCCAGTGGAGTTCTCTTCGTTATTTTCTGTCCCTCTGGGGATTATTCCTGTGGGTTATGCTGTAGGCATCTCCCTTTGTTCCATGCTTTCTGCTGGGGTGGGACGCCTGCTCTGTTGAGACCCACGGACTGGCGTGGCCCTCTTCTGGAGCTTCTGTATTGCTGCTTACGGTTGTTCCGTTGCACTCCCCTGCGTCTGTGGACGCAGTCTACTCCAGTGTCTTGTTGGGGTTCTGCTGTCTCCGGCTCGCCCCCGGGGGTTTCACGTCTCCTGCCTTGCATTTGGCTCATCTTTCCGCCTTCATTCTGCCCCTGGCACTGTTGGTTGTCTTGGGCGTAGGTGCGCGTCCCTGTGGGTGCTTTGTCTTTCCGCTCCAGATCGGTTCTTTCTGTGCTCTGGGCGGCCACCACCTGTGGGTCCATGCTGGGTGTGTGCGCTTTCATGGGGGACCCGTAGTGTTCCTTGAGCCACTGTCTTGGCTGTGTTCCCGCGGCTCAGTTGTTTCTCCTCCTGGTCTCTGCTGCGATTTTCAGCGGACCTATTCTGTCCCCGGATGCTCTCTGGCATCATCCTGTCTATATACATACTTTTTCAGACATTTCTTGTCTGTGTTACTGCCTTCTTCTTCGTTAGTGTGGTGGTCAGTATTCCCACCTGTATTGCGGTGGCTCGATCTTTCCTACCCGATCGGGGGTTTGGGGTCGCCCTCCTTTGTGGATGGACTTGTATGTCCTGCTACTTTTCCCATCGGTGCTGTTGGTACCTCTTGGGCAACTTCCTATTCTCTAGGGTTACTCTTCGGGTTTCCCCTTGATTGTCACTTTCATGACTTTTTCCTGTGTCTCTATGCTTGATATGTCATGAGGTGTACGCACGCGAGAGGGCAAGCATACAGGGTTTTTCCCTGCTGTGGTTTCTGGGGATTGTCCCAGATCCCTCTCTATTTCTCTCTCTCCCTCTCTCTCTCCCTCATGGGAGATAGCTTTGTGTGTATGTCCGGCTTGCCGGTGATCCTTGGTCATTGAACCGGTGGGTACGGTTGGCCGGTTGACTACCTGGTGATGCGCCCGTCTTTCTCTGTCGGCGCGCATATGCTGTGGCTGTTACGTGTCATTGGGCTTTGTACACTTGTGTGGTGGGTTCTCACGGTACACAAGGTCTGCTTACGGGTATTCTTGCAATCCACTTCTATGTCTCTCCTGGTAGTCATAGTTTGTATGTCTCTGCATGGTGACGTCTGCCTCAGACATGTCATTTTTTGGCACCCGCTGTTGTGCCGCTCAATGTGTATGTTCTGACTCAGTCATACTGTTTAGTCCATTTTCTGGGATTTTGTCTCTTAGCGGATCCTGGGATCCTATACCGTCTATCTGACGGATTGTGGTACCTTGCTTCCCTTGCTCATGCTTCCACCCTGAGCTTCATGGGTCTGGTGTCAGCTACGCTGGCATTGCTGAGCTTTATGGGTCTAGTGTCAGCCACGCTGGCATTGCTGTCCCCACCTTGTTCTAGTCTGATTACTTCCCTTGGGAACTTGGTGGCTTTCAGTCGCAGACCCTCCTCCAATGGGGTATAGCTCTGGTATCTATTCTAAGTTAAGGAATCTGCGGCTAGATGTCTCTATCAGATGAACGAGTTACTTACCTTCGGTAACGATGTATCTGGTAGAGACAGTCTAGCCGCAGATTCCTTAACGCCCACCCATCCTCCCCGTTCTGCGAGGGCCTTCCAGGTGGAGTTCTGCCCATTTGCCTCCTTACAGGTGGCCTTGGTCTTCTTGAGGGGTACTCTAGTTCACCTGCCTCTGGGGCAGGGTGTGTCATTCTGTTCTGGCACGTTGGCTGTCCACCCATTCTCATTTCGGGTGGCTAGATTATGTGCTTTTCAATGCTCTTCCACCCTGGTTTTGCGATGTGGAGATTCTCATGTTCTTCCACCCTCCCTCCGCCCTCGCCTGTTTCTCCCCATTACTTTGGGGTCTCCTTGTCTATGCTGCAGTCGATTGGGTTGAGGTTCTAGTTGACTAAGCTACGGTTCGTAGGTCATTGTGGGGGGTGTGGCGAACGTTCTCTGTTGTTGCTCACTTTTGGTCACTCGCCATGAGTCATGTTGTTCCAGTCTTGTTGTCCTTTACAGTTACATCCTGTGGTTACAGACTATCTTTCATACACCTCCATACTGTGGTTGCAAACTGTCCTTCATTTGTCATGCCATTCATTTCCAATACCGTTGCCTCTTAGGGGGGGCGCGGCTCTTCGCTTGGGCGAGACTGTTTCTAGGGGCGGGTGCTTGTTCGCTCCCTTCAGTCCCTTCAAGTGAGTGCTCTTTCAACCTGGTCCCTTCAAGTGTTGAGTACTCTTTTCACATGGTGATGTTTCTCATCATTCTATGATTTCTTGTTATTATTGTTTCACAGATTTTTGATCTTTTTTGGCACCCTGTTCCTATACTCTCACAGTTTTTGTAGTTGCTCCGCGGTGTGGCGCGGAAAAGTTTCGCAAAAGAAAACTGACGTCAGTACGCCGGGGGGGGGACTTATATGGTTCAATTGACGTCACTTCCATGGACGACGTCAGGACGGAGCCGGGGACGCCGCCCCCCGGCGTGCAGAGGTACTGCTGGAGAAAAAGATTTTCCGGATCCAGTCTGACGCCTGGGGATATTCTAAGTTAAGGAATCTGCGCCTAG
Source organism: Calotriton arnoldi (assembly GCA_963921515.1). NCBI lineage: Eukaryota > Metazoa > Chordata > Amphibia > Caudata > Salamandridae > Calotriton > Calotriton arnoldi. Next base: position 3,502,634 of record CAWUFW010000213.1, on the reverse strand, counting down.
ACTGTGTCTCTCCCAGATACATCGTTACCGAAGGTAAGTAACTCGTTCTTCTGGTGGATACTCTATCCAACTGCAGGTTCCTCTCCACCCTCCCTCCTCTCCATTCTGTAGAGGGGACATCTGAACATAAAGGGTCCCAAGTTAGCTTTTAGCAACTATCCTCTGAGTTGATCTGTGTCTGAGGGTCTTAGAAGAGACAACAACAAAACGGATGCTGACGTAAGCACACAGGAATGACGCCAATATGAAACTCTGCTCCCTCACTTCTGGGGTTGTGCAAGGTTGTCACGGAATCAGGCAGCGCCATCTGTCAGTGTGCAGGAGCTATTGCTTCAAGGTTTCTAGGTCCAGTCTGGTGCCTCTGAATATTCTAAAGCTGAATATTCAGCAGTTTGATAGTGTATACCAGAAAGCGCATTACAGAAGGTAAGCAACTTCTTCTGTATCTCCTCTCCCCTCCTTTGTGATTTGGTAAAAGTCACAAATTACAAATCACAAAATTGAATGTTTGATCATCTGAGCCTTGGGTTACCTTATTCGAGCTTCAAAATTGCCTGCTAGTCAACTGATACAATGGTGTCTTCTTAAAATATTTTGTTAGCTTGGGGTCTTTAGAGCACAGTGACGTTTTTTTCTCTGTGTAAGGCTGTTTATTTGCATGCCCACTTTGCATATTTAGTCTCAAATCTAAAACCATTAAAGGGCAAGAGGCTGCTCGGTTTAATATTTAGATATCTTTAAAAAGAAAATGAACAAAGTAAAATGTGCTTTTGGATAAGCACTTCAGTCTGTACATTTCTTTCTCCAGTAAATTGTTCTGGGATAAGACCCACAGGGGTACTCATTGTTCATGAATTTGGGGGTTACATGTTGGTGACTTTTCATAATCACCTCTAATGATTCTGGTACTCTTTATCTGAAAGAAACACGTTAGTGATAGATTCCTTACCTTAGAATATCCCCAGGCGTCAGACTGGATCCGGAAAGTTTTCGTCAGCAGTACCCCTGCGCGTCGGAAGGTGGCGTCGTGTGGCTCCGCGTCCGTCGTTGGCGTCGTGGTTGCCGAGATGACGTCGCGGCAGCTACTTAGACGCCGCCCTCGCGCGCTGACGTCAGTTCTTTCTTTTTCCGCGCCAGCAAGCGCAGATCCGGAGAGAGCGGTACCCCCAGTCATTTTTTGACTACGGTTTTGAGGCTTTTTGTCTCTATTTTTCGAGTCGATCAACTCCTGGTGCAGTAGGGATGCCCGGCTTCAAGACCTGCGGGGACTGTCATCGAATGATTTCGGTGACGGACCCGCACCGCGTGTGTCTTTACTGCCTGGGGCGCGACCACGACCCCAAGTCGTGCCTCGACTGCCGGGCCATGGCGCCGAAGACTTTGCGGGAGCGGTCCCGAAAGTTGCTTGAAGTCCGGCAGTCGGCTCCGCGCAGCTCAAGGTCCCGGTCCAGTGGGAGGTCGAGGGACCGGTCGCGGAGCCACCACCATCGTTCGTCGGGATCGAAGTCTTCGCACTCAGGGTCAGGTAAGACAAAGCACTCTAAGAAGTCGAAGAAGCGCCTTCGCTCTCCGACTTCCCCTCGCCGACGCGGCCGAGGATGCGGGTGGTGCCACTCCCGTGGCTCGCAGTCTCCGTCGGCCTACCCGCCCTTCCCGGGTCCGTCGGTGACTCTGGCCCAGCTGCAGGACTTTCTGTCAGCCATGGCTCGCCTCTTTGGGCCGTCGGGTCCCGCCGGTCCGACTGGGGGTCCTTGCCTTCCACTGCCGACGGCTCCAGCATCGCTATCGTCTCCGGCGCCGCAGGGCCCCCATGGATCCAGGCCTGGATCCCGGTCGACGCCGGTTGACCTCGTAACACCTCCACCAACGTCGACCCCTCCGGCACCACTTCCGACGTCGCCCGTCCTGCCGGACGACGTCGTCCCCGGTTTCAGCCCCGAAGTGGACACGGTGCCGGAACGGCGTCGCTCGATGCAGATTCCGACGCCGATGGGACCCTTCTATCCCTATGTCCATCCTCCTTATTTCAGGCCTGTTCATCAGCCTTCAGAGGAAGGGGAGGACTGGGAGGGGTCTGAGGACCCTCTCACCGCTCAGTGTGAGTTAGACCCGGACTGGGCAGAGGAACTGGGGGATGCCAGTGGTCTTGACACCTCTCCTGACCTTGGCATGCTCACTCCTCCTACCGTGGCTACGGAGGAGGGTGCAAGTTACACCGTGGTGTTGCGTAGGGCGGCCGAGGCCCTCCACCTCGAGCTCCCTACAGTGGCCATCAGGACTAACCTCCTGACAGAAGTGCTTCAGCCAGCAGCTACCTCTGCGGAGCCACTGCTGCCTTTTAATGATGCACTTTCTGACGTTCTTTTGGGCACCTGGTCCAGGCCCACCACAGGGGCTCCTGTGGATAGGAACGTGGCCCGACGCCATCGCCCGGCCCCGGGCGACCCCCTTTTCCTCTCCCAACACCCTACCCCTGAGAGCTTGGTTGTCCAAGCCTCTGCGTCCCCGAGCGCCTTCCCTACCGCACCTCTGGATAGGGAATCCAAGAAACTGGAACAATTTGGGAAGATGATTTTCTCTTCCACCAGTTCAGGGCTGCGGTCTGTGAACACCGCATGCCTCTTGGGCCGTTATTCCCACTCTCTGTGGGATACGGTGGCGCAAGTGCTGCTTCACTGTCTGGAGGAGGCCCGGACAGTGCTCCTTCAGGCTATTGCTGAAGGGAGAGATGCGGCAAAGTTCACAATTCGATGTGGCCTTGACACCGCTGACTCGCTGGGCAGGGCGATTTCCACGACAATGGCGCTCCGTCGCCACACTTTGATGAGGACTACTGGTTTCTCGGGGGATGTCCAGAACACCCTGATGGACATGCCCTTTGATGTCATTCGCCTTTTTGGCAACAAGGCAGATAGTGCGTTGGAGCGCTTTAAGGACTTGCGGGCTACGGTCAAGTCCCTGGGCCTTTTCGCCACGCGTCCTCCTCCGCCTTCTGCTTTTCGCTCCTTTCGTGGCCACGGAAGGGGCGCCCGACACGTTCGCTTCAGAGCCACAGGCCTGCGCAGCAACAGTCTCAGCGTGGCCGCGGACGTGGGACCCGCCGAGGCGGGTCAGGGGGCCAGCGGGCGGGTCAGTCCACCTCCATCCCGGCCACCACTGCCTCCAAACCTTCATAGTCTGGTCTTTCAGGCCCATCAAACGCCAGTGGGCGGCAGGATTCGCCATCACCTCCCCCACTGGCGCACCATCACTTCGGACAGGTGGGTTTTACAAATAGTCCGAAGGGGCTACTCCCTCCCCTTCGAGGCTACCCCTCCAGCCATGCCACCCCAGTACCACGGCATGTCGGGGGATCACTTGGCACTTTTTCAACAGGAAGTCGTGGCCCTCTTGGCCAAGGGGGCCATCGAGCGCTTTCCTGCGCCAGAAGTAGGACGTGGTTGTTATTCCCACTACTTTCTGGTGCCCAAGAAGGACAAGGGCCTGCATCCTATCTTGGACCTCAGGGACGTCAATCGCTTCCTCCGGAAGGAGAAGTTCAAGATGTTAACTCTGGCTCAGGTCTTGTCTGCCCTCGACCCTGGAGACTGGATGGTAGCATTGGACTTGCAGGACGCATATTTCCACATTCCCGTCCTGCCGGCCCACCGGCGTTACCTGCGGTTTACGGTAGGCCACGAGCACTTTCAGTTTTCCGTGCTCCCCTTTGGCCTTACCAGCGCCCCACGGGTTTTCACAAAAGTGATGGCGGTGGTCGCAGCTCATCTGCGCAGATCAGGGGTTCCAGTCTTCCCCTAGCTCGACGACTGGCTGTTGAAGGCGGGCTCGCCCCAGGCTGTCGTCTCCCACCTCCAGACTACAGCCGACCTCCTGCATTCGCTGGGGTTCTCCATCAACGTGCCGAAGTTGCACCTGATTCCCTCTCAGAAGCTCCTCTTCATCGGAGCGGTTCTGGATACGACGCACTTTCAGGTCTAGCCTCCCGAACGGCGAGTCCAGGATATTCAGGCTATAATTCCGATCTTTCAGCCTCTATCCTGGGTTTCGGTCAGGATGAACCTGAGGCTGCTGGGCCTCATGGCCTCCTGCTGGTCGATCATGCCAGATGGCATAAGCGGGCTCTGCAGTGGGACCTGAAGTTCCAGTGGGCGCAGCATCAGGGGAACCTGTCCGATTACGTCCAGATCTCGGAGGGCACTGCACAACAATTGCAGTGGTGGCTCACAAACCGGCATTGGGTCAATGGCAGATCCCTCTCCCTTCCCCAACCGGAGCACAGTGGACAGTGGTGACGGACGCGTCCCTCCTGGGATGGGGCGGCCACATGGGAGAGGCGGAGAACAGAGGCCTCTGGTCTCCGGCGGAGTCCAAGCTCCATATCAACCTTCTGGAGCTTCGGGCGATCCGACTTGCACTGAAGGCATTCCTTCCCTCTGTCAAGGGGAGAGTAGTGCAGGTGTTCACAGACAACACCACCGCCATGTGGTACTGCAACAAACAGGGCGGGGTGGGGTCGTGGACCCTATGTCAGGAGGCCCTGCGCCTCTGGACATGGCTGGAACATCAGGGCATTTCCCTGGTGGTTCAACACCTGGCAGGTTCACTGAACGCCAGGGCGGATGAACTCAGCCGCAGGTGCATGATGGATCACGAATGGCGTCTTCACTCGGACGTGGCGCAAGGTCTCTTTCAACAGTGGGGAGAGCCTTGGTTAGATCTCTTCGCCACCGAAGAGAACGCGCAATTTCAGCAGTTCTGCGCGTTGGAATTTCCAAGGCGGCACTCGCTCGGCGACGCTTTTCGTCGCGAGTGGAGTTGCGGTCTGTTGTACGCCTTTACCACTTCTGCCCAGAGTGCTGAAGAAGATCAGGCGCGACCGGGCCCAAGTCATTCTTGTGGATCCGGACTGGGCTCGAAGAGTTTGGTATCCCGAGATACTCAGTATGACCATCGTTCCCCCGATCCGACTGCCTCTTCGGGAGGATCTTCTGTCGCAGCAGCAGGGGACGCTCCTCCACCCGAACCTGTCCAGTCTCCACCTCTTTGCGTGGAGATTGAGATGCGGTAGTTGATTCCCTTCGACTTGCTTCCTGAAGTCTGTGATGTCATTCTGGCAGCCAGGCGTCCCGCCACTTGGATGGTATACGCCTGCAGGTGGAAATGGTGCACAGCAAAGGCTGTGGATCCCCTTTCTGCCCCTCTTTCTGAGGGCCTACTGTTCCTTCTTTCTTTGGCCCAGCAGGGCTCTGCTCTGGGCACTATCAAGGGCTACCTTTCTGCTATTTCGGCCTTTCTCAGGCTCCCTGATCAGCCCTCTCTTTTCAAGTCCCCTGTTGTTAACCGATTCCTCAAAGGCATTACTCACCTTTTTCCTCCTGTTCCCTTTGTAATGCCACAGTGGGACTTGAACCTGGTTCTCACATACTTAATGTGCGCTCCCTTTGAGCCTCTTCACAACTGTCCTCTTCGCTTGTTAACTCTAAAGACTGCTTTCCTGGTTGCCATCACCTCTGCTAGGAGAGTGAGTGAGCTCCAGGCTCTTTCTTGTGAACCTCCTTTTCTGTCTGCATCCGGACAAGGTTGTCCTCAGGAAACGTCCATCCTTTCTGCCAAAGGTGGTTACTGCCTTTCACATCGGGCAGACCATCACTTTGCCCACCTTCTTTCCGCCTCCGCATCCTTCCAGGGAGGAAGAGAGGCTCCACCGTCTGGACCCAAAACGTGCACTCTCATTTTACCTGAGTTGCACACAACAGTTCCGGGTGGATGATCAGCTCTTTGTTGGCTACGTTGGTGCCAAAAAAGGTCGGGCCGTACACAAGCGGACTATATCCAGATGGGTTGTCTTGTGTATTAAAGCCTGTTATTCTCTGGCAAAGAAGGACCCTCCGTTGGGTTTGCGCGCCCATTCTACCAGGGCGACGGCTGCCACTACGGCATTGGGACGTGGTGTCCCCTTACAAGACATCTGTCAGGCAGCTACGTGGGCCTCGCTGCACACTTTTACTAAGCACTATTGCCTGGACAGCCAAGTCCGGAGAGACGGCTTCTTTGGCCGTTCTGTTCTCCGGGACTTCCTGGTGTGATCTTGGTTCGCAGACCCACCACCGGGGTTGGTATTGCTGGGGTATCTATTCTAAGGTAAGGAATCTATCACTAACTTGTTTCTTTCAGATGCACAAGTTACTTACCTTAGGTAACAATATATCTGTAAGAAACATTAGTTAGTGATAGATTCCTTACCGCCCCACCCATCCTCCCCGTTCTGCGAACTGATTTCTAGGGTTAAGGTCATCCCTTTCAGGGCCCTAGTTTTAATGCACCAGTGGTCAGTATCTTGCATGGCTCTGCGTTCCTGGCGCGGAAAGTCGTGTACAGAACGGACGTCAGCGCGCGAGGGCGGCGTCTAAGTAGCAGCCACGACGTCATCTCAGCGACGCCAACGACTGACGCGGAGCCGCACGACGCCACCTTCCGACGCGCAGGGGTACTGCTGACGAAAACTTTCCGGATCCAGTCTGACGCCTGGGGATATTCCAAGGTAAGGAATCTATCACTAACTAATGTTTCTTACAGGTATATCGTTACCGAAGGTAAGTAACTTGTGCGTCAATGCACTCTCATCCTTTTCCAATTCCTACCGAACTTTTCCACCTCCAGTGTAGTTACGAAGTAGTGTATCAGTGATTTTTTTTCTATTTATCTATATTGAGGGCTTAGTTGTAGTACAAATGGTTTCAAAGTATACCACGAAAAGCAGAGATATCACTTTCTGTATGACATGTCCTAAAGGTGCTATAGTATAGATTTTTTTAATGAAAATCTACCACTAGTCCAGTACAGAAAGCAAGTTAATGAGGCATGCAGCCTTGTCTAACATTGTAGAAATGTAAAAGAAATTGTCAATTATGATCAAAAGATTATTTCCTTAAATTGTGCAACAAATATGTTTCACGTCCTTTCTAATTTGAGACTTCCCTGCATAATAGTATTAAAAGTATAGTTTCATCTCACAGCACATGCCTGCAGGCTTAGCTCCAGTAATAAGATGCTTGGGCCTGTGCCCTGCAACCTGATTTGTATATAACCCACTGTAGTCAGGTCTGTCATAATATATCACAAATATCCTCCAACTAGAAGGAGCACCCACAATTGTTCAATGGTTTATCAGAATGGTGCACAGAAGTGTAGCTGACATAAGAGCTGTTCTTTCTTTGTTTTTTTAAGGTCAGCATACCTGCTTCTCTTGCCACATTCCGGATGTAGATGTGAAGCGTTGCTCTGTGAGTTCCTGTGGCAGATACTACCATGAAGTTTGTGTTCGGAAGTTCTCAACAACTGTCATCGAAGGCAGAGGTTTCCGTTGTCCCCAGCATTGTTGCACTACATGTTCCTTAGAAAAAGATTTGCAGAAGGCAAGCAAAGGTGAGGTTGTGATGGGGAATTTGTGATGGGAAAAAGAACATAAGACATATTTTTGTCATTGAGGAAACTCATTTTCTTAGTGTTATCAGGCAAGAACTTTTGCAAAGGTGTGTTTGGTCCATTCCTGAATTCTCATGATTTAATACCCCAGTAGTCAGTCTCCACAGTAATAAGAAACTTATATTAGGTGAGATTTCACATAAGTGCATTATACGAACTGTGAGTTATTAGTTGTTGATCCAGAGTTTTCATCTTCTGGCCCAGGGAAGCACTCCCAACTTTCACTATGGCATAGGGAAAAGAGAATGGATTTCTCTTTTCCGTATGCCGTAGTGAAAGTTGGGAGTGCTTCCCCCTGCCATAAGATGAAAACTCTGGAGGATTAACAAATAAAAACAACTCTCAGTTCGTATAATGCACTAACGTGCTGGGACTGCAGACAAGAGATTCATCCACTCAATCAGTGCATTTATTGTATTCATCCTTCTCACAAGGCATCATGCTGTGACATCTGCAGGAAGTTTCCTGCCAAAACACTTAAATACAGAGAAAGAAGGTTGGCTGTCTAACGTCTGGAGGAGAAGAAAACTAGGAATCTCCCCTTAGCAAAGAGGATGTGCCCTCATCTGGGGACGATTTCGTGAAAAGTGCTCCTCCAAGTACCTTCACGAAGGTGGTGCAAAAGTGTAAGCGTGTGGAACTTCCTCAGCTGGAATGAATCGCAGAAGCACCTGCACCCACCTCCTCCTAGGACATGATCAAGCCCTCATCAGAGAAGGCATTGAGAAAAGGTGAGTAACCACCTACACTGAAAATCGTTTGGAAAAAGTAGCTCCACTGTTACCCTGTCTGTAGTCCTGCCTAGATCTTAGTCGATGAAGACCCTTTTGTTGATGACGAAAAAGCAATCCTTGTTGATGATCTTCTTGTCGGCTACCTCTTCGCTGGCAAAGACTTGAGGCAGTATCCCATTGTTCTCAAAAAAGAGTCCTGCAATGAAGACAATTTGTTGACCGACTTCGAGCAATCTGTTGACAAGATCCTCGTCAACGACAGCAAGAACCTTGTCAACTATGTCCCATCAACAGCAAATCCACCTGCATCCTTGTTGATGATCATGAGCACCACACCATCAGCAGTGATTGTATTGTCTATGGCCCTATGTTTGATGGCAGAATTGCCTTTGTTTTCCACCTTCAAACACAACCAGCCTAATCACATTCACCTTTGAAGGTTTCTATTCAATTGCCCGTCTCCATATCTGGGTTTCTGAGCTAGAGGCTGAAGTCAATGAACCAGACAAGCCTCTGTTATGGCACTTTTACCTATGTAGTTGGATGTGTGCTACTTTCCAGACTACAAGGAGGCGGCTTATGAACATGAGGAAGGCGCAGACTTTCAGCAGAGCTAGGACATTTATGAGCCCCAAAATTTCTCATCTGATGGACGTCGAAGAATCAGGAACAGTTTAACAAATTAGACAAAAGTTGGCCCAGCACTCAAGTAAGTGGGAATATAAGTAATGATTGTTAATAAACCGTATTCACAAAACAAAAGACTGCTTTTCTGGTTGCCATTACCTCTGCTCGCAGGGTGAGTGAGCTTCAGGCTCTTTCTTTGAAACCTCCTTTCCTTGCTGTTCATCCAGACAAGGTTGTCCTTCGAATTCGACCTTCTTTTCTTCCCAAAGTGGTTACCTCTTTCCACATAGGACAAACCATCACTTTGCCCACCTTCTTCCAGCCCCCGCATCCTTCTAAGGAGGAGGAGAGGCTCCACCGTCTGGATCCGAAACGTGCGCTATCTTTATATATGGATCGCACAAAACAATTCCAGGTGGATGATCAACTCTTTGTTGGCTATGTGGGCGCCAAGAAAGGTCGGGCGGTACAAAAACGAACCATCTCTTGATGGGTCGTTAATTGCATTAAAATCTGTTATTCCTTGGCGAAAAAGGAGCCTCCAGTAGCGTTGCGCGCCCATTACACCAGGGCGGCGGCAGCCACTACTGCTTTGGGACGTGGAGCCCCCTCAGTGACATCTGCCAGGAAGCCACGTGGGCATCACTGCATACGTTCACTAAGCATTATTGCCTGGATAGTCAAGGCCGGAGAGACAGCTTCTTTGGCCATTCAGTTTTCCAGGACTTTCTGGTGTGGAAGTTCGCAGACCCTCCTCCGGGGTTGGTATTGCTGGGGTATCTATTCTAAGGTAAGGAATCTATAACTAGTAGTCTCTTTCAGAGGAACAAGTTACTTACCTTCGGTAACAATATACCTGTAAGAGACATATATCAGTTATAGATTCCTTCCCGCCCCACCCATCCTCCCCGTTCTGCGAACTGACTTCTAGAGTAAGGGACTCCCTTTCAGGGCCCTAGTTTTGTGCACCAGTGGTCAGTGTTTTGCATGGCTCTGCGCTTCTGGCATGGAATGTCATGTAAAGAACTGACAGCGCGCAGGGTAGGCGTCTAAGTAGATACCGCGATGTCATTCCGGCGATCACGACGCCAATGACGAACGTGGAGTCGACCGACGCCACCTACCGACACGCAGGGGTACTGCTGACGAAAAATTCTCCGGATCCAGTCTGACGCCTGGGGGTAATTCTAAGGTAAGGAATCTATAACTAATACAGGTTTCTTACAGATATATTGTTACCAAAGGTAAGTAACTTGTTCGACGGGCTCCCTCTGACCCTTACATCCCTAGTCACCTTGTTGGGCTACTCAGAAGACATTGAAGCTTCTTTTAGAAAGATTGTGGCACAGGGCCTCCTGCTAGCCAAACGTAGGGTTGCATGTAGATGGGGGAGGGGACCGCCCCCCAAATTTTAGGAATGGTTGCAGGATATTATCTACTGCAAAGACCAGATGACCACCTATGCTGAACTGCTGCCCCAAGCTCTCGACCGCAGGACATATGGACCCTCTCCAGGCCTACCTGATGAGGACCACCCCCCCTCCCTCCCCCAGTCGACCTGACTGGTGAGCCTACCTCTTGATCGGCCACAGCGGCTACTCTTTGAGGGTGCTGCTGTTGACTTATTTTCATTCGAGATGGGCCTGCATGTGGGAGGCAGACCCTGATTGCATGATGGAATGCCCTCCCCTAAGCATGGATCACGCTATGAAAAGTCTGGTGACTTGGCAAAGACCAACTTGACTGGGACATTTGGAGTCACAGAACTTTAAGACCTCTATGTCAGATAAGATATAGCTTGGGTTGGCTACTATGAAACAGCAAAGGCGGGAGATGCAGCTCGTTGTTTTTTTCTCATGAAACTGTGAGGATGCACAAAGTTAATTTGCTTTAATTTTAGACATTGAATACCACAACTGTCTGATACCAAATGTAAAATGCCAATAAAGAAATAAAAAAAAAAAAAAAAAAACTTTAGGAGTTTTACGAGGCTTTGTGCCTCATATTTGAGTGGCACGTTCCCGTCAGTTCGCCTTCGGGCCCTGCGGGTTCAGGAGGGGCCCCTACTGGTTCTTTGCTGGAGGCTCGTCCCTTGTTGTCTGTCTGGCCCCTTGGATCCACGGATGGATCCAGAAAGGTGTCGGTTGTACCATCTCAGCCTTCCCCGGCACCGGTCCCGATGCCAACGCCGCCGGCGCCCTCTGGCGACTCCTTCCTCATTCTGATTCCCCGACTCCAACATGGAGCCGGAGGGGCGTTGTCCGATGCCGACTGGTGCCATGCCTTCGACACTGGAGCCTGAGCACTATTCCTGTGGGCTGGGACTCGGGGAGGATTGGGAGGCTTTGCTGGGCCATGAAGAATACCAGCCTTTAGATTCCAACAAGTACTGGTACATGGACTTGGTGGAGGCCAGTGCACTGCAACCTTCTCCAGATACTGGCATGCTTTTGGAGGAGGGAAAGTAGTTTGCAACGGTGTTGAGAAGGGCGGACAAGGTTCTGGACGTTAGCCTACCTTCAGTGGCAGTCGAGGTGAATGTCTTGACAGAGGTGCTTCAGCTAGGAGTTGACCCCCTCAGACCCGTCTCCAATTTAATGAAGCTCTTACAGACATCCTGCTTAGGACTTGTTCACAGGAGCCCCTGTGCTGGGCTCGGACCAGGACGATTGCCCGCCCTCACCGCCCCACCCCAGGGGGACCCCAATTTCCTCACACAACACCCTACCCTGGAGAGGTTGGTGGTTCAAGCCTGCATAAATCCTGCCTCTTTCCCTTCCGCTCCACCGGATAGGGATACCAAGAGGCTGGACACCTTAGGCAAGAGGATGTTTTCTTCTACCAGCTTGGCACTGCGGTTCGTGAACACCATTTATTTATTTATTTTATTTATTCATTTGAAGTTTTTCATAGCGCTGGCCAGACCCGAGGGTATCGGAGCGCTTTACAACAGTCGCATTGCCAAAGACCACAAATACAAATAACAAAACACAAAGAAAGTATCAAGCATGGACAATGAGTTTCAGCAGGTTAAATAACCAAGGGGCAATGAAGACTTGAGGTGCCTTCGCCGGGTGACATAGTCTAGGGTCGCGCTCCCATCCAGGGAGTAGTCATCAGCGCTTCTGCAGCTCAAGTCCCTTCGCTAGGGAACGTTCTAGGAAAAGATTTTTGAGCTGTCCTTTGAATTTTGCGAAGGAGGGGATAGTTCTGGTGTGGGGGGGAATAGCGTGCCAGATTTTGGGCGCGTTGCCCGCAAAGGACCGGGCCGCGGTTTTTTGTTTGCGTGCTTTCAGCGGTATTAGTAGAGTGTTCGAGCTCCAGAGGTTCCTGGTCTGACCGGCTTTTTTGAGTTTGGAGGCCAGGTATTTAGGTTTGCCTGTGTGAAGGGCTTTGTGGGTGAGGCAAGCTGTTCTGAAGCTGGCCCGCAGTTCAACTGGGAGCCATTTTAGTTCTCTGAGTGCAGGTGAGATATGGTCGAATTTCTTCACTCCTGTGACCATTCTAGCTGCTGCATTTAGCATGTGCCTTTTGGGCTGTTACTCCCATGCTCTAGGGCATTCGGATTGCATAGGTGCTGCCTATGATTCCGGAGGAGGCCAAGACCATACTCTTCCAAGCTGTTGCTGAAGGGAGAGATGCTGCGAAGTTCACGATCAGATGCGGACTGGATACCACCGACTCGCTGGGCAGAGCGGTTTCCTCAAAAGTGGCGTGGGGGCCGAATGGGCCATACCTGACATTGGGCATTTCCCCTGGAGGCTCCAATGGTGGGGGCGGTGCTGCAATACCGGACCCCAGTAACAAAAGCAGCAAGCAAGCGTTTCCAGCCTCCCTAGGCCAGGCAGTGCTTCCCCAGTGGCTGGCCCGAGAAAATTGTCTGGCCCTGTACAGCGCCACGGTTAGCTGAGAACAACCGGTGTTACAGGGGATGTCAAAGCAGTGCTTGTGGACATGCCCTCTGATGGCCCCGTCTCTTTGGAGACCAGGTGGATTCAACGCTGGAGTGCTTTAAGTACAGCAGTGCTATGGCCAGGTCCTTGGGCCTTTCAATGGCTCCTTGCATCCCAATCCACCTTTCACTCCTTTTGTGGCCACGGAAGGGGCTTCCAGCTACCTCTATACCCTCCCAGCCGCGTCCATACCCACCTAGCACCATGACATACAAGCTTCCCAGCCTCTGCGTGGCCAAGGACGCAGACTCCTCACCCACGCACACAAGGCCCTCCACGACCTGGGCCCAAAGTACCTCAACGACCGCATGTCCTTCTACACGCCCACACGCCAGCTACGATCAACCAGCCACGCCCTCGCCACCGTACCACGCATCCGCAGAACCACCGCCGGAGGAAGATCCTTCTCCTACCTGGCGGCCAAGACCTGGAACTCCCTCCCCACTCACCTTCGGCGAACCCAGGACCATCTCGCCTTCAGGAAGCAGCTCAAGACCTGGCTGTTCGAGCAGTAACTTACCCCCTCCCCCAGCGCCTTGAGACCCTCCCGGGTGAGTAGCGCGCTCTATAAATGCCGTGATTGATTGATTGATTGATTGAGTACCCACTGACCCTGTGGGTCAGGCAGCCAGAGGTCGGGCTAGTTCACCACCCCTGGCAGCCACAGCCTCCAAACCATTATAGTTTACTCTCTTACCATCATGGGGAGGATACACCAGCACCCTCCACACTGGAGGCCTATGTAATCAGACCGATGGGTTCTCCAAATTGTCCGGAGGGGATACACCCTCCCCTACGTGACTACCCGTCCACCCATACCACATGCTTGTGGCAGTCTGACGGAGGGCCATCTTACCTTGCTCCACCAGGAAGTGACTGCTCTCTTGGCCATGGGAGCCATAGAGAGGGTGCTGACACCAGAAGTAGGTTGTGTTTGCTATTCCCACGATTTTCTGGTGCTTAAGAAGGATGGAGGCCTTCGTCCTATCCTAGACCTTTGCCCTCTCTATTTCTTCCTCAAAAAGGAGAAGTTCAAAATGCTCACGCTTGCTCAATTTCTGTCTGCCCTGGGACCAGGAGACTGAATGGTGGCGTTGGACTTGCAGGATGCATATTTTTCACATTCCCGCCCTACCGGCCCACAGGCTTTACCTGCGGTTCACGGTGAACCACGAGCACTTTCAGTTTGCCGTGCTCTTTTGGACTTACCAGCACCCCTCGGCTGTTCACCAAGGTGGTGGCGGTTTTTGCAGCTCATCTGCGAAGATCATGGGTGCCAGCCTTCCCCTGTCTCAATGACTGGCTGTTGAAGGCGGGCTTGCCCCAGGCTGTCATCTCCCACCTCCAGACTGAGGTGGTCCTCCTGCATTCGCTGGGGTTCACTATCAATGTGCCAAAGTCACATCTGACTCCCTCTCAGACACTCTCTTTCATCTGAGCTGTTCTGGACGTGGTGCAGTTTCAGGCCCATCCTCTTCGACGACGAGTCCAGGATATTCAGGCTATGTTAACGATGTTTCAGCCTCTATCCTGGATTTCAGTGAGACTGACTGAGGCTGCTGAGACTCATGGCCTTGTGATACATGCTCACTGGCATATGCAGGCTCTGCAGTGGGACCCGAAGTTCCAGTGGATGCAGCATCAGGGGAATCTCTCCGACATGGTCCAGATCTCAGAGGTAACTGCACAAGATATGCAGTGGTGGTGATCGAGCCACGGTTGGGTTAGCGCCGGACCCCTCTCTCATCCCCAACCAGATCTCACAGTGGTGACAGATGCGTCACTCCTGGGATGGGGCAGCCATCTGAAAGAGGTGGAGATCAAAGGCCTCTGGTCTCCAGTGGATTCCAGACTCTACATCAAACTTCTGGAGCTCCGGCGACCCGGCTGGTGTCAAAAGCCTTTCTACTCCCCATCAAGAGAAGGCTAGTGCAGGTGTTCACGGACAACACCATCACCATGTAGTACTGCAACAAACGGGGTGAGATGGGGTCGTGGACCCTTTGTCAAGAGGCCCTGCGTCTCTGGATACGGCTGGAATGTCAGGGCATATCCCTGGTGGTTCAACAACTGGCTGGGTTTTTGAATGCCTTGGCGGACAAACTCATCTGAAAATGCTTAGCGGATCACAAATGTCGTCTCCATTTGGAGGTGCTGCAAGGTCTCTTACAGCAGTTGAAGAGCCTTGGTTAGATCTGTTCACCACCACCAAGAACGAGCAATGTCAACAGTTCTGAATGTTGGAGTTTCCAAGGCGGCGCTTGCTCTGAGACTCTTTTCTTCTCAAGTGGGGCTCAGGCATCCTGTGTGCCTTTCCGCCCATACCAATCCTGCCCAGAGTTCTCCAGAAGATCCGGAACAAGCAGGCCCAAGTCATCCTTGGGGCTCCAGACTAGGCTCAGAGTGTTTGATATCTCGAACTGTTGAACATGGCCATTGGTCCTCCGATCTGGCTGCCCCTTTGGGAGGATCTTCTGTCACAGCAGCAGGGGAGGGTTCTCCACCCGAACCTGTCAACACTCCGCCTTTATGCGTGGAGATTGAGCGGTGACAGTTGACAGCTTTCAACCTTCCGCCCTAAGTCTGCAAGCTTATCTTGGCAGCCAGACGTCCCTCCACCAAAACGGAATACTCCTGCCATAAGGGCAAGTTTGTGCCATGGTGTGTAGCGAAACAGGTTGACCCTATTTCTACTCCCCTTTCTCAGGTCCTTCTTTTTATCCTTTCCCTTGACCAGCACGACTCTGCTCTGGACCCTTTAAAGGGCTACCTCTCTGCTATCTCAGCCATTCTCCTGTTGCCTGACCAGCCATTATTCTTCTTCAAATTCCCCATTGTACAAAGGTTCTTCAAAAGGTTTGCAACATAGGTTTTCTCCTTCACCCTTCATCATACCTCAGTAGGACCTTAATCTAGTCCTGACATTCTTGATGTGCGCTCCCTTTGAGCCCTTGTACAACTGTCTTCTCAGTTTCTTTCCCATCAAGACAGCCTTCCAGGTTGCAATAACATCTGCCCGGGGTGGTCAGTGAGCTTCAGGCTTTGTCATCCAGGCCTCTATACCCAAACATCTACCCAGATAATCTGGTTCTTCACACTAGAGCTTCCTTTGTACTGAAAGTAGTCACTTCTTTTCATGTAGTCCAGTCCATCCTCGTGCCTACTTTTTACACTCTGCCACATCCCTCTAAGGAAGAGGAGCGCCTTCACCGACTGGACCCAAAAACAGCATTGTCATTCTATGTTGAACTGCAGCATGTATTATGCCACCCTTAGGAACCCTCACAAAAACAACCTGCAGACTGCCATCACAAGCTGCATGAAATTGTGCATACCATTTTGAAATCACGACATGGCACACTCCCTGTGTGCCATGGCCACAAACACTGCATGCAATATATGTAAGTCACCCCTACAGCAGGTCTTCTAGCCCTCAGACAGGGTGCATTATATTATATGTAAGGACATATGCATGAGCAGGTATGCTCCTGTGATTTCTAGTTCCATTACTAGATATTGCTAGTGATGAGGGAAGCCATCTTAAGGACATGTACTGGGCACTGATCATTACGAGTTACCCAGCTACATTATGGTTTCACTGAAACTAATGATGTCTGGTATCAAACACCCGGTCTTAATAAATCTGTACTATTGCCAGTACTAGATTTATTATGACATGCACCCATAGGGTACCTTAGAGGTGCCCCCTGAAAGCCTACTAGTCCTCTAGTGTGCCGGCTGACTGGTATTACCCTGCCTCCCACCACAGATGAGTTTCTGACCCCTTGTAGGTGAGAGCCCGCACCCTCCGACGTCAGAAACAATGCCTGCTCCCGCAGAAGGTGTTACACCTCCTTACCGGGATGGTGTGGGTCCCTTGCTCACTTTGCCACTGGATTCAAGCTAGCCTGGCTGATATGGGGTGTTACCCCGAAACCGGTCCCAGGATGCTTGTTTCCGGTCCAGGGAAGACATGGCTTGGCAGTTCAGGCTGGACTGTTCCCATGAGGCACAGGGTCAAGACTGATTTGCATATAGCTGTCTCTGAACTGGGGTGGCGAAGTGAGCTAAAGAATGATGATGGATTCAACTCAGATCTGTGACTGGGGGTGAGTGTCTGAAAAGTTTCAGTGCTCCGTCCATCTCCTTGTGTTTGCTTTGTTTACCCTAAGTTGGCAGGGTATGCCCAGACGTGGGTCCTTTGCTCACTTTGCCTCTGGATTCAAGCTAGCCTGGCTGTTGAGGGGTGTTACCCCGAAACCGGTCCCAAGATGCTTGTTTCCGGTTTAGGGAAGACATGGCTTGGCACTTTATGCTGGACTGTTCCCATGAAGCACAGGTTCAAGACTGATTTGCATATAGCTGTGTCTGAACTGGGGTGGCGAAGTGAGCTAAATTATGATGATGGATTCAACCCAGATCTTAGACTGGGGGTGAGTGTCTGAAAAGTATCAGTGCTCGGTCCATCATCTCCTTGTGTTTGCTTAGTTATTTAGCATATCAAGGCCAGAGGCTTCAAAGCCTCTACCGCCTTTGATATGCGACCCTGGCTTCCCCCAGACCTAGGAGATGCCACCCCTGCTGTGAGGCCCATTTGGCACCAGGACAGACTGGGGGGGAAATTAGCTAGTCAATAGGCGTGTTCACTCTCAGGCTAGTCGCACCCCTGTGGAAATTTGCTTTTTAATGAGCACACCGGTTCAGGGGTCACCCTTCTCTTGTCCACGGGTCCATAGACCAACAAAATAGAGATTGGCACTGAAGCACGAATTCAAAATAACAAGTTTATTAATCACTCATGAGTGGGACTACGTCCACACAGCACTCTCAAGTGCTGCCTGAGGTAGTACACTGAAGTCACCGACCCTGGTGCTTATATACAGAGTTTGTTGCAGAGTAAGCATGTAGTTACAAATGGAAGGTACAAGCATACACAGGAATAACTACCAACAAACATGGGCAGATGGGTGATCACTTAGTCAGCAGAGTGGGAGGGGGAACAGAACTGTTTACATCAGCAGAAAACAGTTGACAGTTATATTTTTAGCCAGGTGCATTCTAGCAGCTACAGGCCTTTGCTCAACACATTGCTTTTAGCTCAGTACAGAAGGAGTTAACTAGAGTTGATGACACAAGCAGAATAGAAGGGCAAGCAACAGTGAAGACGGAAGAATTACATAGCTAACAAAATGGATGCCACAAACAAGATGGCTTCAGTTCATGCTAACGGATATTATTTCAGATTTCCACAGATGACCCTTTTAGCATATACTGAAGACATCTTCTAGGCTTTATAAGGAGAACGGAAAATATCATGTACATCTATCTGCATTAATTCATTAATTTCTTGATCACTTGCTAATCGGGCATTTACATTCTTAACATTTTGTTTAGTCGGTATACACGAGGTGCAAGTAGAAACACAAAGGGAACAAAGCATTGGGCCGCATTGAATACATAGGCAACAAGTGAAAAGAATAGCAAGAAATATACATAAGGCGGACAATAGCTTCCAGCCCCATACAGTAAACATGTTCCATAGCCATCCAGTCAAAGTCCAAGTTCCTGAATCCTGATGGATTTCAGTGGCTATTTTGTGCAACTTGGAAATTGCGTCAAAAACAGAAGGGGCATGGTCAGGGATATAGACACAGCAGCTACTCCCGATGATGCGACATGCTCCACCACGGTCGGCCAGGATGACATCAAGGACCATCCTATTTTGGAGCGCCACAATTCTCGCAATTTGTAGTCCTTCTGTGATATTTCCAAGCGCCATTGCTGTCTGATTGGTTACAGCCTCTACAACACGTGTCAAGCGCGTGATCTTTCTACTGTTTAAGGCTGCACCAACAAAGAAGAATAGTCCCAAATTAAAGTCAATATACTGCTGTAGTGCAGTATCAGTTTGATCCACCTCATCATTGTTTATTGTCCTTTTGAATCTGTTCTTGGAAATGTCATTATACAGTTTATAGTCTTTATGGTAGGATGCAGGTGCCAAAAACACAGGTGGAAGCAAAAAGGACACGTAGCAGCTTCCCGACCAACCAATAGGTAGATGGTAATAACCCTTACTTCCGCAAATAAATTAGGTGTTGTGTGAGGACAAAAAGCTGCTATTGTTCATTCCAGTAATGTTCAACAGTAAAGTACAGTCACTTTTTCCCACAGGAATACTGCCAATACTGCTCACACAGAGATCCGCTCGAGCTCTAGTAACAGCAATAACAGGAGGCCCATTCCCCTTAGTTGTTCGAGTGTTAGGGAAAACATAGTGTATGGAGGAATTTCCTCGGCGATACTCCTCCATTTCCCACACAGTTCCTTTAGCTTGTGGATCTCCTTCCTCATCGGGCTAACAAACGTTATTCAACTGAGCGTTTAGTCCACCTACATCAGCATAAGTAATATTAACAACTTCAGAAGCCCACAACAATGCAAACAAGGCTCTGCAGGAGCCATTATGTGAAAACGGCAAGGGAATAAAAGGCGTTCCTCCCTTTTTCTGATGAGCTGGCATCATTCCACATACCCAGCAATTGGTAACGTTCGTAGCATTGTGGGTATGATGCAACATTTGAATGAAAGTGTTATTGAGGTAGGACATTCTATGCTTTTTCTCATGATACGGTAGAGTAAAATAATGATGTTCAATTGGGATAGGAGTAGTAGTAGTCAGTAGATTTGGGACAGGAGCTACTTCCTCTACCATCCATGTTATTATAGCAACAATAACAATAGTCAAAGTAAGTCCAGTAGCAATTATTGTTCTTTTGCTACAAACTCTTGCAGCAGTTGGTTTCTTCTCCTTAGACATATTCATTTCGTCGACAAACAACAAAGCAGATGGTGCCCTAAGGTCCTGGGCAGGCGTTGATTTCTTCACTAATGTTGAGACGAGTAATCACTAATAGAAGACCCCCCCTTTGTAGTTAGGCTTTAACTACCCAGGACAGTGGCTCAAACAGTCTCTTTCAATTAAATGTCTTTCTTCCTGGGTCGAAGCTGATATCGAGATGTACCAGGAATCGTGTGGTCCGGGAAGACTTCCTCAGGTCCTTCAGGTGACACAGCTTGTCCTTTCTTGGTGACCAGGATATCGCAGTGATCTGCCAACACAGCTGGGCTCACTAGGTCTTGCAACACTTTTCGACAGTGTGTTGCTTGGACCCAGTTCTTCCGGTTCGTCACTCGAACTGCAGTCCTGGTAGCTAGTAGTACCTGCTCCGGTCCTCGCCTCCTCGGTGCTAGGGAGCTGGTCCTCTGGAATGACTTTACGACCACAAAGTCACCAGGCCGTAAACAATGGCCCTCACCTTGCGACCTGTCTGGAAGAGTCTCCCGAACCTGTTGATAAATAGAAAACAAACTGTCAGTCAACTGAGACAAATAGTCATTCATCAATACATAAGGTACATCATGTATAGGGCGTGGCTTAGGAATCCCCCAAATATTCATTGGCCTTCCAAAAACCACCTCATACGGTGTGAGGCCAGATCGTGTATGTGGTATCGATCTAATGGATAGCAATGCCAAAGGCAGTGCATCAGGCCATTTCAAAGATGTGGAAGCCTGTATCTGAGCCAATTTTAATTTCAGAGTGGAGTTGTAACGTTCCACTAATCCTGCTGATTGTGGGTGGAAAGCAGCATGAAACTTCTGCTTAATTCCCAATCCTTTCATGAGATACTCAACAACTTGCCCAATAAAATGGAGTCCGTTGTCACTCCACAAAACTCGGCAAATGCCGAATCGGGGAAAGAACTCCTTTAGGAGCACCTTTGCTGTCGTAAGAGCTGTATTATCCTTCGTAACGTATGCTTCCACCCATTTACTGAAGGCGCAAACCACTACTAAGACATACTTTAGGTTGTTACAGCGCTCAAGCTGGATGTAATCCATTTGCAGGACCTCAAAAGGTGCAGTTGGTATTGCAAACCCTCCTGTTGGAGTTCGTGTTCCCTTTCCAGGATCATACTGGAGACAGATCAGACAGGACTGGACTATTTTCTTAGCCGTACCGGCAATATCTGGATGATCCCAAACTTGCATAAGTTGCTTTGCTATTGAGGATGCTCCAACATGTGCCGGCCCATGTGCCATGTGAATCATAGGATGTAAATAGGCTGCGGGTAACTTCCATTTTGTCGTTTCTTTATTCCTCCAACAGCCCTCGTCATCCAATGTTCCCTCCTTGGACCATTGGTCTAATTCATCAACAGAAGCAGATTGCTGCATGTCCAGCACCTCTTGCCTGGCATCATGCCAACGTTCAGCCTGTGACTTAACTACATACATAGATGTGGTACTTCGCTGCATTGCAGTCTCATGAGCTGTGCAATCCGCAAAGGCATTGCCTGCTCCTATTTTATCAGTCACTTTCTTGTGTGCACTACATTTAACAATTGTCACTTTCTTAGGATAGGTCAAGGCAGTAAGGAGATTATGTACTAATTCCCCATGCACTATTTGTGTCCCATGTGAAGTGAGAAAGCCTCCTTCTTTCCAAAGTTGCCCGAAGTTATGAGCCACGCCGAAGGCATATTGGCTATCAGTGTAAATGTTAACAAGCAACTCTGTACTAAGCTCACATGCTCTGGTCAGTGCTATCAACTCGGCTGCTTGAGCTGACTTCTGTGGGATACGAGCTGTCTCAACTACTGTCTGAAGTGTTGTAATTGCATAAGCAGCAGGTGTAGTGCCGTCAGGCAATTTCAGGCAGGATCCATCAACCCACAATTCCCCATCAACACTAGAAAGAGGTGTATCTTGTAGGTCAACACGACCCTTTGTTCATTCTTCAGTAAGGGATATACAGTCATGCAACTCTTGTGACTGAGACTGAGTAGCTGGAAATGGCAATAATGTAGCAGGGTTCAGAGTCAAACATCTTTTTAACATGATATGAGGGGCCAAAAGTGTCAATTCATATCCTGTCAAGCGTGCTCTAGTCAGATGCTGTGTTTTTGTTTGATTTAACAAGGCATCAACTGAATGGGGTACTAACACAAGCAATCTGTGTGACAAGACTATTCCCTCGCTCTGACGTATGGACACAGCCGTTGCCGCCACCGCTCGAAAACAACCAGGCAGCGCGCGGGCAACTGGATCAAGGACAGCTGAGAAATATGCACAAGGACGTTGTTTATCACTGTGTGTTTGTGTTAAAACTGAGAGAGCGCAACCTTCCCTCTCGTGTACATAGAGTGTGAAGGTCTTAGTGTAGTCTGGAGTTCCTAATACTGGTGCAGAACAAAAAGCTTGACGTAACTGTTGGAAGGCATCCTGGCACTCAGTAGTCCATGGGAGAGGCATCGGAGTGTCTTTAGTCAAAAGGGCCAACAAGTGTTTAATGTGAGAAAAGCTAGGGATCCAGTGCCTACAAAAAGAAGTAAGGCCAATCAGTGCACGGACATCCTTCTGAGTACGGGGCACGGGAGTGTCTAAAATAGTTTGAATGCGATCTGGTGTGAGTGCACGTCCCTCCTTAGACAGGAGGTGACCTAAATAGGTAACCTGCTGTCTACAAAATTGCGGTTTCTTCCTAGAGACTTTGTGATAATGAGAGGCAAGAAATAACAATAATGATAGTGTTCCTTCTTTTCACTGTTCAGGGGTATCGGCAGCCAACAAGATGTCGACATATTGAATAAGAGCCACCCCTTTCGGTACAGGAAAAGAATCAAGCTGCCTTTTCAACTCCAGACTATAAATGCTAGGACTCTCTGTATACCCTTGTGGAGCTCTACAGAACCTGAATGATCTATTATTCAAAGTGAAGCCAAACAAATAACGGCTGTCAGGGTAAATGGGTATTGAGAAAAATGCATTCTTTAAATCAATTACACTAAATGTAGAGGCAGTAGGAGGAACCATGGTGAGAAGTGTCGTGATATCAGAGACTACCGGGTATTGGGGCACCACGATTTTATTAACCTGTCGCAAATCAATAATAAATCTGTACATTTTAGTATCAGTGTCTTTTTTCAAAATAGGAAGGATAGGACTATTACAATTGTTATAAGGGACTTCTTCCACAACCCCCACCTTGATCAAATCCTGAACAATGTGTGTTACTGCTTCTTCGCCTTCCCCAGATATTTTATATTGGGGCAATCGAGGCAATGAAGCACCTTCCTTCACTTGAATATGCACTGGTGGAATAACCATGTGTCCCACATCGGTATCTGATGTAGCCCACAAAGTACTAGGTAAAGATGCCAAAGCGATATCTTCTTTGATGAGACAAGACCTCTCAACCATTGGATAGTTATCATTTAAGATAACACGCACACTTTCTGGGGAACAACGTATTGTAGCACGAAAATGTTTAAGCATATCAATGGCCACAATATTATCCAGCGTGTTAGGGGAAAGCAGAAATATGGACATGCTGCAGTAAATTAATCAAGACTAAATGCAAGTGGCTGTGACAGTGGGCTAGGTGTAGGTGTCCCATCGAATCCTATCGATGTTATCATTGCGCCAGACAGGGGAGCCCTAGGAACCAATTTTTTAGACAGAGCACTACGAGTAGCTCCTGTATCAACCAGAAACCGATCAGTAGAACCCAAGACATTTGCATCAACATAAGGACCCTTCTGATCTACTGGGACCTCAACCAGTTCCTTACCCCATCCTAGGCATTCCTATGCATAATCAGAATCCCCAAGACCATCAGCCGAATAATCAGACATTTGATATTGATTTCGTCTATCAAAGGTATTAGAATAATTTGGTCCATGTTCAACTGCCTCAAACCTGGGACGGGTTCCTATTCCTCCCCTATTTCCTGAATTCCCTGGGCGTCCTCTCATACTTCCTCTACCCCGTTGATACTGCTGACCTCGCAAAAGGGGGCACTCAGAACGCCAATGTCCAATCTCTTTACAATAAGCACACTGATCAGAAGACAAAGTTGATCGAGAGAAAGGGTGTACACCAGGTGTATATACTGCACGTCCACCTCTACCACCACCTCTGAATGGTGGACCATATACTTGAGCCAACATAACTTTTGTTTTTAAATCCTTAACCTGCTTATCCTCTTTGCCCTTTGCTTCCAATTCCTGACGCTCATAATACTGGGTCATAGTCAAAAGGGAGACTGGAGAAGACGTAGTCCACGAACTCTCGCTGGCCTTAAGGCGACTAGCTATTTCTGGCAACATGTTAGCGACAAATTTGTCGACGAACAGATGCTTACCCGTGTCATCTGTCAAGGACTGCCCACTAAAGTCATGGAATGTCTCTTCAAATCGTGTAAAGAAATCAGAAACTGACTCATCCGCTTTCTGTTTACAAGACGCTAACGTAGTCCAATCTATTTTCTTAGGGGTATAAGAGTTTTCAACTTAGTCACAATAGCTTTAGGAAGATCTAATATCTCCTGTTGTGGTTTCCGCGCAGGCTCTCTAGCCGCATCTATTTCTTCTAAATGCACCCAAGTATCACCATATGCTACATTATCATCTATTTTCCGAATTGTTCTCCACATATCAGGGGGCAAAATAAGTCCAAAAAACATATCAATATCTGGCAGAGTCATAGTACAGGAGCTAATGGCTCCTTCTACTTCTTCATAGAAAGCGGCAGGATTTTTCCGCGGATCGGGCAAAGCGGCTTTAAGAGCCATAACATCTGCTCTACTCCAAGGGGTATAAACCCAATTATGAATAAAATACCCTTTCGCATCATCTGAAGTCTTATCTTCATCTTTTCCCGTACCCTTTGGAGGAACATACAAAGGCGCAGCTTCGCGCATTGGTCGTATACCAACTTCAGCACTACTAGATCTATTATTTGTCTCTGAAGTTTCTACCATCTGCGCTGGGGTTTGGGCTACTTGTACAGTTTTAGTTTTACTAGCTTCTTTTTTCTCCGCTTTTAAGCGAAATGTTTCATCTCGTAATTTAACCACTCGCCTAATTAAATCAGGTATGTTTGAACAAAGGAAAGTTCCATCACTCAATTGTTTATAATCAGAATTTATATCAGTGGGCTCTTAAGTTTTTAGAAAGGTCTCTAAAATTAAGTATAACTTCCCAAGCAAACTTTTCTACAAAATATAACTGCTCTAAATCTTTCCACTGCTTGAACCATTGCTACAAGATCTGAAGGAAGAGTTTTCTTGCGGGCTTCTGAACGAACAGTGGATCTAATGGTGGCTTTTTCATCAGTAGTTAAAGTAGAGCGAGTCTACCGCCCATCTTGCTTATCTATATCTTTATCGTCGGAAGAATGATGGTCTTTATCGGAAGGATCCTCCTCAGGGTCAGAGGGAAATTTATACGGGGGCGGAGGTCGATCTAATAAGATGGAATCATCTTGAGGTTTATTAAGCATGGGATAAAGGGGCGCCTAATAGGGTACTGGCCAGTTACCTCTAAACGACGCTCCCTCTCTTCTTTTTCTTTTATTTCCGTCATCTCCTTATTTTTTAATTCTAGCGCTTTTTGATATATCGTTTTTCGTTGTTCTTTCTCTGCTATAGCTGCTTCTCTCTTCGCTCTTTCATTCACTTCTTTCTCCCGCATTCGTACACAATCAAACATATCTTGTCGACTTTTTTTGTTAAACAAACACTGTTCTACATATTGAATCTTTTTAAAGTCAAATGACCCATTTACAGGCCATTGGAGATCAGGATCCTTCTTTGTATATTTGTTCCACAGTGTACTATACATTATGGAAGAAATACCGTATTTAATATACATATGTCTATTAGGTGTTCCCTCTAAGGGAGCCGGCTGACTTCTTTCTAAATCCATTTTGGTACCACCAAGACAGCAACACAACCTACGGAGTGTGCTGGAAACAGGCCATGCTACCAAGTTTTTGTAAAATATTACGTTTCCAAATTGTTCAAAAGTAGAGAAAAATCTCCACATTACCTGCCTTTATTTTCTGCAAAAAATAAATCAAACAAACAAAACCAGAATCTTGGCCAAGCAAACAAGAGTGCCGCTGCAGTGACCTTACCAAACAAAAGTCTCCAACTGCCAATCTCTTGATTGACCTAATGGTCACTGCAAAAATAACGCCAAAGGATACCTCAGTCAGGACCGGCCGCCACCTGGAGGGTCAAATCGAAAAACCGGAAAAGTCACTTTGGCTGCAAAGACGAGGGTCTCCTCATGCAGGACGTCTCCTCAGTAATATTCCACTCTTCCGTCAAGACCACTCCTTCTGACGGCCGCGTCCTCGATGAGGCCCCACGTATCGGGCGCCAACTGTGGAAATGTGCTTTTTAATGAGCACACCGGTGCAGGGGTCACCCTTCTCTTGTCCACGGGTCCATAGACCAACAAAATAGAGATTGGCACTGAAGCTGAAATTCAAAATAACAAGTTTATTAATCACTCATGAGTGGGACTACGTCCACACAGCACTCTCAAGTGCTGCCTGAGGTAGTACACTGAAGTCACAGACCATGGTGCTTATATACAGAGTTTGTTGCAGAGTAAGCATGTAGTTACAAATAGAAGGTACAAGCATACACAGGAATAACTACCAACAAACATGGGCAGATGGGTGATCACTTA
Organism: Calotriton arnoldi; assembly: GCA_963921515.1. Taxonomy (NCBI): domain Eukaryota; kingdom Metazoa; phylum Chordata; class Amphibia; order Caudata; family Salamandridae; genus Calotriton; species Calotriton arnoldi. The sequence goes on along the minus strand of CAWUFW010000213.1, from coordinate 3,476,288 downwards.
TTCAGCAGAGTGGGAGGGGGAACAGAACTGTTTACATCAGCAGAAAACAGTTGACAGTTCTATCTTTAGCCAGGTGCATTCTAGCAGCTACAGGCCTTTGCTCAGCACATTTCTTTTAGCTCAGTACAGAAGGAGTTAACTAGAGTTGATGACCCAAGCAGAATAGAAGGGCAAGCAACAGTGAAGACGGAAGAATTACATAGCTAACAAAATGGATGCCACAAACAAGATGGCTTCAGCTCATGCTAACGGATATTATTTCAGATTTCCACACCTCTAAGGTGGGCTACTTGAAGTGGACAACGAAAGACGTGTTTCACCATCTTGTTTTTGGTAAAACTGGGAACTCTGGGTCAGGATTATACCCACTCCTAGCAGGCAGTGGTCATATAGGGGGTGTAGTCCCCCCAGGGGTACGTTGCCCATTGGCTACTACCCTACTCTCCCCTTAATGGCCCTAAATTCAGTATTTAGGTGGCCCCTGGACACTAGGAACTCTGATTAGACTACTGGAATCCAGGGAAGGATGAATAAGGACTGACAGAGCGAGAAAGAGGACCTGCACCAAAGATTGGCGCCAAACCCTGCCAGGCTGCTTGCCCCTAGACAATCGCAGAGACTGAGTTGTCCAAAAGCTGCATAACCTCCCCAAACCCTTGGAGGAATGTCCATCATCTCGACAACCAGAAAAGATCTCCCTTGGGGTGAAGGAGCCACTCCCCTGCATCTGCAGGCACCGACTGCATCTGCCCAGTTCACAGTTTTGGTGATGAGCAGGTCCTCCAAGGAATCAACTCACAAGGAGGAGGTTACAAAGAGTCCAGGAGGTCAGCCCCATCACTTCACCAATTCCCGAAATGCCAAGCCTTCCCTGCACCAAAACCCGGGGTACCGGAGCCCTTGCAACTGCCAAGGCTTAAGTGTGTCCAGTCCGGACACCACCGACCCCAACACCGACCTGCAACCGAGGGAGGTCGGGATCTCCGAGGCCATCACCGAGAGTGGCCCTGCAGTCTTGTTTCCGTCCCCTCCCTAGGTCACTGACACAAAGTGAGCTTCTAACCGCAGAGACCAGCTGGACAAAACACCTCTGCACCAAAGCCCTCCAGCCTGGGTTCACGTAAACCAACAGTGTCCCTGTGCTCCAGAGACCCTTAAGAGCCAAGCCTCCATTTGAGTTCTGCCAGACTTGTCCCCAAGTTACCACTTGCAGCCTTTCTTTCCACAGGTACTCCCCATAGACTTTAACGGGTATCGTTTAAAGTTACCATCGCAACCAGCACCTCTGCACCCGGACACACCAGGGCAGGTAAATCCGAACTGCTGCTGGTTCTTTGGACCTTGGCCTCTGAGCACCTTAAGTCCAGGTGAGTAACCCTGAGAATCGTTTGTAAGTGTACCTATGCAGTAAATGTTTCTCACATAGGATAACATTACAGTGTACGAGACTCCTGCTTCAAATATGACAACTGTGATTTTTCTACCGTTTTACCTGTAAAAATCTATAACATCTAAAGTACTTACCTAATTCCAATGATCTTGGTGTCTCTTAATTGGTCTTATATTTCTTCTTTAGTGGCTCTCGTTTATTGATTCTGTGTGTACAACAAATGCTCAACACTACCCTCTGAAAAGCCTAAACTGCTCTACCACAAATAGAGCACTTGGGATTATTTATTTAAGCCCTGTAAGCCAAATAGGGTTGTCTGGACTTCTGCATAGTGTATTTTGGTACACTACATAGAAAGCCACCTTTCTACACTTGTTCATTATGCTCATTGGCTGAGATTTGGATGCTGTAGAGTGAGGTGAATGCGCTACCAAATAGACACTACCATGTTGCAAAACACGCATGTTCATACAGTTTACTGTTATTTATAAAATGTATAGGTAACCCCAGCCTAAGGGTGGGTAAATGATGCAAGCTTGTAAATTTATGAAGATAACATTCTGAAAAACAATTGGCACAGAGAAGTAACTTTTTCATCTGTAGCTTACTGTTTGTTGAAAACACATGGACTTAATATAACAGTTTCTTGTAATGTACCACTGAGAATATATTTGTTTTAAAATGATTCTCTACATCTCTCTAACCATGCCTTTACTCAGCTGCTAGCCTGTTTCATCCTGTAAAGAAAATCTACCTTCATCTTGGTTGCCTGTACTTTTTCATTCACAGTAATTTGCTATTTTCTTCTGTGACAATAATAAAACAGGTCGTATGATGCGTTGCCTGAGGTGTCCAACCGCCTATCATTCTGGTGATAGCTGCATTGCTGCTGGAAGCTTGTTTGTGTCGTCCCACCTAATAATCTGTAGCAACCATTCCAAAAGAAGCAATCACTCTTCATCTGCTGTAAATGTAGGCTTTTGTTTCGTTTGTGCCAGAGGTGAGTATACCAACTATCTATTTACTTTGAAACTTACAACATTACCTCTTTTTGTTTCCTTGTTACCCTAATTGTTTAGTAATTTTTATTATTCTGATATATTTATGAACATTTGTATGTGTAAATGGTTAATCTGTTCCATACGATTGACTATCAATATTGAGTTCTATAGGACTGGGTAAACGGTTAAACTATTCATTGTTTGTTGACGTTTATATCATATGGCTGATTTTATTTATAGTTCGTATAATGCAATTCTCTGACTTGAGTACCAAACGTTATGTTTAAAGAAGGGGACGTTTTCTAGTATATTGATATGGTTTCTGTTAATATATATATCTTTTTTTTATTAATTGGAGGAGGTAGAAACCATCACCATTACTCATAGCTAAAATATCTCTGCATTAGGAAACTGTATATATTAGTTGTCCACTTGTCATGCTTTTATTTTATTTCAGGTTTTTCTCATTTCAAAACCCCAGTCCATAAAACTATTGTTGCAGTTAGACAAATCAGTGAGGAACAAGCCCTCCCTTTTCTCAGTTGAGTAAACACTATAAACCCAAATCATAAAACATGCGTTTGCTTACGCAGAAGAAACCCCTGTCCACATCCACGGTTCCTAATAGTGCCAAACTAGTAAAGCAACCTCCCAACATAGACTTTTCTGCCCTCCAAAAACTCCTTCTATCAGCCTTTGACCTTGGATTATCAATGCACCACCATTCCCATGGATTGTCACCACCTCATTTTAATATGTAAAGTGTTTTTACTTCAGTTTTCAGACATTTGTGAAATGCTAACAAAGGTATACTTATTGTAATAATGGTTTCCACTTTAAAAACAGATGGAGCTAAATTCTTACTCTGATTTATACATAAGTAGAAGTAACTTTGATCCCGATGGCTGTGTTCTGAAGGATACTTTTAACTGCAGATTGCTCACCTGTAGAACAACACCTAGGCGTCAGACTGGATCCAGAAACTTCAAAGCTTCGAGACCACCAGTAGAGGGTGCTGGACTCAGTTGTTGCCGAAAGTGATGTCAGATGAAGCCACCGAGGCCATATAGCACCTGCCCTGGCGTACCGATGTCAGCTCTTTTTTCAGCGCCTTCTACGCAGATTCAGAGCTTCTCTTCTGTGGGAAATCTTTCTCACAAATTCATAAAACGCAGTACCAATTCTTCAACAATGTCTCCCCTGAAGAATTCAGGGTTTAAGCCTTACAGAGGCTGTGAGGGACAAATTTCTATTACCGATCCCCATGCCATTTGTTTGTGGTGCATAGGCTCCGACCACTGGGGAGCCAGCTTCAGATAGACCTACAATCCTGGCGCAAGCGGCGATTCCGGCGCCGGCCCAGGTGCTTCCTGACTTCCCGGGACCTGGTGCAGATCCTGCGGAATTTCTCAACGCCATGTATGTCATCTCTGCAAAGGCATCAATGCCCCCTTAGGCCCAAAGAGCTGCAACGCTTCTCACTCTTCATGCCTTTCAGGGACCGTTCCTTATGAGCCGATGCCATACCAGTTTGACTCTTCAATTCGATTCATGGTGCCGGTTGGGTGCCATGGATGGCGCCGATACAGCCTCCACCACCGCTGCCGCAAACTCCTCCTCCACCACCTCCTTTGGCCTCGGATACTGCACTGCTGGCGCCACAACCCGGCGTCGAGCCGCAAGGTTATTTTCGTAGAGTGGCCCAGAGGATTCTGGAAGAGAAGTTATAGAGCTTGCCTACATGAGATCTACGGTTCTGATTTAGACCCTCTGGAGCTCTACTTTGAGGAAACCCGCCCCCCAAGAACTCCTGGATTTTCAAGGACTTTCCTCTGCAAGCGGGTTAGACACCTCGCCTGAACTCACCATGGACTATCCCACAGGCCCCCCTGTCTCCTTCCACAAAGTGATGCTCAAGGCTGCTGAGGTGTTGGACCTGAAATTGCCCAACACTGATAAGAAAACAAATTTGCTCACTGAGATTTTTCTTCCTTTGGTGACTTCAGCTGAGCCACTTCTCCTGCTCAACAATCCCCTGTGCTAGCAGCATGGGAGAATCCTTCCTCATAAGCAGCAGTGAATCGCCTCGTTGCCTACATCTATCATTTAGCATCTGGCGATCCGGCCTTCTTGACTTCCCATCCATCCCCGGAAAGCCTGGTTTTACAGGCTTCCTTTTCAGGGGCCCAATCTGCTGGTACCTTTCCAACAGTCCCATCTGACAATCAAAATGCAAGGCAGCTTGGGGAAAGATCATCTTTTCAGGAGGAAGCATGACCCTCAAATCACTCAATGCGAATTGCCTGCTCACTCGCCACAGCTATGCATTGTGGGACATGGTGCAAATGATACTCCTCCCATGTCTCACCTCACATGAAAGAACACTTCCAGAAGGTAATAGCGGATGGCCGGAATGCTTCACGGCACATCATAAAATCTGGTCTGGGTACAGCGGATTCGGTTTCTAGAGTGATGGGCACCCCCATCTCAGTGTGACAACGTGATTGGCTCCAGACATCAAATTTTTCCTCCGATGTCCAAGCCAATCTCATAGATTTCCCTTTCAGTGGTGCTAGACTCTTTGGAGACAAAGCTGAGTCTGCACTGAAGAGGTTTAAGACCTGGAAGGCTACCGCAAGATCCTTAGGTCTGCAGCCTCCACCTGCTAGTGATTGCACAAGCTTTCATCATTTTCAAGGCTTTGGAAGAGCATCCCCACCAGTACCCACGATTGCTCCTGCTGCAACAACAGCAGCAGAACAACTTATCAGGAAGTACAGAGGCTGTGGCAAACCAAAAGGTCAAGGATCTACGCTGCAACCCTCTTCCTCCTCCTCGCCTTCCTCCCAAGCACCCCAAGGAAAGCAAATCTAGCTCACTTCCTCAACCTCACGCAGAGCCTGTGGAAGGAAGGGTGTCCCAGTTTCTGCAGGCCTTGAAGGCGATCACTACGGACCAATGGGTCTTACAAATTGAACAACAGGGTTACTCCCGCCTCTTCCTACAGGTTCCACATACTATTCCACCTCCCACCCCTCCTTTTCACCACCTCCCAACCACCTGGCCATTCTGCAGCAGGAGGTGGCATCTCTTCTTCTCAATGGAGCCGTGGAGTTAATGCCAAAGGGGAAAATGGCCAAAGTTGGTACTTTTGTTACTTCCTAGTGCCCAAGAAGGACGGCAGTCTCCACCCTATTCGTGATCACAGGCACCTGAACTTCTTCCTCAAAAAGGAAAAGTTCAAGTTGCTGAACCTAACTCAAGTGCTGTTGGTGTTGGAGCTTGGATACTGGATGGTGTCCCTAGACTTACAGGATGCGTACTTCCACATCCCTATCTTGCAGTCTCATCGGAAGTACTTGTGATTTGTGGTTAGCTCTGTACACTACAAATCTGCGGTAGTGCCCTGTGGGTTAACTTCTGCACCACGAGTCTTCACGAAAGTCATGGCAGTGGAGGCGGGGGCCCACCTCATACAAGAATTCCAGGCCTGCGATTCCTAGGTCTTCTGGCTTCCTGTATTATCCTAGTCACACATGAATGTTGGCACGAGGGTCCTGCAGTGGTGCCTTTGCAGGCAGTGGCTACAATATGGGGAAAACCTGGTGGATTCCATCATGATCTCCCCCACTGCTGCAGCGGAAGTTGCCTGATGGGGGAAGAGGCACAACTGATGTACGGGATGGCCTTCACTCATCTGCCAGCTGTGGCTACGGTAGTAACGGATGCCTCAAACCTGGTGTGGGCTTCTCATCTGGAGAATCTGGCGATCAGTGGTCTGTAATCTCCAGTGGAGCAGGTGCTTCACATTAGCCTGCTAGAATTGCGGGCTATTCGAAAACGCTCAAGGCCTTCCTCCCCTCCATTGTCAGTCAGTCATTCCGTCCAGATCTTGGCAAACAACTTGACGGCTATGTGGTATGTCAACAAGCAAGGAGGGGGGGGATTAGGGTCTCACCTCCTTTGTCTGGAATCATGGACACTGTGGTCTTGAGCCAGCGCCTGGAGATATGGCTCATCACCAATCACCTAGCCGGGTTCTCTGAATGTCAGTGCCGACAGTCTGAGCCAGGGTCATCTTGCCAATCACGAATGGCGTCTTGTGCTGGAGGTAGTTCAGACACCTTAACCCAGTGGTGCACTTCTCAGATGGACTTTTTAACTTCCTCTGAAAATGCTCAGTACCCGCAGTTCTGCGCCCTCCGGTATCTATTGGAAGGGAACCTTGGGGGAGGCGTTTCAGTTGAGGGGGAACTTTCAGTTGCGCTAGTGTTCCCCACCCCCATACTCTTGAATCCTCTGTTTCTGTGGCCATTTCACCAAGACCGGGCCCAAGTCATTCAAATTGCTCCGGATTGATCGAGAAGGGTGTGGTATGCATACCTCATGTTCTTCTCCATGTGTCCCCTGCTGCGCCTGCCATGCAGACTGGATCTTCTCTCCTATTTGGTGGAAATAGTTTTTCACCCCAATCTGAGACCTCTAACCAGTGCTTAAATTTAGCCGGACTGGCACTTGATCATCAACACCGACCTTTTCATGAGCACCAGTTAAAGACAGTTTAATTTACGGGGAGATTAAGTGAGTTGTCCAGAATCACAGGATATTGAGCCGACGCCGAGACTCGAACCAGGTTCCCCACCTCCGAAGTCTGCAGCTCTGGCCATTACCCTACATCCTCTCCCCAATATCATGGTTGGCAGTTGATTCTATTTTACGCTGTGCTAACAGGAGAAATGGGCTGATTACAAGTTAACCACTGCCTCTATCTACATGCTTGGAGTTTGAGTGGGGACAAATGATGTCTTTTCAGTTGCTACCGGAGGTGGTAGATATCATCTTATCTGCACATTGCCCCTCCACTAAATCGGTGTATTCCCTCAGATGAGGCAATTTTGTTGCACAATGTGCGGACAATGGTGTGGATCCCTTGCAGGCCAATTTATCCCACATATTTCAGTTTGCGCTTTCCCTGGCTCAGAGATGATGCACAATTGGCACTGTGAATGGTTATTTAGCCTCCTTGTCTGCTTTCCACTGTCGGCCGCATCAGTCTTCCCTGTTTGAGTCCCCTGTTGTCACTTGTTTTCTCAAGGGCCTGACCAACCTTTTTCTTCCCACTCCCTTTGTGGCTCCTCAAAGGGACTTAAATTTGGTCCTTACTTTTTTAATGGGGCCCCTTCACAGTTGTACCCTTCATATGTTAACCTGTGTTTTGGTTACAATAATAGCTGCTAGAAGGGTCAGTGAGTTACAAGCCCTTAGCTGTCCTCCTTTCATTACCTTTTTCCTAGACAGGTTGTTGTTGTGAACCAGGGCTGCTTTCCTTCCCAGGGTGGTCAGTTCCTTCAACTTACCCAGTTGATCACCCTTCTGACTTTAAAAAAAAAAAAATTCTATTAGTATTTTCATTTGTCAAATACCAACATACATCAACAAATCAAATACATTGCAGCCAATATCCAGTACAAATAACATATAGCAAGATTGACACAGTACTTGAAAATCAATTACATTTCCACTTAGTGGATAAACAACAGATAACCCTCTATCATTCTGTGGAGACAGATGTGCTCATATACGTTAATCAATCGACCTGGCAAGTAAGTATGCAGAGAAGAGGCCCCATATATCCTTTGGGCGTGAGGCGCATGGCAGTTCCTCAGCATAACAGTTTAATTGATCTCAACAACAGTATGTCATATCTCGTAGCTAATATTCACGCCTCGGTACAGCTAATTTGGGCCCCCCCCCCCCCAATGAATTGAAACCCTCCTCTTTGCTAGCAACAAAGCTATGGCCACTATTTTACGGTGGGTTGGCTGTATTGTCTTAAACCCAACAAACTTGTTTGTGGAGTGCATTCCACTGTCTTCCTAACTCTATCAGTGAGAGTGCTTGTGACTTGTCCTCAGTATTTCTGCACTTCTGGGCAGGCCCCTGCCATGTGTATAAAATCTGCATCTTGCGCCCCGCACCTAATGCAGTCCGCCTTTTCTCGCAGCCCAATCTTCCAGAGCTGCATGGGGGTATAGTATAGCTGATGTAGGTACTTAAAATGTATGATTCTGAGATTACCATTCGCCGTTAATTGCCCCGTTATAGCATGCAGCACGTCTTCCAGTCGTCTATGCTAAGTGGTGTGGGGGTGATGGCGCTCCACTTAGTTAGAGACCCATCCAGCATTGTCGGTGCGTCTATTTGTGACGCATTATATAATCGTGTAATTAAATGTTGTCGTGTTTCCGCCTCTACAGCTATATGTGGTATGTAGTTCGGCGCCTGGTGCCAGTAGTAGGCAAAGTGTGCCTGCGCACATAAATAGTATAGTTGTAAATCTGGGGCCGTAAAGCCGCCCCGTTCATACAGGAGTGTAAGGATCTCCCACCTGAGCCTCGGCTGCTTCCCTGCCCAAACCAGCTTAATGAGCTGTGATTGCAGCGCCTTAAAGAAATGCTGTGACAAGCGTATAGGAATGTTAGTAAATAGATTCAAGAATTTGGGCAACACTAACATTTTCATTAGCGCTATTCTATCAGCTAGGGATAATGGGAGCCTAATCCACCTTGCGACTTGCTCCTCCAGCCTCTTGTTCGCCCTACCGTAATTCATTTGCAAAACCACCTGTGGGTCTTTATGGATCCATATCCCCAGATATTTTACAGGATCCTCGCACCATACCAATGGGTATTCTACTTCATGGGGTGTTATGACTGCCTCTAGGAAGGATGACCGATTTGGACCAATTGATACCCAATCCCGAGTGCCATTCGAACCGCATATATTCTTTTATAAGTTGCTCTAAATTTTCCTTGGGAAAATCGCATTCGATGACGGCTTAAAAAAAGGATTTTGTTCGGATCGTGGCCCCGACCAGCTGAGCAGCACTAATGTGCGGCCATCTTGCTCCGGGCTCTCTAGCGCCCCCACCCTTCTGATTTTTTACCCTCCCCTTATCCTGCAAAGGAGGAGGAGAGTTACATGAGTTAGATCCTAGGCGAGAAGTCAACTACTACATAGACTGCACCAATGAAAACAGGTTGGATGATTAGCTCTTCATTGGCTACTATGGTGCCAAAAAAAGAAGATTGTTCAGAAATTCTTCAGAAACGGTTCAAGATGGATTATCCTCTGTATTAAAACTTGCGAAACCTAGGCCAAGAAAGAGCTGCCTGAAAAGATCTGTTCTCATTCCACCAGAGCCAAATCTACCACTTCTGCTCTTGAGCAGGGGGCCCAATTGCAGATATTTGCAAGGCAGTGACTTGGGCTTCCCTGCACACTTTTGCTAAGGACTATTGTCTCAACTTGGAAGTGAGAAGAAATGGCCACTTCGCCAGGTCTGTCCTACAAGACAGCCCAGTATAATCCTCGATCAACCCTCCTCCTAGGTAGAATATTGCTGTGGAATCTGTTCTACAGGTGAGGAATCTTCAGGTAGAAGTATCCATCAGAAGCAAAAGTTACATTCCTTCGGTAACGATCTTTCTGGTGGATACTCTTTCTACCTGCAGATTCCTCACCGACCCACTCAAGTCTCTATTTGATGGATGATTGTTAGAAACAATTTAATAAGATCCCACTATGCATTCTTTGGGCTTTGCAAAAAGTTTTCACTGATTTCATTCTTCCCTCTTGCCTCGAAGGCTTGGAAAAAATGGAGGTAAATTACATTGGTACACCGGGATGGGGACTGTATGGTCTCGTGGCATAATCTGATGCCACTTCTGGAGCTGACTGAGTCCAGCGCCCTCTACTGGCGACCGCAAAGCTTTGAAGTTTCCGAATCCAATCTGATGCCTGGGTTTGTTCTACATGTGAGGAATTTGCAGGTAAATAGGTTTTCTACCAGAAAAATCGTTACAGCAGGTAAGTAAAATTTTCATCTGTGCCATCTTAAATGTAACCTTTTTGAACATTTGTATCATCACTACTTTACTTAGTTATTTCCATAGAAGGGAGCTTTAGGGAAAATGAAGGCAAAGGTGTAGGCTGAGTAAAAAAATAAATAATGGGTGCTTTTTTGTAAAAAGGATGTCTGATCTTTTGATTAAATGGGCAATCTGGTGAATGATGCCACAGTACTCCCCAATCCCCAGCAGATGTCATCAAACAAAACAACATTCTAGAATGCCTACTGTTGGTGATTGTTAGCAATGTAGACTGGGAAATGAGAACAGATTTTTTACTGCACCTGAGGGCCCCTTTAAATCTCAAATCCTGAAGCTAATAGTGCTTATATGTTCCACCATAACTGCCATAGCAAAGCAGTTGGAGACTCCTACTTGATAACTTTATAGTTGTTTTTGAAAGTGTTGAAAGTTATTTACCTTGAGAGAACAAACGGGCCTAATTACTAAAATGTCTTAAAAGGGAAGATCTTTCTATTTAAGTCATGGGTTATTATTTTATGTAGATTTGTAGAGCACTCTATCGACCGGAGAGGGTATCCTGCTGCTGGGCAGGTGTGAGTCTCGCCAAACATAGGCCCTAGTGGGACTATAAGAAATGCCGGTTCTTCAGCTTTCTGTGGAATTCAAGAAGTGAGGAGGAGGCTCTTATGTTTAGTGGCAGATCGTTTCATGCTTTAGGAATGATGTAGGAAATGGTTTGACTGCCTGACTTGATTTTCTGTATGCATGGTATGTGTGCAAGTAGGATTCCAGATGAACCGAGGTGTCTGGAAGGTGTGTGAAAGCACATGCGATTGTTCAGGTATACTGGGCCATTGTTATGTAGTGCCTTGAAAGTGTGGGTCAGGAGTTTGAATAGTGCAAGTTTGTGTATGGGGACCCAGTGGAGAGCCTTCAGGTGTGGTGTGATGTGAGTGCGACATAGGAGTTTAAATTTTTTTAATTAATTTATGATTTTCAAACTTAAAACATTACAACAGTAATGAATAGCTGCATCTCCATACACGATACAATCAATAATATGGAATCAACTAGATGTTGCATAAATATGAAAGTCAATAATGCTGCTATTCATGCATGGCATAATAAACAATGGCAAGATACAGACAATAAATCCATGTTTTCATGTTGGAAGTGCAAAGACTAGCAATAGCACATTTAAGCAGTAGCCGAGCCAAGGGCTCGCTAAAATGCAACATAGGAGTTCGTGACATCAGGGTGAAGAGTCCAGATCTTGCCATGGACCCCAGATGTCCCTGGGCCTGCTAGATAGAGGTAGCATGAAGTAGTATAGCTCCAGTTGATTCTGACAATGTGCTAAATCTAACAACTGATCCCGGATGGAAGGCGCACGTCCCCGGCCCCACACACAGGCCACCTGGTGCTTAGCAAGAAGCAACACCAAGGCAAGAAACGTTTTGTTACCGTCTGGAATTTCCGTCGGAAAACACAAAAGCACCAACCCTGGGGATGGGTGTTGTTGCAAGTGTTAAATAACAGAATGAGTGGAGAAGAACGCAATCCAATATGCAGAAATGGGGGGGCAGAGTCAGGCCAGGGGTATGAAATTGCCCCCCCACCTCCATTACATGAGTCGCACTCATCAATAGTACACAGCTTATGTTTGCACAATTGGCATGGAGTGTAATACATCTGATGAAGAAAATGTATAAGGCGAAGATTGCCATTGGGGGGAAAGGAATTGTCAGACCACATGTAGCTGCCAGTCCCTGTCGGAGATATATTTACCCAAAGCCTCCTCCCAGTGAGCCGGCACGCTGCGAACCCAGCGGCATCTCAGATTGCGCAGAAGCATAAAGACGAGAAAGAAGGTGCCATGAGGAGGACGCTGTGAGGAGGAATGTAAGTGTCTTACATTCAGATGGTGCTGCTGGGAATTCTGGATAAAAATCTTCCCCGGATTTGAAAGACAGTGAACAGTTTGAGCCATCAGTACCAGTGATTAGTCTCTCGCAGAATTGCCTATCAGGGAAAAGACCACCCATCTCCTTTATACCCCAACACAACACACTCTGGGCAGCTAGTTTCTCTCTCAGTATACAGTGTAATGTGGACTGAAGGACTGGTTGTTTTGGGGAGTATAAGGTCCGGTGATCAACTTAGCTTGTATTCGGATCCAGCCCTTCTACGAACCCCCTACTGTGTCTGTTTCACAGCAAGATTGTCGAGGGGTCTGTCCAAATAAGGCTGGAAGAGGAATAGTGTATACTTGGTCGTGTTAGGGTGCAAAGTGCGCCAGACAGGAGGGAGGTCTAAGCCAGTAATGAGCAAATGAAGCCTATGCACAGAGGTAATAGAACTCGAAGTCTGGGGCTCCAGTCATAGGGCAGAGTTAGGGTTATCCATCAGAGTATAGGTTTACCCCCCTACCCAAGCAAGGCGTACCATAAGGGTGCGCAGAATGTGGAAAAAAATGGCGAGGCAGAGGAAAAGGTATATTCATAAAAAGGTAGAATAGCCACAGAAGGATGACCATTTTCATTATGGCTACGCGGCCCATCAATGAAAGAGACCGTTTATTCCACCCTTGGATCTGGTCTTCTAACGCAGATATCACTACTACAGAATTCTCAAGCACGACTTCCAGCTTACTACCACTAGTTCTAATCCCCAGGTATTCAAGAGAGTCAGTCACTCAGCGCAAGGGCAGCGATAGCGAGCGAATAATAGTAGGTTAGAGGAAAGATATAAGACTTTCTCCAATTAATCTATAAACCAAACAGCACCTGGAACAGTGAGACATGGGAGGATTCAGAATTATTCCTGCCGTCGAGCTCTTTATGGTCTGCAGCCTTCTGGTGAGTATTTTAGTGATCACATTATTGAGGGTGTTCCCGTAGTCTTGCTTGCGTCTCACCAGCGTATGCCTGAAGCATGAGGTGGTGGTGGCGTTGACTTGCGTGGTCATGTCTTGTTTGCTGTCGAAGACCATCCTAAGGTTTCTGGTGTACGTGATGGCGGTGAGTTTCGTTCCTAGCTTTGGCCACCTGGTGGAGTTCCACAGTGATCATGATTTCGGTCTTGTAGGCGTTAGACATTTGGTCTTCATCCAGTGGGTGGTTTCAGTCATGCAGCATTGAACTTGATCGTCTTGGGCGTCTTGTCCGTGAAGGAGAGAATGAGCTGCATCTTGTTGGCGTAGCAGAGGACATTGATGTCGCCAGAGCGGATGATGCAGGCTTGAGGAATCATGCATGCATTGCAGAGGGTCGGGCTCAGGTAGGATCCTTGCAGAAGTCTGCAGATGAGGTCACGGGCATCCGAGGTGTACGGTGGCAGGCTGACTGACTGGATCCTTCCTGTCATGAAGGAACAGGCCAAAGGAGTGCAAGTCCTTGAATTCCGATGTTGTGTGAGACAGTGTCAAATGCTGCAGAGAAGTCCAGGAGGATGAGTGCCACCATGAGTCCTCTGTCCAGAGTTATGCAGATGTTCCCATGGCGACGATGAGGGTGATAGAACCTGCGTAAGAGTTCTCTGATCTGTGTTCTTTCTCCCGTTATTGACAAATTGCATCATCTTTTCCACTAACTGCTTAACAGATCAGGAGTCCTAATATGCTTTTGAAAAAATGCTGTAGGTCTAGTCTCCTCTCTGAGCTTTTTCTAAACCGATTAGTTTCATTTTTCAACCCCCTACGAGTTTTTATCATAAGAAGTTTAGCATCACTTTTTCAAGTGTTATTCTACCAAAGGAATGCTTCAAACCTTTTTAATGTGTGTCCAAATTTCAAATGTTTTACTTTCTTCAAACAAATTCACAGCTACATTTTGAGGGTCTTATGGTGCATTGACTGCTGGTATTGTGTTTAGAATCGCATACGCCCATGCTGGTGCTGCTGTACCCCATACAGTTGAAAGTATTCCTTCACCTTTTGATATTTCATTTTCTACAATGTAATGTTTTTGTTTCTACAGTTCCTCAGTGGGGCATTCTGATTATTGTTGCTCCCAGTTTGCCAAAAGATCTTCACTGTTTTTCATACATATTTAGCACAGCTAGTTTCTCTTTTTTTCCACGTTTTAGGCAAGACAATGGGATTGTCTTCTTTTGTCTGTCCTGTCTGTCTGGTGGTACCAGTTCACATGTCCTCCTTTCTGGAAGTGCCTGTTGTGATTGAGTCTTCAAATTAGCTGCCTACCCCTGCCAATTGTGTTGAATTTGATGCCCATACAAAGGTGCATCAAATGCAACAAGCAGTTGTCTGCAAGCAAGCAAGCCATTTGTGTCAGGGGAACTGGTGCCTTTTTATGTGTTTTGTGCTGAAATTCATCTGTCTGCTGATAATTTTTCATAAGACTAAATGGGACCCTAGATTTCGTTCCATAATTGAAGTTGTTGTATCCGAGCAAGAGGGATTTGGTACCAGATTTGGTCACTGAGTCGACAGTGCATTGTGGATTCACTAAGTTGATTCTCTTACCAATCCCGTAACATTCACCCCCAGTTTAGCAGGAGGAGACCGCTGGACAAATGCCTTTGTGTGTATTTCTCAGTTGCAAAGCACAGCGACACAAGATATGTGGTCCTGTAGTAGTAAATAACCTTTTTAACCAAACCCAGTTTCAAACGTACCAAGATAGAGTGCTTCAACCTTGAAATTCTTCTGCAGAGGTGTGGAGCACCCTAGAGTTGATCAGTTACTGTGACCAAATTCTCCTCAAAATTTTGACACTCAGAGGTTTATCTGGGCCCCTCTCCAGGGTTCTCGTACAGGAAGTGCTTCAATACCATTAATCCAAAGAAAATTCCATTCTACTTTGAGTTAGCTTAAAACCATTTCAAAGGTAGCAAAACATTTTCATCTAAGTATCTACCAAATCCTGCCATGGGGGATTGTACATCAACCGCTGGTGTGTGCCATTTCAGATGCAATAAATATTTAATTTGCAGATTATTTTGATGTGGTTTTCTATTTTCAATTCCATTAGTACAATTGTTCACTACGGCAAAAAAGTGCCCTGACTGTTTGCATACCCAACAATTGTAGCACTCACTTTTTTTTTTTTTAACAGGACAACTATTCTACTCCCTCATATTTTGCATTTATTATTGTGACAAATGTTCAAGTATCCAGCCCAGTGGATGTGTATCATGATGCCAGCAAGACTATTTATTGGATGTTTTTTACTGCTTCTCTCGAGTCCAGTCACAAGTTCCCCAATGTTTTCATCTTTGAAAGGTACACCATGGATAGATCTTGCCACAGCTTCCACGCTTTAAGTATCCTCCAGGTGCCAGACTGCATCCTGAAAATGTTTCCCCCTGCTTTTGCTCACTGATGGTGCTATGTGGCACCATGCAGCTCAAATTTCAGCTCGGTCTGCCCCATGTCTGATGACTTTAACTATATAGGATGCTGAATGGTGATCTGACATTTGTCCCTGATTTTGTGCGCCTTCTCAACGCTAATCCGGAGCCCTTCTTTTATCCTGTAAAATATATTTTTCTGAAAGAGACAATTAGTTATGGATTCCTCACCTTAGCATTACCCCCAGGCATCAGACTGGATCCGGAGAATTATTTCCTCCGCAGTACCTCTGCGCGTCGATAGGTGGCGTCGGTCGACTCCGCGTTCGTCGTCGTCGCCGGAATGACGTTGCGGTATCTACTTAGATGCCGCCCTCGCGTGCTGACGTCAGTTATTTTTCCACGCCAGCCAGCGCAGATCTGGAGAGAGCTGTACCTCGAGTCACTTTTTGACTCCGTTTTTGTGACTTTTGTCGACACCTTTTTTGAGTCGATTGACTCCTGGTGCACCGAGGGATGTCACGTCAGACCTGCTTCAAGGCTTGCGACTCCTGACGCAAATTGATGCCGGTCACGGACCCGCACCTCGTGTGCCTTTGGTGCCTGGAGCGTGACCACGACCCGAAGTCGTGCTCCGACTGCCGGGCAGTCTGCTCCGCGCCGTTCGAGGTTCCGGTCGAGAGGGAGGTCACGGGACCGGTCGCAGAGCCACCGCTACCACTCGTCATCGAAGTCTTCATCTTCGGGTAAGTCGAAGCACAAGAAGAAGGTGAAGAAGCATCGTCGCTCTTCGCGTTCTTCCCGTCCGTCGGCCGACGCGGAATGTAGTCACCCGGCTCCGCCCGCGGAGCCTGTTGTCGACTCAGTCCTCCCTTTCCGGGAGCCGGAGCGACCCCTGCCCAGCTTCGAAGCTTTGACGAAGCCTTGCATTCCATCTTTGGGCAGCCTGACTCCGCCGGCTCGCCCTCGGGCCCCACGGACTCGGTTGGGGGCTCTAGGCCTTCAATGCTGGCGGCTTTGGCTCCGGCGCCGCATGGCCCCCAAGGATCCAGGCCTGAATCCGGATTGGCGCCGGTCGACCTCGTGACACCTCCGGCGCTGAATCCAGTGATGACACCCCCGCTGCCTCCGACACCCATTGTGTCCCCAGCCGGCGTCGGCCCCCGCCCCCTGATGTTTCCTACCGCCCTCAGTGGCTAACAGGAGAGGGTGAGGAGGACTGGGAGGGGTCTGTGGACCCTCTTGCAGACCAGTTGGAGGAACCGAACTGGAGAGAGAAGTTGGGTGAGGCCAGTGGTCTGGATACCTCCCTAGACCTTGGCATGCTATCTCCCCCTACCATGGCTACGGAGGAGGGTGCATCTTACGCAGTGGTGTTGCGTAGGGCAGCCGAGGCCTTAAATCTCGAGCTTCCTACGGTGGCGGTCACGACTAACCTCCTGACAGAGGTGCTTCAACCGGCAGCGGCCTCTTCGGAGACCTTGCTGCCGTTCAATGAGGCCCTTACGGACATCCTTTTGGGAACTTGGTCCAAGCCCAACACAGGGGCTCCTGTGGACAGGATAATTGCCCGACGCCACCGCCCGGCCCCGGGCGACCCCATTTTCCTTTCTTCCCATCCTACCCCTGAGAGCTTGGTAGTCCAAGCCTCAACGTCCAAAGGCGCAATCCCTAACTCACCACCTGATAGGGAATCCAAGAAGCTGGACCACTTTGGGAAGAAAATGTTTTCTTCCTCCAGCTTGGGACTGCGGTCGATGAACACCGCATGTCTATTGGGCCGTTACTCCCACTCGGTGTTGGACACGGTTGCGCAGGTGCTGCCACAGTTCCCGAAGGAGGGCCAGGCCATGCTCTCCCGTGCTGTTGCCGAAGGGAGAGACGCAGCGAAGTTCACCATCCGGTGTGGGCTGGACACCGCCGACTTACTGGCCCGGACGATTTCCACATCCGTAGCACTGAGATGCTACGCCTGGTTGAGGTCCACTGGCTTTTCGGGGGATGTCCAAGCAACACTTTTGGACATGCCCTTTGATGGCCGTCGCCTGTTTGGCGACAAGGCAGACAACGAACTCGAGCGCTTTTAGGATTCTAGGGCTACGGCCAGATCCTTAGGCCTCGCTTCCACCTCCTGCCCAGCGCAGTCTGCTTTTCGCCCCTTTCATGGCTATGGAAGGGGTGCCCCACCACGTTCCGCCCAGAGCCACAGGCCTGCGCAAGCTGTCCAGCTTCTGCCGGCCAGGGATGTGGATCCTACCGCCGTAGGTCGGGGGCCTGCGGGCGGGCCAGTCCACCAGCGCCCCCTCTGCAGCAGCCTCCAAACCCTCCTAGTCCAACCTTTCTGGCCCATCAATTGCCGGTGGGCGGCAGGATTCGCCATCACCTCCCCCACTGGCTCAACATCACGTCGGACAGGTGGGTTTTGTAGATAGTCCGAAGGGGCTACTCCCTCCGCTTCGAGACTACCCCTCCATCCATGCCACCTCAATTCCATTGCATGTCGGAGGATCACCTGGCCTTCTCCAACAGGAAATTACGGCTCTCTTGGCCAAGGGAGCCATCGAGCGCGTTCTTGCCCCAGAAGTCGGTCGTGGTTGTTATTCCCACTAATTTCTGGTGCCCAAGAAGGACAAGGGCCTGTGTCCTGTCTTGGATCTCAGGCACGTCAACCGCTTCCTCCGGAAGGAGAAATTCAAGATGTTGACACTGGCTCAGGTCCTGTCTGCTCTTGACCCTGGAGACTGGATGGTAGTATTGGACTTGCAGGACGCTTATTTTCTCATCCCCGTCCTGCCGGCCCACCGGCGTTACCTGCGGTTCACAGTAGGCCACGAGCACTTTCAGTTTACCGTGCTCCCCTTTGGCCTTACCAGCGCCCCTCGGGTGTTCACGAAAGTGATGGCGGTGGTTGCAGCTCATCTGCGCAGATCAGGGTTTCCAGTCTTCCCCTATCTCGACGACTAGCTGTTAAAGGTGGGCTCGCCCCAGGCTGTCGTCTCCCACCTCCAGACTACGGCCGACCTCCTGCATTCACTGGGGTTTACCATCAATGTGCCGAAGTCACACCTGATCCCCTCTCAGAAGCTCCTTTTCATCGGAGCGGTTCTGGACACAGCGCCGTTTCGGGCTTATCCCCCCGAGCAGCGAGTCCGGGATATTCGGGCTATGATTCCGATCTTTCAGCCTCTATCCCAGGTTTCGGTCAGGATGACCCTGAGGCTACTGGGCCTCATGGCCTCCTGCAGCCTGCTGGTGGACTATGCCAGGTGGCACCT
Source organism: Calotriton arnoldi (assembly GCA_963921515.1). NCBI lineage: Eukaryota > Metazoa > Chordata > Amphibia > Caudata > Salamandridae > Calotriton > Calotriton arnoldi. The sequence goes on along the minus strand of CAWUFW010000213.1, from coordinate 3,457,438 downwards.
AAAGTTCCAGTGGGCACAGCATCTGGGGAATCATTCCGACTGCGTCCAGATCTCGCAGGGCACTGCACACCAATTGCAGTGGTGGCTAACGAACCAGCATTGGGTCAACAGCAGATCCTTCTCCCTTCCCCAACCAGACTTCACAGTGGTGACACATGCATCACTGCTGGGGTGGGGCGGCCACATGGGAGAGGCGGAGATCAGAGGCCTCTGGTCTCCGGCGGAGTCCAGGCTCCATATCAACCTTTCGGAGCTTCGGGCGATTCATCTGGCACTAAAAGCATTCCTTCCCTTTCTCTGGGGAAGAGTGGTGCAGGTGTTCATTGACAACACTATCGCCATGTGGTACTGCAACAGACCGGGTGGGGTGGGGTCGTGGACCCTATGTCAAGAGGCTCTCCGCCTCTGGACATGGTTGGAACATCAGGGCATATCACTGGTGGTTCAACACCTGGCATGTTCTCTGAACGCCAGGGCGGACGAACTCAGCCGCAGGTGCATGATGGATCACGAATGGCGTCTTCACTCGGAGGTGGTGCAAGGTCTCTTTCAGCAGTGGGGAGAGCCTTGGTTAGATCTATTTGCCACCGAAGAGAACGCGTAATGTCAGAAGTTCTGCGCGTTGGAATTTCCAATGCGGCACTCGCTAGGTGACGCTTTTCGTCGCGAGTGGAGTTGTGGTCTTCTATACGCCTTTCCGCCTATACCACTTCTGCCGAGAGTGCTGAAGAAGATCAAGCGCGACCGGGCCCAAGTCATTCTTATGGCCCCGGATTGGGCACAGAGAATTTGGTATCCCGAGCTATTACACATGGCCATCGATCCTCCGATCAGACTGCCTCTTCGGGAGGATCTTCTATTGCAGCAGCAGGGGACGGTCCTCCACCCGAACCTGTCCAGCCTCCACCTCCTTGCGTGGAGATTGAGCGGCGACAGTCGACAACTTTCGACCTTCCTCCCGAAGTCTGTAATGTTATCTTGGCAGCCAGGCGTCCCTCCACTAAAACGGTATACGCCTGTAGATGGAACAAATTTGTGGCAAAGTGCACAGCAAAGGCTGTGGATCCCCTTTCTGCATCCCTTTCAGAAGTTTTCCTCTTCATTCTTTCTTTGGCCCAGCAGGGCTCTGCTATGGGCACTCTCAAATGCTATCTTTCGGCCATTTCGGCCTTCCTTTGGCTGCCTGACTAGCCTTCTCTTCTCAAGTCCCCTATTGTAAATCGCTTCCTTAAGGGCATTACTCATGTGTTTCCTCCAACTCCTTTCATGATGCCCCAGTGGGACTTGACCCTGGTTCTTACTTATCTGATGTGTGCTCCTTTTGAGCCGCTACATAACTGTCCTCTCAGACTCTTAACCCTTAAAACTGCCTTTCTGGTTGCCATCACCTCTGCTTGCAGGGTGAGTGAGCTACAGGCCCTTTCTTCTAAGCCTCCTTTCCTGGCTGTTCATCGGACAAGGTTGCCCTCCGCACTAGGCCTTCTTTCATTCCCAAAGTGGTTACCTCTTTCCATATAGGACAGACCATCACTTTGCCCACCTTCTTTCCCCATCCTTCTAAAGAGGAAGAGAGGCTCCCCCGTCTGGATCCAAAACGTGCGCTTTCGTTCTGTCTGGATCGCACAAAACAATTCCGGGTGGATGACCAGCTCTTTGTCGGTTATGTGGGCGCCAAGAAAGGTCGGGCCGTGCAAAAATGAACCATCTCCCGAAGGGTCGTTCTTTGCATCAAAATCTGCTATTCCTTAGTGAAAAAGGAACCTCCAGTTGGGTTGCGTGCCCATTCCACCAGGGCGACGGCAGCCACTACTGCTTTGGGATGTGGAGTCCCCCTTCTTGACATCTGCCACGCAGCTACGTGGGCTTCACTGCACACGTTTACCAAACACTACTGCCTGGACAGCCAAGTCCGGAGGGACGGCTTCTTCGGCCGTTCGGTTCTCCAGGACTTTCTGGTGTGATCTTGGTTCGCAGACTCACCTCCGGGGTTGGTATTGCTGGGGTATCTATTCTAAGGTGAGGAATCCATAATAATTGTCTCTTTCAGATGAACAAGTTACTTACCTTCGCTAACCATATATCTGTAAGAGACATAGATTAGTTATGGATTCCTCACCGCCCCACCCATCCTCCCCGTTCTGCGAACTGACTTCTAGGGTAAGGGACTCCCTTTCAGGGCCCTAGTTTTCGTGCACCAGTGGTCAGTGTCTTGCATGGCTCTGCGCTTCTGGCGTGGAATGTCGTGTAAAGAACTGACGTCAGCGCGCGAGGGCAGCGTCTAAGTAGATACCGCGACGTCATTCTGGCGACCACGACGCCAACGACGAACGCAGAGTCGACCAACGCCACCTATCGACGCGCAGAGGTACTGCTGAGGAAAAGTTCTCCGGATCCAGTCTGAAGCCTGGGGGTAATTCTAAGGTGAGGAATCCATAACTAATCTATGTCTCTTACAGATATATCGTTACCGAAGGTAAGTAACTTGTTCCTCAATGCTTTCAAAGAGTCCAGCAGATTTGACTCCAGGTGACACAAAAGCATATGCATTAGGCAATTTAGCCCAGCGAACTGCTCTTGCCGTGTACCTTCTTTAGCGGTATGCTCATCACGTCTGCTGAGAATTTAGGAGGATGGCCATAGTTAGCCTTCTTAACCATATGAAGATGCCTTCCTCTGATTTGTTGAAGGACTGGGATGCTTACAAACAGATTGTGCTGTCCAGTGTAGATTCTGCCAACAAGATGGCTCAAGACATGGCAATCACCTTACGCAGATACACCTAAATGTGAGCTATTGAAATGGACCCAACACTTTTCCACGGGTTTTAGAATCTGAGATCCTACTAACAAGCATGTGGACTATGGCCAATATTAATCTTCTGGCGTGTCCTCTGCCTTTGTATTGAGACCCTGGACCGTAGACAATAGTCAGCAGTCTCAGTTACAAGACTATGGACTATGATTCACAATACAAGACTGGACTATGATTCACAATTATGGGAGCCTGTGCCTTTTTGGGTATCTGCCACGGTACCAAGGCAACGGACTAAGACAGATATTTTAGGTGTGTCGAGTCTGTGGTTTCAGAAAATACTCTGAGGACTGTTGAAGTATTTGGAGGACATTTAAAATTAAAATACCAGCAACTAAGTTCCTGAAAGTGTTCACTTGATTGCAAATTGCTATCAGACTCGATTTTAAAGGGGGAGGAGCACGATTTTTATGATCACATCATGTTTGTTCAGTGGGCTGAGTCAGCAGTCTCTATTGCAATGCCATGGGCTTGGTATGCCTAGAAATGAAGCCAGGTCTTCCTGCATAGTCCTTGGACCTCCTGTCTAGTCTTCTCATTGGTTGAGATCTCAGGCATGCTTCCACCACAAGTAAAAGTGCCTTTTCCTTGGCAACAGGAGCGACATGAGAAGTAGGGACCCTTGAAAATAACTTAGGATTTATGATGGGTCGGATTGGCACATGAAGTTAGCTTGTTGTACTGTGATTCAAATTTCCCCCACACTTCTGTTGTGCACTCAAACATTACAAAGAGAGCACAGTGGAAGTGGTTGAAAGAAAGTTTTTTTCCCACAAATTGATAAAGTTGGCAGAAATATTAACACAGCAGTTTGTGCATATCTTTGCAACCATGATGTGCAATTAGTTTTTTACAATATCAACCCCAACAACCCTTTTAGGATTCCTATGTAAATTGAATATTTCGAGCCATTGTTAACTTAATATTTAGTCTGTTGTTTTGAATCTTAGGAGGGCTAATAGTTGGGTCTGTAAGACTGATTATCCTCATTTTTAATTAAAACATATATATTCTTAAAATGTACTCTCAGCATATTGAGAAATTAACCCCATCATTGTAGGAACAGCTCATGATATTCAAGCTTTCAGAATCCACTTTGCCCAGCTGCTGTGCCTTGGCTATCTCCAATGTTGTTGGCCACAGGGCCAGGGTGCTGTTTCCAATTTTCTTAGGCTCACTATGTGGGAGAACACAGTACCAAGCCTGATGCTTTGCCATGCACCCAAATCGTGTGTGCACAAACTCTGCTGCACAGGCTTCAATCTATGAGCAGTGGTTGTTCGCCGTAGGGTGTTGCCTGCTGCCAGCCCCTGTATCTAACTTGTGTGTGCCAAAACTACTCTTCACGTAGCATGCAGCCAGGCCCTGACCCAATCTCTTGTGCAACCAACCCCTGCTGTGCAAAGCCTTCAGCAATGTTCAGCTGTGGTTGACTGCTGGGTCAGGTCCTGCACCCAACTTCTGTGTATCCAATACCTGCCTTGCAAGGCCCTAAACTGTTGCTAGCAGGGCCTGTCAATGGGTTGTACACAGTTAGGGTTTGCCTGCGGGCCTGGCCTGTGGTTCCTTGCGCCCTTCTAATGTGCACCCATCATCTGCCCATCTTCTGTGCTATGTGTCTGGCCTTATACAGCAAGTATTATTCCGATGGCCTAGACAGTGATCTGTTGTGTGGCAGCTACTTCCCAGGCTTCCAATCAGTGCAGCAAATGACTTTCAGCGGTGTGCAATGGGAGTTTGCTGCCGGACCTGCACCTTAAAAGTCTTTTGTGCCTAATCTCAGCAGCGCATGTTTGCAGTGGAGTGTGGGCTGTAGCGCCTGCCCGCTGGCTCTGCACTCAGGTGCAATGGACCAATCCTGTCGGCAAATGACCTTTAAATAATCTTTTTGTGCAGGTAATTTTGAGTTTGATGTCCATGGATTCTAAATCCATTCCTTGTATCCATACTCCTTGGAGGGGCATTAATTAATGTTTTGGGGTCCACTGCTGAGGTCACAGATCCTATTGTATAATGGAGTACTTTGTTCTATTTTAGGGGCCAGTATGTGTTGTATTGCAGCATTAATATATCACTTACTACTACCCCTATGTGGTGCAGTGAAGCGCATACCTACATGCGTAGCAGGCAGTGCCATGTAGGCTGTGTGGTTAGAAGGCTGTTAACTTTGTTTTATGATCCTATGTGGGAAGTGTTTCCATGTCGTGAGTGAGGACCACCCAGGTGGCAGTTATTTGTGTTATAGGATGCAGATAATAGCAGTGTGGCGGATGATGTGTGAAAGACAGGTGCACCGTTTTATGGCTTTTAGTGTGCTGGTTGCTTTGAACAGCTCTGCAGGTCCCTTCATGGTATTTCTTATGATTGTAGTCAGTTTATCTGGTCAATGCGCTGGATTGTCTAGTCTGAGATTTTGTGTATAGTTGTGGTCCTAAGCTGGCATGGAGGGAGGGAGGGGTGGAGAGGGAGGGGGAGGGGGAGAGGGTGAGGGAGAGGGAGGAAGGGATATATAAAGATACAGAAGTGGTCAGAATAAATAGATATTCTCGACCTGCAGTCATGGACTTTATTAAAGTCCTCCGAATTGTCCAGACATATCTCCTCAGTTATTCCATGCCTGTTCCTTTGGTTTTTGGGCTGTACACTACTTTTAATGGACAACCCCTCGTAGCAGATTTGCCCTATGTGAATGTAAGAGGTATAAGTTACAATTGGCTACTGACAATTATGGTCTTAGTATTATTGTGGCCATAAACGTTAGATCTGAAATTGCATAACTATGTAATGCCTCAACGAATCATAGTTCAGCCCGGCTTAGCTTACCTGCATATCGAAAGCACTTTGCTGGTTGGGTTGTTTCCAGTCTGTGGGTTGTAAACTGAAGATTGCACTTGAGTGAGTGACTGTCTTTCTGGATGCTGTTGGAGTGGTGCAGTTATCTTGAAAATAGCCATGTTTTTTACAGTCTTCTGAAGTGTATATGCTCCTGGATGCTTCTAATGCTAGGTGGTTGTGAGTTCCAGAGCTTGGCGGCGTGCTGAGAAAGCAGTGCCTCCTACGGATTTCTTATGGAAAGGTGATATGATGATTAGTACTGCAAGCCCGTGAGCAGTGTTCTGTTTTCTTTGTATTGCTTGAATTTAACTTTTAGGAATAGCGTCCTTTTCCATTGGAGGCTCTGTGGACAATTGAGAGTCCCTCGAACATTGCCCCTTTAGCTCGAGGTACCAGTGGAGCGATAGCAGGACTGCAGTCATGCGTTCTTTTGGGTGAAGGCGGACAAGAAGCCTTGCTACAGCATTTTGGATGACTTGTATTTTCTGTATGAGTCATGTAGGTGTGCCAAGGTGTAGGCTGCTGTCATGGCCAAGCTTGGAGATTACTTGTGTGAGGATGGCTTGCAGTTAGTAAGATATGGGAAGATGCGATATAGTGTTCTAGATGTATAGGAGGCACTCTTTGTGACCTTGTTCACATGTCGAATCAAGCATAGGTCTGAATCCATGGTTACCCCTAGGTTTCTATTTTCCTTTGATATTGTTGTAGAGGCCTCTAGTTCATTAGGCCCTAAGGCAGTAGGCTGGTATTTTTGCCAACACCCTCACGTAATAATCTCTGTCTACGCAGTATTGAACATTAGATGGTTATTAGAATTCAAGTGTTTATGGTGTGAAGGCAGTCATCGGGTTTTAAATTATAGAATTCTTCTGGATTATCCCTGTTTAAAATTATTTGGGTGTCATCAGCATAGTTGTAACGTGAGGTTGAATGACTTAATCAGGTTTGGCAATGGGGTTACCTACATTTCATGTACTAGAAGAGAGATGATAGATCCTTGAAAGATGCCACAATGTTGTGTCTGATGAGCTAATGTGAAAGGTGGTAGGTAAACTACACTTTGTCTCTGAGATAAGGAATAATCCATTTGGGAGCATTTTCACAAACCCCGAGATCATGGAGTCTTTACAGTAGCATGTGGGTGTGGTGGACAGTGTCAGATGCAGCTGATAAATCTAGAAGCAACAAGGCAGGTACTCCATTTTTGTACACTGTGAGTTTGAGATCATCCAAGATGGATATGACAGCTGACTGAACCTCTGCCTGGTCAGAAGCCGGAGTGCTTGTCTGACATTGTCCTTATGCCCTGTTAAGTTTGAGGGTTGAGTAAACACTGCTCTCTCAAAAAATGTTATCATAGAATGGTCCATTTGATAAGGACTTGTAGTTCGCTGGGTCAGTTAGGTTAAGGTTTTTTTTTTAGTTTTTTTTCAAGGCTTAGGTCTGATGTTTTAGGTCTTCAGCTCAGGTCGGAATTAACTTAGTTCCTTGCATCGGGCTACCTCCCTTGTGCAGGTTGTGTGAAGGGTATCTTTAAACATTTTTGATGGGGCTGGGTCTGAAGATGATCCAGATGGTCTGGTTGCAATAATAATATTAAGGTAAAGTTTTCTGGTAGTGTACTTAAAGTATGCGTTGATGGATGATTATTGTTGTCTCTTTCTATGGTTTTTAGGTTAGGTCATGTGTCATTGTGGAGTTGTCCACGTTCTCCTTAAAGTAATTTTCAGCCTTTTTATTTAGATCAATTTATTGGAGATTTTGTCACAGCAGTCTTGTGATTGTGGTGTTTTTGTGTTTTGGCACTCTGCATTGTGGAATTCTATTAGAATTTTATGGAGTTCTTTTGAAGGGCAATCAACTTCAGTTATGCCTGTGGAATAGTGGTGTATTTTTGTAGTTCTGATCGCTCTTCTGTAGGCTTTGTTATAGTAGCATAACATGCTTTTGCCTGTTTCATCTCTTGATTGTTTTCCGTTTGGGTTGTAGTATCTTGAGTTGTGATTTTTTTAAAACAGACTTTATTTGCGAGGGGCGGCCATCGCAATGAGTCTACGGCTCATCCAGTTCAAATACCTCCACCGGGTATACTATACCAGGGTTAGGTTGTGGAGGGCGGGCTTGGTGGCTTTCCCGGTGTGTCTCTGATGCGAACACGAAGAGGGCACCCTGATACATACTGTCTGGCACTGCTCCGCATTGGCGCGATTCTGGAGGGGGGTGCTGAGCTGTCTCTCTGAAGTTTTGGGGTGGGACCTTCCCAGCTCACCGAGGCTGGTCCTCCTGCAGGTCATGGAAGGGATTGGGGGCAACATCTACAAGCGCCACCTGATGCTTCTGGGATTTACCCTGGCGAAATGGGATATTGCTAGGGCCTGGAAGGCGGCAGTGGCACCCTCCGTTTCTGCCTGGAAAAATGGTTTGGATTTTTGTATGGGTCTCGAGACCCCGATCTTTGTCGCCAAGGGGTGTCCCCGTAAGCACTTTAAAATCTGGAAGCGCTGGGCAGACTATCGTGGCCTGGAGCTAGAACCAACATTGGCGGACAGCCAACGGGACCTGGCGTGACCCTCTTATACAGATGTCCGGTAGGAAAGTTGCCTCGTAGGGGTGGACACGTTACAATTGTGCAACTGTGATTATTGATATGATATATTGCTCTGGAAGGACGACAGTGCGCTGGAGGGTGGGTTAGGGGGGTTACAATGTTAGAGTTAAAGTTTCATTTGTATTGCTCTTCATTTTATCTTGAATGCTCATGAAAATGGTCAAATTTAACTGGTGTTTATTGATGCGGCAGAAGCCTCTGGGGCACAGAGCTCTGCGTTACATGTAAAATTTTGACGAATAAAATTTGTGTTTAAAAAAAAAAAAAAAAAAAAGACTTTATTTGGTTTTGTAAAGATGTTTGGCCACATGGGCCGCGAAGTACTTACAGGATTGTAGAAGGCTGGCTTACAAGCCCATCTTGAAGGAGCGTAAAGCAGCTTGTTTATACCACATTTAATTGACAGTGTACATTAGATGAAAAAGAACCACTCAGTGTTTTATAAAAATAAGTCTATTGCACAACACAATCACTAACACATTGGTATATCTCTTACACAAAGATATCAACACAATACACAGGAATACTTCAAAATAATCTGGTAAGTAACACAAATACACAGTGGTCTCCAGGGAGATACCAAACCATATACTACGAAACTAAGAAAGTGGAATGCGAACTGCAAAGGAGACTGGGACTTGGACCAGAAGACTCATAGGAGCTGGGGACACAAGGAACCGCCCAAGGTAAGTACCCAGGAACCCCACGGAGGCTGTGTGCAGAGTGGAAACAGAGATGCATGCCCAATGTAAGTCAGTGGAGAAGTCGCGGTTGCAGTTTTAAAGAAGAAAGACCCTTATTAGAAGCCCCTGGAAGAAAGAAGGTTGGAGATCCACCCCACCCGAGGATGCCCCAGGAAACTTGTTACCTGCACCAAGGAAGCCGGGTGCTTAGGGGTGGGGGTGGGGTGGGGTGGGTCCCTCCCAGAGGAGGAGCTGGACAGAGGGGAGAATACTCCCCTGTCCTTTGTCCAGTTTCGCACCAGAGTGGGAGCCAAGGGTTCCTGAACTGGCTCAAATTGCAGTATGCAAGGAGGGCTCCAAATACGCCCCTCAAAGCAGTCTGGTGGCGCTGGCAAGCGCCCCCACCCCAGCCCAATACACTGTCCTGTCTGGGAGATGGTCACACCTCCCTGTGACAGGAAACCTATTGTTCTACCTTCCCCTGCTCAAGCTCAGCAGCAGGAGGGCAGAATTGTGTCTGTGATCTGCAGCAGCACTAGCCTGCTGGCAGACCCTGAATGGCTGTTACTGGTAGTACAGAGGGGGTCCCACCAGAGTAGTCCATCTTCACTTTACTTTAGCCAAAACGGACCAGGTATTGAAACACATGAAAAAAGAAAAGGCGCCAGGAATGGATGGCATACCAGGCGATCTTTTCTTGTCTCAACCGGACATCTGGTCCCCGTATTGGAATGCAGTATATAATAGCATTTTAAAATGCAACCCAATTCCCCCCTCATGGCATGGACCCGTTATTGTACCAATATACAACAAGCATTTGCATAGCCAATAGGTCTCGCCTTTGGGACCTTATAAGTGTTTAGCCATGCAACAGTTGATGTTGCACCAAGGATATTGTGCTGGATAACTAAACACTTATAAGGTCCCAAAGGCGAGACCTATTGGCTATGCCAATGCTTGTTTTAAATGTTGAGTGTGTAGGTTTTTTCATGCAGCATATGACTCTTGTATAGGGCCTACTGTAGCCTGAGCTGCCTCTAGTGGTGCCTGGGTGAGTACAGGTTGTGGTGAGGTGTTCATGATGGGACACATTTGAGATCTCTAGAATCGAGGCTGAAGTCAGTTTAAGATTCTCACGGGCCTGACTGTGGATCATAAGGGTGTGCAGATGCTCATCCGGTCCCTGGTAGATCCTCTGGGCAGAGCACAGAGCAATGCTCACATGTGTGCCGATTGTAATTACCACCTTCCGTGGAAGTGGAAAGGAGGAATACACAGCAGTTCCAATATGGACAGCCCCAAAGGAAAAGAAACTGCTGTATACACAGTTAAGGAGAGTGGATGCTTATTGTGAGAGCAAGAGAGAAAGTAAGTAATGAGGAGTGAGTGAGTGGAATAAGTGAGTGATTGAGAATGAATACGGTGAGCGCTGGGGAGTAATAAAAGTGTGAGTGAGAAGAATAATCTGGGCTACCTTGCTTAGCTGGCTGGCATTCAGTGCATGTTTTACGCCTCACCAGTTTCAAAGATCACCAGCCGCCACTGGCCGCACTGACCTGGAGAGCCAACAGCTATGTGGCATTTCTTGAGCCTGGCCTTATCCAGCTGCAAAGGGGTTCCTCCGATGAAGACGTGGCATTCCAACCCCTCCATCTTCATCCCGATCGCCATGATGACCGAATGAATCTGCACGGCGATTTCTCGTGTGGGTGCCAACACAAGGATCTGAAAAGGAAAAAAACACCTAAGCAAAGGATCGTAAAATTGTTATTTGGTAAAACATTAATGACATCCCATAATTTCACATCGCACACAGTCATATACTGGCCTAAGTCGCATGAAAAGGGGTGTGCTACTAATTAAATGTATTTGGGGTGAAAGTTGAGATGACGTATTTACTAACTACATTCCTTCACTTGAAAGGAAATCTTTTAGACAACACACAAATATTGTGTGCCGTAATATGGACTTCTGGCTGCATTTAAAAACAAGGAATGGAAAAGCAAAAAGCCCTGGGTCTATTGTGATAGTACACAAAAAGCAGCATTACACATTTAAAACCAGACAGACAATGTAAGAAACGAAAGGCGGTGTATAATGAAGACTCCTTTACCTTCTGACTTTTATTTGTTAGAGACAGGGAGGTGTGAGCAGGGGGTATAAGGAGCAACAGACGAAAGGAGGAATAAGGAGCAACAGACGAAAGGAGAGGCGATGTTGGTTTTTCGTTTTTACATATTGGGACAGCATGAACTTAACATTGCACCTAAGTCTGGCACTATCTAGATCAACATGCTGGGGTCAGGTATCCAACAGCGGCCATGATAGGGTCATGCTGACAAGTAATAAAAACAAGCAATGGCCGCGCGGCCGCGAAAGTAATCGCGAGGGAAGCCAGATGGCACCTGATCGCGCGTGCACGCTTGCGTGAACGCAAGCTGGTCGCCAGCAAACTGCTGTTTGCACTTCCAAAACCCGCTTACTAAAACTCTCGCCAGAGCAGCGCATGCGCTGGCTCAGGCGAGACCTAAAAAGGGAGAAAGAAACAACCCCTCCAACTATAGACCTATAAGTTTGCTGGACAACACACAAAAGATTTTTTGTAGGCAGGTGCTGTTCAAGCTCAATGAATGGAGAAAACAGAATAACATTCTAGAAGACGCGCAAGCAGGGTTCAGAACAAAGAGTAGTACCTTGGACCAGGTCCTCCGCTTCAAGGTGATACATTGGAAATATGTCAGCTTGAGGCGTGACCATCTATGTGTTGCTTTCATTGACCTGTGAGCGGCATTTGACCTGGTTCCAAGGGAAACTCTATGGGAAGTTCTGGATGGGTATGGTATCCCCTCAGACTTGTTAAGAATATTGATAGTCCTCCATGCAAATATCTACGCAAAGGTGAGATGGCACAGTGCGGGGGACTTGACGGACAGGATTGATATTAAGCAAGGGATGAGACAAGGGTGTGTTCTTGCCCCTACACTTTTTTGCCTATATATCAATGGTATAGAACGTAGTGGTCCCAATAATGTTACATCCATAAAGTGTAAAAAAGACAATACAAATTATACTCAAGACAATAAATTAATACAATGAATCAAAATTTGAAAATGCTCAGATGTTATTTAATCACACCGAACATAAAGTACAAATTATTATAAGAATACATTAAAAACCATCATACTGATGTGCCCGAAGAAAATTTGGAAAAGGGAAGGGCGGGGACTGAAGTGAGGTAGTGAGGTGGGTGAAAAAGACTGTTGGTGAAAATCACAAACAAATTGTTTGGCATACTATTCCATGCCACAAATTCAAAACATAGTCCATCAGGAAATAGATTACAATAAATTACATAGCCATGTAATACAGAAAGTCACAGAGCTGACATGCACTGTTGGCGAAACTGGCATCGATAGTGTGTCGACGTTTCGACCCCTGAATGTGTGTAGGTGTTCTTCACAACCTTACTGGCGGGGTCTTCCTCAGGACAAGTGTAGGGTGAAGGAGGGGGAAGGGCACCGTGTTTTTAATTGAAAGAATTTGTGGCATGGAATAGTATGCCAAACAATTTGTTTGTGATTTTCACCAACAGTCTTTCACCCACCTCACTACCTCACTTCAGTCATTAATTTATTGTCTTGAGTATAATTTGTATTGTCTTTTTTACACTTTATGGATGTAACATTATTGGGACCACAACGTTCTATATCGTTCTACACCCAGGTCCCAGTGATTTTGGGTATACCCCTATCTTTAACTATATATCAATGGAGCAGTGAGAAAGTTGAGGGAATGTAAACATGATGCCCCTAAATTAGCAGGAGTGTCTACCCCAATCTTGATGTTCGTGGACGACACCCTACTAATTTCGAGAACCCCAATGGGGCTTCAATCAGAACTGAATGCCTTTGTTACTTTTTGCGAGGAAAGGGGTTTAGAACTGAATCCAACCAAATCTAAATTCATGACCATAAATCCCCATAGAACATATAAAGGGAATGTGACGATAGAGGGGGTGCCCCTTGAAAAAGTCTCACACTTTGATTATTTGGGTGTCAGACTAACTGATTACAATCAATCAGGGAATTGTAAGCGTGCTACTCACCCGTGAGGGTCTCAAGGTGCTGAGGGGGGAGGAGGGGGGAGGAGGGGGGGGCCGCAGATCTGTTTAGCCAAAGAACCAATCATGAGGAGCCCAGTTAGAAAAAAGCAAAGCCACCCTAGACCAGAAAGCCTCCTCAATAGGGAGGAAATATAGGGCTGCATCAGGGGATGCAGTGTACCCTGTCATCACTGTATATAGCGCCTCAGCGGTAACATCGGCGATCTATGGAGCCGAGATATTGGGCTATGCTAAAACACAGACCCTGACCAAAATCGAAAACAAGTTTATTACAGCTCTTTTTAAACTTCGCCCCCAAGTTAGCCTATTACACAATTGATATTAGACCTAGACTTAAATTCAATACATCTAATCATTTTAATTAAACCTTTGCTATACTGGATCAGACTCTGGTCTACTCAAAAAATAGTAATATACAGGGAGTCTATAGAGCATCTGCTGACTCTTGACAAGGACTTGAGTACTCCCTGGCTGAAGGTAATAAAAGAAACAACATACAAAATAGAAATGGGCGAATTATGGACATCACCAGAGCTGATTGCTAAAGGAGACGCACAGAAGGTAAAGTATCTGTATTGGGAGGAAATGTTGAAGCAAACATGGAGAGACAACCAGGAGAGTAGTATAACTGGCCAGTTTCTGAACCATAATTGTGTACCAAGTCTGGAGCCCTATATGGATAGAATGCACCCCTTTCAGTCTAAATGTTTATATGTACAATTTAGATGTGGCTTACTCCCTCTGAGAGTTCACACTTCGAAATGGTCCAGTGCACCTCCTAACTCTAAATTCTGTCCAAGCTGTCTAAACATTGATGAATCAGAAGAGCATGTCTTGTTTTCCTGTCCCCTATATAAAATTGCACGTAAGAAATGGTTGATATCGGTATGCAAACTTATGGGAGCGAGACATTATTGGGAAGCTGCAAGGCTATTAAGCTAGAGAACAAACAGCTTTTGCGGTATCTCGCTACCTGTATTGTGCTTGGAACCAAAGGAAGAAGACCCTAGATAATTGTTAATTTTGATAACTGAACCATTAGAAAAAAATGTATTAGGTTCATTAAGTGTTCTTAACTAGTATTGGGTCTTTTTAACTTTTTAAGGTCTTACTGTCTGAATTAATTGATAATGCAATATTTTTTTTTAAATGTATAGAAGTTCTTATAGATTGTTATTTGCACTAGAGGTCTAATTTAGTTCATTATAACACAAAGCTGTACATATGTATTGAAATGAACTGTTATAGGAATAACCAACCTTCAATTTTATTTATTGTTTTTAATCTGTGTAAAAAGGAAGATTGTATGAAATTTTCTTATATTAGTCCTTGATGTCTGTAAACTTTTTATGGCTTGCTAGCCAAATTAAAAGTTATTATAGGGGGGTCCCCTAAGGGGCCCCCCAGTACATGGGATCATACTTCCAGCACCGGAATCGGTGTTGGGGTATGATTCCATACCTGCCAACTCACACGGTGCCACAGTGTGGCACACAATATTGGCTCCCATCACACAGTCTTCTGGTGAGGAGCCGATATCACACGGTAGCAGGAAAAACTAGCAGAAAACCATGGTAAATAGTGCTTTTCAGCTTGTTTTCCTTGGCTTTGAACAGCCAATGTCCATTAAGGGGTGTGAAAACACCCCAGGGCATTGGCACCAGCCTCAGCAAGCTTTTTTTGGGGGCAGGGTGGGGTTCAAAAGTGCCTCTTAGGTACTTCTTGGCACGAGCCTCCCCAAGGCCCGCCCCCTCTCACACTGTAAGATTTTTGTTCAGGTTGCAGGTATGTGATTTTAACATGTTTGATACCAAACATGACCAGGTTTGGTGCAGCCATTATATAGTTAGACATCTCGTAATGACTGATGTCAACTATATATCTTAAAATGGCTGATCGCACTTACAAAGCCTGGAGAATCAACTCGAGGGTTTGTAGGGGTGTCCTGCTCATGCAGGGACACCCTCACACTTGTAACCAAGCACCCTGCCCTCTGGACTGAAGAGCCTGTCATAAGGGTGACTTACAGGTTTTAAGTGCAGTGACCTCAGATGTAAGGAAAAGTGTATCTGTTGTGAGGGGTGCAAGCACCATCTCACACAGGCTGCAATGGCAGGCCTGTAGTCACAGTTAAAGTGGACTCCCATGGGTGGCACAATACATGCTGCAGCCCATAGAAGACCCCTGGTGTAACCATGCCCTGGGTACTTCAGTACCATATATTAGGGACTTATAAGTGTACACGAGTAGCCACTTGTGGAGGTACCAAAGTACTTACCAGAGCCAATTTAGGGGAGAAAGCACAGATGCTTGGGTCATGATTAGCAGGACCCCAGCAGACTAAGTCAAAAATAAACTGACACCAGGCAAAAAGTGGGGGTAACCATGAAAGCAGATCCTACTTTACTTACACGTATGTTGAAATAAGTACATTCAAAAGGAAAAACAACATAACGTGCACAGTGACACCCACCCAAATACGATATGACATAATGCATGTCTCGCATTTTAGTAAACAGTAGTCATATACATCATTCCCTTGTTTTGCAGCTCCGTATCTCCAGCTCCTCCTCGAGAAGGGAATCAGTAGAGCGGACAGGATCCTAAACCATTCTACTGTAATCCGCCCACCTCTGCCAGATTTTAGGATGTTTTTGGGGCACCCCCTCACCTGTTATGGCCTCATACAGAGATCCATCCCCAAGAGATAAAGGTACATCAGCTTTTCATATCTGAAAGAGACTATTAGTTATGGGTTCCTTACCTTAGAATTACCCCCAGGCGTCAGACTGGAGCCGGAGAATTTTTCTTCAGCAGTACCCCTGCCCGTCGGTAGGTGGCGTCGGTCGACTCCGCATTCGTCGTTGGCGTCGTGATCGCCGGAATGACGTCGCGGTATCTACTTAGACGCCACCTCTGCGCGCTGATGTCATTTCTTTCTTTTTCCGCGCCAGCCAGCGCAGATCCGGAGAGAGCGGTACCTCTAGTCACTTTTTGACTGTCATTTTTCGACTTTTGTCGCCATCTTTTTCGAGTCGTTCGACTCCTGGTGCACAGGGATGTCACATCGGCGTTCCGGCTTCAAACCTTGGGGCTCCCGTTACGGATCCACACCTTGTGTGCCTGTGGTGCTTGGAGCGCGACCACGACCCGAAGTCGTGCTCCGACTGTCGGGCCATGAATACATAGCCTTTGCGGGAGTGGTCCCGAAAGCTTCGGGAGGCCCGGCAGTCAGCTCCGTGCCGCTCGAGGTCCCGGTCGAGAGGGAGGTCGTGGTACCGGTCACGGAGTCACCACCACCACTCCTCTTGGAAGTCTTCGTTTTTGGGTAAGTCAAAGGACAAAAAGAAGGCGATTAAGCACCGTCGCTCTTCGCGTTCTCCCCGTCCAGCCGACGCGACACGGGATGCTGAAGGTCGTCGACCTTCGGCTCCGCCCGCGGAGCCTACTGGGTCGGCTCCGAGCTTCCCTCCTTTCCTGGGAGCCGGAGCTACCCCTGCCCAACTTCGTAGTTTTTGCGAAGCCCTCCACTCCATCTTTGGGCAGCCCGACTCCGCCGGCGCGCCTTCGGGCCCCGCCGACTCGGCTGGGGGTTCTAGGCCTTCGATGCCGGCGGCTTTGGCACCGGCGCCGCAGGGCCCCCAGGGATCCAGATCTGGATCAGTGCCGGTCGACCTAACGACACCTCTTCTGGCGCCGAATCCATTGGCGACACCTCCGCCCCCTCCGACGCCGGTTGTGTCCCCAATCTGCGTTGACCCCGGCCTCCTCCTCGACTTGGACATGGAGCCGTACCGGCGTCGACCGACGCCGGTACCAGCGCCGACCGGTACTTTTGTACCAGTGTTTTACCCTGGTGTTCCCTATCGCCCTGAGTGGCAACCAGAGGAGGGTGAGGAGGACTGGGAGGGGTCTGTTGACCCTTTGGTAGACCATTTGGAAGAACCGGACTGGGGAGAGGAGTTGGGTGAGGCCAGTGGTCTGCACACCTCTCCAGGAGACCTTGGCTACGGAGGAGGGAGCCTCTTACGCTGTGGTGTTGCGTAGGGCGGCTGAGGCTTTAAACCTTGAGCTTCCTATGGTGGCGGTCACGACTAACCTTCTGACCGAGGTGCTTCAACCGGCAGTGGCCTCTATGGGAGACCCTGCTGCCGTTCAATGAGGCCCTCACGGACATCCTTCTGGGCACTTGGTCCAAGCCCAGCACATTGGTCCCTGTGGATAGGATGATTGCCCAATGCCACCGCCCAGCCCCGGGCGACCCCATTTTCCTCTCCCAACACCCTACCCCTGAGAGCTTGGTGGTCCAAGCTTCAGCTTCCAAAGGCGCATTCCCTACTGCTCCACCTGATAGAGAATCCAAGAAACTGGATCACCTTGGGAAGAAGATGTTTTCTTCCGCCAGCTTAGGACTGCGGTTGATGAACACTGCATGTCTCTTGGGCCTTTACACCCACTCTGTGTGGGATACGGTCAAGCAGGTGCTGCCACAGTGCCCGGAGAAGGCCCAGGCCGTTCTCTCCCGTGCAGTGGCTGAGGGTAGAGATGCAGTGAAGTTCGCCATACGATGTGGGCTGGACACCGCCGACTCGCTAGGCAGGACGATTTCAACGTCGGTAGCCCTGAGACGCTATGCCTAGCTGAGGTCCACTGGCTTCTTGGGTGATGTCCAATCGACGCTTTTGGACATGCCCTTTGATGGCCGTCGCTTGTTTGGTGACAAAGCGGACAACGCGCTCGAGCGCTTTAAGGATTCCAGGTCTACGGCCACATCCTAGGGCCTCACTACCAATTCTCGCCCCGTGCAGTCTGCTTTTCGCCCCTTTCGTGGCTACGGAAGGGGTGCCCCACCACGTTCCATCCAGAGCCACAGGCCTGCGCAAGCTACCCAGCCTCTGCGTGGCCAGGGACGTGGGACCCAGCGTCGTGGGTCTGGGGGCTCGTGGGCGGGCTAGTCCACCAGCGCCCCCTTTGCAGCAGCCTCCAAACCTTCCTAGTCTGACTTTTTAGGGCCACCAGTTGCCAGTGGGCGGCAGGATTCGCCATCACTTCCCCCACTGGCACAACATCACGTCGGACAGGTAGAAGCACTACCTAGCGATACACATATCGCCCCGATACCCACGTAACATTAGTTCCCAGGATCCCATGAATACTCCCCCCAGTTCCGCATCCCAGTTCTCCGTGGGAATAGTTTGATGCTAGACCCTAATAATGGCAGGATACATGTCCATTTATTGTGCAATTAACAATGTATAATGCTATAAAACGCAAAGAATGCAAGTAATTCAAATGTATCTTAACGCACCATGTTTTTTGTATACTACAAATGCCAATAAAAAAAAGTAAAAAAAAAAAAAAATCCCGTCGGACAGGTGTGTTTTGCAGATAGTCAGAAGGGGCTACTCCCTCCCCTTCGAGACTACCCCTCCTTTCATGCCACCTGCATTCCATCGCATGTCGGAGGATCACCTGGCCCTTCTCCGTCAGGAAGTTGCGGCTCTCTTGGCCAAGGGAGCCATCGAGTGAGTCCCTGTGCCAGAAGTAGGTCGTGGCTGCTACTCCCACTACTTTCTGGTGCCCAAGAAGGACAAAGGCGCTTCCTCCGGAAGAAGTTGTTCAAAATGTTGACATTGGCTCAGGTCCTATCTGCCCTCAACCCTGGAGACTGGATGGTAGCGTTTGACTTGCAGGACGCTTATTTCCACATCCCCGTCCTGCCGGCCCACAGGCGTTACCTATGGTTCACGGTAGGCCACGAGCATTTTCAGTTTATCGTGCTCCCCTTTGGCCTTATCAGCGCCTCTTGGGTGTTCACGAAAGTGATGGCGGTGGTCGCGGCTCATCTGCGCAGATATGGGGTTTGAGTCTTCCCCCCCCCCCATCTCGTCGACTGGCTGTTGAAGGGGAGCTCGCCCCAGGCTGTCGTCTCCCACCTCCAGACTACGGCGGACCTCCTGCATTCGCTGGGGTTCACTATCAACGTGCTGAAGCTACACCTGATTTCCTCTCAGAAGCTCCTTTTCATCAGGGCGGTTCTGGACACAGCGCAGTTTCGGGCTTATCCTCCCGAACAGCGAGTCCGGGATATTCGGGCTATGATTCCGACCTTTCACCCTCTGTCCCGGGTTTCGGTCCGAATGACCCTGAGGCTGCTGGGCCTCATGGCCTCCTGCATCTTGCTGGTGGACCATACCAGGTGGCATATGCGGGCTCTGCAGTGGGACCTGAAGTTCCAGTGGGCACAGCATCAGGGGAATCTTTCCGATTGCTTCCAGATCTTGGAGGGCACTGCACACCAATTGCAGTGGTGGCTAACGAACCAGGATGGGGTCAACAGCAGATACCTCTCCCTAGCCCAACCAGAGTTCACAGTGGTGACAGATGCATCGCTTCTGGGGTGGGGCGCCACATGGGGGAGGCGGAGATCAGAGGCCTTTGGTCTCCGGGAGGTCCGGGCGATTCGTCTTGCACTGAAGGCATTCCTTCCTTCTGTCAAAGTAAGAGTAGTGCAGGTGTTCACGGACAACACCACCTCCATGTAGTTTTGCAACAAACAGGGCGGGGTGGGGTTGTGGACCCTCTGTCAGGAGGCCCTTCGTCTCTGGCAGTGGCTGGAACATCAGGGCATGTCCCTGGTGGTTCAACACCTGGCGGGTTCCCTGAACGCCAGGGCGGACGGACTCAGCCGCCGGTGCATGATGGATCACGAATGGCGTCTTCACTCTGAGGTGGTGCAAGGTCTCTTTCAGCAGTGGGGAGAGCCTTGGTTAGATCTGTTCGCCACCGAAGAGAACGCGCAGTGTCAGCAGTTCTGCGCATTGTAATTTCCAAGGTGGCACTCGCTAGGCAATGCTTCTCGTCGCGAGTGGAGTTGCGGTCTTCTATACGCATTTCCGCCTTTACCACTTCTGCCCAGAGTGCTGAAGAAGATCAATCGCGACTGGGCCCAAGTAATTCTTGTGGCACGGGCTGGGCACGAAGAGTCTGGTATCCCGAGCTCTTGAGCATGGCCATCGATCCTCCAATCAAACTGCCTCTTCGGGAGGATCTTCTGTCGCAGCAGCAGGGGACTGTCCTTCACCCAAACCTGTCCAACCTCCACCTCCTTGCGTGGAGATTGAGCGGCGACAGTTGACAGCTCTCGACCTTCCTCACAAAGTCTGTAACGTTATCTTGGCCACCAAGCGTCCCTCCACCAAAACGGTATACGCCTGTAGATGGAACACATTTTTGGCATGGTGCACAGCAAAGGCTGTGGATCCCCTTTCTGCCCCTCTTTCAGAGGTTCTCCTCTTCATTCTTTCCTTGGCCCAGCAGGGCTCTGCTCTGGGCACTCTTAAAGGCTATCGGCCATTTCGGCTTTTTGCCTTCCTGATCAGCCTTCTCTTTTCAAGTCCCCTATTGTAAATCGTTTCCTTAAGGGCATTACTCACCTGTTTCCTCCTATTCCTTTTGTAATGCCCCAATGGAATTTGAACCTTGTTCTGACTTACCTTATGTGCGCTCCTTTCGAGCCGCTACATAATTGTCCTCTCAGACTATTGACCCTCAAAACTGCCTTTTTGATTGCCATCACCTCTGCTCGCAGGGTGAGTGAGCTTCAGGCTCTTTCTTCTAAACCTCCTTGTCACGGTCGCGCTGCGAGGTCAGAGTAGACAGACAGGCAGTGCATGCATGCATAGAGCGTCCCTCCCCTATTCGTATAATACGAGGTGTAAATCGACCAAGCGCCCACTGCACTACAACTCCCAGAAACCCTTAGGCAGAATAGGAGGTACCTGGATCAGGAAGCAGAGGGGACTCCGCCTCTATATAAACCCTCTTCGTCATGGAGGCGGTGCTTGACAATTTGGCCAAAGAGGATTTGTTTTCGAGGGCGGAAGGTATTCCCCGCCGGATTCCAATCTTCCCGATCTATCGTTCTACGCTCGATCTGAGCCCAACCTTTATTGACGCCGATCCGTTGGTGCTGCGTGGAGAACAGCTCAGGTGTTGCTTATCGGGAGAAAGCGCCGGGGCGCTCCTCCCGACCCGAGACAATTTGAAGTAGCGCTTCATTATTAAAACCCCCTTCACTGTAGTTTGGTTCCCTTTCACATAGGTATTTAGCGCCTCTATTTACCCCACGCACTCGCTGTGCCATTGAACAGCGGTTGAGTGCGTCTCCTTTCGGTTCTCACGCTGTGTCTTGAACAGCGTATGGAGGACACTCAGTTCTAGTAACCCAAGAGGATCCGGTCAGGATTAACTCTCATGCTAGCACCCACGCTTACGAGGGTTCAATTTACTTTCCTGCTGTTCGTGCAATTTGGTTGTTTGCTGGAGGCCGCCGGAGTAGAAGGTTGTCTAGAAGGTGTACCTGGAAAGGTGGTCTTCCTAGGATTCAAGGACGTGACTGTTCCAAGACACAGAGTGAGTGTGAATGCCAGAGTTATCTGTTCGTTTGTGTGTATCATATTCTCGTACTACCACTCACACCGTTTTCTTTCTCTCATTCGCACACAGTTTATTCTGAGGAAGAGGGGCCTATAGACGTCCAGAATCACAGACCAGACGGAGGGGTACATAGAATCAACCTGCAATCGTTTGTTATTTTAACCACTTCCCTTTTCCCCGGAGTGCTCCCTCACATAGTGGTTTTCTTGCCCTGTAGGTGGTTGCGCTCAGGGGAGTAGGGGGGCTCTTCTACACGTCATCGTCCCCGCTGGTGGAGGTACAGGTTAGTGGGGTTACTTATCTTGCGCTGCTGACCTGCCCTGACACTCCTTTCCCGGCTGTTCATCCAGACAAGGTTGTCCTTCGCACTAGACCTTCTTTTCTCCCCAAAGTGGTTACTTCTTTCCACATAGGACAGACCATCACTTTGCCCACCTTCTTCCCGCATCCTTCTAAAGAGGAGGAGAGGCTTCACCATCTGGATCCAAAACGTGCGCTTTCATTTTATCTGGATCGCACACAAAAATTCCGGGTGGATGATCAGCTCTTTGTTGGCTTTGTTGTCACCAAGAAAGGTCGGGCCGTGCAAAAACGAACCATCTCTCGATGGGCCGTTCTTTGCATTAAAATTTGTTATTCCTTGGCGAAAAAGGAACCTCCAGTAGGGTAGCGCGCCCATTTCACCAGGGCGACGGCAGCCACTACTGCTTTGGGGCGTGGAGTCCCCCTTCATTACATCTGCCAGGCAGCCACGTGTGCTTCATTGCACACGTTCATTAAACATTACTGCCTGGACAGCCAAATCCGGAGTGACGGCTTCTTTAACTGCTCCGTTCTTCAGGACTTTCTGGTGTGAACTTGGTTTGCAGACCCACCTCCGGGGTTGGTATTGCTGGGGTATCTATTCTAAGGTAAGGAATCCATAACTAATAGTCTTTCAGATGAACAAGTTACTTACCTTCGGTAACTATATATCTGTAAGAGACATATATTAGTTATGGATTCCTTACCGCCCCTCCCATCCTCCCCGTTCTGCGAACTGACTTCTAGTGTAAGGGACTCCCTTTCAGGGCCCTAGTTTTATGCACCAGTGGTCAGTGTCTTGCATGGCTCTGCGCTTCTGGCGTGGAATGTCGTGTAAAGAACTGACGTCAGCGCGCAGGAGTGGCGTCTAAGTAGATACCGCGACGTCATTCCGGCGATAACGACGAACACGGAGTCGACCGACGCCACCTACCGAAGCGTCGGTGTACTGCTGAAGAAAAATTCTCCAGATCCAGTCTGACTCCTGGGGGTAATTCTAAGGTAAGGAATCCATAACTAATATAGGTCTCTTACAGATATATCGTTACCGAAGGTAAGTAACTTGTTCGTCCTGGCTATATCCCTTTTCGCCAGGGTAAGACCCAGGAACAGAAGCAATCGTTTGTATCTGTTCCTTCCTATGCCGTCTGCTATGGAGAAGGATCAATTTTAGGTCTAGTGACATTTTCCAAGAGAGGACCTCCCTCAGGTATGATGTTACCCCTTGCCAAAAACCATCCAACACCACACAGCTCCACACTGCATGTATAAAAGAACCCTCATCCGCCCTGCAGCGGAGGCACATCAGCGAATCTATCGCCTCCATGCGCCACAAGTGATGCCTCGTGTAGTAAGCTCTATGAAGATATTTTAATTGGATCAGTCGGAGGTGAGCTGAAACAGTTGCCTCTCGAGGTTCTCCCAAGGCCTCGGTCCAGTCTTCGTCATCAAATGTGTCAATATCGACTTCCCAAGCCGCTCTGAGTGCAGACAGTGTGTATGAGCTGTTCGGAACCAATGACTGATAAATCTTCGCTATTTTGTAACCTCCCAGGTCCCTTATGAGGAGGTTACCTTCCAGTGGATTAAATTCTGAAAGGGCCAAGAGGTCCTTAATGTATGGAATAAGAGTGTGATGGAGCTGCAAATAGCAATGGAATTGGCTACGTTGCAGTTGGTTTTTAGTCTTCAGCTCCTGGAATGATTTCAGTACCATGCCACACATGACATCTCCAAGAGTGGAGATTCCTATATTATCCCACGCCCTCGAGCTGGGTGACCTGTTTGAGCATGTTGCCCTGCCACAGCGGCGTCCCCCCAGTCAGTTTCTCCACCATCCCATCTGTCACATGGAACGCCTTCAGACAACCAGGACCGTCCATGTTGCCGGTGAAAGGGACCTCACCCCCTTCCCACCGTATAAGTAATCTTGTAGGGAGTTGTTACCCATCACCCATTTCTCGACTGCATATGCTGGAGTACACTGCCGGCCATACCACCAATTCTTGATGATTAGGAGATGAGAAGCGGAATAATATGATAATACATCAGGAGCAGCAATGCCCCCGTAATATGTGGATTGAAAGCATGTTCTAAGGGCGATACGGGCAGTCCATCCCCATTCTACACACAAGCATTCTCCTAGTTGGAACCATGACTGGGGGATAGCATATGGGTTATTCTGCAAGTGGTACAACAAGCGGGGCAAGGAGACAATCTTGATGATTGCTGAACTACCCGTCAGTGACGGCGGCAGGCGTGACCCGATCCGCACCTTCTCCTTTACCCACGCTAGTGCTGACGGCAAGTTATGAGACCACAACAGTGCCACGTCTGGGGAGATATACACTCCCAAATATTTGAAGCCACAATCGACTAATGTCAGCCCCGATTCCCACTCTGCTGTCCCCGCATGGCTGTTTACCGGACACATTACGGATTTCAAAGCATTCATATAGAGGCTGGATGTTTCACAAAGGTCCATATAATTTGTAGAATGTGTGACCCTGAGGTCTCTGGGTCAGTAAGGAAGAACAGGACATCATCCGCAATAAGGGGGATTCTGTCAGACCAGTCCGGAGTCCACTCAAAGCCCCTTACCTGGGCATCCATCCGGACCCAGGCGGGCAACAGCTCCATGGTCAGCGCAAATAACAGTGATTTAAATTTTTTGATGTGCTCATTAAGCCACGTAGTGTTCTTTTTGTGGTGAACAGTAGATATGGTTTTTGTTGGTATCTGCTTGTCCAGTGTAGTGGAGTTCCAGTTGTAGAAGGTGTGTATGTCTTTCGGCCGCATGTTTATTGCGGTTCTTTCACGATCGGTGTTGAGTTGGTGGATGTCTAGTTAATCCATTGTCGGAGCGAGTGTTTGTTGTGGTTGGTTTTTGGTGTCTTTGAAGTGGTGTCATTGATAGGGGTCAGTCTTGAAAGTGATGATGTTGTGGTTGCTCCAGCTTATGGAGTGGTCTGTAACTGTGGCTTTTCGTAAGGATGCAAATATGATATGCAGATTTGTCCCGCTCAGTGAGTTGGGCCAGAAACTATTTTTTGGAGGTTGA
Organism: Calotriton arnoldi; assembly: GCA_963921515.1. Classification (NCBI taxonomy): domain Eukaryota; kingdom Metazoa; phylum Chordata; class Amphibia; order Caudata; family Salamandridae; genus Calotriton; species Calotriton arnoldi. The sequence continues at coordinate 3,432,572 of CAWUFW010000213.1, read as the reverse complement.
AGACTTCAAGGTTATTTGCGAGAGCTGTGGTTGTGGTTAGATCTTTCGTATGTAAAACATACGTTGAGGTTTCCTAGAATATATTGCTTTGGGTGGTCTAGATGGGTGTTGGTGACTGTATCTAATAAGACACCTTTAAAGTTGGCATTGCTGTGTGGTGGTCTATTAATGAGGAAAAAGGCATACATTATAGTTGTAGGAGAGTGGCGTAGTATCATTAAGGATTCACAGAAGAACATTGTGACGTTTTGAATTTGTGTTATTTGTAGTGTTTATTTTTTATGTATGACAGGTGGGCCTCCTGTAATTTTGCCAATACTAGTTTTGTTCATGATGAGGAAATCAGGTGGGGTAGCTTTGTGGCATGTGAGTGTGATGTCTTCGCTGAGCCATGTTTCTGTAATAAAGGTGAGGTGAAGTGTTGGTGCTGAAAGGAAGTCAAAGCTGTAAAAGCTATTTTTGTTCATGGATCATGCGTTGAAGAGTAGACATTTTAGTTTTTGTGTTTGTCTTCTATATATCATGGTGCTTTGAGGGGGATGCTTGGTGTATTATAGTTGGAGGTGCAGGGACATAGGGGATTTTTTGGTGGTTCGAATGAGGGTATTCTGGTTGCAGCTTTTGATGGAGGTGTAAGTGTGGTTGTCTGGTTAGGGGAATGAGAAGTTTGAGATAGGTTTGTGTGTGTTGGCTTTTTGTGGTGGGTAGTGCTGTGTTGTGATTTGAGTGAATTGTGGGGAGTTGTGGTGTGAAGGTACGATTAGGGAAGCTTGCAGTCATACATTGGATAAAGACTAATAGCCCCAGATTCTTTACCTTTAAATATTAATCAGGCATTAGACTCGAGCAGGAAATTGTCAAGCAATACCTCTGCGCATCGGTAGCTGGTGTTATTCAGCTCTGCGTTGTCGGCATCGGAAGTGACATCTGCGGTACCTATATAGGTGCCAGCCCTGCGCCTTACATCAGTTCTTCTCATGGCACCTCTGCATTAGAATCATAGGGCCACAACAGAATGCTGATGGACCAGTGTGTAGACACTAAGGACTTTAAGGGTCACCCTATGCAGAGAAATATGTTAGCAGAGTGGGCAGGATGGAGGTTCGGTAAGGAATCTGTGGCTAGATAGTCTCTACCAGATGAAGCGTTACTGAAGGTAAGTAACTTGTTCATCTGATAGACTTCTAGCAGCAGATTCCTTGCCTTAGAATAGATACCCAAGTAATACCTCTCCGCCCATCAGCGCAGATGGGGAGAGAGTTACCTTAGTCAATTCTTTGTTGATTTATTTTGACATTTGTCTTCCCGTGTGCTTGGGATGTCACCCAAAAGCCTGTGGAGTTTCAACCCTGAGGATTCTGTCACATACAGATATCTGAAAGAAACACGTTAGTGATAGATTCCTTACCTTAGAATTACCCCCAGGCTTCAGACTGGATCCGGAAAGTTTTCGTCAGCAGTACCCCTGGGCGTCGGAAGGTGCCGTCGTGCGACTCCACGTCCGTCGTGGTCGCCGAGATGACGTCGCAGCAGCTACTTAGACGCCACCCTCGTGCGCTGACGTCCGTTCTTTCTTTTTCCGCGCCAGCAAGCGCAGATCCGGAGAGAGCGGTACCCCAGTCACTTTTTGACTGAGTCTTTTCGAGGCTTTTGTCTCTATTTTTCAAGTCGATCAACTCCTGGTGCAGTAGGGATGCCCGGTTTCAAGACCTGCGGGGACTGTCATCGAATGATGTCGGTGACGGACCCGCACCGTGTGTGTCTTTACTGCCTGGAGCGCGACCACGACCCCAAGTCGTGCTCAGACTGCCGGGCCATGGCGCCGAAGACTTTGCGGGAGCGGTCCCGAAAGTTGCTAGAAGTCCGGCAGTCGACTCCGCGCAGTTCAAGGTCCCGGTCCCGTGGGAGGTCGAGGGACCGGTCGCGGAGCCGCCACCACCGTTCATCGGGATCTAAGTCTTCGCACTCAGGGTCAGGTAAGACGAAGCACTCAAAGAAGTCGAAGAAGCGCCGTCGCTCTCCGACTTCCCCTCGCGCGACGCGGCTGAGGGTGCGGTTGGTGCCTCCCCCGCGGCTCCGGTGGAGCCTACTCAGTCGCCGCCGGCCTACCCGCCCTTCCCGGGTCCGTCGGCGAATCCGGCCCAGCTGCATGAATTTCTGTCAGCCATGGCTCGCCTCTTTGGCGCGCCTTCGGGCCCCGCGGGCCCGACTGGGGGACCTAGCTCTTTACTGCCGGCGGCTACGGCTCCGGCATCGCAGGACCCCATGGATCCAGGCCTGGATCCCGGTCGACGCCGGTTGACCTTATCACACCTCCGCCGCCGTCGACCCCACCGGCACCACCTCCGACGTCGCCCGGCCCACCGGACGATGTCGCCCCCGGTTTCAGCCCCGATGTGGATGCCGATTCCGGCGCCGATGGGGCATTTCTATCCCTATGTCCGTTCTCCTTATTTTCGGCCTGTTTATCAGCCTTCGGAGGAAGGGGAGAACTGGGAGGGGTCTGAGGACCCTCTCGCAGCACAATGTGAGTTTGACCCGGACTAGGCAGAGGAGTTGGGGGATGCCAGTGGTCTTGATACCTCTCCTGACCTTGGCATGCTGTCTCCTCCTACCGTGGCTACGGAGGAGGGTGCAAGTTACGCAGTGGTGTTGCGTAGGGCGGCTGAGGCCCTCCACCTGGAGCTCCCTACAGTGGCCGTCAGGACTAACCTCCTGACAGAAGTGCTTCAGCCGGCAGCTACCTCTTCGGAGCGACTGCTGCCTTTTAACGATGCACTTTCGGACGTTCTTTTGGGCACCTGGTCCAGACCCACCACAGGGGCTCCTGTGGATAGGAACGTGGCGCGACGCCATCGCCCGTCCCGGGCGACCCCCTTTTCCTTTCCCAACACTCCACCCCTGAGAGCTTGGTTGTCCAAGCCTCTGCGTCCCCGATCGCATTCCCTACTGCACCACCGGACAGGGAATCCAAGAAACTGGAGCATTTCGGTAAGAAGATTTTTTCTTCCGCCAGTTCAGGGCTGTGGTCTGTGAACATCGCATGCCTCTTGGGCCGTTATTCCCACTCTGTGTGGGATACGGTGGTGCGCGTGCTGCCTCAATGTCCGGAGGAGGCCCGGACAGTGCTCTCTCAAGCTATTGCTGAAGGGAGGGATGCAGCCAAGTTCACTATTCGTTGTGGCCTTGACACCGCCGACTCGCTGGGCAGGGCGATTTCCACGACAGTGGCGCTCCGTCGCCACGCCTGGCTGAGAAGAACTGGTTTTTCTGGGGATGTCCAGAACACTCTGATGGACATGCCCTTTGATGGCATTCGCCTTTTCGGCAACAAAGCAGATAGTGCGTTGGAGCGCTTTAAGGACTCGCGGGCTACGGCCAAGTCCTTGGGCCTTTCCGCCACGCGCCTCCTCCGCCTTCTGCTTTTCGCTACTTTCGTGGCCACGGAAGTGGCGCCTCGGCACGTTCGCTTCAGAGCCACAGTCCTGCGCAGCAACAGTCTCAGCGCGGCCGCGGACGTGGGACCCGCCGAGACGGGTCAGGGGGCCAGCGGGCGGGTCAGTCCACCTCCACCCCAGCCACCTCTGCCTCCAAACCTTCCTAGTCCGGTTTTTCAGGCCCATCAAATGCCAGTGGGCGGCAGGATTTGCCATCACCTCCTCCACTGGCGCACCATCAGTTCGGACAGGTGGGTTTTACAAACTGTCCGAAGGGGCTACTCCCTCCCCTTCGAGACTACCCCTCCAGCCATGCCACCCCGGTACCACCGCATGTCGGGGGATCACTTGACACTTCTTCAACAGGAAGTCGTGGCCCTCTTGGCCAAGGGGGCCATCGAGCGCGTTCCTGCGCCAGAAGTAGGTTGTGGTTGTTACTCCCACTACTTTCTGGTACCCAAGAAGACAAGGGCCTGCGTCCTATCTTGGACCTCAGGGACGTCAATCGCTTCCTCCGGAAGGAGAAGTTCAAGATGTTAACTCTGGTTTAGGTCTTGTCTGCCCTGGAGAGTGGTTGGTAGCGTTGGACCTGCAGGACGCATATTTCCACATTCCCGTCCTGCCGGCCCACCGGCGTTACCTGCAGTTTACGGTAGGCCACGAGCACTTTCAGTTTACCGTGCTCCCCTTTGGCCTTACCAGCGCCCCTAGGGTGTTCACGAAAGTGATGGCGGTGGTCGCAGCTCATCTGCGCAGATCAGGGGTTCCAGTCTTCCCCTATCTCGACGACTGGCTGTTGAAGGCGGGCTCGCCCTGGACAGTCGTCTCCCACCTCCAGACTACGGCCGACCTCCTGCATTTGCTGGGGTTCTCCATCAATGTGCCGAAGTCGCACCTGATTCCCTCTCAGAAGCTCCTCTTCATCGGAGCGGTTCTGGATACGACGCACTTTCGGGTCTATCCTCCCGAAAGGCGAGTCCAGGATATTCAGGCTCTGATTCCGATCTTTCAGCCTCTATCCTGGGTTAAGGTCAGGATGACCCTGAGGCTGCTGGGCCTCATGGCCTCCTGCATCCTGCTGGTGGATCATGCCAGGTGGCCTATGCGGGCTCTGCAGTGGGACCTGAAGTTCCAGTGGGCACAGCATCAGGGGAACCTGTCCGATTACGTCCAGATCTCAGAGGGCACTGCACACCAATTGCAGTGGTGGCTCAGGAACCGGCATTGGGTCAATGGCAGATCCCTCTCCCTTCCCCAACCGGAGCACACAGTGGTGATGGATGCGTCCCTCCGGGGATGGGGCGGCCACATGGGAGAGGCGGAGATCAGAGGCCTCTGGTCTCCAGCGGAGTCCAGGCTCCATATCAACCTTCTGGAGCTCCGGGCGATCCGACTTGCACTGAAGGCATTCCTTCCCTCTGTCAAAGGGAGAGTAGTGCAGGTGTTCACAGACAACACCACCTCCATGTGGTACTGCAACAAACAGGGCGGGTGGTGTCCTGGACCCTATGTCAGGAGGCCCTGTGCCTCTGGACATAGCTGGAACATCAGGGCGTTTCCCTGGTGGTTCAACACCTGGCAGGTTCTCTGAACGCCAGGGCGGACGAACTCAGCCGCATGATGGATCACGAATGGCGTCTTCACTCGGAGGTGGCGCAAGGTCTCTTTCAACAGAGGGGAGAGCCTTGGTTAGATCTATTCGCCACCGAAGAGAACGCGCAATGTCAGCAGTTCTGCGCGTTGGAATTTCCAAGGCGGCACTCGCTAGGCGACGCTTTTCGTCGCGAGTGGAGTTGCTGTCTGTTGTACGCCTTTCCGCCTATACCACTTCTGCCCAGAGTGCTGAAGAAGATCAGGCGTGACCGGGCCCAAGTCATTCTTGTGGCTCCGGACTGGGCTCGAAGAGTTTGGTATCCCGAGCTACTCAGTATGACCATCGATCCCCCGATCCGACTGCCTCTTCGGGAGGATCTTCTGTCGCAGCAGCAGGGGACGGTCCTCCACCCGAACCTGTCCAGTCTCCACCTCTTTGCGTGGAGATTGAACGGCGGCAGTTGATTCCTTTCGACTTGCCTCCTTAAGTCTGTGATGTCATTCTGGCAGCCAGGCGTCCCTCCACTAAGTTGGTATACGCCTGCAAGTGGAACAAGTTTGTGGCATGGTGCACAGCAAAGGCTGTGGATCCCCTTTCTGCCTCTCTTTCAGAAGTCCTTTTGTTCCTTCTTTCTTTGGCCCGGCAGGGCTCTGCTCTGGGCATCAAGGGCTACCTTTCGGCTATTTCAGCTTTTCTTAGGCTTCCTGATCAGCCCTCTCTTTTCAAGTCCCCTGTTGTAAATAGATTCCTCAAAGGCATTACTCATCTTCTCCCTCCTATTCCTTTCGTAATGCCACAGTGGGACTTGAACCTGGTTCTCACATATTTAATGTGCGCTCCCTTTGAGCCTCTTCACAACTGTCCTCTTCGTCTGTTAACTTTGAAGACTGCTTTCCTGTTTGCCATCACCTCTGCTAGGAGAGTGAGTGAGCTCCAGGCTCTTTCTTGCAAACCTCCTTTTCTGTCTGTCCATCCGGACAAGGTTGTGCTCAGAACACATCCATCCTTTCTGCCAAAGGTTGTCACTGCCTTTCACATCGGGCAGACCATCACTTTGCCCACCTTCTTTCCGCCTCCGCATCCTTCTAGAGAGGAAGAGAGGCTCCACCGTCTGGACCCAAAACGTACGCTCTCATTTTACCTCGATCGCACACGACCGTTCCCGGTGCATGACCAGCTCTTTGTTGGCTACGTAGGTGCCAAAAAAGGTCGGGCCGTACACAAGCGGACTCTCTCCCGATGGGTCGTCTTGTGTATTAAAGCCTGTTATTCTATGGCGAAAAAGGAGCCTCCGGTGGGGCTGCGCGCCCATTCCACCAGGGCGACGGCTGCCACTACGGCATTGGGACATGGTGTCCCCTTACAAGACATCTGTCAGGCAGCTACGTGGGCCTCGTTGCACACTTTTACTAAGCACTATTGCCTGGACAGCCAAGTCCGGAGGGACGGCTTCTTTGGCCGTTCTGTTCTCCGGGACTTCCTGGTGTGATCTTGGTTCGCAGACCCACCACCGAGGTTGGTATTGCTGGGTATCTATTCTAAGGTAAGGAATCCATCACTAACATGTTTCTTTCAGATGAACAAGTTACTTACCTTCGGTAACGATATATCTGTAAGAAACATTAGTTTGTGATAGATTCCTTACCTCCCCACCCATCCTCCCCGTTCTGCGAACTGATTTCTAGGGTTAAGGTCATCCCTTTCAGGGCCCTAGTTTCAATGCACCAGTGGTCAGTATCTTGCATGGCTCTGCGCTCCTGGCGCGGAAAGTCGTGTACAGAACTGACGTCAGCGTGCGAGGGCGGGGCTAAGTAGCTGCTGCGACGTCATCTCGGCGACCATGATGCCAACGACGGACGCGGAGTCGCACGACGCCACCTTCCGACGCGCAGGGGTACTGCTGACGAAAACTTTCCGGATCCAGTCTGACTCCTGGGGGGTAATTCTAAGGTAAGGAATCTATCACTAACTAATGTTTCTTACAGACATATCGTTACCGAAGGTAAGTAACTTGTTCGTCTGTTTCAGACCCCCTTCTGGTTTGTCTCAGATGCCTGGCGCTAGGTCACAACTCCAAGATCTGTGAAGACTGTTGCGCTATGAATCCCTATGCGGCAGGACTGATCCCTGAAGCTCCTGGTCACCCGATTCCAGTCGACTCCCCGATGTTCCAGGTCCCAGTCTCGTGGAAGGTCCCAGGCCCGTTCACAGAGCAATTCCAGGTGCTCATCATCGCGCTAGTAGTAGTCGGGAAAAGCCCCACAAAAAATGTATGAAATCCAAAAAGTCAAACCACTCTTAGACTTCACTGCGCTGATTCAAGTCATCAGATGAAACACAGTAACAGCGTCCCCACTCTAGTACCCGCTTTCACTCGTCAGCCGCAGGGCCTGTCTCTGGGTCCATTCTGCGCCTACTTGTATTTCCCACGACCAGTCGACCCCTACCCTGCTAAGGGAGTGGTATGAGGCCATGCACCTCATATTTGGGAGGGCCGACCCCTCTGGTGCGCCTTTGGCCCCATTGGTACAGCGGTTGCCTCCACTGGATTTCCACCGTTCGGTGCGGCTTCGGCACCAGTTGTGTCCCCTAGATCCGTTTCTGGATCCAGACCGGCTCTGGTCGCGAGGCCCGACCTTCCCTGGTGCCCATTCCAGTGACGACGTTTCCGGCGCTGCCAACGCTCAACTGCGGCACCGATCCCATCATCATACCCAACTTTGATACAGAGCCGGATCGGAGTTGCCCGATGTCGACTTCGGCACCTGCTGGAGCGCAACCTTCCGAGTCGGAGGAAGGTCCTTCATTTCTCTACAGATCCTATGAGGATTATGATTGGGGAGGATCTGAGGAACCTTATAGCTACCAGAACCCATTAGAAGAGCCCGAAAACAACTGATATGAGGAACTAGTGAATGCTAGTGGCCTGGGCAGCTCCCTGGACACTGGCTTAGTCTCTCTTAGTATGGCTACGGAGGAAGGGGCTTCCTTTTCCATGGTGTGGCGGAGGGCGGCTGCGGTCCTGGATCTTACGCTACCCTCAGTGGCATTCAAGATGAACATCTTGACAGAGGAGCTTCAGCCAGGAGCCGCCCCCACAGAACCTAGTCCCCCCTTTCCATAAAGCCCTCACATATGTCCTGCTCATGCATAGGCCAAGCCCTGCACAGGGGCTACTGTGCAAAGGACAATAGCCAGCTGCCACTACCCTGCTCCTGGGGACCCAGCTTTCCTCACCCAGCACTCCACCCCTGAGAGCCTGGTTATCCAGGCCTCCACCTCCAAAGTATAGCCTTGCATGTTCCCTTCCACAAATCCGAATAGGGAATCTAAGAGGCTGTTCTCTTCTGCCAGCCTTACACTGCAGTTGGTGAACACAGCATGCCTCTTGGGGCGATGCACCCACACAGTTTGGGATTCAGTCGCACAAGTACTGCCTATGGTCTTGGAGGAGTCGTCCCGAACTATGCTGATCCAGGCTATTGCCGATGCCAGGGACGCAGCAAAGTTCACCATTTGCTGCGGCCAGGAAACGATCGACTCACTAGGCAGAGCGATCGCGTTTTCAGTAGCGTTTACCAGCTGCGTCCATTCCAACCCAGCTACCAAGGCCAACAGGCTCCCCAGTCCTTTTGTGGCCTGACGCTGCTCCCACAAGCCTCATGGGAGACACAGCCAGAGGCCTAGTCAGTTCCCCAGCAGCTGCAGCCTCAAAACCCCTTTAGTTTGCCCTCTTACCAGCACGGGCAACCAGTTGGCGGCAGGATCTGACACCACCAACCCCGCTGGCAGTCCATAACACTGGACAAGTTCAGTGTGTCCATCCTTTTTTAGAAACAACGCTGCCCATGCCACCATCCTCAGACCAGTTAACAGAGGACCACCTCTCCCTGCTCCATCAGGAAGTGCAGGCTCTTTTGGAAAGAAGCCAACGAGAGGGTCCCGACATTAGAAATAGGTAGTGTTGCTATTCCCGCTACTTTGTGGTGCCCACAAAGGATGAAGGCCTCCACTGTATTATCGACCAGCTCCCTCTCAATTTATTCCTGAAGAAGGAAAAATAAGATGCTCACGTGGGTTCAGGTTCTGTCTGCCCTGGACCCTGGTTACTGGCTGGTAGTGCTGGACTTGCAGGATGCCTACTTTCAAATACCCATCCTGCCTGCCCACAAGCGGGACCTGCTGTTCACTGTGAGCCTCAACCATTTTCAGTCAGCTGTGCTCCCTTTTGGCGACACCAGCGCCCCTCGGGTGTTCACCAAAATGGTTGCAGCACATCTGCGGAAGAAGGGATTTCAGTCTTCGCCTACCTCGACGACTTGCTGTTGAAGGTGGGCTCTCCCCAGGCAGTGCGTCTCACCAACTCCAGAATACGTCAGACCTTCTGCATTCGCTGGAGTTCACTATCCATGCCAAAGTTACACCTGACTCCCTGTAAGATACTCCCATCGCTGTTTCATCGGAGCCAGAGCCATTCTCGACACAGTGCAGTTTAGGGCCTATCCTCCAGAGCAAGGAGTCCAGGATATTCAGGCTATGATTCCGATTTTTCTTCCCTTATCCTGTATTTCAGTGAGACTGACTGAAGATGCTGGGCCTCTTGGCCTCCTGAATCCTACTGGTAACACATGCCCATGGGAAACATTCTTTACCATGAAGCCAAAACCCTGCATGCCTTTACCACGCAGGCTTAACCACGCAAGTCTTTACCACCCAGGATTTTACAACGAATATGCCTTTACCACGCATGCCATGACAACAAATTTCTTTATAGAGGCATGAATGGTAAAGGCCTATTTGTTGTAAATGTTTTAAAGTTCAGTATATTTAAGTATTAATGGTTTTAAGTGTTCTGCGTGTTTTTCACATGTGTGTGTGTCTCTCTCTCTCTCTCTCTCTCTATATATATATATATATATATATCAGGTAAAAAAATGTTTTAGGGTGGGTAAGAGTATATGGGTTTCTGAGTTGTAGGAATTTGTAGGGTTTAGAGTTGGTTTGGGTTTTTGTATGGTAAGTGAATTTTTAGGGTTTAGGGTGGGTATGGGTTTCTGGGTGGCAAGGGTATTTTTAGGGTTTAGGGTGGGTTTGGGGTTTTGGGTAGCAAGGTTAATTTTAGGGTTAAGGGTGGATATGGGTTTTGGGGTGGCAAGGGTATTTTTAGGGTTTATTGCGGTTATGGGTTTTTGGGTGCTAAAGGGGTTTTAGGGTTTAGGGTGGGTATGGTTTTGGGGTGGCAAGGGTAATTTTTAGGTGGGTATGGGTTTTTGGGTAGCAAGGGTAATTTTAGCGTTTAGGGCGGGTTGGGTTTTTGGATGTTAAGGGTTTTTAGGGTGGGTGTGGGTTTTGGGGTGGCAAGGGTAATTTTTAGTGTTTAGGGTGGGTATGGGTTTTTGGGTGGCAAGGGCATTGTTAGGGTTAAGGGCGGTAATGGGATTTTGAGTGCTAAGGGGTGTTTAGGGTGGGTATGGGTTTTTGGGTGGTATGGGTTTTTAAGGTTTAGGGTGAGTATGGGTTTTTGGGTGGTAAGGTTATTTTTAGGGTTTAGGGTGGGCATCGGTTTTTGGGTGGTAAGGGTATTTTTAGGGTTTAGGGTCAGTAAGGCTTTTAAGGTGACAAGGGTGTATGCATGTGTATGTATGTGTGTGTGTGTATATATATTTGCTTATACATTTATATTAATTCAATCAATTCAATAAAATGTATATTAAATATATATTTAAAAATATATATTTATATACATATATATATTTCTTTTAAAAAATGAAGTCCCAGTGGGCACAGCGTCAGAGGAATCTCTCCAACTCGGTCCAGAGATTGGAGGGATCTACAAAAGACCTGCAGTGTTGGCTTATGAACTGCGATTGGGTCAGTAGCAGACCTGCCTCCCTTCCTCACCTTGATCTGACTGTAATAAGCGATGGGTGACTTCTGGGTTGGGGCGGCCATCTGTGAGAGGCGATTAGAGGACACTAGCCTCCAACTGAGTCTCGGCTTCACATCAACTTTTTGGAATTGAGAGCAATTCGCCTGGCATTGAAAGCCGTTCTATCTTCCTTCAAGGGGAGGCTGTTTCAGGTGTGCATGGACAACACCACCGCCATGTGGTATTGCAACAAACAGGGTGGAGTGGGATCCTGGAACTGTGTCAAGAGGCCCCAAGTCTCTGGACGTGGCTGGAAAGTCAGGACATATTCCTGGTCCTTCAACATCTGGCAGGCTCTGTGAACCTCAGAGCAGACAAACTCTGCGGTTGACTCTTTGCGGATCACGATTGTCATCTCCATCTGGAGGTGGTGCAAGGTCTCAACATAGATTGGGGAGAACCTTGGTTAGATCTATTTGCCACTGCTGAGAACTCACAATGTCAGCACTTCTGCTTTCTGGAGTTTATAGGAACTCTTTTCAGTTCAAGTGGAGCTCAGACTTCCTGTACTCGTTTCCGCTGATACCACTCCTGCCCAGAGTTCTCAAGAAGATTAGGAACAACTGGGCCCAAGTCATTCTTGTGGCTTCGGATTGGGCACAGAAAGTATGGCATCCCGAACTCCCGAGCATGAGCATCGGTCTTCCGCTCATGCTGCGCTTCGGAGAGGATCTCCAGTTGCAGCAACATGGCAGGGTCCTACATCCGAACTTGTGCATCCTCCGCCTTTGTGCACCGAGATTGAGTGGCAGCATTTGACAGTTTTTGACCTGTCTACAGAAGTCTGCAATGTCATTCTGGCTGCCAGGCATCCCTCAACCAAGACAGTATACGCCTGCCGTTGGGACATATTGGTGGCTTGGTCTGCTCCCAAAAATGTTGATTCCCTTTCTGCACCTTGCTCCGAGGTTTTATTTGTTCTTTCATTAGCCCGGCAAAGCTTTGCTTTGTGCACAGTTAAAGGGTATCGTTCGGCCATATTGGCATTCTTGCGGTTGCTGGGCAAGCCTTTCCTGTTTAAGTCACCTGTTGTGACCTGTTTTCTGAAAGGGCTACACCACATGTTCCCTCCAGATCCCTTTCTCATGCCCCAAAGGGATTTTAACCTAGTCTTGATCTTCTTGATGTGCTCACCCTTCGAGCCTATGTGCAACTGCCTTCTGCGTCTTCTGACCATTAAAACTTCCTTTCTAGTAGCCATTACATCGCCCAGGAGGGTTAGTGAACTGCAGACACTCACGGTGCACCCTCCATAAACTACATTCTATCCAAACAAACTGGTTCTGAGAACACATGCCACTTTCCTGCTTAAAGTGATGACACCCTTCCATGTTGGCCAGACCATCACACTGCCGACCTTCTTTGTTCTGACTCATGATTCCAATGAGGAAGAGAGAATCCATCGCCTGGATCCAAAAAGAGCGTTGTACTGATTGTACTAAGGAACACTGGGTTGATGATAAACTCCTCACTGGGTTCGCTGGAGCATAGAAAGGAAAAACTGTGCAGAAAAGGACCATCTCAAGATGGATTGTGCTTTGCATAAAAATCTTCTACGCTTTTGCCAAGAAGCAACCCCCTGAGGGCCTACATGCTCATTTCACCAAACCCAAGGCTGTGACCACTGCATTAGCTCGCAGAGTTCCTGTCTTGGATATCTGTCAGGCTGCAGCGTGGGCATCGCTGCACACGTTTACAAAGCACTACTGCCTAGACCCGTGGTTCCCAAACTGTGCGCCGCGGCGCCCCGGTGCGCCGTTATCAGTAGCCAGGGGCGCCGCGCACGATGTGGGAAAAGTGCGTCTGGCCGTGTGTAGGCAGTAAATATTATGCGTCTGTTTGAGGGCCTGAATGCAGGATGAACTAATTGCAGCTTAGCGCAAGATGCACAACATACGGGGGAGTTACAAATGCCCCCTGCATAATGCGGGTACAATGGTTTGGCCCAAGAGCGTACGTGCATACGTACGTGTTTTCGCAGACGTAGCCTCCGCGCCATTACTGCATGCGCAGCTCGCCCGCCCTGTTCTGCGGTGCCTCGTTGGACCCTCTTTAGAAGTTACGAATAGGTATGTGCGGTCAAGAAAGAGAAAAACAAAGTTGATTATTTTGTGGGTTAATGCTTACCTTTCACTCGCCAGACTTCCTCAGCTGAAACCTCCGAGAGAGGTTTTGTCAGGCATAGGGACATTTTGGGTCCACCCCGCGGTCTTGCAGTAAGCTTAGTTCCCGTCTGTTAAACCAACTGGGCTAACTCAAAAGAAAACTATTGTTTATTTTAGTGGAAAAAAGATCAGGACTGCGAGCGTTATGTCCCAATGATAGAATCACGTACATACCCGCTCCTCGGGAGCAGATTTCCCAGATTGATCTTTGTCAAATGTATTGCCTCTTCTGTGCCCCCCGTTCACTATACACTGCCTCCAGTCGAGGTCTATATCAAATTAAAATAAACTAAACTTTAGTTTATTTTAATTTGATCTAGACCTCGACTGGAGGCAGTGTATAGTGAACGCGGGGCACAGAAGAGGCAATAAGTACATTTGAAAAAGATCAAGTAAAACACTGCCTCCAGTCCACCCATTTCGCACCAACGCTTCACAATTGTATATCCTCCGCCCGCCGTTTCGTGTCCCCTCGCCTACTCCCTGCGCCTTGCTGATACACCATGATTATTGACGCCTTTACGATGGGGAGTGATTTAGGTGTATTTGTCTGTTTGTAAATGGCGGATTATTACAATATTTTTTTTTGGGTGGTGATCACCATATTTAGGGTTGGACACGTGGTATGAATGCAGCGCGTCGCCGTTTCCACTGACTAGTGTAGTCTTAAGACAAGCAGCTTTTCTGCGCATTTATGATCGAATTGGATTTACTGCAATTTATTCATCACTGTCCCCTGGCATCTGCTGTTCATCTCGGGCCCAGCCAGGAAACAAGTGAAAGCTCGCGGCCTGTGGGGCCGCTGTCAGGTTAGACCAGGCCCAGGGTGGTCACAAGAGCAGCTGGGGCGCGAGGCATCTGATTGAGGCCCAGACGGTTCCCATTAGAGCAGGACCAGGGCTGATTTGCACATGACTGCGGTGCACGGTGGGCAAAAAACGATGGACTGCTACCTCGAGGGATCGCAATTCGCAAGTGGTGAGACCATTTCAAGCCACTGAAGGGTCGAGCCGGATGCCTGGCTCCAGCTCAAGGTCCTCTTGGGGCCTCGAGCCCGAAGCGAGCCGAGCTTTCATGTGGCTTCTGCCTCCTGCTGCCCTACTTCTCTCATCTCCTTCTCTCCCCTGCCCTCCTGCAGCAGAAGCGCCTGCCATTACACAGAGAGGACACAGTGAAGACCAACAGAGCCCGTCTGCACACAGCCCCTTCCCTCGGGGGTAAATAAATAATACAAATGCACAAAGATTTCACAGGGAGCTCTGCCACAGCGCTTCACTCCTAGAGATGAGAAGAGGTGTCCTGCTGTTGGGCCTCCCACTCGTGACATTGTAGCTGCCTTGGATGAAGTGTTCTCCTGCTCCTAAACTGGGCTCTTTGAAGCTGGTGACATCATTATGAGAAACCAGCCTTCCCTTAACTTTGTCATTTTTTCCACCAAGGCTACTTTTGCCAACTTGATTTAATATGTAATTGCGCAGACTCTATTCATTCCTGTTCCCCGTTTCTATTAACACTGCTTCTGTTCACGCTGCCTTTAATCAGAATTGTTATTTTTTAGGACTATGTGTGGAACTCGTACACAAAACATTTTCACAAAACATTAAGCGTAGAAGTCCTAAATGTGGAAATTACGCTTAACTGAATTATGCATATATTTTGTAAACATTAAAATGGAAGAATGCTGGCCGGGCCCTTAAGACCGTCATTCCTCTCTCCTGCAAGATGATTACAGGGCCTGCAGGCTACGTCTGCGAAAGTGTTAATTCCTCTACACTAGCCTTCCTCTGTCCGACCAAAGAGACCAGGTTTTAACGTCCGGGCACCGCCGCCATCGTACACTGCTAACATGCTGCGCGTCCACAGGTTTGAGCTCTATATAAACGGTGTTTAAGCCAGGACTTGTCAGGCCATCCATATCGCTTGTACAAGTCTATTTGTGGCCACGGAACATTTTCATTTATTGCTGGTCTGCGTTATTTTCGAATTCCCTCTATTTTTACCCCTCTCACTCAACCACCTTCAATTGTTATTGCCCCCCCCTGACATGTTCTCTTTCCTCTTAACATTCTCTTGTCTTCCTCGCTCCTTTCCTCGTTCCTTTTGCCTCTTACTCGCGCGCATCACCCTCATCTCTTCCACATCCCATACTTTTTCCCTGGCCTATATCCATAACCCGGAAAAGAAGCGAGCACTAGATTTTCCCTACCTACACAGACGTTATGTATCTCAACGAACCGTCACCCCATGGACAAACCTGCCTTCTGCAGACTCTCAAAAACCCATGTCATACCCCAAGCCTCCGCTTTCCTTTTCTCTGGGCTAAATTAAATTTAAAATCCACAAGAGAATGTAATTGCATTTTTAATAAGGACATTTCGTCACCACAAACGTCACTGTTCCCTGCAGCAGTCAGTGACTTGGAATAGCCTTAAAGTACGCAGGTAAATGTGCTTTTTCCATATGACGAATCTGGTGATGGTTTCCTACATTTCATAATATTACCAAGTGCAGTAGGTAACAACCTGTATCCTGATTTCTAAATCATTTTGAATGAGACACTAATTTCTATCCACTGATGGGGGGACCAAAATCAATCAGGTGTCACAAACATGCTTATGAATCGCCTCGCTGCTATTAGTGAAGTCGACACATCTCATCTGAGCAGAAGGATTATGTATAATTCTGTTTTATTTGTAGGGCCTTTATGTGGACAAAAGTCATATTGGGGGTAATGTTGAGTTTTTATTAAAGGAGGGGTTGTTTCCAGCGAGAGTTTTACTGTTCTTTCATTTCTCGCCATTGTAAGCAGTTGTGCAAGTCATCTACTGCGATGTGATGCTATTTGGGTACTACTTGATGTGCTTACAACACCTCTGAGAATGACTAATGGTGCTGGTAGTTTGTGAATAGCGAGTTTTTATAAACAACTTATATTTTTATTTTGTTACAAATATGATTATAATACCTTCATTCTTCATTGCATCCCAATTAATTTACGGAAGACAACAGGAAGTACTCCCGAGGTTGGGCTTACCTCGCCCCCCACCCGCCCACCGGTAAAAAAAATGGTGGGGAGCCACGGCCAACTGCCAATTAGGTCAAGGGAGCCACGGGTCAAAAAAGTTTTGGAACCACTGGCCTAGACTATCTGAAAGAGACACGTTAGTGACAGATTCCTTACCTTAGAATATCCCCAGGCGTCGGGCTGGATCCGGAAAGTTTTTGCGTAGCAGTACCCTTGCGCGTCGGTAGGCGGCGTCGTGCGGCTCCGCGTCCGTCGTCGGCGTCGTGATCGCCGGGATGACGTCGCGGGCAGTACTTAGACTCCGCTCCTGCGCGCTGACGTCAGTTCTTCTTTTTCCGCGCCAGCAAGCGCAGATCCGGGAAGAGCAGTGCCCTAGTCATTTTTTGACTAACTTTTTGGTGAATTTTTTCACTGTTTCTTCGAATCGACTCCAAGGTGTCGTAGGGATGCCCGGCTTTAAACGTTGCGACGCCTGTGCTCGGATGATGTCCATCACAGACCCGCATCTGGAGTGTCTCTTCTGCCTCGGCCGAGGCCACGACACGAAGTCGTGTTCCGACTGCCGGGCCCTCAACCCGAAAGCTTTGCGAGAGCAGTCTCGAAAGCTCCTCGAGGCCCGGCAGTCGGCTCCGCGCCATTCCAAGCCCCGGTCGCGTGAGAGGTCGAGGGGTCGGTCGCGGAGTCCTCACCGGTCGTCGGGATCCAAGTCTTCGTCGTCCGGTAAGTCCAAGCACAAGAAGTCCAAAAGCATCATCGCTCTAGGACTTCGCCTCGCCGGTCTCGCGACTCGGCTGAGGCCCCTCCCGGCACCGTCCCCGCCCCGCGGCCCCGGACATGCCTGTGGAGTCGCCCCCGCAATACCCGTCCTTCCCGGGTTCGGGGCGGATCCGGCCCAAATACAGGAATTCCTGTCGGCCATGGCCCGCCTCTTCGGGCCTCAAGGTCCCTCCGGTGCGCCTTCGGGCCCCGCGGGCCCTGATGGGGTTGCCCCGGTGTCGCCGCCGACTCCGGTCCCGGCGTCGCTCGTGCCTCCAGCCTCGATCCCGGCTCCGGCTTCGGCCCCGGCCTCGATCCCGGCTCCGGTGGTACCGCAACCCCCATCGACGCCGGTCGACCTGACCACGCCCTCCGCCGGCGCCGATGTCTCCGGTGCCGTTCCTGACGCCGCCCGGGGCTCCGGGCGGCGTCGTCCCCATGTACTCTCCGGCTCCGGACATGGAGCCGGACCGACGTCGCTCGACGCCGGTTCCGGCGCCGATGGGACCTTGGGTCCCAAATGTCCCTCCTCCTCCTTATTTTGAACCGGAGGAGGACCCGGAGGACTGGGAGGGGTCTGAGGGCCCTCTGACACAGCAGTGTCAGTATGATGAGGACTGGGCAGAGGACCTAGGGGATGCCAGTGGTCTAGATACTTCCCCTGACACTGGCATGCTGTCTCCTCCCGTGGCTACGGAGGAGGGAGCCAATTTTGCAACGGTGTTGCGTAGGGCAGCTGGAGCCTTACATCTCCGACTCCCTACGGTGACGGTCAAGACTAATCTCTTGACAGAAGTGCTTCAGCCGGCGGCCTCCTCCTTGGAGACTGTGCTGCCGTTTAACGATGCACTTACTGACGTTCTTTTGGGCGCCTGGTCCAAGCCCAACACAGGGGCTCCTGTGGATAGGAACGTGTTCCGACGCCATCGCCCAGCTCCGGGCGACCCCCTGTTTCTCTCTGTCCACCCCACTCCTGAGAGCTTGGTTGTCCAAGCCTCCGCTTCCCAAACCGCCTTCCCTACCGCCCTCCGGATAGGGAATCCAAACGCCTGGATCAATTTGGGAAGAAGGGTTTTTCTTCCTCCAGTGCTGGCTTGCGGTCCATCAACACCGCTTGTCTTTTGGGCCGATATACCCACTCCTTGTGGGATTCGGTGGCGACTGTTTTGCCCCAGTGTTCTGAGGAGGTCCAGACACTGCTTTCCCGCGCCATTGCGGAAGGAAGGGATGCGGCCAAATACACCATACGATGTGGCCTTGATACCGCCGACTCGCTGGGCAGGTCTATTGCAACGACGGTGGCGCTGCGTCGCCACGCCTGGCTGAGAACCACTGGTTTTTCAGGGGATGTCCAGAATACTCTCATGGACATGCCCTTTGATGGAGTCGGTCTTTTTGGTTCCAAAGCAGACCATGCGTTGGAGCGCTTTAAGGACTCACGGGCTACTGCCACGTCCCTGGGCCTTTCTGCTACACGCCCTCCGCTAACTTCTGCTTTTCGCCCCTATCGTGGCCACGGAAGGGGCGCCCAGTCACGTCAGCAGCCCAGCCACCGGCCCGCGCAGGAGGTGTCTTTGCGTGGCCGAGGACGTGGATACCGCCGTGGCGGTTCGGGCAACCAGCGTGCGGGTCAGGCCACCACCTCCAACCCGTCCGCGGCCTCCAAGCCCTCCTAGTCCCTCCTTTCAGGTGCACAGCACACCAGTAGGGGGCAGGGTCCGCCATCACCTTCACCACTGGCGTCCCATCACCTCGGACAGGTGGGTCTTGGACATTGTCCGAAGGGGCTACTCCCTCCCCTTTGAGACCACCCCCCCAGCCATGCCACCTCAATTCCACCGCATGTCAGGGGATCACTTGGTACTTCTGCAGAAGGAAGTCACGGCCCTCTTGGCCAAGAGGGCCATCGAGCATGTTCCGACCCCAGAAGTAGGACGTGGTTGCTACTCCCACTACTTCCTGGTGCCCAAAAGGACAAGGAGGACATGCGTCCTATCTTGGACCTCCGGAACGTCAATCGCTTCCTCCGGAAGGAGAAGTTCAAGATGCTCACCCTAGCTCAGGTCTTGACTGCCCTCGACCCTGGAGACTGGTTGGTAGCGTTGGACTTGCAGGACGCTTATTTCCACATCCCCGTCCTGCCGGCCCACCGGCGTTACCTACGGTTCACGGTAGGCCTCGAGCATTTTCAGTTCACCATGCTCCCCTTTGGCCTTACCAGTGCCCCTCGGGTGTTCACGAAAGTGATGGCGGTGGTCGCAGCTCATCTGCGCCAGGCAGGGGTTTCAGTCTTCCCCTACCTCGACGACTGGCTGCTGAAGGCGGGCTCGTCCCAGGCAGTCGTCTCCCACCTCCAGACTACGGCCGAACTCCTGCACTCGCTGGGGTTCTCCATCAATGTGCCGAAGTCGCATCTGATTCCTTCTCCACAGCTCCTTTTCATCGGAGCAGTTCTGGACACGACGCAGTTTCGGGCCTATCCTCCCAAACGGCGAGTCCGGGATATTCAGGCTATGATTGCGATCTTTCAGCCTTTATCCTGGGTTTCGGTACGGATGACCCTGAGGCTGCTGGGCCTCATGGCCTCCTGCATCCTGCTGGTCAATCATGCCAGATGGCATATGCGGGCTCTGCAGTGGGACCTGAAGTTCCAGTGGGCGCAGCACCAGGGCAACCTGTCCGTTCACGTCCAGATCTCGGAGGGGACTGCAAAACAGTTGCAGTGGTGGCTCTCGAACCGGCAATGGGTTATGGGCAGATCCCTCTCCCTTCCCCAGCCAGAGCACACAGTTGTGACGGACGCGTCCCTTCTGGGATGGGGCGGTCACATGGGAGAGGCGGAGATCAGAGGCCTCTGGTCTCCGGGCGGAGTCCCGGCTCCATATCAACATTCTGGAGCTCCGGGCGATCCGACTTGCACTCAAGGCATTCCTTCCCTCTGTCAAAGGGAAGGTAGTGCAGGTGTTCACAGACAACACCACCGCCATGTGGTACTGCAACAAACAGGGCGGGGTGGGGTCGTGGACCCTCTGTCAGGAGGCTCTGCGCCTCTGGACATAGCTGGAACATCAGGGCATGTTCCTGATGGTTCAACACCTGGCAGGTTCCCTGAACGCCAGGGCGGACGAACTCAGCCGCAGGTGCATGATGGATCACGAATGGCGTCTTCACTCGGAAGTGGCGCAAGGACTCTTTCTACAATGGGGAGAGCCTTGGTTAGATCTATTCGCCACCGAAGAGAACGCTCAGTGTCATCAGTTCTGCGCGTTGGAATTTCCAAGGCAGCACTCGCTCGGCGACGCTTTTTGTCGCGAGTGGAGTTGCGGTCTGTTGTACGCCTTTCCGCCTATACCACTTCTACCCAGAGTGTTGAAAAAGATTCGGCACGACCGGGCCCAAGTCATTCTTGTGGCTCCGGACTGGGCTCGAAGAGTTTGGTATCCCGAGCTACTCAGTATGAGCGTAGATCCCCCGATCCGTCTGCCTCTTCGGGAGGATCTTCTGTCGCAGCAGCAGGGGACGGTCCTCCACCCGAACCTGTCCAGTCTACACCTGCTTGCGTGGAGATTGAGCGGCGGCAGTTGATTCCTTTCGACTTGCCTCCCGAAGTTTGTGATGTGATTCTGGCAGCCAGGCGTCCCTCCACTAAGGTGGTATACGCCTGCAGGTGGAACAAATTTGTGGCATGGTGCACAGCAAAGGCTGTGAATCCCCTTCTGCCCCTCTTTCTGAGGTTCTTCTGTTCCTTCTTTCTCTGGCCCAACAGGGTTCTGCCCTGGGTACCATCAAGGGTTATCTTTGTGCTATCTCGGCCTTCCTCAGGCTCCCTGATCAGCCCTCCCTTTTCAAGTTCCCTGTTGTTAACCGGTTCTTAAAAGGCATTACACACCTCTTCCCTCCTGTTCCGTTTGTGATGCCTCAGTGGGACTTGAACTTGGTTCTTACCTTTTTAATGTGCGCTCCCTTTGAGCCTCTACATAACTGTCCTCTTCGTCTTCTGACTCTGAAGACAGCCTTTCTGGTGGCCATCACCTCCGCTCGGCGGGTGAGTGAGCTCCAGGCTCTATCTTGCAAACCTCCCTTTCTGTCTGTTCATCCAGACAAGGTTGTTCTTCGGACGCGTCCGTCCTTCTTGCCAAAGGTGGTTACTGCCTTCCACATTGGGCAGACCATCACTTTGCCTACCTTCTTTCCGCCTCCGCATCCTTCCAGAGAGGAAGAGAGGCTCCACCGTCTGGACCCAAAACGTGCGCTCTCCTTCTATATCGACCGCACAAAACACTTCCGGGTGGATGACCAGCTCTTTGTTGGCTACGTGGGCGCCAAAAGAGTCGGGCGGTGCACAAGAGAACCATCTCCCGCTGGGTTACCTTGTGCATCAAGACCTGCTATTCTTTGGCTAAGAAGGAGCCTCCTGTTGGGCTGCGTGCCCATTCCACCAGGGCAACGGCTGCTACCACGGCCTTGGGCCGCGGTGTTCCGCTGCCGGTTATCTGTCAGGCAGCTACGTGGGCCTCGCTGCACACGTTTACAAAGCATTACTGCCTTGACAGTCAGGTCCGGAGGGACGGCTTCTTTGGCCGTTCTGTCCTCCAGGACTTCCTTGTCTGATCTTTGTTCGCAGACCCACCACCGGGGTTGGTATTTCTGGGGTATCTATTCTAAGGTAAGGAATCTGTCACTAACGTGTCTCTTTCAGATGCACAAGTTACTAACTTGTGTAACGATATATCTGTAAGAGACAGTAGTTAGTGACAGATTCCTCACCGCCCCACCCATCCTCCCCGTTCTGCGAACTGATTTCTAGGGTTAAGGACATCCCTTTCAGGGCCCTAGTATTTTTCAGACACCTGTGTCAGCTTCTTGCATGGCTCTGCGTTCCTGGCGCGGAAAGTCGTGTACAGAACTGACGTCAGCGCGCAGGGGCGGCGTCTAAGTACTGCCCGCGACGTCATCCCGGCGATCACGACGCCGACGACGGACGCGGATCCGCACGACGCCGCCTACCGACACGCAAGGGTACTGCTACGCAAAAACTTTCCGGATCCAGCCTGACGCCTGAGGATATTCTAAGGTAAGGAATCTGTCACTAACTACTGTCTCTTACAGATATATCGTTACACAAGTTAGTAACTTGTGCGTCAGGTCCATCTTGACCTTCACTTTTCCCGTTCGGGCCTCCAGGATTTCCTAGTCTATATCTGCTCACGGACCCACCTCTATCGCTTGGGTATCTATTCTAAGTTAAGGAATCTGCAGCTAGAAGTCACTATCAGATGAATGAGTTGCGTAGCTTCAGTAATGCTGGATCTGGTAGAGACTATCTAGCAGCAGATTCGTTATCGATCCTCCCTGCTCTGCGAACCGATTTCTCTGCATAGAGTGACAGTACAAGGTCCCTGCCGGTCACAGGATTCTCTGCCTAACCCAACTTTCTTCCCCATAGACTTATTTTCAATATGTGCTCTAGTGCCCTGCATCAGATTTTTCAAATTTGGTCTGGTTGAACTCTCTAAAGGTCCCGATTAGTAGAGGATTTGCAGGCCTAGTGGTCAAGATATGGGGTGGAGATCCCGAAGGAGACCTGCAAGACTATATGACCGAGGGCATCAAAATCCTCCAGCCGCCTACAATATAAAGAAAATGCCTACAAAATACTGACACAGTGATACTTCGCCCAGTGTGACTTCACAAAATGTTCGGCAGGCCAGAAAGATGCTGGAAAGGCTGTGGTGATGGGCATATTTTTACACGTGTTGGCATGCCCACACATTCAGACTTTTTGGGAAGGAGTACTCCTCACAATATGGACTATTACGGGTGTTACCCTGCCCCATGACCCACTAATTTATCCTTCTGGGAAACCCTGGTGAAGAAAGAATATACCACAACACCGATAGGGAAACTGTTTTCCCACGTATTCTCAGCTCCACGTTTGAGCATAGCCCATATGTGGAAACCACCACAGGCCCCTACACTCAACATGTGTGGGGGGGAGATATAGTCAATATACGCAATGCAGAAATTCACAGCACTATTACACAATAGGGCCTCCAAATTTGATAGAACTTGACGTCCATTCGCTACTTACATAAAACAAATACAACGAACAGGAGGCATACACATGACGATGTCCAAGATTCTGTGAGCCTCAGGTGTTTGTGAAATGACTGCCTCTGACGCTGAAAGCCAGTCATACCAAATAGCACAACTTGACTAAAATACTACCTTCACAACTGAACAACCACAACAAGACTAGATGAGGCGTATTCCAATTGGCCCAACTCTCTGTTGAACAATGGCAAATTGGCCCACTGGGGGTATATGCCAATATCCTGTACAAGTGTATTTATATACTGCTTACTGTAAAAGAAAGAGATGGCAACATGTGTCCTTCGCTATGTTAAAACCTAAAATAAAGTTGTTAAAAAGATATGTCTATAATTTAACCTTTTGAAGTCTTTCCAACACCTCTCTGTAGTAGAGCAAAAGTACTACTATTGGAACTAAACTGGGAAATGCTTCTTCTTTTCTCATCCACACCTCTCCCTTTTAACTGTCGCACCCTTCCATATATGGATCTTCATGATATTCGGTAGCAAATTTGCAAGGTTTGTATGTTACTAGTAAACCCAAAAAAATTTTGTCTGGGTGCAGTGCTGGTTGGAAGCAATTTCTTGTACCCAGCCTCCCCGGCCAAGCACCCACGTGTGCCTGCGTTCAGTCAACTCTGGTATGGTCTTTGGCTGTGCACAGTATGTTTTGCAGTTCGTCTCTGCGGTCACATGTGCGTCCCAGTATTTGGGTTCAGGTTCTGGTCCTGTGTCTGGATTCCCGAGACTCAATAGATTTGTTTTTGGTTTTTTTCTTAATAATTTTTCGATGCTTCTGTGAGCCTATGCACCACCCACTGTAGCTTACAACTGAGCATCTATCATCCCCTTTTTCTGTTTAAATGTTTTCTTACGGCATGAAATTGCAAGATAGTACAGAAATATTAGAAGCTTTTCATCAACCGATCACATTTCTCAAAAATTTTAAACTTCTTTGGGTTTAATGCCTATGAGTTTTACGGTCATGATAGCTCTAAATTTTAACCCTGCAAAAATATTCCAGCATGTTTTTTCCAGCAAACATTTGTCTAGAATTAAACTGCTGGGCCGATATACACTAAGGGCCTAATTATAAGTTTGGCGGTCCGAAGACTGCCAAACTCAGGATGACGGTCCAGCTACCGCTGCACCGGCGGTCCGACTGCCCTATTATAACTTTGGCCGGTTGGACCGCTGCAGCTCCCTGGGAACCGGGTACCCTGGCGGTGGCGCGGTGGTCAGGGGCTCACAATATGCTGGTGGTGCCCCAGCGGCACCGCCATGCATATTACGAGTTTCATGACGCCAGCGGTCTCATTGAGGTTCTTACTCCATGAAACTGCTGCCGATCAGAAGAATGGTGCATGCAGGGAGGGCACATGTTGTGTCAAAGTGTGTGCAGGCACCCCCTATTCCTGCACAGCTTGGACTGCAGACTCCATGCCGTGCAGGAACTGCTTTTGACTCTCCCATTTTGGGGCCTTTTTTCAGAGGCACCGCCAAAGAAACTCCCGCCAGACATGAGAGAACTCGTAATCCGGCAGGCGGTGCTCACATGGCTTTGGCTGTGTGAAGCGGGTCAGCGGCATGGCGGACCCACTCCAACACCTCCAAAGTCGTAATCGGGCCCTAAATCATTAAAAGTACACTTTGACTGAAGTTATACTTGCATATCTGTTTTTATTTCAATAATGTTTATTGAATTTGCCATAGCTGAAGTCAAAATTCCTAGGGGAGCCAAAATGAGAAGCTCCTCCGTTTTCTGCCCCACCCCTTATTTTATTCCCCCAACTGTAACGATCAGCACGCATATGTCTAATTTCAAGCACATTTATCTAACAACCTTAAATTTATTAGCAAACCAAAAGCTGCATTTTCAGTTTTCATTAAAAATTTAGACAGAGCTGAACTACAAAGTCACTAAAATACAAGTGAAGATAAGGTTAGCTTTAGGTATAACACCAAAGCATATTTTTTTTAAACGCATAAATTCACTTAAAGGTCCGATATGGTTACTAATTTAGACAAAAAAACACTGTAATTTGCAAGTTATGATTTGGACCTCAAATCATAGCAAGCACAATGGTTTTGCAAACCATAACTTTAATATCAAATAGTGTGTTCATGACCTCCCCCTCCCCCCCATGCAACAGATGCAATTTCAAATGTTGTAGCTCTTCCAGATGAGATTTCATATCGCATTACCCTTACCACTTTGAAAAAACGCCTATGAATGTAATATTTATTGAGTTGAATATGTCTCTTTTAATTCATGGGCGTGGAATTTTATAAGACACCCTCTTTTCCAAAAGACAGACTGCTTCATATATCTAATTTCCCTGTATACAAAACCCACTTGTCCCATTAGATGTGTGCAATGAGATGCCAAATTTATGCCTGCATTCTCATATCAGAGATCTGATCATATCCTCTTTGATTATGCCTGGTTTCATCTTATATCAAGTTTATTTAGATTCTCGCAAGGCTTTGAATATGACGTATTTCCCAATGTGTGAATATACCAGTGTTCTATTCTGTCAAATACTTGAATGTTCACTTGTGTTGTTTATAAATTGCCTCTATTAAGGACAGCGTGTATTCAGAGTAGAGCTGTGAACATGCCAGTGCTTTTATTTTCGTAATTGCAAAGTTCAGGATATACCATTATTCTAACTGTACCACTGTTATCTTTCTTACTTTAGTTTCTGAGGAAGCAACTTGTGAGGTCCTTTGACAAATTTACTTCTAAGCATTCACTCTATTTCACAAAATTTTACTGTAAGTAAACCCAGATTATATTTGTGGTCCAGGACCTAGGTTGGTAAAGTCAAAAGTACTTTATTTGGTTTTTGAAATTTAAAACCAGAAAAGTGCACATAAAAACATAAATACATTTCCATTAAAAACACAATAGATGTGCAACCATAAACATATAAGACATCCAATTCCTGTACAGATTTCTCATGCTTACGTTTTAAAATAAAATATAAATATACCTATGTTGTGTACTGAGGATCAATGAGAGCATTCAGAGTCTGACCTTCTCCACCTGAGCATGCTGAATAATTCTTTAACAAATCACTTCATCTTACTGTGCCTCAGTTCCTTGTTGGCCTAATCCTCAGCATATACCAAGCGCTAGATCAGTGACTTGTTTACATTTTACAATTAGATGAGCTCTGCAAGGTCTTGTGAGAATCAAAATGTTAAGAACCTGATTCTCAAAGCTAGTTACACGTGTAAGCATGGCTTACATGTGCCAAAGTTGGTTGTGCACTCAAAAAACGATGTACTCCCATCAAGACATTTGTGTGAGTAGATCTACTGACAGGGACTGGAAGCAGGTGAAGGTGATAATTCCAGCCCTAGAATGCCTTGTGAGTTTGCGCACACTTACATGTATAAGAGCATTCACCAACACCTATACAACCCGTCCCCTCCTCACAAAAGAATTTGAAATGTACTACTTAACAGGACGGAAGAAAAGGTTTTCCAGGAAGGAGGGGGGGGTGTGGGGGTAGGACCACCCCCTCCAAAAAGTAAGGTAGGTGTTTAGGGAAAGTCATTTTCCGATTGGGGCATATTTTCTTACTCGAGATAAAATAAGCGTTTGAGGAAGTGAATTTTCATTACCTTTACAGGTTTGCACATGTGCAAAGCGGAATTGAGAAACGTTTGCTAAGTAAGTAAAACATTTATAAAGCACAACGTATACCAGGCGTCTTGGTGCTGGAGGAGACACGTACTTCATCTAGGATAGAGAGAAAAATGCTAGTTTTTACTTGGGGGGGGGGGGGGCGTGAGCCAGGTTTTGAGCACCTTTCTGAAGGAGGATCTATTAGAAATGTTTGCTGCCCGGTAGGATAGGCTTCTGCCACCCCACCTGGCCCTTCTGATCCTAGGAACTTGGACAAGCCCAGTATTGGCAGATCTTAGGTCCCTCTGTGGGGTGTACCAAGCAAAGTGTTTTTGGAGTCCCTGCATTAACACCTGGTGGTTAACGGTGTCAAAGGCGGCAGAGAGATCAAGTAGGATAAGCACCGCTTTCCCACCCCTATCTAACTGCTTACTCCTCTGTTGCCATGACCAATGCGATTCCATGGAATAATTAGGTCTGAAACCGTATTGTGAGTAGTCAAGGAGATCATTTGATTCCAGGTGGCTCACCAAGTCTTCATTCATGGCCCTTTCCAGGATTTTGGTAGGGAGCGGTAGACATGATATGGGTCGATAGCTTTTTGCCTCAGCGGGATCTAGAGAGGCTTTTTTTTAGTATGGGGCGATTGCAAGCTGTCTTCCAGGATGTAGGAAAAATCCCTGAGGAGAGTAGATCGTTTAAAAGCGGAGCTAAAAAAGAGTTAAGTGTTTGATACCATGTGTGAAATGAAAGGTGGACATGGATCTGTAGAGGAGCCTGACTTAATAGATAAAAGTATTTAGTTTACTCTCTTTCAAGATATCGAGGAAATGCTTGTCAGTTCATTGTTAGCTTGGTTGTAAAGGGCTCTACTCGTTGTTAGCGGACCTGTGGCTGACGCAATTGTGTGCCCCAGAAGCTCCTTATAGACAGTATGCACTTCGGATTGAAATAAACTAGCAGCGTTGTCACAGAAAGCTTGATCAGGTAAGAATTGATTGCTAAGTTGGAGCTTAGACAGAGTCGTAACTGTTTTAAAAAGTTCTCTGGTTGAGTTTTTTGCAGCCGCTATTTTCATTGAAAAATAACTGGTTTTAGCAACTATGATTGCCGCTTTGTATTCTTCGAGGGCTAGCTTGTAGTTGTGTTTACCCTGTAGTTTAGCCTGTAGTTGTGCTAGGAGAATGGTTTCCTGGCCTACTTGAAACGTGTTCCCGAAAGCTATAAATCTGTATTTGTTTGAGACTTCTAGCTGTAGATTCCTTACCTTTGAATTTCCCAGGCATCAGGCTGGATCCGGAAACTTTTGCTGAGCAATACCCCTTGTGCGCAACATCGGTGGCTTCAATCTGCTCCGCGTGACATCGTCGGCGTCGCTAGTGTCGGTTATGACTTTGCGGTGCCTATATAGGCGCCACTCAGGTGTGCAGACGTCAGTTCTTTTCTTTCCGCGCCAGTTAAGCGCCGATCTGGCAAGAGCTACTCCTCTGCTGCTTTTTGGCAGGCTTTTCTTGACTTTTAGAATTTTTCCGACTTCGTGTGCGAGGGATGTCTTCGAGGAAGACAGGTTTCAAGCCGTGCAGGGCCTGTTCCCACGTGATGTCGGTCACCGATCCCCGTCGCGTCTGTCTATTGTGTCTCGAGCTCGACCACGATTCGAAGTCGTGCTCGGCCTGCTGGGCCATGGCCACGAAGCCTTTGAGGGAGTGGGCGATGAAGCTTCTCGCGGCCCGGCAGCCGACACCGTTCCAGCGAGACTCCGCGGAGGTCGAGGTCCCGATCGAAGAAGAGGAGGTTGCGGGACCGCTCCCGGAGCCCTAAGTCCTCTTCCTCCCACTCGAGGTCATCAGGACACTCGGGGAAGACACACAAGAAGAAGAAGAAGTCCACGTTGACTTCATCGTCGCCTTAACTGGCGTCTGTCGTCGAAAGAGGTAAGGAGCACCCACACACTAGGCACAGTTCTGAGGAGCCGGACCCAGAGTCGACTTCGCGCCTCCCCCCCATTTCCGGGAGCCAGAGCGACTCTTGCTCAAATAAGAGTTTTTACGAGGCCATGCGCCACGTATTTGAGTGAAACCACCCCGCTGGTGAGCCCTCGGGCCCTGTAGAGTCAGAAGGGCCCCATCGGGTTCGACGATGTCAGCTCCGGCCACGGTGCCGTGGGGTCTCAGGGATCCGATCCCAGATCCGGTTCGACTACTGGTCGTTCCATCGCGACTTCCCCCCGTGTCTGATCCTAAGTCTGTGCCTATGACATCGCTGATGCCGATCGGTGGTGCTAGCCCCATCCTTATCCCCGACGACACGGAGCCGGAACGACGTCGCTCGATGCCAATTCCGACGTCGACAGAACCCAGCGGTTCTATGTTGTTGCCTGAGCACTTTGAAGATGTGCTAGGCTCAGGAGAGAACTGGGAGGGGTCTGGGGACCCGCTTGAAAACCAGAATTTGGACTGGGATGGGTAACTTGGGGAGGCCAGTGGACTGGATACTTCCCCTGAAACTGGTGTGCTCTCTCCTCCAACATTGGCTACAGAGGAGCCGGCATCCTATGCCATGGTGGTAAAAAGGGCAGCTGAGGTCTTTAGATTAGAGCTGCCCTCAGTGTAGGTCAGGACTAATCTCCTGACCGAGGTGCTTCAACCTGGGGCTTCTACGTCCGAACCCCTTTTGCCCTTTAATGTGGCACTTACGGATGTCCTTCTAGGTACATGGTCCAAACCTAGCACAGGGGCTCCTGTGAATAGGACGCTTGCATGCCGCCGTCG
Source organism: Calotriton arnoldi (assembly GCA_963921515.1). Classification (NCBI taxonomy): domain Eukaryota; kingdom Metazoa; phylum Chordata; class Amphibia; order Caudata; family Salamandridae; genus Calotriton; species Calotriton arnoldi. The sequence continues at coordinate 3,403,166 of CAWUFW010000213.1, read as the reverse complement.
CCCAGCTCCGGGTGACCCAAAGTTCCCCAGCCAACACCCCACCCCACCCCACCCCAGAGAGCTTGGTGGTGCAGGCATCTATGTCCCATGGCATGTTCCCTTCCGCCCTCCGGATAGGGAATCCAAGAGGCTAGACTCATTCTGAAAGAAGTTTTCTTCCTCCAGCCTGGCATTGCAGTCGGTGAATACTGCATGCTTATTGGGCCATTTCTCCCATTCCCTTTGGGAGACGGTGACGCAAGTGCTGCCACAAGTCCCGAAGGAGGCCCGGGCTGTGCTCTCCCAAGCTGTCAAGGATGGGAGAGATGCAGAAAATTCACCATACGGGGTGGCCTAGATACGACCGATTCGCTGGGCAGATCAATTTCAACGACGGTGGCCTTGAGGCGCCACGCCTGGCTTCGAACAACTGGCTTCTCGGGTGATGTCCAAGCCAATCTGATGAACATGCCCTTTGATGGAACCCTCCTTTTTGGGGAAAAGGCCGACTCTGTCCTGGTTAGGTTCAAGGACTCTCGAGCTACGGCCAGATCCTTGGACCTTTCCTCCACCCCCCGTGGCCAGTCTTCCTTTCGTGGCAACGGAAGGGGTTTCCAGCCGCATCAGCCCTATCCCAGCCACCGTCCCGCACAGACTGCCCAAGCCGTCGAGGACGTGGATGCAGTGCAGTTTGAGCCCCCGGCATGGAGGCTAGTAGTCGTCGACCACACTGCCCCCAGCAGGTATTTGTAAATAAATAATAAATAAATACCAGTATTTGTAAAGCTCGAACAATTACCCCTAAGGGTGTCAAGGCGCTGGAGGCCATCAGGAAGATTAAGCAAGCTATTGCCCAGTCTCACATGGTGCTGGGCTAACCTGGCGCCGGGGATCGAACTGTGTCCCCCCCGGGCTCCAGAGTCAGCCACCCTGGCCACTGCACCACACCTCTTCCACTTTTGGTGGGTCCGCGATTGGGTCAGTGGCGGACCCCTCTCCCTTCCCCAACCAGATCTCACAGTTGTGAAAGATGCGTCACTTCTGGGATGGGGCGGCCACCTGGGAGAGGTGGAGATCAGGGGACACTGGTCTCCGGCGGAGACGGAGCTCCACATAAGTTTGTTGAAGCTCCGGGTAATTCGGTTGGCATTGAAAGCATGTCTTACCTCTGTTAAGGGGAAGTTAGTTCAGGTGTTCACGGACAACACCACTGCCATGTGGTACTGCAACAAACAGGGCGGGGTGGGGTCGTGGACCCTTTGTCGAGAGGCTCTACGTCTCTGGACCTGGCTGGAACAGCAGGGCATAACCCTAGTGGTTCATCACCTGGCAGGTTCTTTGAATGCCAGGGAGGACAAACTCAGCCGTCGATGCCTAGCGGATCACGAATGGCGTCTCCAGTCAGAGGTGGCGCAAGGTCTCTTTCAGCAGTGGGGAGAACCTTGGTCGCCTCCGAAGAGAATTGTCAGTGACAGCGGTACTGCGTGCTGGAACCAAGGCGGCTATCGCTCGGCTACGCTTTTTGTCGCGAATGGTGCTCAGGCCTGTTGTAGTCCTTTATGCCCATACCACTCCTGCTCAGGGTTCTGAAGAAGATCAGGAGCGACCGGGCCCAAATCATTCTTGTGGCTCTGGACTGGGCAAGGAGATTCTGGTATCCAGAGCTTCTGAGAATGTGTATCGATCCTCTGATGAGGCTGCCCCTTCGGGAGGATCTTCTTCTGTCGCAGCGGCAGGGGAGGGTCTTCCACCCGAACCTGTCAACTCTGCACCTCCATGCGTGGAGATTGAGCGGTGACAGTTGATAGATTTCCTCCCGAAGTCTGTAAAGTTTTTCTGGCAGCCAGGCGGCCCTCCACTAAGACGGTATACGCCTACTGTTGGCAGAAATGTGTATTATACTGTGTGGAAAGGTCCATTGACACTCTTTCTGCTTCTCTTTCCACTGTCCATTCATTCATTCTAACCCTTGCCCAGCAGGGCTCTGCTTTGGGAACTCTCAAGGGTTACCTCTCTGCTCTGTCTACTTTTTTTGCGGCTGCCAGACCACCCCTCTCTCTTCAAGTCTCCTATTGTAAATAGATTTCTAAAAGGGCTGGCTCACTTGTTTCCACCCACACCCTTGGTTATGCCACAGTGGGACCTTAATTTTGTCCTTACCTATCTGATGTGTTCTCCCTTTGAGCCTTTGCAAAATTGTCCTCTCCGGATGTTGACCATCAAAGCAGCCTTCTTAGTGGTGATTACATCTGTCCGGAGGGTGAGTTAGTTGCAGGCGTTATCTTGCTCGCCTCCTTATCTAATGTCCTTTCCGGACAAGGTGGTGCTTCGCACCAGGGCATCCTTTTTGCCAAAGGCTGTGACCCCATTCCATCTGGGCCAGTTCATCACTTGCCCACCTTCTTTGCTCCCCCGCATTCCTCTAAGGAAGAGGAGCGTCTCCACTGGCTGGACCCAAAAAGAGCATTGTCGTTCTACCTTGACCACACAAAAGAGTTCCTGGTGGAATGGCAACTCTTTGTGGGGTACGTGGGAGCGGGGAAGGGCAGTGCAGAAAAGGACCATCTCTTTCTGGATCGTTCTCTGCATCAAGATCTGTTAAGCCTTGGCAAAGAAGCAGCCCCCTGAGGGATTAAAGGCCCATTCCACCAGGGGAAAAGCTGCGACTACGGCCTTGGCTCAGGGTGTCCCAGTCCAAGACTTCTGTCAGGCAGCAACGTGGGCTTCTTTGCACACGTTCGCAAAACATTACTGCCTTGATGGTCAAGTGCGCAGGGACGAACATTTTGCCCATTCAGTCCTGCAAGACTTTTTAGTTTAGGATACGAGTCCGCAACCCACCACCGGGATGGTATGGCTCGGGTATCTGATTCAAAGGTAAGGAATCTTCAGCTAGAAGTCTCTATCAGATGAACAAGTTATTTACCTTCGGTAACGCATTATCTGGTAGAGACTCTAGCTGTAGATTCCTTACAGCCCCACCCATGCCTCCCCGCTTTGCGGACTGATATTGTAGGACTAGGGTTGTTTCCCTCTTTCAGGGCCCTAGTTTTGCACACAACTACGTTATTTACTTCGTGGCTCTGCGCTTCTGGCGTGGAAAAACGTGGCGCACCTATATAGGCACCGCGACGTCATAGCTAATGATAACAATGACGCCATGCTGAGCCGAATGGAGCCACCTGACGTCGCGCCCAAGGGGTATTTCTCAGCAAAAGTTTCCGGATCCAGCCTGACGCCTGGGAAATTCAAAGGTAAGGAATATGCAGCTAGATAGTCACTACCAGATAATGCATTACGAGGGTAAGTAACTTGTTCACCAATGCAAAATCATTGAACTGCGATTATACTTTTGTGACTTTCTTTAAGAATAGGGCCCAGATGTATTTATTTACATATTGCCTGTAGTGTTTCATATAAAAGTTTTTATTGTTATTTTAAATGCTGGCATGTTTGATGCATTGTTTTATGTATTGATGCTTCAGAGCAGTGGTTCTTAACCCTTTGAATTCTTAGGACCCCGTTGAATCACAACTGGAAACGAAGGACCCCTTAATCATTTCTATGATTAATGCCTCTGCAAAATACACAAAAAGTACACAAGTAATTTCAAACTATATGAACACTACACATCTATTTTCCTCTGCAACTTAATCGTTATATATGAGAGAGTCTACACTATAAGACACAGACTGTATTCACAAATCAATCGATAATCTTGTGAAATCAAAGTTCTCTGCAGAAGTGATGGACCAATGTAGTAACTGGATTGAGATTAGCCTCTGATAGGTGCATAGTAGCAATCAAGCTTTGTATGGACAAAGCTGGAAAGCATACAGTGTCTTTGTCAAAAAGTGACAAAGACAGTGATTTCATAGAAGTTGGAATACCAGTTCTTCACTATACCAGAGTGCATTCTGCTACTATGAAGTGGTACTTTGCCTGCGGAAGTAAAACAGATCGGCTAAAAAGTGAATGCATGACCCCCTTCCAGTACAGTAAGCGTAGGTACTTGGAGTCTGTAAGTGCCTTTCCATGTGAAGCAGTGAATGGTAGTATGTGTAGCCCGGAAGGGCCTTTTGGGCTCTCTACCTCTGTATACATGCATAGATCACTGAGCAGCTAGAACACTGGCTAAGTGTGTTAGAAACATATCATTCTCGAGAATATCATAATAACTTCAAAAGTGTTTTTAGTCAGAAGTGGATTGGTAGTTCAAATCGAAGCATTTGAATGTGGCTGTGACTGCAGATATACACCTGCTCTGTCCTGAACTAGCAAACGGCTTGTGACTAAAAACGTTTTTAAAATGCTTGAAATAATTTAGTTAAACATATCTTTTTTGGTTTTATTAATAGACATCAAATCAATTTTGGGAGGGGGCAATACAATAGACTTAAGTATTGTGGTTGCTTGATGAAATTATCCTTGTCGGAGGAACCACATTTAGATAGTATTTAGATGAAAATGCTAATGATTATAGACAGAAAACGAGAAGAGGCTATATGGGTCCGCCTATCACAAGTTGAAAAACGCTGCTCTAAAGAAATGGTATTAAAAATTGCAGGATAGTTTAGCAAAACTACCTTAAACTTTTGTCCATTTTCTTTTAATGTAAATATTATGTGGGTACATTTAATGTTGAAAACAGTCACCAAACTTGCTTTCATTCTTTTGTATACATTTGCAAATTATCAGGGAGCATTCTGGAAGCATTATAAATAGCCATGTTTACAAACATATTTACATGTTTTTTAAATCTATATCAGCGATTCTTTAGAGTGCTCAAACTAATAATAAAAGGTTTGTGTTAGTAAACCATGCACAGTTTTTCTACATGTGGATGTATACCTCGTATAAATATTGAGATCATAAGCATTCTATTTGGTATGCTACTTGGGTTGCTGTGCATGCCTGTTTTGCAAGTTATGCATTCTGGTCCTAGCCATACCTTTTGAAATCCAGTGGTGTTAGTTTTTCATTCGTAACCAGAACTGCACTTTAACTTTGATTTTTGTGTTTTTAAAGTGAATTTCAAAGATATTTTAAACATAATTTGAGATTTTATAACCAAAGCTAACTATAACTTCACTTGAACCTTTATTTTTCAATTAATTTATATTTTGATTTTTATCCTTTTCCGCATCCAACAATTCCTTGCGGTCAACCTCCGCTGCATATGACCTTTGGCTGTGTATAGCTGCAGTTGGTCGCAGGGCCTGTGTTACTACCAGGCAATGCCCCACCCTATTGATTTTGCACATGTTTGCTATTATCTTGTAACGGGTGGGAACAGATGGGAGGCGAGACTGGTCGTGAGAGGGAAGGTTTTATTTTGCCTAATAAATGTCTCCTTCTTGAGAGGGGGTTCTGTGAGAGACGGGACTCTTCCTCCTTCCTCCGGCGGGATTGATGGCCTGCTCGGGGTGACTTCCGCTCCTGTTCTCCTCGCCTCGGGGTACGGGGGCTTGAAGACTCCGTGGTGAGATGTAAGGGGGAGACAAGAATTGGGGTTTTAGGGTGCGTAAAATACTGGGCCCATGGGAAAGGGAGTGAAGGGACACCGCACACTGTGCCACACGTCCTCTATATAAAGGTGAGTGATAGTGCTCAGGGTAGGGTATAGCGGGTCGTAGGAGGATAAGGTCTGGCTAAGTCCCCTTGCGCCAATCCCTCCTCCCTGCCCAACCCGTGAATCGATCCCGTACCTTTGTGAGCCACGCTCCTCCAGGAACGTGGCTGGGCGGTTCGCGTTGTTGTTGGCCTCCTGGCACCTCCGGATCTTCCTCCAGCTCTGTGGTCCTGTTCGACTCGTCCGTCCTCGGCTGGATCCCTCCGATAAATGCGACGCTCTGCTCCTCAGCTCCCTCCGTCTCACCGGTGGTATTCCACCACGTCTTCCGGGAATCTCCTCCTCTTATGGCGCTGCACGTTCTGACGTCTGCAGGGGGCGGAGTCTCGTCTTCCGGGATATCCCACTTAAAGGCACCCTCACCATATGTCATCGCGGGGTCACACGGAGAGCGAGGGCGAATGCTCCACTCATCCTGAGGAGGGGAGACAAGAGGGGGGGAGAGGGAGGTTGTAGACCACCAGGCAACCTCATCGTGGAGACCCACCGGTTGAGGACCCACCTCGTCACACACCCCCCCCCCCCTAGGAATCTCCCGCTCGGGGAGAGGGAACACTCTAGACAAGAAGTCCGCACTCGCATTGTCCTTTCCTTTCCGGTGTCGTACCTCAAAGGAGAAGGGCTGTAATGTCAGGAACCATCGCAATACTCTGGGGTTCTGGGACTTGTTACGGCACATCCACTGCAGAGGGGCATGATCTGTGTACAGAGTGAATGGTCGGCCCTCGAGGTAATACCGGAGCTTGTCTATAGCCCATTTCGCCGCTAAGCATTCCTTTTCTATGGTGGGATATTTGACCTCCCTCGGGAACAGCTTTCGGCTGATATATAGGACAGGATGGTCTACCCCGTCTGTGGATAGTTGGGACAGCACCGCCCCCAACCCGTATTGGGAGGCATCAGTATGCAAGGTAAAAGGTCTGGTGAAATCGGGGATACCAATACTGGCCCTGTAGTGATGACCCGTTTGAGGGATTGGAAGGCGTCTAACATGTCAGGGCTTGGACTGAGTAGCTGTTGGGCCCCCACATTTTTACGCAAAACGTCCATCAGGGGGGTTGCTACCTCGGAGAATTGTGGTATAAACCGGCGATAGTAACCTAACAAACCCAAAAAGCGCGTAAGTCTCTCTTGGTAGCTGGAAAAGGGGTGTCGGCTATGGCTCGTATCTTTTCTGCTTGGGGTGCTATCATGCCGTGGCCCAGACAGTACCCGAGGTACTTCACCTTCTGATAGGCCACCCTGGATTTTTTTGCGTTAATATGGAGGCCAGCCCGTTCTAAGGCTAGCAAGATGATCTTTAGGTGTCGTAGATGCTCTTCCCACGTACCGCTGAAGATCACAATATCGTCCAGGTACGCCGAGCAGAAAGAGTGATGGTTCTGTAGCACCGTATTCATTAACCGCTGAAACGTAGCAGGTGCCCCGTGTAGCCCAAAGGGTAGGACGTTAAATTCGTACAGCCCCTCCTCGGTAGCGAACGCTGTTTTCCTCCGGTCTTCCTCTCTTAGGGTCACCTGCCAGTAGCCATTTGTTAGATCCAACGTCGTGATGTACCTGGCGTCCCCCAGTTTTTCGATGAGTTCATCGATTCGGGGGATGGGATACGCATCAAAGGCGGAGATGGCGTTCAGGGCCCTGAAGTCCATACAGAAGCGCGTTGATCCATCCGGCTTCGGTACCATCACTATAGGCGATGACCAATCACTTACTGAGGGACGTATCACCCCTAGACGGAGCATCTCCTGTACCTCCCTCTTGACAGCCGCCCGTTTCGCGGCTGGTACCCGATAAGGCCGTTGTTTTATCGTTTTCCCCGGAGGCGTTGTTATGCGGTGTTCCGCAAGAGTCGTCCGACCAGGGACGTCTGAAAAGAGATGAGAAAAGGGTAATGGGGATTCGTGTAGACCTGCTCTTTCTCCTGCCGATAGGTCTTCGTTAATCACGAGTTGTTGGAGCGTGGTTCCTAATGTTGCGTCGGTGGGAAGTGTCAGGTGTGCTGTTTTCGGCGGGGGTCCCAACCACTTCTTCAGCAAATTGATATGATATGATTGCTTCCGTTTTGGCGTTATCTGTAGTTGGTATGTCGTTGGTCCGAGGACCCTCACAACCTTATAGGGACCCAGCCACTCCGACTGGAACTTCTTTATGGAAGATGGAAGCATTACTAGGGTCCAGTCACCCACCGCCAACGTCCTCCACTTCTTTCCTCTGTCATAGTAGCCCTTCTGTCTCTCTTGGCTCCTCTCCAGATGGGTATAGGCCAGATCTCGTAACTTCCACAGCTTGGACTTTAGCTGTTGGGTGTACTCCAATATGCCTTTATGTTCCTCCACGGTCTCCCTCTCCCAGGCTTCCTTGGTCATTTCCAGTAGGGACCTCGGTTGACGTCCGTATAGGAGTTCAAACGATGAGCACCCCAAACTACTCTGGACCTGGGCTCTGAGTACATAAAGGGCCAAAGGTAATAGCCGGTCCCAATCTTTTCCTTCGACGGCCAACATCTTTTTCAGGGTGGTCTTCAGCGTCCGATTGTATCGCTCGACTAGGCCGTCCATTTGAGGATGGTACACTGAGGTTCGTATGTGTCGTAGATCCAGTACCTGACAGACCTCCTTCATTAGACGAGATACGAAAGGCGTTCCCTGATCCGTAAGGATTTCTCTGGGAAATCCTACCCTTGAGAAGAGTTCCAGCAGTTTGTCTGCGATGTTCCGTGACGTCGGGGATCTGAGGGGATAGGCCTCTGGGAATCTCGTGGCGTAGTCCACGACCACTAATGCATACAGGTTCCCTTTTTGTGTTTGGGGTAGGGGGCCAATCAGATCCATCCCGATCCTCTCGTATGGATTCCCCACCACCGTAATGGGCTGTAGGGGGACGGCCGGCGGGCGCTGGGTGTTCTTCTTTTGACACTCTTCACATGTCTGGCAGTGGACCTTGATGTCTTTGTAGACCCCGGGCCAAAAGAAATGTCGGAGCACAGTTTGGGTCGTCTTCTCCGCTCCTGTATGTCCTGCTGTGAGGTGTGAGTGGGAGAAGAACAGTATCTGCTCCCTGAACGTCATAGGCACCAATAGTTGTTCGGGGCCTTCAACGTCTCCCTTTCTGTATAACAACCCGTCCTTAATTAGGAAGTGGGGAAATGAGGGGGCTGGTTGTCTTGGGTAGCATGAGCGGCTTCCCAGGCATTAAACAGCGTGGGGTCGTTCGCTTGGGCAAATCGGAAACTCCTATCTAGCAACCAGGGTTCAGGGGACGTGAGGGCAGGTAAAGGCAGGGTCATGTCTCCCTTTGTACCCCGAATCGCTCCCCCCTCCTGTATCGTGGCAGAAAACAACTGCAAGAAATCGGGGTTGTCCGTCCCTAACAACATATCTTCGGGTAACCCCTCTATCACTCCCACCCGGACTGTGCATGGCTTACTGTTTGGGGGGGTGAGCGTTACGACCGCCAAGGGGTAGGGCCTTACATCCCCATGTACGCACCTGATATGCACCGTTGTCTCAGGGAGGTATTGGGAGGGGTTGACTAGGGCTTTTTGTATCACCGACTGTCTACACCCTGAGTCTAAGAGAGCTTTGGCCTTCCTCCCATTCACCTGTACACTCACATGAAATGCTGTCCCCATCTCGGCGGTGTATAAGATAGATCTCGGGAGGTATCCCACCTCCATCGGTTCATCTTGGACCCTGCGCTTGGGGCACAGTCTAGCGATGTGGCCCCATTCACCACACTCAAAGCATTGTGGTCCTCTAAGCGGGGCATAGTCCATTCTCCCAGGCTTGGGCCGGGGAGGTTCCACCATAACTCGTGGCTTCCTGTCCGGTTTCACGATATTAGGTTTGGTGGTTTTCTCACTATCCCATCCGGGATTCCGGGGTTGGGCTCGTGAGAATGTAGTGGCCATCTCGATAGCTTGTTCCGGGGTGAGGTGGGGATGCTGGCTCAGCCACCTCTGGGTACCATACGGGAGGGCTTCTAGGAACTGCTCCATATATATCCGGTTCAAGATGTCCTCCTTTGTACTGGACTCCGGCCTCAGCCACTTATCCGCTGCCATTTTGAGACGGAAATAAATGGTTTTGGGGTTTTCCCCCGGCAGGCCTCTCTCTCTGCGGAAGCGAACCCTGTAGGCCTCTGCGTCTAGGCCTAGATGGTCTAATATGATGTCCTTTATCTCGTTGTATGGGGTTACCCCCGTCGCATTAGCAACCTGGTACGCTGCCTGGGCTTCGCCGGTTAGCAGGGGGGCCAGAAAGAAAGGCCATTTCTCTTCTGGCCACCCACAGGCGCGTGCCGCACGCTCGAAGTTCAGCAAGAACGCGTCCGTGTCTTCCCCGGCCACGTATTTCTGCAGTGAAATCCCTGAGGGTCCCGGGGTTGTTCCCCGAATGTGGCTTGAGGTGGATGAGCTGGGCTCTTTGGCGAGCTTCTGTAACCCGTCCATCTGGGCTGCTATGGAGTCCTTGAATACGTCCCTGTCGGCCTGGGCCGACGCCATGTGTCGTTCCACAGCCCATTCCAGCTTCTCCTGGCCTTTCACAATGTGCTGGATGAGCGTGTCCATCATTGGTGTACTGATGGATGTTGGTGAGAATCCCACTTCTGACACCACTTGTAACGGGTGGGAACAGATGGGAGGCGAGACTGGTCGTGAGAGGGAAGGTTTTATTTTGCCTAATAAATGTCTCCTTCTTGAGAGGGGGTTCTGTGAGAGACGGGACTCTTCCTCCTTCCTCCGGCGGGATTGATGGCCTGCTCGGGGTGACGTCCGCTCCTGTTCTCCCCGCCTCGGGGTACGGGGGCTTGAAGACTCCGTGGTGAGATGTAAGGGGGAGACAAGAATTGGGGTTTTAGGGTGCGTAAAATACTGGGCCCATGGGAAAGGGAGTGAAGGGACACCGCACACTGTGCCACACGTCCTCTATTAAAGGTGAGTGATGGTGCTCAGGGTAGGGTATAGCGGGTCGTAGGAGGATAAGGTCTGGCTAAGTCCCCTTGCGCCAATCCCTCCTCCCTGCCCAACCCGTGAATCGATCCCGTACCTTTGTGAGCCACGCTCCTCCAGGAACGTGGCTGGGCGGTTCGCGTTGTCGTTGGCCTCCTGGCACCTCCGGATCTTCCTCCAGCTCTGTGGTCCTGTTCGACTCGTCCGTCCTCGGCTGGATCCCTCCGATAAATGCGACGCTCTGCTCCTCAGCTCCCTCCGTCTCACCGGTGGTATTCCACCACGTCTTCCGGGAATCTCCTCCTCTTATGGCGCTGCACGTTCTGACGTCTGCAGGGGGCGGAGTCTCGTCTTCCGGGATATCCCACTTAAAGGCACCCTCACCATATGTCATCGCGGGGTCACACGGAGAGCGAGGGCGCATGCTCCACTCATCCTGAGGAGGGGAGACAAGAGGGGGGGAGAGGGAGGTTGTAGACCACCAGGCCACCTCATCGTGGAGACCCACCGGTTGAGGACCCACCTCGTCACATATCTCTATAATTTACTGCCCTTCATGCCCACCTGAAGCACTTTTAAACATTAATTTCTTGAAAACTACTGCACTGATTTATCCCAAACCTATCAAATGCACTTCCTTGAGTACAAGTCTACTGTCATGCCTGATCAGATGTTTCTTCTACAGAGGAAAGCAAATAATCGTATGGGAGTTATAATGGGAAAAATCACTTTTTTGACCCATTCCCCCACTATTTTTCACCAGCCCTTGTCAGATCTGCACTAACCATGCCAGCTGTTCTATTGACATGCATTGCTAGCAAACAGTGCATAGCCCATGTCCAGCAATACTAGCCTATTTTCAATGTCCACACATACTAGATGCACTGTCCTTCACCCTTTGAGTGATGGTCCACCATTGTGAACATTCAATGACCAACATAGTTGTCCAGTTTATTATGTTTTTATGAATGTATTCAAGACATATCATCACTCATTTTAGACTATAAACAACTGTATTCCATAAACCCTATTCTGTCTAAAATACAACTCTCTCTGATTCAGAATGCTTCTGCAGAGCACATAGTGTACCAGTAAAGACATTTGACTTGGTCAGAGGGAGGAGCGTTGCATGAAGTGATCCTTAAATACAGTTTTCTGAGATATTTCAGGTGATTTTAACATAGGGAGCCAATAGGAATATGTAATATTGAAGATCAGATATGACTGAAAACGCTTTGAGCCCCTTTTATGGGGCAGTTTCCCTTCTCTGAAGATTAACCAATTTCATCATGCTCTCTTCTTTCATGCTTGGGCTCCAGAAATGTTTGTGAAATCCATTCCTGCCCTTTATTTGTTGCAATCAACCCACCTCTTGAACTTTGAATATATGTAAGCTAAACTTTCTTATCTGACAGACATGTAGCAGAAGATTCCTCACCTTTGAATTTCCCAGGCGTCATTCTGGATCTGGAAGACTTTTCCTTGAGCAATGCCTTTGCGCGCGATAGGTGGTGTCAGTCGGCTCTGCGTGACGTGATCAGTGTAATCCGCACCAGAAGTGATGTTCCAGTCACCTATATAGGCACCACCTCGGCACGCCGATGTCCGTTCTTTTCTTTCCGCACCAGCGAGCGCACATCTGTGAAGAGAGCTACCCTCTGACACTTTTTGACAGGCTTTTTTTGACATTTTGTCAGCGATTTTTGGTGTGTAGGTTTTTTAAAACATGAAGAAGACTTCTGGATTCAAACTGTGCGGCACCTGCAATCACGCTGTGTCGGATCCACACTTGATGTGCCTGGAGCGCGACCACAACTCGAAGTCATACTCAAACTGTAGGACCATGGCTCCGAAAGCTTTGAGGGAGCTGTCCCTAAAGCTGCATGCGACCCGGCCCTCAGCACCACGCCATTCGTCCCGGAGGTCTCGTTCTCTGTCCCGGTCGAGAAAAAGGTCTGGGCACCGCTCTGAAAGTCCTAAGTCCTCATCCTCCCGCTCAAAGTCGTCTGGTCAGTCAGTTAAGAGGCATAACAAACACAAGAATTAGAAGTATGCTTCAACTTCTCCCTGCCCGTCGAATGACCTGACGGAGGAGTCACGGCGCTCTAGGCATCGTTCTGTGTAACCTGCACCTGAGTCGGCTCCACGCTTCCCGGCCTTTCTAGGAACTGGAGCTGCCCCGCGCAGCTTAAAGAATTTTATGATGCCATGTGCCTCATATTTGGGCAACCTGACCCTCCCGGCATGCCTTTGGGCCTTGGAGGCTCAGAGGGGGCTCCATTGGGTTCCACGCCGGGGGCTTCCAGTGCTGATGCCCCCTAGTGGATCCGGTGGTGGTTCTGGACCGGCCCTGGTCTTGCCACTGCGACCTTTCCAAGCACTGGCCCCGCGCCAAGACTTCTAGCACCCCCCAGCGGCGCCATCCCCATTTTTAACAATGATGATCCCGATTGCCACCTACCAACACTGATTCCGGCGCCGACTTCACCCTTGGGTCTAGGTCGGTTCCTCAGCCTTATTTTGAAGGGCTATGAATAGAGGCAGATTGGGAGGGGTCGCTGGACCCTTTTCAAGAACAGCCTGAGCACGAAATGGATTGTATGAGGAATTGGGTGAGGTCAGTGGACTGGCTACTTCTTCAGATTCTGGCCTGCTTTCTTCCCCTACTGTGGCTATGGAGGAGGGATCTTCATATGCTATGGTGGTGAGAAGGGCAGCTGGGTTCCTAGACCTTCAGCTCCCTTCCGTGGAAGTAAAGACTAACATCTTGACAGAGGTCGTGCAGCTGTGTCTCTCTTCCTCGTAACCCCCCCCCCCCGGCCTTTCAACTAGGCCTTGACTGCTGTCCTTCTGGGAACCTGGTCCAAGCCCAGCACAGGGGCTCCTGTGAATAGGACAATCACCTGCTGCCATCGCCCTGCACCTGGCGACCCAAAATTCCTCACCAGCGACCCTACCCCTAGAGCTTGATTGTCCAAGCCTCCACCTCACAGGGTGTGTTCCCTTCCACACCCTCGTACAGGGAATCCAAGAGGCTGGATAGTTGAGACAAGAAAATGTTTTCTTCCGCCAGCCTTGCATTGGGGTCGGTGAACACTGCATGCCTATTGGGCCATTACTCCCACTCTTTGTGGGAAACTGTTGCGCAAGTGCTCCCACAGGAGGCCCGGGCCATTCTCTCCCAAGCAGTATCAGACGGGAGAGATGCAACAGAGTTCACCATTCTTTGTGGGCTGGACATGGCCGACTCGCTGGACAGAGCACTGTCGTTAATGGTGGCTGTTCGACGCCTGGCTGAAAACTTCTGGCTTTTCTGGGGATGTCCAGGCTTCCCTTATAGACATGCCATTTGATGGCACCTGTCTCTTTAGAGACGAGGCAGACCTGGCCCTGGAGCACTTTAAGGATCACGAGCTATGGCCAAGTCTCTGGGCCTCTCAGTGGCCAGCTGTCCCCCATCTACCTTTCGTGGCCATGGAAGAGGCTTTCAGCCGCGCCTGCCTTATCCCAGCCACAAGACTGCGCAGGTTCAGCAACCAGCTCCTTTCGACCCCGTGGGTCGGGCGGCCAGAATTCAGGTCAGTCCACTCCTCTCCCTGCAGCCTCCAAAACATTCTAGTCTGGTCCTTCAAGATCATGGACGGCCAGTGGGTGGCAGGACGAGCCATCACCTCCACCAATGGCAAAATATCACGACGGACAAGTGGGTTCTTCAGATAGTCTGAAGAGGATACTCCCGCCCCTTCGAGACTACCTCTCCCTCCATGCCTCCAACTTACGACTGGCTGTCGGAGGACCACCTGAACTTGCTTCAGGAGGAAGTAGGGTTTCTCTTGGCCAAGGGAGCCATAGAGAGGGTTCCAGCGCCAGAAGTAGGCTGTGGTTGCTATTCCCAGTACTTTTTGCTCCCGAAAAAGGACAAGGGCTTTCGTCCTATACTAGATTTGCAAGCCCTCAACTACTTCCTCAAAAAGGAAAAGTTCAAGATGCTCACTCTGGCTCAGAACTTGTCTGCCTCAGACCCCGAAGACTGGAAGGTAGCATTGGACTTGCAGGATGTCTATTTTCACATTCCTGTCCTGCCTGCTCATCAGCGTTATCTGCAGGTCACGGTAGACCATGACCACTTTCAGTTCACGGTGCTCCCCTTTGGCCTTACCAGCGCTCCTCAGGCGTTCACCAAGGTGATGGAGGTGATCGCAGCTCATCTGCGCAGGTCAGGGGTGCCAGTCTTTCCTATCTAGACGACTGGCTGTTGAAGGCGAGTTCGCCCCAGGCTGTCCTCCCTCCCTCCCCCCCCCCACCTCCAGACTATGGCGAACCTCCTGCTTTCACTGGGGTTCACTATCAACGTACCAAAGTGTCACCTGACTCCCTCTAAGATGCTCCCTTTCATCTTAGCGGTTCTGGACACAGTGCAGTTTCAGGGCTATCCTTATGAGCGGTGAGTCCAGGATATTCAGGCTATGACATCGATGTTTCAGCCCGTATCCTGGATTTCAGTGAGACTGACTCTGAGGATGCTGGGCCTCATGGCCCACTACATCGTGCTAGATGGCATATGCGGTCTCTGCAGTGGGACCAGCATCATGGGAATCTCTTCATGGTCCAGATCTCAGAAGGAACTGCACAGGACCTGTAGTGGTGGCTGACCAACCGCGATTGGGTCAGAGGCAGACCCCTCTCCCTTCCCCAACCAGATCACACAGTAGTGACAGATGCGTCACTCCTGGAATGGGGCGGCCATCTGGGAGAGGTGAAGATCAGAGGACTCTGGTCACCGGCGGAATCCAGCCTCCACATCAACTTGCTGGAGCTCAGAGCGATTCGCTTGGCATTGAAAGCTTTTCTTCTTTCCATCAAGGGAAAGCTGGTTCAGGTATTCACGGAAAACACCACCACCATGTTGTACTGCAACAAACAGGGCGGGTGGGGTTGTGGACCCTTTGTTAAGAGGCCCTGCGTCTCTGGACGTGGCTGGAACAGCAGGACATATCCCTGGTGGTTCAACACCTGGCAGGTTCCCTGAACGTCAGGGAAGACTAACTAAGCCGTCGGTGTCTAGCGGATCACGTGTGTCCGGAGGTGGCGCAAGGTTTCTTTCAGCAGTAGGGAAAGCCTTTGTTAGATCTGTTCGCCTCCACTGAGAACGTGCATTGTCAGCAGTTTTGCGCGTTGGAGTTTCCAAGGCGGCTGTCGCTTGAAGAAGCTTTTCGTCTCGAGTGGAGCTCAGGCCTGCTATATGCCTTCCCGCCCATGCCACTCCTGCCCAGAGTGCTCAAGAAGATCAGGAGCGACCGAGCCCAAGTCATTCTTGTGGCTACGGACTTGGCACAGAGAGTCTGGTATCCCGAGCTTCTCCAATTGAGCATCGAACCTCTGATCAGGCTGCCCCTTCGGGAGGATCCTCTGTCGCAGCTGGGGTGGGTCCTCCACCCAAACCGGTGAACTGTACGCCTTCTTGCATGGAGATTGAGCTTTGGCAGTTGATAGCATTCAACCCTTCCTCCCGAAGTCTGGAATGCTATTTTGGCAGCCAGGCCGCCCTCTACCAAGGCTGTGTACACCTGCCTGTGGAACACATTTGTAGTATATTGTACAGAAAGATCTATTGATCCTCTCTCTGATCCATTCTCTCAAGTCTTGTTGTTTCTTTTGACCCTTGCCCTGCAGGGCTCTGCTGTGTTCACTCTTAAAGGGTACCTTTCGGCCTTGTCTGCCTTCTTGAGGCTGCCAGACCAACCCTCTATTTAAATCGCTTATTGTAAATACATTTCTTAAGGGGCTAGTACAAATGTTCCTACCTTCCCCATTCATCATGCCTCAGTGGGAACTTAATTTGGTTCTCACCTTCCTGATGTGTGCTCCATTCGAAGCACTGCACAAATGCCCCCTTTGGTTGCCTACCATCAAAACAGCCTTTTTAGTGGGAGTCACTTCTGTAAGGCGTGTGAGTGAATTGCAGGCTCTGCCATCCAAGCCTCCTTACCAGGCCATCTTTCCTGATAAGTTGGTGCTTCGCGCCAGGGCCTCTTTCTTACTGAAAGTGGTAACACCATTCCTCATGAGCCAATCAGTCACCTTGCCCACTTTCTATTCTCCTCTGCACCCCTCTGAAGAGGAGGAACGTCTCCACCGTCTGGATCCGAAAAGAGTGTTGTCGTTCTACCTTGACCACACTAAAGAGTTCCGGGTGAATGACCAACTCTTCGTGGGGTACGTTGGATCAAAGAAAGGTCGTGCAGTGCAGAAGAGGACTATCTTGCGATAGGTTTTCCTCTGCATCTAAATTTGCTATGCTCGGACTAAAATGCAGCCTCCTGAAGGCTTAAGGGCGCATTCCACCAGAGCTAAGGTTGCTACCACGACATTGCAACGTACAGTTCCAGTCCATGACATTTGCCCGGCAGCAAGGTGGGCATCCCTGCACACGTTTACCAAACACTACTGCCTGGACAGTCAAGTATGAAGGGATGGCCTTTTTGGGCACTCTGTCCTGCACTACTTCCTGGTCTAACCTTGTCTGCAGTCCTACCTCCGGGATGGTATTGCTTGGATATCTATTCAAAGGTAAGGAATCTGCGGCTAGATGTCTCTATCAGATGGACAAGTTACTTACTTTCGGTAATGCCTTATCTGGTAGAGACATGATCTAGCCTCAGATTCCTTACAATCCACCCATCCTCCCCACACTGCGTAAGTGTTTTTTATTTTTTTAATGGGGTCTGGGCTGATTCCTTTCAGAGCCCTACTTGTTCTGAACATAACACTTTCAGTGCATCTCATGGCTCCGGACTCCTGGCGTGGAAAGTAACTGACGTCAGCACACCAAGTTGGCGCATATATAGGTGAAGTGGATGTCACTAACGGCACGGACAATGTAAACAGCGTCACGTGGAGTCGAGTGATGCCACCTACCGGCGCGCAAGGATATTGCTTGAGGAAAAGTCATCGGGATCCAGCCTGGGAAATACAAAGTTAAGGAATCTGTGGTTGAACCATGTCTCTACCGGATAAGGTGTTACCAAAGGTAAGTAACTTGTCTGTAAGCGGCTGACTAAGTGCATCAATAATGGCGAATGAGTAGTGCACTGATTTACTAACATAAACAGTTTGAATTGCAATGTTGTTACCTTTAAAATGTGTCAGATAGATTAGACAACGATGTGCAGATATGACTAGCCAGTTGCTTGCTATTAACAAGGTGCCAAGCAGACACCATGAAGGAAAAAAATATTTCTGTTTGGACCTTATGTCACTAATTCACATGGCTACTTTATACTTTGCATAGGAACCAGTTTGGCTTTCCATATCCTAAAAACTGGGTCCACCAGTTTTGCTTCATAGTAACTGCATAATTGCACTACGCTGTAAGTGTATATCCCTTTTGGGTGTGAGTTAACCCATTGAATCTGTGATTGAGCGTTATGACCAAATATGAACATTAATTAAGTCTTTACAGATATAGTCTTCACCCTGGTAGTACTTTAGTCTTTTTCTTAGTTGGAGCTGCAAACATTACCTTGACACAGTATTCATAACGGTGGGCTTCAATGAGTAACTCCTTACTCCTGCTGATATGTTATAACACCTCCTTTATTAGTCAGTACTCAGGCAGTATGATGCATACAAGGCATGTCTTTGGAGATCTCCCATGTACCATCGACTCTGACCCCTCTCAAGCATATGGCAGTCATCACACTGAGAACCGTAACATTCTGTGAATCACCATGCATTCACAAAATATCAATCGGGGGAAGGCTGGGAGAAGCAAGAAGGAGTTCACTCCCCTTCCTCATGCAATTCTAGAAGATCAAAGGGGAGTGAAACCCCACTATTCTAGGATCCAGAGTCTCATAAAGAAAGTTCTTGGACACCCTCTCCCACTAGCTTGTATCAGCGGTGTATATGATATCCACTGATTATGTTTTTATCTCTTTTATTGAATTTTTAAACAACTGTAAGAGGTTAACATAGCAGGGCATTAGACAGTGCCATTCGCATAAAGGTACAGCGATAAAACAATAGCCAGCATCAGCAGGTTACGGAGCATGTGATCTATTACATTGCCATATGGAACAGCAAAGCAAGCATCCGGTAATACATGGCTAGCAGGGTGTACATGCATCTCAACGCAAGGGAGCCTCTGCTTGCTGCTTACATGGGGCCCGTTGGAAAGTCCAAGTTGTATAATAGCAGTAAAGGCGTAAGTGCATTATAAAATCAATAACAGGGGAACAATCAAGTTGGTATATCTGATCAAACTGAGTCTCCCAGCCCACACCTATCCCAACCGTACACCCATGATACACAGTAGTCATCATGTTACCAACAATTGACCCAGCAAATCTGCAGGCATGGTCCAGGGTGTTGCATTACGGTGTATGAGATCGGGTTTCCTTGTCTGCCTAACCCTTCCTCTGGGTATGATATCCATTGATGTACTTGTAGCGAGTTGTATCATCATCGGGTCTCCTACCGCATCGGCTTAGTCCAGGTAGGTAATGCCGCCACCAGGAGGGAGAGTTTCTGGGTATAGAAATATGGTAGGATCTGCAAGGATAGTTAAAATTACTTCCTATCCCAAAAGAATGCTGCTTTAATAAGACAGGGATGGGGGTAAGATTAAAAAAAGAGGTTTTATTCGGGATAGGTTATCAGTCCTTCACATCTCACAAAGGTGGTCCACATGTTTCAGCCATCTTACGCCTAGGCAGGCTGGTTAAGCCTAATTTAGGACCTATGATTATCAGATCAAGGTATTCACTGTAAGCTCACTCTCTAATGGGACTTTATAAAGCCATTGGTAAGTACAGTTACATACACATTCTGAGGAATTAGTATGCCATTCCCTGGGGAGATAAAAAGAGCAAACTATTTTGAAAATAAGGACACATATTCAACATGAGTAATTGCTGTGGCCCCAATGTGAAGTGCGTATTTTGTGCGCCCAAATGTAGGGCATTAAAGAGGGGAAAACATTTTCATCTTCCGTTATGTGCACATAGCCCTTTGTATGTCTCGTGCACAGCAACCGTATAGTGAGAGATGTCATTCATGTGGTGGATGTAGGTACTCCATAAAAATATGTTGGAGTCATGCATTTGACTGCCATCATGCGTTCTAGGGTGTGGACTAGTGTCAATAGTCCTAAAGTCTCAAATCTTGTTTATTTTACTTGTTTTAACAATGTGGAAAAGACCCACGTTGTGTGCCTTTGTTTGCTCTGTTTTATGTGTCATTTGTATTGTTATGGTGACTCATTTGATGGATTGGTACTCCGATATACACATAGTCCTCCCGAGATGTTTGGGGGAGCAAGGGGTCTTGACATTTTTGTGCTTAGCGGCCCTCAACAAGAGGGTACCATGAAGCCTTGTGTGTTTTAAAATGATTGAGGGTAGGGCACGTGTTGATTCATGTCCCTTCTTGTGTGAGCGGCCTAGTCCCGTGTCAGTTGAAGTCATGCAGACTGGCGCTGTTGTTCTATATATCTTTTGTCCTGTTATAGTGACTAATTTGATGGAGCAATACCCCGAAATATGCAAAAGAAACAATTGATGGACGGAATGCTGGACAATGCAAACATTCACCCCCAGTCACAAGGATCTGGGTTAAATCCTTAATTCTTTTGCTCACTACACCACCCCAGTTTGGACCCAGCCATATGCAAATCAGTCTTGACCCTGTTCCTTGTGGGAACAGTCCAGCCCGAACTGCCAAGCCAGGTCCTCCCTGGACCAGAAACGAGCATCCTGGGACCGGTTTCAGGGCATCACCCTTCATCAGCCAGGCTAGCTTGAACCCAGTGGTGTAGTTAGCACGGGACGCACGTCTGGGCATACCCTTCCCACTTAGGGCGACATATGCAAAAGAAACAATTGATGGACGGAATGCTGGACAATGCAAACATTCACCCCCAGTCAAAAGGATCTGAGTTAAATCCATCATTCTTTTGCTCATTACACCACCCATGCGCAGGGTCAAGACTGATTTGCATATGGCTGGGTCCAAACTGGAATGGCATGGTGAGCAAAAAAACGATGGATTTGGGCCCAGATCTCTGTACTGGGGTGAATATATGACATTGTTCTGCATTATGTCCATCAATTGTTCTTTTTGCATTTGTCACCCCGAGTGGGACGGGTATGCCCAGACGTGGGTCCCGTGCTCTCCATGCCACTGGAGTCAAGCTATCCTGGCTGATGAGGGCTGAAAGCCCGAAACCGGTCCTAGAATGCTTGTTTCCAGTCCAGGGAGGACCTGGCCTGGCAGTTCGGGCTGGACTGTTCCCATTGGGCGCAGGGTCAAGACTGATTTGCATATGGCTGGGTCCAAACTGGAATGGCATGGTGAGCAAAAAAACGATGGATTTAGGCCCAGATCTCTGTACTGGGGTGAATGTATGACATTGTTCTGCATTCTGTCCATCAATTGTTCTTTTTGCAATACCCCGAAATATACATAATCTCCCCGTGATGTATGTGGAAGCGAGTGGCCTCTGCATTATAGTGCATAGCGGCCCTCAACAAGAGGGTATTGTGTGGTCTTGTGTGTTTTGAAATGATTGAGCGTATCGCGGGCTTAAGATAGGGCGCGTGTTGATTCGCGTCCCTTCTTGTGTGAACGACCAAGTACGGTGTTAGTTGAAGTTATGCGGACTGTCGTTGGATATTACATAACCCTAAAGCGTTTTTTGTTACAGAGCGTCTTACATACAGAAAAAAAGGAAGGGTTGAGTGGTCAAGTTTGCCCAAAGATAAAGGAGCGATATAGATGTGAAAGATAGATCACCGTGGTGAGTTTAGCGTAATGGCGCTGGGTGTTACTTACATCTACTTCGTTTTTAGTCGCAAAGCGTCTTAAATATTTGAAAAGAAGGGTCGAGAGGTCGAATTTGCCCATAGATCATGCCGCGATAAAATCATGCCGGATAGACCACCGTGGTTTGTGCGGTACGCAGGTTTGTACTGGCCCCATAGGAAGGGGGATGGAGGCGTGCAGTCTAATGATTGAGCATGGAATAGAAAATGAAAAATATATCAAATACAAAGACAGTTAAGAAACTAACATATAAAGCTGTCTGTCGTTATGCCTTCACTTGTAGTCGATCCAGCCCGTTGCGTTACCTACAGCGTTGGTAACAGGGCTACTGCAGTTTGAGGACGCTTGCGAGCATTTTTAATTGTTTGTTTCTATTGTCAGCGCTCAGGTTCGGGACATCGTTAGGAACAGGTGTTTTTATTATTAAAAATCTCTTCCTAAATGAAAGAAGACGTGGATATATTTAACTGTCCAGTGTAAAATGACATACTCTTGGTGAATCTCACTATAACGAGAGAGTATGGTATTGTAAAGGGTGATTCAAAGCTTTACTCGGAGCTAGGGCATATCCCAGAGTCCTCTCGCCATGATAACTGTGGATAAAAAATAATAGGGAAATCAAACAGAGAACCAGAGGGATCAACAATACATGAGGTTTTCTAGTGTAAACATATATATGATGTGTGCAGCATTGTCCTCGTTAGGTTATTCAACCCTGCCAATTACCACGCATCAGGGGTTAGACTCACATTTTAATGCTGGTGTCCACATCAATACATTAAAATGCATTAGTCACGCATAATAGCACCCATGGGACCACCCTACAAAGAGTCACGCTAATGCTAGAGCTCAGCTGCCCTAATAACCAAGCAGCCTGCCAGCACATTAAAACTAGCTTGCTCTGCAGCCTGCCTCTGGGAGAAATTTAAGTTCCACAAATCATTACTGGCTGCAGCGTTTACATTCACGGCACGAGCTACACTTGGGTCCGGATCAAACACAGAACTCAGCCTTTCAGTGTACTGGGCAGACCTGGCCCACGTGGTCTCACTCTCAGAGTGAAATGTACGCAACAGTCTCAGCTGTCAAATAGATTGCAGCACGTCCGGTACCGTTCTTTTTTGTTTTCCGGCGCAAGCACCACCCTTTGTGACCGCAGATGATTGGTCCAACAGCCAGACATACAGAGGCCACGGACTGCAGCTTTGTTTTTAACGTGTCATGCCCACCTCCAACCATAAGCCCGTGAGCAGAGCTGGTACCTTTCCATCCGGTGCGCTCGCCCCTCAGAATGGTGCCCACTCTGGAGGAGCTGGGTCGGCTGACTGCAGGAGGTTTTGTTTTTACGGGCTTTTGCCTACCAGGGCTTTGCCATCCTCCATCTCCTTGGTTAATTGTACTGTTTTCTAAGGTGAGCGAAATGTTTTTCGCATACAGAGATCAGATTTCTTTTCTTGCATCAAATGGCCTCAGGTGTTATTGATATTTCCTCCAAATGTCAGTGGTCTGTTATTTCCACTGAATGTCAGTGGTCTGTTGATCATAGTATGAATACATATCTACAGCTTAGTTTGTTCTTAATTACTGCTATCGCAGCAGCACTTTCAGCTTAATCATAATCAATTTTAGCTACAAATTGCTTTAGAAGTTCATTTTTAAGTACAACAAGACTCCAGTGCACAAAGCTTTTATAAGGGACAAGTTTGACTTGCTCACAGTAAAGGTCATAACTGATTTGTGATCAAGATATGATTCAGAAAGCCAGCAGTATTTAAGTGCCACAGGCATAGTTATCAATTTATATTTGTGGAGGTTAAACAAGGTCAATTTACATCCCCAGTTGTAGGTTCCCCATCAATTTGGCAATTTCCGAAGAATAAGAAGTGGCCAGAGAAATTCAATGCAAATGAGGAGAACATTGATACCTTATTAACTTTTGAGTATTATCAAACATTCGCATTGTCAATTCTTATTTAAACCTGTGGCTGAACTGCAGTGAAAGCCATAAAAGAAACCAGTGTTTGAATAATCAAGTAATTTCTTTTTGCCTTTGCTTTGGTTTGAGGAAAGTTAGTGTTCACTCTTTGTACGGTTTTAGTTATGCCTTTTATGTTAGCAGTTTCAAAGATGTCGTCCCTCTCGGTTTGCCCTACTCAAATATCATGGTACACTGTCATTGACCTGTGTTATTGTTGTTTCTAAGGTAACACGGCTAATTCAAACTTGTTGCGCTCATCTCCAATCATAAGCTCCTGACCGAGCTCCCACCTTTCAGCCCCCGCACTAGCCGCACGCAGTGGTGCTCACTGTAGAGGAGGGTCGGCTGGCTGTAGGATGTGTTTTTTAGGGACCTACCAGCCAGGCCTCTGCCAGCCTGTGTCTTGAGTCCTGACGATGGGCAATGCCCACCCAACTCCTCAGCACAGCATATGCCTTGGCTTAAAGACATTGCTGCTGTGAAGAATACAGAGAATAGGTATGGAATATTTCCTAGCAGCATTAACTGCAACATGTGAGTGAATGAGATGACAGGTAATGCACCAAATGCAAACATGATAGAGAATTAAAGTGTGAGCCATGGAGACTGGCTAATTTCCTGGCTATCTTGGCACTGTCCACTGTTAAAAAGGGCTCTAATTTTGAGGTATACCCTTTGATTTGCATTGGTTAAGATGTAGAGAACTATTGATGAAGCTGAAAATGTTCTGTATCTGCATATTGTCCCTATGTATATGGATATATGGCAGTCTGCTATGAGCCTGACAGTATTCACTGTGAGGCGTTACATCCTGTAGGTATTTGACAACTTATTTGTGCAGAGCACACTGATTTTTGAATAGCGGAAAGAAGAACATTTCTGCAATGCCATGTCTTTAGCATTAAGATACAGTTAATGGCATGCATGTTAAGTAGGTGGATTCCTCTAGAACTTATAGATGAAGTTATGCTTAGCTTATTAATTGAAAACTGGTGGATGCTGCAAATAAATTTCTGGCTTACATACTACTGTAGGGCCCTTATGTGTAGTAGTCATAGCAAAGCTAAGTCCAGATAGAAGCAGATTAAAGTAGTAAAATTGCTGAAGAGTAGTGGACAAGGGTATGTTCTCACAAAAAGTACGTCCTACTGAATTTGTGTTATGACTTTATCCAAAATAGATACTTACCTGAAGTTACATTATCCCCCCACAATCCATCAAATTGTAATCCATAGCACACGTAGAAATGGCAGCATTGTGAGTGTGCAAATGCTGGCTTAATTCATTTGATTCGAAAAAAGCCGGGTGTTATGGATTTTGGGGCAAAGTGATTGCATGAGATATTTCACTATAAGGCAAAAATCACCTGACCCCTTGCTAAATAGGGCAGCCAACGGCCATGAATCCGTGGTTTGACTAATGCATTTTACTGCTGATGTCCTCATTACTGCACGAAAATTGATTTGTCATGTATCATAGCTCCCGTGGCCACCACAAGACGCGCTAACATCAAAGCTCAGCTATATTAATAACCAAGCCGAGTCCGGTGCTAACACACACAATGCATTGAAAAGTGCAACCTGCTGCATCCCACTGGTCCAGGCTGCAACTGACTGCCAGCAGGCCTGTGTCGATGATGACTGGCTGGCTCCTCAGCTTTACAAGAGAGCAGGACTCCTGACAGCAGTGCTTAATTTGAGCCGTTGGTTGCCGGTGGAGGGCACCAGTGCTCTTTTTTGGGGACCAGCACTTATTGTTTCTCCTCAGACATTTACCTAGTGCAAGAGAGGGGAAACAAACAAAATGGAAAGATGGAGGAAGACTGAAAAAACACCACAAAGGCTACAGTAGAAACTTGCAAGGTGAGGTGAAGGGACAGGGAGTGTCTAGAAGTGGATTAAAAAGACCTGAGATAGATTCCAAACTATGCTGCCTTTTTATTTGGTGGTTGGCATGCCGGTGCCGCCACGAGCTTCTGAGCAGAGCGTTGGGCACCGACACTTATTCTTCTACAAATTATGCACTGCCTGACTGTGCTGGCAGTAACTCCCAGAAGAAGAACAAAGTTCAGGCATTAGATGCTTGTTCTTGAGAGTCTGCTCAGCACAACACGCCAGGACTGTAAGCTGCAGGGCATTCCTGGCTTTGATGAGAAGTGTGATGGGTTGTTGAATGCAGGAGCACCAAGGAGGAAGGGAGAAGCCATCTTAGAAAAGGGAAAGCAGGTTCGTGATCTTTCATTACCGGTGTTTTGCAGCAGTTTCAATATATTTTTTAGAGTTTCTTTTCTTCAAAGTTCTGTACTTTCTGATTTTTCTCTTTCTATGCACTTCTTGTTTGGTTTTAATCACGCAAAAGTCCCACTTGAAGTGTCATACATTTGGTCGTTGAATGTCACTCATAAGTTCAATGAAAACATGGAAATGTTGCACATAAGCAATATGAAAACCTGGCAGCTATGGTTATCCAGCTAAAGGCTTCTGATTTAGTTAAGTAAAAGTGGTCAACATACTGCATCTTGTTAAGCAGTGTGGTATAGTATTCCTACTAAACTGTTCATAATGCATATAGCTTAAAGGAAAAATTCTAACCAAGGAATGTTATTGTTAGGCCTTTATGGAACGTCTTCAGGTGATAGACCCAGTGTGATATTTCTGAAAAAGGGTTTGTTCAGCATGATTGTCAATATGGTCCATCGTCTCTAGAACTACCTACTGTAATTCATTTGCAGTGTGTTGTGCTGTTGGATAAAGACTACTCATGTGTTGTTGCTTTCTTTCCATCTATTATTGCTTCTGTGCTTACCTATTTGAGTTTTTACTTTCCGGTAAGTCATCCCTATATATCTGAGGTTACAGGGATAGTTAATCATATAAATGACATGAGTAGTGTTGCAGTTTGTATGTTTTCTTAGTGTCCATTGTAAGTTGGTGTCTAGGTCAATGACTATTGTGGCTTTAATCTGAAAGAAACAGGTTAGTGATAGATTCCTTACCTTAGAATTACCCCCAGGCGTCAGACTGGATCCGGAAAGTTTTCGTTACCAGTACCCCTGCGCGTCGGAAGGTGGCGTTGTGCGGCTCCGCGTCTGTCATTGGCGTCGTGGTCGCCGAGATGACGTCGCGGCAGCTACTTAGACGCCGCCCTCGCGCGCTGACGTCAGTTCTTTCTTTTGCCGCGCCAGCAAGCGCAGATCTGGAGAGAGTGGAACCCCCAGTCACTTTTTGACTGAGTTTTTTCGAGGCTTTTTGTCTCTATTTTTCGAGTCGATCAACTCCTGGTGCAGTAGGGATGCCCGGCTTCAAGACCTGCGGGGACTGTCATCGAATGATGTCGGTGACGGACCCGCACCGCGTGTGTCTTTACTGCCTGGAGCGTGACCACGACCCCAAGTCGTGCTCCGACTGCCGGGCCATGGCGCCGAAGACTTTGCGGGAGCGGTCCTGAAAGTTGCTAGAAGTCCGGCAGTCGGCTCCGCGCCGTTCAAGGTCCCGGTCCCGTGGGAGGTCGAGGGACCGGTCGCGGAGCCGCCACCACCGTTCATCGGGATCAAAGTCTTCGCACTCGGGGTCAGGTAAGACGAAGCACTCAAAGAAGTCGGAGAAGCGCCGTCGCTCTCCGACTTCCCCTCGCCCGACACGGCTGAGGGTGCGGGTGGTGCCTCCCCCGCGGCTCTGGCGGAGCCTACGCAGTCGCCGCCGGCCTGCCCGCCCTTCCCGGGTCCGTCGGCGACTCCGGCCCAGCTGCAGGAATTTCTGTCAGCCATGGCTCGCCTCTTTGGGCCGTCGGGCCCCGCCGGTGCGCCTTTGAGCCCTGCGGGCCCGATTGGGGGTCCTAGCTCTTTACTGCCGGCGGCTCCGGCATCGCTGTCGGCTCCGGCCCCGGCGCCGCAGGACCCCCATGGATCCAGGCCTGGATCCCGGTCGACGCCGGTTGACATTGTTACACCACCGCCGACCTCACCGGCACCACCGCCGACGTCGCCCGGCCCACCGGACGACGTCGCCCCCGGTTTCAGCCCCGATGTGGATACAGCGCCGGACCGGCGTCGCCCGACGCCGATTCCCACGCCGATGGGGGATTTCTATCCCTATATCCGTCCTCCTTATTTTCGGCCTGTTTATCAGCCTTCGGAGGAAGGGGAGAACTGGGAGGGGTCTGAGGACCCTCTCGCAGCACAATGTGAGTTTGATCCGGACTGGGCAGAGGAGTTGGGGGATGCCAGTGGTCTTGATACCTCTCCTGACCTTGGCATGCTGTCTCCTCCTACGGTGGCTACGGAGTAGGGTGCAAGTTACGCAGTGGTGTTGTGTAGGGCGGCCGAGGCCCGCCACCTCGACCTCCCTAAAGTGGCCATCAGGACTAACCTCCTGACAGAAGTGCTTCAGCCGGCGGCTACCTCTTCGGAGCCACTGCTGCCCTTTAACGATGCACTTTCGGATGTTCTTTTGGGCACCTGGTCCAGGCCCACCACAGGGGCCGGGAACGTGGCCCGACGCCATCGCCCGGCCCCGGGCGACCCCATTTTCCTTTCTTAACACCCCACCCCTGAGAGCTTGGTTGTCCAAGCCTCTGCGTCCCCGAGAGCATTCTCTACCGCACCACCGGACAGGGAATCCAAGAAACTGGAGCATTTCGGTAAGAAGATTTTTTCTTCCGCCAGTTGAGGGCTGCGGTCTGTGAACACTGCATGCCTCTTCGGCCGTTATTCCCACTCTGTGTGGGATACGGTGGCGCGCGTACTGCCTCAATGTCCGGAGGAGGCCCGGACAGTGCTCTCTCAAGCTGAAGGGAGGGATGCAGCCAAGTTTACTATTCGTTGTGGCCTTGACACCGCCGAGTCGCTGGGCAGGGCGATTTCCACGATGGTGGCGCTCCATCGCCACGCCTGGCTGAGAACAACTGGTTTTTCTGGGGATGTCCAGAACACTCTGATGGACATGCCCTTTGATGGCATTCGCCTTTTCGGCAACAAAGCAGATAGTGCGTTGGAGCGTTTTAAGGACTCGCGGGCTACGGCCAAGTCCTTGGGCCTTTCCGCCACGCGCCCTCCTCCGCCTTCTGATTTTTGCTCCTTTTGTGGCCACGGAAGGGGCGCCCCGGCACGTTCGCTTCAGAGCCACAGGCCTGCGCAGCAACAGTCTCAGCGCGGACGTGGGACCCGCCGAGCCGGGTCAGCAGTCCACCTCCACCCCAGCCACCTCTGCCTCCAAACCTTCCTAGTCCGGTTTTTCAGGCCCATCAAACGCCAGTGGGCGGCAGGATTCGCCATCACCTCCCCCACTGGCGCACCATCACTTCGGACAGGTGGGTTTTACAAATAGTCCGAAGGGGCTATTCACTCCCCTTCGAGACTACCCCTCCAGCCATGCCACCCCAGTACCACCGCATGTCGGGGGATCACTTGGCACTTCTTCAACAGCAAGTCGCGGCCCTCTTTGCCAAGGGGGCCATCGAGCGCGCTCCTGCGCCAGAAGTAGGACGTGGTTGTTACTCCCACTACTTTCTGGTGCCCAAGAAGGACAAGGGCCTGCGTCCTATCTTGGACCTCAGGGATGTCAATCGCTTCCTTCGGAAGGAGAAGTTCAAGATGTTAACTCTGGCTCAGGTCTTGTCTGCCCTCGACCCTGGAGACTGGTTGGTAGCGTTGGACCTCCAGGACGCATATTTCCACAATCCCGTCCTGCCGGCCCACCGGCGTTACCTGCGGTTTACGGTAGGCCACGAGCACTTTCAGTTTACCGTGCTCCCCTTTGGCCTTACCAGCGCCCCTCGGGTGTTCACGAAAGTGATGGCGGTGGTCGCAGCTCATCTGCGCAGATCAGGGGTTCCAGTCTTCCCCTATCTCGACGACTGGCTGTTGAAGGCGGGCTATCCCCGGACAGTCGTCTCCCACCTCCAGACTACGGCCGACCTCCTGCGTTTGCTGGGGTTCTCCATTAATGTGCCGAAGTCGCACCTGATTCCCTCTCAGAAGCTCCTCTTCATCGGAGCGGTTCTGGATACGACGCACTTTCGGGTCTATCCTCCCCAACGGCGAGTCCAGGATATTCAGGCTCTGATTCCGATCTTTCAGCCTCTATCCTGGGTTTCGGTCAGGATGACCCTGAGGCTGCTGGGCCTCATGGCCTCCTGCATCCTGCTGGTCGATCATGCCAGGTGGCATATGCGGGCTCTGCAGTGGGACCTGAAGTTCCAGTGGGCGCAGCATCAGGGGAACCTGTCCGATTACGTCCAGATCTCGGAGGGCACTGCACACCAATTGCAGTGGTGGCTCACAAACCGGCATTGGGTCAATGTCAGATCCCTCTCCCTTCCCCAACCGGAGCACACAGTGGTGACGGATGCGTCCCTCCTGGGATGGGGCGGCCACATGGGAGAGGCGGAGATCAGAGGCCTCTGGTCTCCAGCGGAGTCCAGGCTCCATATCAACCTTCTGGAGCTCCGGGCAATCCGACTTGCACTGAAGGCATTCCTTCCCTCTGTCAAGGGGAGAGTAGTGCAGGTGTTCACAGACAACACCACCGCCATGTGGTACTGCAACAAACAGGGCGGGGTGGGGTCGTGGACCCTATGTCAGGAGGCCCTGCGCCTCTGGACATGACTGGAACATCAGGGCATATCCCTGGTGGTTCAACACCTGGCAGGTTCACTGAACGCCAGGGCGGACGAACTCAGCCGCAGGTGCATGATGGATCACGAATGGCGTCTTCACTCGAAGGTGGCGCAAGGTCTCTTTCAGCAGTGGGGAAAGCCTTGGTTAGATCTATTCGCCACCGAAGAGAACGCGCAATGTCAGCAGTTCTGCGCGTTGGAATTTCCAAGGCGGCACTCACTAGGCGACGCTTTTCGTTGCGAGTGGAGTTGCGGTCTGTTGTACGCCTTTCCGCCTATAGCACTTCTGCCCAGAGTGCTGAAGAAGATCAGGCGCGACCTGGCCCAAGTCATTCTTGTGGCTTCGGACTGGGCTCGAAGAGTTTGGTATCCCGAGCTACTCAGTATGACCATCGATCCCCCGATCCGACTGCCTCTTCGGGAGGATCTTCTGTCGCAGCAGCAGGGGACGGTTCTCCACCCGAACCTGTCCAGTCTCTACCTTCTTCCGTGGAGATTGAGCGGCGGCAGTTGATTCCTTTCGACTTGCCTCCTGAAGTCTGTGATGTCATTCTGGCAGCCAGACATCCCTCCACTAAGTTGGTATACGCCTGCAGATGGAACAAGTTTGTGGCATGGTGCACAGCAAAGGCTGTGGATCCCCTTTCTGCTCCTCTTTCAGAAGTCCTTTTGTTCGTACTTTCTTTGGCCCGGCAGGGCTCTGCTCTGGGCACTATCAAGGGCTACCTTTCGGCTATTTCAGCCTTTCTTAGGCTTCCTGATCAGCCCTCTCTTTTCAAGTCCCCTGTTGTAAATAGATTCCTCAAAGGCATTACTCATCTTTTCCCTCCTATTCCTTCCGTAATGCCACAGTGGGACTTGAACCTGGTTCTCACCTATTTAATGTGCGCTTCCTTTGAGCCTCTTCACAACTGTCCTCTTCGTCTGTTAACTTTGAAGACTGCTTTCCTGGTTGCCATCACCTCTGCTAGGAGAGTGAGTGAGCTCCAGGCTCTTTCTTGCAAACCTCCTTTTCTGTCTGTCCATCCGGACAAGGTTGTGCTCAGAACACGTCCATCCTTTCTGCCAAAGGTTGTCACTGCCTTTCACATCGGGCAGACCATTACTTTGCCCACCTTCTTTCCGCCTCCGCATCCTTCTAGAGAGGAGGAGAGGCTCCACCGTCTGGACCCAAAACGTGCGTTCCCATTTTACCTCGATCGCACACGACAGTTCCGGGTGCATGACCAGCTCTTTGTTGGCTACGTAGGCGCCAAAAAAGGTCGGGTCGTACACAAGCGGATTATCTCCCGATGGGTCATCTTGTGTATTAAAGCCTGTTATTCTCTGGCGAAAAAGGAGCCTCCTGTGGGGCTGCCTGCCCATTCCACCAGGGCGACGGCTGCCACTACGGCATTGGGACGTGGTGTCCCCTTACAAGACATCTGTCAGGCAGCTACGTGGGCCTCGTTGCACACTTCTACTAAGCATTATTGCCTGGACAGCCAAGTCCGGAGAGACTGCTTCTTTGGCCGTTCTGTTCTCCGGGACTTCCTGGTGTGATCTTGGTTCGCAGACCCACCACCGGGGTTGGTATTGCTGGGGTATCTATTCTAAGGTAAGGAATCTATCACTAACGTGTTTCTTTCAGATGCACAAGTTACTTCCCTTCGGTAACGATATATCTGTAAGAAACATTAGTTGGTGATAGATTCCTTACCGCCCCACCCATCCCCGTTCTGCGAACTGATTTCTAGGGTTAAGGTCATCCCTTTTTAGGGCCCTAGTTTCTATGCACCAGTGCTCAGTATCTTGCATGGCTCTGCGTTCCTGGCGCGGAAAGTCGTGTACAGAACTGACGTCCGCGCGCGAGGGCGGCGTCTAAGTAGCTGCTGCGACGTCATCTCGGCGACCACGATGCCAACGACGGACGCGGAGCCGCACAACGCCACCTTCCGACGTGCAGGGGTACTGCTGACGAAAACTTTCCGGATCCAGTCTGACGCCTGGGGGTAATTCTAAGGTAAGGAATCTATCACTAACTAATGTTTCTTACAGATATATCGTTACCGAAGGTAAGTAACTTGTGCGTTAGGTGGCACACTGAGCAAGAGCCAAATGGGTAATGTCCCACGACTGGTTGAAGCGCCCATGCTGTAGATATCATGTTGGTTGTCTCTATTGTTCTAGGCGGTCGTGTATGGACCAGCTGATCTCATATATTCTTCCATATTTTGTGGGCAAAACGAGGTTTTGACCAGTTAAGTGACCCTGTATTGATGATGATCCCATTTCTGTTCACTTTTTTGATGTGATCGGAAGAGACACTGTATGGTCGTTACACAGGTAAGTACGTCTTGTTCAGAAATTTGTTCAGTTTTTTTGCAGAAGATTGTCTCTGTTCTGATCTCTCACCCATTTGCAGCATCTCTTTACGATATGGGGCGGATAGTCTCTAACTCAGTTTTTACATGAGTTCACTTGCTTGAAGTGTGCAGTCTTGGCTGTTATTGGTGTCATCTATATATTGTTTCCAAAGGGTAATTCTTTGTTGGTATGGGTCGGTATCAGTTAGTATATGTGCCTCTTCAAAATGGCTGGCATAGAGACCGGCTAGACTTGGGGCGAAGGTGCTGCCCATTGATGATCCGTGGATTTGTAAAAATAGCGTCCCTTCATACTCGAAGTTGTTTTTTCACTGTATGTAAGACGCTCTGTAACTAAAAATGCTTTAGGCCTATGTAATACCCATCACTAGTCCACTTGAATTCAACTAACACCGTACTTGCTTCATCACACAAGAAGGGACGCAAATCAAAATGCTCCTTATGTTGAGCCCGCTATAAGCTCAATCTTTTTAAAACACACAAAACCTCACGGTACCCTCTTGTCGAGGACCAATACGTACAATAATGCAAAGGCCGCTCGCTCCCACACACATCACCGGAGGACTATGTGTATATCTGAGTATCGCTCAATCAAATTAGTTTCCATAACAGCACAAAGGATACATAGAACAACAGCACCAGTCTGCATGACTTCAGCTAACACTGGACTTGGCCGCTTACACAAGAAGGGACACGAATCAACATGTGCTCTATCTTAAGCCTGCGATAAGCTTAATCATTTCAAAATAATCAAGACTTCAAGGTACGCTCTTGTTGAAGGCTGCTACGCACAATAATGTCAAGGCCACTCACTCCCCCATACATCTCAGGATACTATGTGTATATCGGAGTACCACTCCATTAGATGAGTCGCCATAACTGTACAAACGACACATAGAACAACAGAGCAAACAAAGACACACAATGAGGGTTTTTTTCACGTTGTTAAATCACATAAAACAAACAATATTTGAGACTTCAGGACTAATGACGGTATTCAAATTCATGACTTGAACACATTTTTATGGAGTACCTACGTAGGCCATAGGACCCTCATATCCTCACACCCTATAGTATATTTTATTCTTCCCTCCCACTCCACTAATAGAGGATACTGGAGCGGGTGAGGCATTTTATCTTTAAAGTTACGCCCCTTACACCTTATCTTCATAAGTGCTGCCTGGAGAACGGTTGAGCCCACCCTGACATTTAGGAGTCAGGGTGAACCCGATGATGAAGCATGCCACTACTAGCGTGGGTGAGGGTTATTTAAAGAAAAGGGTTTCTTTCCCTTTTCACCCCTAAACAGAGTGTTATCACGCGGCGTACTACTGTAGTTTCCGAGGAGCCTTCGCGCTCCGTAAGGGATACTTGTTTGTTCTATACTACCTACATCCACCACATGACTGACCTCTCTCACTACACAGTTGCTGTGTATGAGACATACAAATGGTTATGAGTACATAATGGAAGGTAAATATTTTTTCCCCTCTTTTTTTACTTCCCTACTTTTGGGTGCACAAAATATGGACTTCACATCTGGGCCACACCACAGCAATTACTCATGTTGACCATGTGTACTTTCCTTTTCGAAATTGTTTTCTCTTTTTATCTCCCCAGGGAATGTCAGCTTTAAGCAGCTTTCACTTGTTTCCATCTGCCCCATTCATTGTGCTGCAATCGGACCTACATTTAGTCCCCACTTGCCTGAAATGTGCTCATTTGAGCCTCTGCATAATTGTAGCTTGAAGCTCCTACCTCAAAACAATGTTTCTCATTGCAATTACTTGTGCATGTAGAATCATCTAACTACCATATTTATGGTGGATACTAACAGCAGATTACTCACCAACCGCCTTATTCTACCTTCTTTGATGAAGACTTTGGAGTGTTTTTCAAGTTCCTACTTAGATTTGTACATTGTCAATATTTCCCTATCTGTCAGTCACTCTCCCCGACTGTGAGCATGGAAAGATCAATTAATAAACTGATGTCACCGTGCTCTGGTGGCTTTTATATGGATATCCGTGTCATCATGTCCAGACGTAGGGCAGAGTAGTGATGAGGCCTGTGGTACCACCTGTTGACATGCAGAAGCTATTGCAAGAGTTTCTTGCTTCAGTTTGCTCCAATCTTCATCTGCTTCTGGTGCTTAAAACCTCTTTGATTTGTCCCCCTTTCACCATAAGCTTACAGTTGGGGGAAGGTATTTTATTTCTAACCAATTGAAAGTCTCAAGACAGATCTCTTGGTTCTCCTTATTTGCGCTAGCATACCATTCCTGTTCTCTCCACTCCTCAGAACCGTGGACCTTATGCAAGGAAGTGTACAGAGAAGCATTCTTCGATCTTGAGGTAGAAATTTCCACGATTGCAAAAGATGCCACAAAAGTGTTGCTGTTGGAGGAAAGGGTAAAGGATTTTATTCCTGTTTCTAGCGCCCTTGTGAGGGATGAGGGGCTAAGGCCTATTTTAGATCTTTAAATTCTTTGTTTGTTTGAATAAATTCAAGATACTTTCTCCAAGTCCGTTCCTCCTGGCCCAGAACGATCACAAGGGCACCTATTTCCACCTTCCAATTCTACTGGCTCACAGGCATAATACTTTGCATAAAGTTTGGGTTGCAGCACTGTCAGTTTGTGGTACTTCTTTTTCATCCTATGACCACCCCACAAATAACTAAAGTACTGGCTGTTGTGGTGGCCTCCCTCAGGAGGACAGGCATCCATATTTTCATTCATTAGACCATTTGCTGTTGAAGGTGATGTCCCTCTCAATGAACTTAAAACATCTGAAGCTCAACCAGATCTTACTGCGTTTCCTTGGCTTCTCCATCACCCAAAAAATTTCCATCACCACCAACTCCGAGATTGGGCTTCATTGGAGCTATTCTGGACCCAACCTGCATTAAGACTTTTCCTCTGCCCAAGAAATTTGTGAATATTCACAATGTGATTCAGATGTTATAGGGATCAAATCCAATCATGGTTCAGCAGTTTCTAGGCTTCTTGGACTTGATAACTTGTGTATCCTGTTGCTACCATGCCGCAAGGGGTGTATGAGGTCCATTCAGTGGTGCCACAGGAGGCAGTGGCTCCAACGTCAAGGGATATCTCTGCTCATTTGGTGATTTTCCACTCTGTCCTCCAAGACCTCAAATAATGGATGTGTTCCTCCAACCTCCAGGTCGAACGCCCCTTTGTTTGTCCTTCACAGGCCACTATATAGATGCCTCCTTGTTGGACTGCAGCACTTATCTGGGTAAGATGACAAAGTCTATCTTTAAACCCCATTGGCACTCGCGTATCTAATGTTCAGCATTCTGTGCATACCCTAGCTCATTAAGATTTAAGGTTTGCCACTGGGAAAGACTATTTAGTTGTTTGCCTGCATCTTTATTTTCCTGATTGTTTATTCTAATCACATCCTGTGTGACCAAGTGTTGGCTTGAGACCTTCTCCAAAACGATGACCATCATTCTGCCTTTCTGTTTCTTAGGTAGTGTAACTGCTTGTTACATGATTCAAATATGTAAATCTATAAAAGTTCAAACGCTGCAGAAGGTCCTTGCCCTAACTACAGTTCTCCAGATTTAGTGTATTTCATTGATTCATACACTCTCACAACCCTCCCCCAGTGAAGGTATTTTTAATGTTAAATCTTACAAACTTGGGCTTTGAAATTTGAACTTTGGTGGGCAGACTGTCCAAAGATGTACATGGTGTACTAAACATCAATGTTATGTTAAATATGTAATGCTAAAACTGCTGCTTTAAAATCTTACTGGAGAATTTCAGATTTACACCTAGGAATGATTCAAGCATGCAAATTAATGAAAGGTTCTGTGCCAGCATGAGACCCAATATGATGGCACTACTTATTCTTGTATAACTTTGTTATTCCTTCACTATTTCACTTTGTATATGTAGGAAATTAGGTTATTTGTTGTGCGGAGTGGAACCCTACTCAAGCAGAAACCACAATCTCTGTCCGGGTGGAACACAAGCAAACCCCAAATTAACCGGTGCTTAACTTTCTAGTAGCTGGGCACAAAAGCAGTCAGTCTTAACTAAGAGGTGATCTGTAAAGTATTAATGCAGCACTTCAAACAGTAATAAAGTGAAAACATAAGAGGACAAACCCCACACCAAGTTAGAAACCTAGAGTCAAATTTAATAAATTATTTAAGACCAAATCAACAAAAATTCAATCAGTGGAACTGGAGATATGCAATTTCAAAGTTTAAGTAAAACTAGTGCCTAGAAGTTCTAAGTGGCAACTGTGGTTATCTGGCCGCACTGGACCAGGACAAAATCACAAGTTTAGGCCGACCACGAGAGAGCTTAGGTAGGATACAGGGACCAAGTTACGCCCACTGAACAAGAGTACCTTAAATCCTGGTTGAGGAACTTTGTGAGATACTGCGTTGACGATGCATCGTGCAACGGCAGTTTCAAGGAGCTGCAATGCGAGGTTCAGCATCATGGTCGAGAATGCTGTTGACAAGGGGCTTGCAGTGCAAAGTCCTGCGTCAGACACATTGCGGACCAGCTGGTTACGAAGAAGTTGTAGGGCTTGCGATGCAGAGTCAGACATAGTCCTTGAGGATGTCGTTGACGAGGGGCTTGTGAAGTGAAAGGCTGCGTCATGGATGTATCGTGTAGCAGCAGTCCTGAGAAGATTGCAGGCTGCAATGCAAGGTCCTGTACCAGGGGTGCAGCAGCAGTTCCGAAGCAGTGTTGCGAGGAGATGCGTCACGCTGCGTCCGTTCTGCCCACAGGACCACCGTTGGGCTGCCATAACACCTTCAGATACACTTCACGGTCCATGACTGCGGTGGCACCACTTGGGGGATAAGACTCACAGCATTCTGTGTCCAGGTGCAAGGTGGTTGGAGCCAGTTCTGTCCCTGAGGCTTCTAATCAGTAGGCCAGTTAAGTGGACCTTGGAGTCACTCTGGTGGTCTTGGGTTCAAGATTCAGGTCCAGCCCTTCACTCAGGCAGCAGGGCAACAGAGTAGCAGTCCTTCCTGCAGAGCGGCACAGCAGTCCTTCTGAGTCTCCCACGGGTCCAGAGGTGTACTGAAGAGTTGGGTTTGAGGGTCCAATATTTATACCAGCTGCCCACTTTGAAGTAGGAGATGGTTCTGGAGGTTTCCACCCAGAGGTGTTTAGAATTTCCTGTTTCCCTGCCCTGGCCACAGCTTCTCTGGGGTGACAATAAAATAAGGTCAAATCCTTTGTGAGTGTGCTCAGGCAAAGCCTTTGTGATGTACAAGTGTGGTACATGACAGCTCCTCCCCCTCATCAAGTCAGAGATGGCCCATCCTGCCAACACCTATCTTCCATTTGTCTCACAGTCTCGGAGCAATACACAAAGACCAACTGCTAGCTACACCTAGTCATGTGACCCAGGATACAGGCAGGTGACACCAAATAGCTGGGACAAGAAAATGGCTACTTTATAAAAGTGGCATTATCAGAATTGTGACTTGAAATCTAACTTTTCTATTAAAGAGGGCTTTAGATTACAATTATTTAGACACCAAACTAGACATTCCAACCTGCTCCCAATTGAAAGTTATCACTTATTAAATGTCATACGTTAGCCCAATGCTATCCTATGGGAGAGGTAGACCTCATAGTAGTGAAAAACAGATTTCAGAGTTTTTCCCTTCCAAGACATGTAAAACTTAAAAGTACATGTCCAACTTTTTATATACACTGCACCCTGCTCTCTCAGCTGTTTAGGGCCTACCCTAAGGGTTAACTTATGTGTAATAAATATAGTTTTGGGCCTGGCAAGAGATTTATCTTCCCAGGTCAAAATGTCAGTTTAGTGTTGCACACACAGGTTGCAGTGGCAGGCCTGAGACATGTTTAAAAGGCTACTTAAGTGGGTGGCACAATAAGTGCTGCAGGCTCACTAGTAGCATTTAATTTACTGGCTCTGGGTATATGTAGTACCACTTTAGTATGGACTTACAAGTAAATTAAATGTGCCAATTTTGCGTCTGCCAATGTTACCACGCTTAAAGGAGAGAACACAAGCACTTTAGCACTGATTAGCAGTGGTAAAGTTCTAAAAGTCCTCAAAAAAGGGTTCAGAAAATAGTGAGGTAAAAAGTCTAGGGATGACCCTGCAGAAAGGGCCAAGTCTTACAGCGTAATTCACTGGGGGAGCTTCACTGGTCCCAGGGAACCTGTCCTTCAAGTTACTCAAGGACTTGGCTTGTACTGGCTATTGTTTCCTTTTGCCCAGCGTTGTATGGCATCCTTGAATACATTTCGACTTTTATAACTTCTTCTCTTTCATTTGTCAGAAAATACGTGAATCAGTAGAATAGGCACATGTCTAAAAGGTTTTCTTTATTTATGTTGCGTAATCTTATCAAAAAAATTACTTTGATATATTCTCTCTCTCATCAAGTACGTTACAAAGAAATATATGTTAATGTATCACTCCCCTTAGTGCTGCGTTCCCCAATGGACTTCGGGTTCACACACAGCCTTTCTCCACTGGGTTACAATACATAGGGGCCGATTCCGGCCGGAAATCTCTCCGACCGAGCCGGACCCGGAGAGAATTCCGACCGAATCGGACCCTAGCAGTCCGACCGGACGAGTACGATGCATTCGCATGCTATCGGACTCGAGTCGGTCGGACTCCCATTGAAGTCAATGGGAGCCGGTCGTACAACGCGTACGCGGGCTCCCATTGACTCAATGGGTGCGAGGCGAACAAGGGCGCCCCTACAGCGGGTACGCGTCCATGCGCATCGCGGCGTACATGCACAGGTAGGGGGGACCCATGGGTCACCCCTGTGTGCGACTCGCGCGCCTACGCGTACAGGGGGGTCCGACGCGGACCCCCAAAGTCCGGCTTCGACAGCTTTTTTGAGCCGGACGGCGCGAGTCGGTCGGACTGCTCGCGGCGCGCATCGTACTTACCCGGCCGGGAAACGTCTCCATAGCGCAGTGCGAGTCGTGTCCATGCGAGTCGGTCGGAGCGTGTTGGAGCCGTGTTCGAGTCGGTCGGCAATTTCGTGGGTGCTTGCATCGTACTCGCTCGGCCGGACCTGCGTACGATTCGGTCGGGAAACAGGGCTCCGAATCGGATCCGGTGAATCCAAATCCGATTCGGAGCACTACCGGCCGAGATCGGAATCGGCCCCATAGTTTCTTTATCGCTTGCCCTCCACTTCTTTGTTGTGTGTCGTTCCTAATGAGCATATTGTCACCTGGGAACCTGCCTAAATACAGCCACCCATATGAAAGCTTACAAAAATGCAGAACTGTAATTACAGGTGAGTAACTTTTTCCTATTGCTCTTTTTGAACATGTTGAAGCCTATATATCATTAAAAAAAAAAAACTGCCAACTTATAAAATTGCGTATATTTTGGACAGTTCGGTATGTGGGTAGGCTGTTTGCATATGCCACCTGATATCGTTATCTTTTTCTTACAATTTGCGCATGTTATTGAGATAAAATGCTGTATATTTAGGCGAAGCTTTCAGTAATCACAATCCTAAGAAAACAAAGCATCGATTGGGGTTTCTTTGTAGTTGTATGACTACTTTGTAACTGTAGAGACGCATGCAGCAAATTCTTTGACTGGAAAATCCAAAATGATGGATGCCATGCCATAGGAGAGTTAAGGATTAAAATCAGGACATTACTCTATTACCTTTACACAGTCTGGGAGATATTGGAGACTGATTTTACACCTTACACAAAAGGACAGGGTACAGAACAAAGCAGTTACCCATCTGCAATTTGAGATGGTCGAGGTGTTTTTCATTTTTGGTGAAACTGAAACTGTCTACCTTTGGGGATTTAGGCACACAAAAATTATAAAAACTGTTTAAAAGGGCATAGCCATTTTTTAAATAAGAATGAACTTGCAAATGTGTGTGGCCTATGATAAAGTATACCAAGCTTAGGGTGAAATGCCACAATGAACCAGCGCTGATCTTTTAAGTTGAAATATTTTCTTGTTTGCCCTGCCTGATTTTGTAGTAAGAGAAATCTATTCAAGACATGGTTTTAAATGGATCCAGGTGAGCTAGCTAAAAGCATGGTAGGCTGTTGATCCGTAGTAAAGTCTGGCAAGATGTATACGCTTACCAAAGGCTAGGGTCTATCCGTTACTACTTTATTTATTATCGAATATGACCACTAGATTACGGACGTATGCTTGGGTGTAGGTGCAGCGCGTTGGACTATTAGACTGGAAGGTGGTTTGCATTTTCATGCAGCTCTTTTGTGCCTGCATTTATAACGTTTATCATTGCACCAAGAAACGTCAATTACTATAGTAATTTAGCTACAGCTCCTGGATGTTTCCTACAATTTTCGCTCCAGGACAGATGTCTGCTATGCATTTGAGGATACCAGGATTAATATAAATAATGGAATTATGGTATTGGCCCAAGTCCCAAATGTGTGACATCTAAGAGCTGCAAACCTTCAAGGCTACAATGCGCGGCAGAGAATGTGTGTGGGAAATGAATTGAGAAATCTGGATGGAAAGGCTGTCTCGCATTTTCAGTTTGCAGAGACTCCTGATGTCTTAACTCAAGGAAACACTGGGCAGCATCCACTCCCCCTGCTTCACCCCACTAGAGCCTCCTTCCGTTGTGGCGTCCGGACCCTCTAGTACGACCTAACTTTTCTGTGTCATCTTTGCTTTTAAACACAGTAATATTTTCACCACATTCATTTTTGCTTAACTACGAAGGTCTTTTGATGTACAGTTCTGTGATATTGGCTCCCCATAGTGAATTGACTTGTTCGTCTCTTAATTGGCGGTATTGCATCTATGGGAGAAATGTAGCCTTTTTTTCTGGCATAAACTATGCAAAGTAAAGCAAACCACAACCCTGTACAATTTAAGGGTGATGTAGATTCATGATTTTATTGTGCGTCCTTTTCTGCAGTAGTTCATCTCTTGCTTTTGTGATTACCATTCCACGCGGCCTAACATTTGATTTTAGTATATCTCTTCTTTGTTTTGCTCCATTCTGCTACTTTTTGTTCTTTCCTCATGTTAACTTTTCATTGATCATCTTTTAAAACCTTTTGTGAAAGAACTTGTATATATTGTAGCTGTTGGTTCAGTTTATTTTATTTTATTTTTCCTTGTGGAATCATGGGTAGCTTCATAGCAACTCATCTGTTTCTGTTTGTTTCATATAGGCTTAATAGTGCAGGACCATTCAGACAATTTGTTCATTACATATACCTATAAGTCCCACTACCTTCTGAATGAATCAAATCGTGCTGAGTTGATGAAATTACCTATGATTCCTTCTTCTTCGTCAGCTTCCAAAAAGAAATGTGAGAAAGGTAACCAAATTAGTTTGTCTTTCTCTTTTGTTTGTTTGCCTTTTCTTTCTTTTCTTTGCTGCTTCTTTTGAAAAACGTGTTTAAAATGTGAGCTTTTTCTGTACCATCTGTTGCTTTCAGTATTGCTGCATTTTCGTGGTCAATGTTTTCTTTTATTTATATTGCCAGCTTAATCCTTAGAGGGCTTAAAACAATTCTTGTGTCGGACTTTCTCCACCAGCCTAGTAGCTTTTATGTCTGCCAAATGGAGCAACATTCCCAGCCACAGATGTGGGTGAATTCTTTGCTAGCTTTGCTATCTAAAGCTCTGATTTTGTGATTCTGGTCTTCAGTTTGAAAACATTTTTTAAGTTTTTTTGTCTGAGTTAAGAATTTATCAATAAATACTCGAAAATGAAGCTAGGACTTTATCCAGAGACAAAAAAAGGGAAAAAGTAATTACTCTCAATCGACATGTTAATCTAGCCGGTCTAAAAAACATTGTGTTTCAAAGTTGAAATGGTGAATGGTACTCATCATGGTGATTTTCCACAATACTATGCACAAAGAACATATAATTGCGTTGAGGTGAGGTTTCCTAATTTGCTAAGGCTGCTTGGATAGCAGGTGGCTTAATGATGATGGACTTTTAGAAATATTTTTCCAGGAGCACATTTCGCTAAAGAAATACTAGTACTTAAGGCAACTCTTTGTGAAGTCGGTCAGTTTGATTAATGTGACCGAAAAAAAATCATCTGTAAATTATTTTTTCCAAATTGGCATGACCTTCAGTTGGAACAGTAGTTAGTAGCGGGCACAAGACATTATGTTTACAATATTTTATCAGCGTGAACATGTTTTTGTTAGCTCGATAACTTTGAAAATACCCTACAATAAGGTGGCTTGAAGAGAACTTAAAAATGATCTAGAGAAGTTAGTGCTCCTTCTTAAAGATGATTGATATGTTTCTCTTTTCTATCCTAAATATATGTTGTAACTATTACGACTGCCCCTAGTGAGTTTATTTAAATTGTTTTAAGCCCTCTGATTGAGCAACATGTACATCGCTTAATGCACAACTAATAACTTGCCTTACATGCACTGAAATAACATTTTCGGCTTGTTTTCCATTTTGTAAAGCTAATTGTTTTTTTGTGAGTGTTGCTCTCTGTATTTCCTCTGAGATGAGACCACTTCAGTTGTGTAATTAAAAAGGCTTGTGCAAGCATCGATTTAAAGCTACTGATCAGCAAGTGACAGTTTGCCATCGAAAAGAACAACAAGCACCCTTCAGGTTTTCAGAAGAGGAAATGCAGACAGCGGATATTTACTACTAATTATTAAAGGATTCTTAGGCATTGTCTGATGTCAGTTATGTTTGTGCATCTCAAGTAATCAAGATTTTCTGATCAATGGTCGGAAATACTTCCCACTCATGCAATCATTCTATAAAAAGAAAATTATAATATCACTTGATATTTTGGAGTTCGAAGCCTTCTCAATAACTGAGAGTTTATTACCTCCTTATAATGGAATACAGTGCTTTCACCAGCCATGCCTTGGAAGGAGGTATTTTTTTTTGTTTTGGTCTAATTTGAAGGCATGCACGTCAGTTTAAAAAAAGAAAAATAACGACATCTAAAACATTGAGCAAATGAAAACCGTTGCAGAATAATTTTCACGCACTGTATTTCTTCGTGCGCCCCCCTTTGTTTGATCAGAGAATCTTCCTTATCACTAAAGGGTATTTTTCTGTCGTAATACATAAATAACCCTTTTGTGAAATAAGGCGTTCTAGTTTAGTGGAAATCATATTGCAAAGCCAGTTTTGTTATGCGTGTAATGCAGTGGTGCTGGAACATTTTTTACGGTGGGGGTGCTGGCTGATAACATTACATAGGGGATATGTGACAGCCTGTCTCTAAAAACGCAACAAATGTCGCCAAAAGAAAACATTAGAAAGGACACTTATCTGTTCATTCTCCATCTAAACTATTTCAAGTTTTATGGGGGTGCTGCAGTACCCCCACACCACCAGTTCCAGCGCCACTGGGTAATGGGTTATTTTTGTGCTGTGTTGGTATTGTGATCTTGGTGTGCACAAGAGTGAGTCCTCTGGCTGGCTTCTGCAGTAATGATCATTGGGTAAAAGACTGGGCTGTAGATATAGATTTATGAGCTTAATCTACCTCTCTGCTTTTGTGGAACCAATGAAGACCAGATGAGCCTATATAATTGGTGTTTTTGCACCATCAACCTACTCCGAAGGGATTCTGTCAAGAAAAATGTTAGGGAAAAAGTATTTTAATGACTTAATTATTTAAAAACAATGCAATCAAAGTCAGTCAATGTTGTTGTTTATATTCTACTACAATTGTATTTATTTGCTAAATAGCAAACAATTTGAAGAGATGCAGATTAAACAGTAGAAATTCTGCTGGGCACAGTGTCATTTAGTGTGAGGTACATTTACTAACAGCTGATCACTGTTGGGTAATCTGGACTCCTTTCCCTCCCAAGTGCTTGCGAATCAGTACAGCTGAATGGCTGAAAAAGTTTCTCCTAGAGAAAGCAGTCACTTTACGAATTTTTGTTGGCAATTTGGCTGAGTAGTGTTCCTTTGTGAAGCAAGCATCATCCTGCCCCCTCACCAGGCAGTACCAAGATTTTATTGTGCTTTTGTCAGGGAAAAGAGATGCTTTTCTATGTGTCTGTTCTTTTTTTGCGCACAGAAACATTTTGTTGTCTTGCTTTCCAGAATGAAACTTCTGATGGATACTTCTGACTGCATATTCCTCACCTGCAGAATATCCCCAGGTGTCAGACTATAGCCGTTAGGTGAAGTCAGGCTGCTCCACGTCGACTCCGCTCCGAAAGTGATGGCTAGAACCGTAAATAAGACGACTGAAGCAGGCTGACGACAGTTCCTTTCTTTCCGCGCCTCCGTAGGTGGATCCAGAACGAAATCCAAACTTTTTCTCGTCAGTTGATGAGCTTTTTCTAACAAAATTATTTTCCAGTTCGCAAGGGAACATGTCCCCTCCTAAAACTATAGGGTTTCGAACTCGGAGGGACTGTCACAAGCGTATGTCTGTGACAGATCCCCACGAGGTATCTCTCTGGTGTTTGGGTTCATTCCTTGACTCCCATGTT
Source organism: Calotriton arnoldi (assembly GCA_963921515.1). Lineage (NCBI taxonomy): Eukaryota > Metazoa > Chordata > Amphibia > Caudata > Salamandridae > Calotriton > Calotriton arnoldi. The sequence goes on along the minus strand of CAWUFW010000213.1, from coordinate 3,358,340 downwards.
TTGCAAGGAGTGTGCCTTTATACACCATAAGGCGATTTGTGATTGCATAGCCGAACTGTACATTACCGAACACTGCTGGAAGTCTCTTATCCCTGTTCCTGCTTGAAGTCAAGAGTGCAGATCTGTTCCCACTCTTGGGGCCGCTCCTGCGACAGGCCTTGGTTGCGGTCCAAATCTTTGGGTAAGTCCAAAAAGAAAAATAAGAAGTCCAAGTGGAAATTGTCCTGCCTCATCACTCTTTCTGAGCAGTCGTGAGGACATCAAGGTGACCATTGGTCTCTTTCCCGATCTCCTGAAGAGGAGCTAATTCCACAGATGATCCCTTTGCATTCTGTATCTCATGGGCCTTCGGTGATGTTGCAATAAATTGAGGCATTCAAGGAAACCATGTTGCAAACCTTTGGTACCCTACCGGTTCTCTCTGGAACACCTTCGGGCCACATCTGCGGAGGCCTTCATTCAGGTTACCGCCAACAGGCCCGCTCTTGGCGCACTGCATGCCTCCTTCACCTGCTTCAGATTCAGCTCCAACTCTGGAGCGGACGCCATGTCTTGGCAGCAATGTTCCCTCTAATATTGTTTTCCTTTGAGCGGCAATGAAGGCCTCTGTGCACTACAACCACGGCCATGAGCGCCTGCAACTCCCTCGTGTTGCTTGCCCACTTGCTGCTGTTTTTTCTATATATATATATATATATATATATATATATATATAAAATTTTAAATTACGTTTATTTTTATTTTTCTTATTTAGGGGAGACCTCCCACCCCCCAATAACACCCATTTTTTTTATGTTTCCATCTGTTATGCCCCCCTCCACCCTCCTGTCTGCCACATAAGCATTAAACAAAGCCAAATAGCACTCACATTCCCGAGAGCTATTTGGATTTGTCAATACTTTTTTAGCTATACTGCATAGTAGCATGGACTGCTATGCAACATGGCTTAGAGAGGAAAAAAATCGCTATGACGCTGTCAACTCTGGCTGCGTCATAGCACTTTTTTTCCTTTACTTTAAGCCTGTGCTACATAGCTAATAAAACATTGACAAAGCCAATAGATCTTGCATAGACAAAACCTATTGGCTTTGCCAATGCTCGTTACTGTAGCCATTCATGTTCCTTCAAGTTTGGAATGGGCAGCAAGTGGTCTCCGTCAGCGAATGAGACAGCTAAAAAAGTGTTCACATTTGCAAATTAAGGGCAGTTTGGAATGTGTAAAGACATACTGTTCGTGTTTTACAAGGTATGGAACACTCCGTGCATTTGTGTTTACTGCAGGCAGTGCTTGTGTTAATATCAGGGAAATCAACAGTAAAAACCGGCCCACCATCCCATACAACAGGCCACAAACAGCCCAAAAAAACACCTGTAAGAACAGCCTGATGGCCCCATAGACCAGTGAACCTGTGTCTCCCCTGCAACCTGTTGACATGTTAATGCACTTAACACCTTGTCAAGCCCTTTTAAGCAAAAGGGCTTGTAAAGGTGTTAAATGCATCAACATATATACTTAAAGAGCTGCCTCGTCACATTACCACCCTGAGGGGCCCCATAAGAATACTGATGGGATCCCAGCAGGATCTCGTTTCAGCTGGATTCCTTCCCCTTTTGCAGCACGCATGCGAAGAGAAAACTTCCTTCCACGCTGCTGCATTCTTTTTAAATGACCAGCTGGGGAAGTTTTTCTCTCCGTGCCGTAATCTGCTGTGCTCTCCTGCAGAGGTGCTGGGCGCTGTGAAAGTGTAAGATGCGCGCACCTAACGGAACATAGCTTGGCAGCGTGAGCCATGCTGGTTCCTGCCACATTGAAGTCCTGACTCCAAACCAAATCCATTGAGACCGAGGTCGCTACCTAGAACAGTCACGATGTGACCGACCCCTGTTCACTGTGGCTCATACAAAACTGCACCTTTGCCTAGGAGCCACCCCCCTCTAGTGCTCCAACAACTTTTTCTGATTGAATTCTGACCAAAGGCTGCCAGCCTTTGGTGACAATGGAGATGGGGAGGAATTTCCCCAACAGTATGACAACAACAATTTCTATTTGGACCTAAAAGAGACCAGTGGATTGGATACTTCCCCTGACACTGGGCTGGGTTCACCTCCTGGTCCCTCCACAGAAGAGATCTACTCATTTGCTGTGGTCATCAGACAGGCTGCTGAAGTCCTAGACTTAGAATTGCCATCTGTTGAGGCAAAAAGCAATGTCCTCACTGTAGTTTACAGCTTGGGAAGACCTTGTTGACTCCTTGCTTCCATTCAACCAAGCCCTAACTGACCCTCGTCGGCATCTGGGCTACGCCTTGTTTCTGCACACCTTTAAATAGACAGGTAGCACAACACCACAGACTTGATCCTAGTGACCCTGCTATTTTGCCTCAACACCCTACTTCGGAGAGCCTGGTGGTTCTGGCTTCCACTAGCAGGATCAACCAAAACCCATTCTCTAGGACCCCCACCCCATTCCTCCCAGCTAGAGAGATGAAGAGAATTGAGGCATTTGAGAAATTAGTGTTCTCTCAAGCTAACCTTATGCTTCGGCCAGTCCGTATCTGCTGTTTGCTGGGTAGGTACTCCCATGCATCATGGGACATGGCAGCAGACACCTTTCCAGCACGCTGGGGGAGTTTAGGGCCAACTTAAAGCAGATCACTCAGAACTGTCAGGCTGCAGCCAGATATGTCATATGGTCAGGCCTGGACATGACTGTCTGTTTAGGCAGAGCCGTTGGGACTAGCATGGTGTTCCGGCGCCATGAATGGATGAGAGCCACAGGGTTCTCTGTTAAAGTTCAGGCGTCACTTATGGATATACCTTTTGATGGGTTTCGGCTATTTGGCGAGAAGGCTGACTCGTTAACGTAAGTAGAGCCACAGCGCTGTCTCTCCATGCCTGTAAGGCAATATCCCCAATACTTTTGCTCCTTTCGAGACTTTGCCAGGAGTTTCGCTTACAGCAACACCAAAGCCCTCCACCCCAACAACAGGCACCCCAGTCCTGTCGGGGTTAGGGTCCCAGACAACAGCATCCAGGCCTGCAAAGTACAGCGAGTCTCCCAGTCCCCTGCCTTTGTTGTAGCTTTAGTTTGCCCTTCACAACACATGAACATCCTTAGGGATGCAGAATCAGTAATTTTCCCCATGGGTGGCAGACCATACCAGCCGACGGGTGCGTTCTGTAGAAAATGCAACAAGGCTATGCCCTGCCACTCCTTGCAGGCTAGCTGCCTCTTCCACGTACATTAGAATGTCTTTTAAGGGAAACACTTCTCCATGTTGCTGAAGGAACTTCAGCCTCTTTAGCTAAAGAAGCCATAGACTGAGTCCTGGACTCAGAAATTGGAACTGGGTGTTACTCCAGTTATTTCCTTGTGCCCAAAAAGGGTAGAGGCCTTCATCCTGTTTTAGATCTTAGACCTCGCAGTTCCTTTCTGCGGAAGGACACATTCAAAACGCTCACTCTGGCCCCGGTTTCATCTCTCTTAGATTCAGGAGACTGAATGATAGTACTGGACCTCCAAGTTGCCTATTTCTGTGTTCTTCTCTTGCAGGCCCACAGGTGCTACTTTTGGTTTAAGTTTGGCCACAAGCATTTTCTGTTTGTTGTGCTACTATTCTGGCTCACTAGTGCCTCTGGGGTGTTCACAGTGGTGATGGCGGTGATTGCAGTGTACCATCGGAGGTGAGGCGTGCTAGTTTTCCCTTACCTCGACACCTTGCTGTTGAATGCAGGCTTGCCAAAGTTGTAAACCACCTCCAGACTATAGCGACCCTCCTAACATTGTTGGGTTTACGGTCTACGTGCCAATGTCATAACTGACTCCTTTGCAAAGGCTTCCTTTATTGCTGCCATCCAGGATGGTCAGGACATTGCTCTCCCGGTGCGCAAGCTCCACCGTGAGTACCTCCACCCCCGGCGCCCACCGCTGTCTGAGGCCCCTGTGCCTCGCTCAGATCCTCGACGTCAGCCTGCTCTTTCTGCTGCTGCCTCTGCCTGTGTTTGTTCTGCCCTGATTTTTGGCCCTCTGTTTTCCTCTTTCTTTTTTCCAATTTTTATTTGCCTTTTTCCTCTCCTTTCTTTTTTCCTTATTTGCGCTTCTTTTCCCCACCGCTGCTGCCCCCGTGGCCCCTCCCCCTCCCGCGTGTTCCTGCTCCCTCTACCCAGCTGACCTGCCCACCCCCTACTTAATGGCGGCTGCTGCGCGCCAAGGTGAGCAAGACCCCTGACCTCCTGGTCAGGACAGTGCTCAAACGGCACGCAGATCCACCGTGAGTACCTCCACCCCCTGTGCCCACCGCTGTTCGAGGCCCATGTGCCTCACTCAGATCCTCGACGTCCGTCTGCTCCTTCTGCTGCTGCCACTGCCTGTGTTTGTTCTGCCCTGATTTTTGGCCCTCTATTTTCCTCTTTCCTTTTTCCAATTTTTATTTGCCTTTCTTCTTTTCTTCCTTTTTTCCATTATTTGCGCTTCTTTTTTCTGCCGCTGCTGCCCCTGCAGCCCCTCCCCCTCCCGCGTGTTACCGCTCCCGCCTCCCAGCTGACCCGCCCTCCCCCGACCCCCTACTTAATTGCAACCGCTGTGCTGCTGGTGCACCGAAAGCGCGACAAAGGCAAGCCCATCTGCGCACGACTGCGACCAGTGCCAGAAAACCTGGTCCTCCGACCCACCAGCGCTACAGCTCCTCGGCTCTCAACGCACTCAACACCGGCAAGAACAACAACTGCAAGTTCTCTTCACCTATCGACACCCATGGACACTTCTCCTGCCGACACTCCTTTTCCTTCGCTGATATCCAAGACCCTCCTCCTTCCTCCAGCAACAACTCCATCACACCCCAATCCCTGCATTGCATCCTCCTCAACGTCCGCTCCCTCCACAGACATGCCACGGAAATCTGGGACCTCCTCGACAGCACCACCCCATACATCGCTTTCTTCACCGAAACTTGGACGAACGCCGTCTCGGGACCTGACATCGCGATCGCCATCTCCGAAGGCTACAAGATCACCCGGAAGGACCGCCCTAACCACCCTGGAGGAGGCATTACCATCGCCCACAAGTCTAACCTTCGTCTGAGCACCTACCCTGACAGGCCCACGGACCTGATGAAATTCCTCCACTTCAAGATACTGACCAACCCTTCCACTACTGTCCATGGCACCCTCATATACAGACCCCCGGACCCCGCGCTCCTTTCTCCAACTCCATCACCGACATTATCACCCCGCAAGCCATCACCTCCACCGACTACACCCTGCTGGGAGACCTTAACTTCCACCTCGACAACCTCCAAGACCCCAACACCTCCTCCCTCCTGGACAACCGCCACAACATCGGACTCAAACAGATCATACCAGAACCGACGCACTCAGCAGGACACACCCTCGACCCCATCTTCACAGCAGGCAACTCCATCACCTTCAGCCACACCTCTGCACTCCCATGGACAGACCATCGTTGCGTCCACTTCACCTTCAAAACCAACATCACCCGCAAACATCCTCACCAGCTCCAGCGCCGGAATTGGAACAAGATCTCCTACAAACAGCTCACCGCCTCCCTCAGCAGCTCTGCTTCCACCGCTACAGACGACGACCCAACCACCGCTGCCCGTACCCTACACAACTGGATCACTGACTGCACCAACACCATCGCCTCCCTCAAGAAAACGTCCAACCCTCACGCCAAAAAAAACAGCTGGTTCTCCACCGAACTCAGAGAATCTAAACAAACCTGCAGACTCCTCGAAAAGCTATGGAGGAACTCCAAAACCACAGCGGACTTTGACAGCTTCAAAGCAGCCACCACAAACTCATCAGATGCTCAAGGAAGAAAGCACTCCAGGACAGAATCTCCTCCCACGCTCACAACAGCAAGGAACTCTTCGGCATCATCAGAGAGTTCGCCCAACCCAGCAGTGAGACTACCGACATCCCACCCTCCCAGGACCTCTGCGACACTCAGCGCCTTCTTCCACTACACAATCAAGACCATCTACGACAACTTCGACAATAACCTCCACGTCGAACCCGCACCCGCCGCTCCCCACAACACGCAGCCGACTTGACAGCTGGACCGCCCTCAGCCTCGAAGCAAGGCTGAGGACTATGAAGTCAATCCACTCTGGGGCCCCCACGGATCCCTGCCCCCATCACATCTACCACAGAGCCGCAGACATAACCGCCCCCGAGCTTCGAGGAATCATCAACCGCTCCTTCGAGACCTCCTCCTTTCCCGATGACTGGAAACATGCCGAGATCAACCCCCTCCTGAAAAAACCCTCGGCAGACCCCACCGACCTCAAGAACTACAGACCGATCTCCTTACTCCTGTACCCGTCAACAGTCAACTCGCCTCCTTCATAGAAGAAAACAACATCCTCGACTCCTCCCAATCAGGCTTCAGGAAGAATCACAGCACCGAATCCGCCCTTCTCGCCGCTACAGATGACATCCGCTCCCTCCTCGACAGAGGAGAGACTGTTGCCCTCATACTCCTGGACCTCTCCGCGGCCTTCGACACAGTCTCACACCGCACCCTAGCCCACAGACTCCACGATGCAGGAATCCGCAACAGGGCCTTCGACTGGATCTGCTCATTCCTCTCCGGCAGAACGCAGCGGGTCAGACTCCCTCCTTTCCTCTCGGAACCCTCAGCGACCACCTGCGGAGTCCCGCAAGGATCCTCCATCAGCCCCACCGTGTTCAACGTCTACATGGCCCCATTTGCATCCATCGCCAGATCACACCGACTCAACATCGTATCATACACCGACGATACCCAACTCATCCTCTCCCTATCCAACGAACCCAAACACAACTTTCTAGAATGAATGAAAGCAGTCGCCAGGTGGATGAAGAACAGCTGCCTACAACTGATCACGGAGGAAACCAAAGTACTCATGATGGGCCCACACCCCGATGCCTGGAACGACACCTAGTGGCCCCCCGACCTCGGGAGCCCCCCCCCGACGGACCATGCACGCAACCTTGGAATAATCATGGACTCCGAACTCCAAATGGACCGCCAGATCAGTGCCGTCACCTCCTCCTGCTACCACTCCCTCCGCCTCCTCCGAAAGACCTTCACCTGGAGCCCCCTCGAACACAGAAAAACAATCACCCACGCCCTCCTCCGCAGCAGACTGGACTACAGCAACGCACTCTACGCCGGGACCAACAAGAACCTCACCCGCAAACTCCAGAACGACGCTGCCAGACTAGTCCTCTACCTACCGCGCCACTGCCACATCAGCCAACACCTACGGACACTAGATCGGCTCCCCGTCGAGAAGAGAATCACCTTCAAGCTCCTAACCCATGCACACACAGCCTCCACACTACCGGACCAGCCTACATGAACCACCGCCTCTCGATCCACACACCCCAAAGATCCCTCCGCTCAGCCCAGCTCTCCCTTACAACGGTCCCCCACATTAAGAAGATCAGAACAGGAGGACGCTCGTTCTCCTTCCTCGAGGCCGAGGCATGGAACACCCTCCCTCTCCACCTCCGACAGACACCTTCACTCGCCAAGTTCCTGAAGGGCCTCAAGACCTGGCTTTTTGCTGAAGCACCGTAACATCCTGGAGCTGCAGTCCGCCCCCCCCCCCCCCACCACCCACAGCACCTTGAGACCCTTTCGGGTGAGTAGTCGTGCTTTACAAACGCTTGATTGATTGATTGATATGATGGGGTACCTAGGCCTTCCCTCTGGATCAGAGAGTACAGGACATTCAGACTTTGATTCCAATGTCTCATCCTTGGTCGTGGATCTCAACGAGAATGTTTCTGAGGCTCCTAGGACATTTGGCTGCCTGAATCCTGCTCCTAGACCATGCCAGGTAGCATGTTTGGGCTCCTCAACAGGATCTGAAGTCTCAGTGGGCCCAGCGCTAGAGGAGCCTGTCAGGTTTCATCCAGGTTTCAGAGGAGACTGCAAAATATCTGCAATAATGGCTGTTTGACAGCAATTGCACCAGCAGCATGCCCCTCTCCAAAACTCACTCAGTGGCGACATACGCATCACTTTTGGGTTGTGGAGGACATCTGAGAGGTGAAAATCAGAATACTCTGGCCTCCGGCGGAGAGCCGTTTCCCCATCAGTGTGTAGGAGTTCTAAGCTATTCACTTAGCATTGAAAGCCATTCTGCCATCCATGAAGGGGAGGCTGGTTCAGGTACTCATGGACCACACCACTGGCATGTGGTACTGCAACAAGCATGTAGGAATGGGATCCTGGGCCCTGTGCCATGAGGCCCTGCACCTCTGGAACTGGCTGAATCACCAGGGCATTTCCCCGATTGTGCATAGTTCAGCTGGCAGTATCCTTTAAACGCCAGGGCGGACAAATTCAACCGGTGATGCCTAGCTGATCCCAAGTAGCATTTACAACAGGAGGTGGCACAACATGTCTTCCAGCAAAATAGAGAACCCTGGCACAATTTTTTTTGCCACCACTGAGAGCATGCAATGTCAACACTTTTGTAAACTGGAGTTCTGAAGAAGGCCCGATCTCAGAGATATATTCCGCCTAGAGTGTGGAACACTGGACTCCTAGATACCTTCCCGCCACTACCTCCCCTACCCAGAGTTCTGAAGATCAAGAAGGATCAGGGTCATTTAATCGTAGTGGCTCTGGATTGGACCAGTAGAGTGTTGTACACAGAACTGGGCATAAGCATCTGTCTTCTAATCAGGCTACCTTTTAGGAAGGATCTGCAGTCTCAGCAGTAGGGCAGAGTCTTGCACTGGGGCCTGTGCAACCTACATCTCCATGTGTGGCGATTAAGCAGCGACTGTTGACTGCATTCGATCGTCGTCCTGAAGTAGTGGATGTTATTGCAGCTAGGCATCCTTCTACAAAGTCAATTTACACTGTGTACAGGGGCAAGTTTGTAGCTTGGTGTGGCACCCATACTATCGACCGCCTGCAAGCCAAACTATCAGATGTTGTGTTGTTTATTTTATCTTTGACCAAGCAAGGACTTGCAGTGGGTGTAATTAAAGGTTATCTGTCAGCCATTCAGCCTTTGTGTGTTTAATGGACCAACTGTCCTTTTTAAAATCACTTGTTGTGATGAGATTTCCCAAAAGTGTAATACCTTTGTAATGCCACAGTGGGACCGTAGTTTTGTCCTTACTTTCTTACGTGCAACCCTTTTGAGACGTTGCACCGCTGTCTTCTACCTCTCCTAACCCTGTAGACAGCCTTTCTCATCGCAATAACTTCAGTTTGTCTCATGAGGGAGCTTCAAGCTCTGTCAGTTCAGCAGCGCCACACCACCTTCTTTCTGTGCAAACTGGTGCTAAGGACTAGAGTAGCCTTTCTACCAAAGGTTGTTACTCTTTCATCATGAGTGTAGCTACCACTGACACAGCAGGTGCAGTGGATGGTATAGTTGTGGATACTCTTATCTAGTCACAGATTCCTCACTAACCTCCCGCATCCCTGTTCTGTGGAATGGATCCTTTTCCATCTAAAAAGGTCCCAAATTACAAATCTGTGCATTGGCACAAATTGTTTTTTGAGCTTCGCGTCCCAGGGCGCTGACAGTGTCAAGAAAGAAAACGCTTCATCACGCTTGTGTTGCGCTTATATATGACTCTAGTCGTCACTTCCAGGGCAGAGCAGGTTCAACTCGAAGCCGCACAACCCCACCTCGTGGGGCTATGCTGTCAAATATTCTGCAGCCAGTCTGGCGCCATGGAATATTCTACAGGAGAGGACTCTGCGGTTAGACAGAGTATTCACCATTACCGAAGGTAAGTAACTTGTTCTTTCACACTTTCCGTAATCTGTCACATACTATGTTTACCAATCCAATGAGTGCAGAGGACAACTTGCAAAAAGCATACGTTTATTGCATGGGAGGCTTCCTTAAATTGAAGATTTTTGATCTAATTTTAGAAATATCTCTGAAATAACATCAATTGCAGCCAGTGTCTAAGTAGGTTTTGGTATTACAATCAATCATTGACTGTCGTTTTTTATTTTCTAAAATAGCGGTCTTGCTGACAGCTAAGCCCATCCTTCCAATTTTAACTACTGCTTGTGCTTTTCATGACATCTAAGTGAAAAAAGACTACAATTGGGCAATTCCTTAGGCTGATATTGTAGAGAAAAAAATTGTTCAAACCTCACTGTCATCCTCAGTCACACTGCTGCACCGGTATGTGCAAGAGAAGTTTGACCTGCAGTTTCTCTTTCATGTAAGATAAGATGGCACTATGCCTATCTGCATTGTATTCATTTTGTGCATGTAGGGAAGCTGTTCTGCACAGTTTGTGTTTTGGTAAGACTTGTCATGCTCCTGTTGTGGTAGCCTGTGCTTTGAATGCCACATTGGTTCTGTATCAGATTAGTTAAGTTGCAGCTTTTTTCTTTATTTGAAATATTTCTTGCTTTGCCTTTTGAAAATAAATTGGAAATGCTCCGACTCTTAGATAGCTGCAGAGCTGCCAATTCAGACATACTTTGAATTTCACCTACTTCTTGGCCTCATGGACATAGCACAGAGTCTTGAATTGCAGACTAGCCTCAGTTTCTGTTGCAAGGAACAAGCAATGGGAAAATTATTTCAACTCTCAGTGCAAAGAACTCAAAAGTTTTTCGAACAGTCAAATCATTAATATGCGGACATAGGATTAGTGCCCCACGTTTACACTAATGCCTACTGTGACATGATGCATAGTAATGCAATCAACAGTAGAGCTCTTTTGCTACTTACTGAAAAAGGCAGTCTGTTCACCTGGCCCAGTCTTCTTGCAGTAGAAGAAAGAGCTGTAAGCACTATTTCTTAACTGGAATTTCTTGATCTAAGCAGTTTGAAGATCTAATCCAAGAATCTGTACCTATTATCTTACTGTTCCATATGAGGACACTTTTGGTACGTTCTAAATTTAGGGCTCACAGATTTTAAACCTTGTATCATAGCGTTGGCTGACATGTTCCTTGCAGACGGTACCAAAGCCAGTTGTGGATCACATTTAACAAAACAGCATGGATCAATTGCTAAATCCACCGCTTCCAGTAGATGTCCTATTAGTAAGGCTCTGTATAATTCATCAATTCTCTGCAGATGAGGAAGATTCCATGAATTGACTTTTATATTCTGAATGTAATATGTCAAAAATATCACAGATCGAGTAATGCTTTCTATTTGCATTGTTCCTATTCCCTGTTTTCCATAAAGTTCAACTTCAGACATGATACTTCCAAACATCTATCCTCTTTCTCTCCATACCCTGAATCTTTGACCCATTCAGGCTATCTGATCTTTCCCCTCCCCCATCATATCTTACTGTTGCTCACTTATTAGCTCCATACATCCAACTGTCACCCACCAAACCTCCTCCATATAACCTCATCTCTTGACCCAAGTTTGGGATGACACAAACATGACCTTTATAAACAATTCCATAGCACAAAAACCACTTCACTCTGCCAATAGAATGCCATCTGAATCTGCAATACATTGTCCTTCATCACTGACCACTTTGACCCTCAATCAGCTCCACTTCATTTAAACCCCTCCACTGAAATGTTGATTCATCTATAGAAACAGCCCCTCTTGCAGCCTTTCACAGTGCTCACACTACCCTATCCCATTTACCTTACCTCTCTCATAAAGATTGGGTTGTAGGCATTTTTTTTAAACAAACCATTGATGGCTCCCACCTTGTCACACAGGTAAACCAGATCGTTGCAGTCACTGAACCATTTCTTGCACACATTGTGGTTATCTACTGCCCACTTCTTCAGGAATGTTGAAAATCTGTGTAGCAGTTTCATATCTCAGTGCCACTCAACCTTGGGATTATAATTGTAAACTCAGTCATAGCTCCCCCCCCTCTCACACAATACAATCTTGTCTGCTCTGACAACAAATTACTGTTAAATACTTGCACTCCAACATTCCCAACATCAGAACTACAATGACTGCACTATCCACAGCACCTACTCCGTTCTCTTCCAGCCCCTTACTTAGGCTGTAATAACAACCTCCCTTAAATCCATTCCCATAACTTCCCGCCAGAACTCCTTCCCATTCTGAAAGCCATAAATCCCTCTTGAGCCTCATTGGACTCCTATTGCTCCCATATTGACACAACTCTCACTACTTCTGCACCTTCAACCCATCATCCTATCCATTCAGTCTCCATTCCGTCACCAACCTGTACCTGGAGTACTTTAAGTGTACTACATTACCATTCATGTTTAAAAAAAAAAAGAGAAAGCCAGCAGCTGAACCCTCCTCTCTATCCAACTGTCTGCCTTTTTGCATCTCTTTTCTAAAAGTCACAAATGTGTTTTATTCAACAGGTTTGCCACCTACATATCTTCCTATAATTCACTTGCCACACTTCATTGAGGCTTCCGAACCACCAGCTGTACTGAGATCGCCCTCCTTTATGTCTCCCATTTCATCACTTCAGCACACCGTACAAGACTGTCATGCACTCTCATCCTTCTAAATCTTATCAGCAGCATTCAGATCCATCACCCATTTTTTTCCTACTCAATATACTGACCTCCTTGAGCATCGGGCAATATATTGAATTTTCCACCTTGTATATCACAACCTTTTTTCCAGATGGATACTTCTGACCGTTGATTCCTCATCTTTTGAATCCCTACACGCAGCATACTGGATCTGAATCCTTTCAGCAGTTGCTTTTGCATGGCGGTAGATGGCGGCTTCTGACTCCACAGCAGCAAAACACTGCCTCTCAAAGTGACAGAACATATCTTTATATAGGTGCCACTCCTGAGTTTTGACTTTAATTCCTTTTGATCTTTGCTCTTTGTCGTGGGTCCAGAGCTCTGCTCTCTAACTTTTTGTTGGTGTCTTACAACGTCTGAGAAAACGTTCTGGGGTGTATTAGGACAATGTATCCCTCGAAGAACACTGACATCAATCCATGCTGCAACTGCAGGAACTGATCATTGTTTCAGATACGCATGTCTGTAACACAAGCGAAGCTTGATGTTGCTAAGCACAAGAAATGAGGCAGATCACACTCCTACACCCAGGCCCACACCAACACCACGGACCACTTCCACTCAAGGTCCGAGTCTTGCACCAATACGCTGTCCTTGTGTAACTCAAAGTAAAAAAATGAGCCCTGCCTTAAACATTGAAAGACCAAGTGGGATTCTTCTCCCTTCCCTCAATCCCACGTTGTGGAGAAGTCATGCTGTTGGCACTTGAAAGATCTGACTCTGCCCCCCTTGTCTCACTCAACGCCTATTCCAGGGCTGATCCCAACGCACTGAGTTTGTCATCTTCAACTCTACAGCAGGTAGAGGCCTTGAAGGAGGCCATGCGACAACACCTCCAGATGATTCTGGGTCCCTCTACAGTGCCTTTGGGCCCATGGATGTGCCAGAGCCCCGAGTGGTATGTATGATGGTATGGCCTGCAGTGGCGCCAACTAATCCCTTTGGGCTCCTGCATTGCCCCCATGGGGCACTAGTCTATACCTCCACTCCTGCACCAAAGGCCATGTTGGTTCAGACCTGTCCACTACTGGCCTCGGCTCAAGAGATGCTGATTCCAGGCCCAACTCTGACACCTGTTTTGGATCTGGAACGGACTTTGGCCATTGTCTCATTAGGAAATAACTAAGTGTGGGAGACCTTTCAGGTAGTGCCCCTAGCTCAATGTCAGAACAACCAGAGAATAGAGACGCAGTCTATTACCTTCATAACATTTCTTGTGATGAAGATAATGGTGTGGAGGTGGTTAATTTACCCCTCCCCAATATTAGCACTAATGTAGACATGCATTTAGAATTGCCAAACACCAGTGGCCTTTATACATAGTTGGACTCCCTGCTGTGGTGCTATACAGACCTTTTTTTGCAGTAGTAGCAGAAGAGTTGGACCTTCAGCTACCCATGGTAGATTCCAAGTCAGATCTACTAGCTGAGATCTTGCAGCCTAGGCCTTCACTTTCAAAATACTTGCTGCCCTTTAATGAGGCTCTAACAAAAACTTTAATGGTGACCTGGTGAAAACCATGCTTGGCTCCGCTGGTGAGTTTGCCCCGTATCTCGGTGTCCTAGGCCTTCCTTGGGGAGACTCCCCTTTCTGAATCTGCTGCTGACTCCTGAGAGCTTGGATGTTCAGGCATCAATCCCAAGGTCAACTCTGATGCTTTTCCTACTGCCCTGCTGGTCGGAGAATCAAATTATATTGATGTTGTTTAGAAAGGTTTTCTCATCTACCAGTTTGGCATTGAGGGCCCAAACTGCTGTCTGTTCTGCTAATGAGTTATACATGCACACCCTCTGGGAGATGGGCAGTTATATTTTACACGCCTTTCCCAAATTCAGAAATGTATCCGCAAAAATGATCCATCATGAACACGACACAGCTAAATACATATTGACAGCTGTACTGGACACGAAAGACTGCGTGGGTCGCACAACTGGCACCAGTGTGTATGCAAGTGTACGCACCACATGATTTTCTGGAGACATACAGGCTTCTGGAATGGATTTGCTGTTAAACAGCGCAGACTTTTTGGAGAAAAAGTTGATTCTGCCTTGGAGTGCTTCAAAGACAGCAGGGCTAGCCTGAACAGGCAGCCGTTTTGTGGCAGCAGAGGACGTGGTGGCGGCAGAGGCCATGGCAAACAATGACTGCAGTCCTTTTTCTCCTCTGTCTGGCGCAACTCCAGCCATACAGCTCTGATTCCACCTGCTGTGGTCCTGAGCAGCTGGTCGGAGGCAGGAGTTTGTGTCCTCTTTATGGCTGGCAAGCAATTATCTCAAACTAATTAGTGCTGCAGGTTGTTCATCTTGGTTACACTCTCCCTTTGTGTCCATTCTCCCTCCTCTCCCTCCTGTTCCTCCTAGTTTTGTTCAGACTTGTTCGGTGGCAGACAGAGCTGGCAGATAACCTTTAATGTTACCCACAGCAAAGCCTTGCCAGCTATTTGACAAAATAAGCCCAAGACCATCAAATACTTTGGAATAAGAGCAGCCTGATGGTCCTCGCACCAGGCCATAAACTTTGCCCAATGACCAGAATAAAACGACTTGGTAGATGGGTGCTGAGCTGAGAGTATATGGACCTCAACTTCAGCAGAAAAATAAACCCCCCAGTAAACCCCACCACATCCTCTTCCATAGTCTTCAAGCACTAATGGGCCTGGCCCCACCTACCTTGTTGCATCACTTGTTCACCACACCACACCCTAACTTGTCCACCACCTTCTGCTATCCTCACTTCTCACCATACCCAAACTCGTTTCTCAAACTTCTGCTTTTCCTCTCTATCTACTTTGCCCTTTCCACTGGAGTGTCCTCCCATTTGAATTCAGGACTATTTCCTCCCTTCTTTTCTTCACGACTCCTTTAAACCTCTACATGAAGCTTTACCCTGATCCCTCAATCATCTTGACCAGCCCATAACCTGAAATATGTTTAGGAATTCCTTTTATGTCACAGTTCCATTCTTCTTACTTACCGTTGTCCAGGATTCACAGCCTCCGCTTCATGCCACTACTCTGTGCTTAACTATCTCAAATGTTTGTCCTTTTGTTTAGTCGGTGTTTTCTAGTACATTGTTTCTGTACAAAATGCATTAGCGCTTAAATAAACAACATTAATAAGTAAAATTCCTTCCTTAGAAGTGTTAGCTGAATTGATCAAAGAGTCTTGATCTTTCAGTATTTTTTTCATTCCTAAATGCCTCATAAGAATGTTCTTCCACTAGGGTCTTTTTCAGTCTTGTCCACAAAAGATGGCTCAAAAGGTCAGTGATTCTCCCTCATCTGATTCAGTAGGGAAGAGTGAACCTCTGCATCTCACCATACAGATCAATTTGTTAATGGCTAACCTAAACCATCTTTGGACTTAGTAGGTAGCTGCTCCAGTGCCATTCAGTTGATCTTCTTTAACCCCTGTTTTTGCTAGAAGTGCTATGATATAAACAGCTAATGGTTTCTGAGAACAGACCACAGGCAGAGAATTCCCTTTTGATTTCCTTGTAGGTTATGTGCTAGACTTCCAAGCACTGTGCCACGGAAACACCTGGCAATAGATCCTGTACGCCAGCAGGAAACACCATTGGCCTTCCTCACTCCGTGTGTTCTCCATACAAGTTGACACAGACTGCATGCGGTCACATCAGTTCATCTTTTTCTGCACCTGAAAATGCAGACCTGCAGCTCTGCTTCTGCCGATTTCAGTTTTCACTAAGTTGTAACAATTCTTACAAATTTTGACAGTTTGCAGAATGTCACCCCCAAAGACAACAGAACACAAGAAGTGGGTAGGTCTCTCTTCAAGTCACCATCGTCACATTGTTCTTAGACCTAGTTGAAAATCATGTCCAAAATGAAGTCAAGGAAGAACACAAGAAATTAGCACATAGCTCCTCTGCATCCAGATGCTCCTGATCCAGAGTGAAGTCATGCACTCTGTGATATGTCACCCGATTGTAACTTTAGTGTCTGACTTTGACCCAATGCTAAATTCGGAGTAGATGCACAGAGTTCCTAGACAATCATCGAGTCATCAGCAGGTTGTGTCCTTAACGGAGGCCATGCTGCAGATTTTCACATGTATTTGGTCTCGCTTTGGTGCTCCTACCAGCCTCATGTTCCCTTTGGGGGTTTCAGTCGGTCTTCCGCTGGCAGCCATTCATGAGGCGCCAGCTGTCCATGACTGAAATCAGCTTGCTGTGCCAACGGTGTTGGGCAGTTGAGAGTTTAGCATCTATCTAGATAGTCAATTACAGAGGCAATCCTTCTGGCTGATGACTGAGGACTCTCCTTCAGTCCCTTGGTCTCAGCAGCAATACTGTAATAGGTTAGAGAATATTTTTTTTGCTCATATTTGGATGCCATAAAAGGCTTCCAAAATATCCCACATGAGGAAGAAGATGATTAAGATAATTTACTCCTGCCTGTTTATACAGACTCTGCCTTTAAGTCACATTGCAGAATGCCAGTGCCTTGGCTTCCTCTCCAGAGTCTGCTGTGGATTTGCCTTTAGAGCCTCCTGAGGAGGAGAGTCCCTCCTTTGTGGTGGTGATTGTGGTGGTTTGATGGCTGCGAAGTCTGGGGCTTACAACTCCCCAGGGGAGTCTAACCTCCTCACAGAAATTGTGCAACTTGGGACGCTAATTTTGAGCCCCTTTTGCCTTTCATCCATTCCTTGACTGACTCGGTACTAACAGCTTGGTCAAAACCATTTTTAACTCCAACATTGAGGCCTCGTAGGAGACAGCAGCTCGAGGTGATAAAATGTTTTGCTGCAACATCCAACTCTTAAAAGCCTTGTAGTACAAACTTTGAGTAAAGTGAACCTGAACCTTCCACTTCTCCTGCCAGCAAGTCAAAACAAATAAATGATATGGGCTAAAAAAATGTTACCTTCCAGAGTAGACTCTACAGACTTTGTTGCCCATGGTCTATGTGCTAGCATAACCATTAGACAGCATGCCTTGATGCATTCCACTGGGTTCTCGGGTGGGTGTCTAGGCCTCTTTGATTGACACACCCTTTGATGGATCTTAGCAAGACAGCAGAGCTAAGGTCATCTCACTGGGGTTACTTTCCCCTGTTTGTCAGTTCCCTCAGCAATAAGGGATTTCAAAGGATACTCAAGGGAGCTCACATATTGCCAATGACAGCCTGTTTCTTGGTGGCAAGGGTAGGGGTAGTGCCGAAGTTTGAGGTCAAGTACAGCCCCCCCTTACCCATCTCTTCATCTGACATGGCAGTTGAACCTCTTAAGTTTGTCGTCAGTCTCATTTTGAGATCAACGGGTGGCAAAATCAGGCATTGCCCGACTTACTGGCATTCCAAAACATCAGGCAGATGCGTTCTCCAAATTATCCATGTTAGGTAAGCAGTTTGTTTCATCAATGCCCCTCCTACATTCTTCTGGTTTCATCTCCATCGTCGGATTATCATGCCAGTAATCTGTCAAAAGAAGTGATCATGATACTTGGGGCGATCAAAATGATACAGAGGGTGAGAGGGGACTGGAATTTTACTCTCAGTAGTTCCCGGTACCCACGAAGGATGGGGGTCTGAGACAGATTTTAGACCTCAGCTCCTTGAACTACTTCCTCAGAAAGTAGAGGATCAAAATGTGCAGGCCTTGTATCAAAAGGTCCTGAAGTGTCCATGGAACTGCTTGACACGTGCTGTCATGTGCTGGTCCTGCAGTCCCACAGGAAACATATCTGCTTTGTGGTGGGGTAATACCACTTCACCTTCCTGACCTTCAGTTTTAAATCCGTTCCTCTGGTCTTTGCAAAACTCATGTTGGTAGTTGCTGCCAATCTTCACTATTCAGGCATAAATGTATTCCTGTGACATGGTAACTGGTTATTGAAAGCAGGTTTACCACAGCTTGTCTCAGACCATCTATATATAACGGTGTCATTACTGTTCATTACTGGGTTCTCCATCAGCAGGCCCAAATCCAATCTCCAGCCTGTGCAGATGATTCCCTTTATCGGGGTCATTCTGTACACAGTCTCCTTGATTGCCTTCCCGTCCCCACAATGAGTCCAGGATGCTCATACTATGATCCTGATGTTTTTGGCAGGAAATTTTGTTATGGCCTTGATGGTTCTGAGGTGTCTCTGGTTCTTCACATCTTGCATCCTGCTGGTGCTTCCCATCTGTTGGTGTGTGCAAGCTCTTCAGTGAAATCTGTGGCTGCAATTGGCCCATCACTGGGATGCCTTTCTGACGAAATCCACATCGATGAAGAAAGGTCTTGGGAACTATAGTAGTGGATGACCGATACCAACCTGTCATGCAGTAGGTGATCTCCCCCCTCCCCACCACCACCATAGCTTACAGTGGTGAAAGAAGCATCACCTCTGGGGAGGCCACCAAGTAATGTTGCAAAGCATGACCGCTGTGTGGTATTAGTACAAGGAGGGCAGAGTGGGATCTCTTGCACTTTGTCTGAAGGCTCTGACGTATTGGCAATGGATTACAATTCACAGGAATTTCCCCCAAGGCTGATTACCTGGCAGGATCACTCCGCAACAGGACAGACAGTCTCAGCAAGTGTAATCTTGATGACCATGCGTAGCATCTGCTCCCAGAGATGGTTCACGGAAACCTCACCTAGTAGGGCACTCCCTCTGTAGATCTATTTGCTACCTCCGAAGATTTTCATTGTCTTCTCTACTGTGCTCTTAATTTCCCCCTCAAGGGTCTTTAGGAGATGTGTTCCACCTTAAGTTGAATTCTAGTCTCCTACACACATTTCCACAATTACAGCTGATCTTGCGCGCACTGAAGAAGGTGAAGCGGGAGCGAGTACAGATCATTCTGATATCCTTGTACTGGACTCTGAGAGTTTGTTACTTCAGAATCCTGACTTTGAGCAAATGCCCTTCACCTTGACTGCCTCCTCAGGAGTATCTGCTGGCCATACAACAGGCCCTAGTATTTCACCTGAACTGCCATATTTTACACTTCAATGCATGGCGATTGATCGAAACTAGCTGAGACGTTCTGATCTTCTGCTGTAAGTGGTAGATGTCATTGTGGATGCTCATCTCCCCTCAACCATGTCTTTACATTCAGACCTTTGGGCTAAATTTTTCACCTGATTTGCAGTGCAACATGTCGGCCGCCTACTGGCAAAATTATCTGATGTATGTTTTGAATTGTCTTTGGCTTAGTAAGCTTTGTTGTTAGTGCAGTGAAGGTTTGTTTATCGTCCCTTTCAGCCATTCTTTGTGTGCCTTATCAGCCGTCATTGTTCAGGCCATCATTTATGAATCATTTCTAGTAATGTTTTCAGATAAATTTCCCCTCGCTCCCGTCATTATGCCTTTGTGAGACCTTAATTTGGCTGTCCTATTTCTGATATATGCTACTTTTAAGCTTCACGGCTGTACTGTTAGGATCTTAACCTTGACACTAGTGTTTCTCATTGCAGTCATGTCTGGATGTTGTGTCCGCAAGCCGCAGGCCTTGTCAGTTTATCCTCCACATACTACTTTTTTTCCTGACAAGCTAGTACTTAGGACTCGTGCATCCTTCCTTCCAAAAATGGTGTCCTTTTCCATGTAAACGCAGTTGATTACTCTCCCGTGTTCATTTCTCCACGGCATCCATCTAAAATGAAGAGGCTGCACTGGTTAGACCCGCAATGTGCTCTTATTTTCTACATTGACATAACTATGTACTGTTGAGTTAATTATCGGATGTTTGTTGGATTCTCCGATGTGAAGAAAGAAAAAGCAGCTCTAACTCTATTTCATAGTTCTGTGCATCAAGTAAGCTGTATTATGCCTTTGCAAAAAGGATCATACTGAAAGCCTTGGGGCCCATTCCACCAGAGCAAAGGGTGCTGCCACTGCAGTGGCTGGGGGTGTTTTTCAGTTTTGACCATCGGGCCACGTGGGTAACTGTCTATACATTCACTAGGCCTGCTCAGTTTTGCAGGTCTTTTGGTGTAGAGTCCACTCCTCATTTCCACCTCTTTGGACAGGGCATTGCTTTGGTGTTGCTTCACAAGTTGAGGAATCTGCAGTTAAAAGTTTCTTACCTTTGGTAATGTTCTTTCTGGTACTCTGCAGATGCCTTCCACCCCCATTTTGTAGAGTGGAGTTTCAGGAGTTATCAGATAGAGTATAGAGATGCCAGTGTCCACTTCCAATTTTTCACTTAGTCAGTCCAGGGAGCATTTTGAGAGACCGAAACAACAATGGCCTTGATTTTATTCCTGTAACCAATGTGTAGATCAGTTGTAGCCCTTTGTTTGCAGATAGCTGTACATCTCCTGCCTTTCATATGTGTTTCAGTGTCTTGATTAAGGACCTGTGCAATATAAATTGTTCCAGAAGAAGATCACAGTTTCATGCTAGACTTTGGAAATGTCTGATAGCACCGCCCTCGTATAGATCCCCCACCAGAGTTAGTCCCTTCCCTTCCCATGTCTTCTGGCGTGTCTCACTCTCCCTGTCCTAGGAGCCCCATCAGTGGTGTCTGAAGCGCATAAGGCCGCATGTTCAACAGTATTTTTGGGGATTTGGCAGTCTCAATAGGTCCCCCAACCCCACTTTACTTTTAGGAAGGAAGTCCGCTAGTTCCTCGCAATGTCGAAGTGCTAGCTTCTGCTCTTGCATCCATTCTCTTTCAGTCATAAAACGACCTGGCCGCCCATTGTCGCTGTGCAGTCAGATAGTACAGCTTATAGTTTGGGACTCGCAGGCCCTCTCCTCCGTCACCGGTAAACAAAGTTTATTAAGTGCCACATGTGTCTACCTGAACTCTATATCAGATCTAGCAGCAGAGCTTACAGTTCACGAAATAAGCCTCACAGGGTGCGAATCGATAATTTAGCAAAATAATAGACACACTGTCCCCAGTGCTTAATTTGGGCTGGGGGGTGGTGGAGCATTGGCACTTATTTTTAGGAACAGGCACTTGTTTTCCTGCACCAGATATTTGCTGAGTGCAAGACAGTGAAAAACACATAAATTGGAAGATCAGAAAGACAGAGGAAGCGAAAGATGGCAAAACCGTGGCAAAAGGAGAAATAAGGAAATCTGCAAGAGTGAGATAAAGGGGCAGGGAGTGTCTGGTAGTGGATTAAAGACTACCAGTCTTGGCATTCGGTGCGCTGAAGTTTAATTGCACCGGATGCCGGCTTCTGAGCAGAGTTTTGGGCACCTGCACTCTTTTTTTTTCTTCACGAATTAATCACTAACTGCCCTTCTTCGCTTCCAGTGTAGACCTTACATTTTCATCAAGTCTAGTATGGAGTGGCATATTCACACCCTGATATATCCAAATGTAACGTTTTTCTATCTCAGCTTTTGACAAGTCCCCAGGAGTGTATCACTGTTCATGTTGTGATGTATTGGAAATTCAATGGACTTACTCCAGTTCTTTTGAATCCCTGATATTCTGTCATAGTCCTTGCGTCTCCTCATAGTCAGGCCAGCTTCATTGCATACGCAATTCAAGAACTGCAACATATAGTTGGCATAACAAGACATAAAGGGTCCTCCCATCTAGAGATATGCCTCATTTTTGCCCCTACTGCCTCCATATTTTCGTGAAAGGCTCTTTTGCTAGTGCATATATAAGTGGAACAGAGCATGTCCTTGACGTGTCCCCTGTTCAGTGGTGTAAGGCGGAGAAATGACATGTCCCCTGTTCAATGGTGAAAGACGGAGATATGACATGTCCACTTGTCATCCTCACTGGGGTGTTCACATACAATAGCGAGGTCCATGTAAGGAAACCTGTTCCCCCTCTTATCTACTCTGTCACTGTAAATAGAAATCTCCGGCTCCTTGTGTCAGATGCCTTTTTGACAGCTATAGACCCACCACTCCCCGCAAGGGCAGGTCTGAAGACCCATCCAGTGCTTAGATTCAGCCTCCTGATGTTCATGAATTCGTTGGGTCATGGGATGAACCAAAATTGATCTGGATGTACCAAGTGTGAGAGCAGCCTATTCACCAAAATCTTGCTCAAGATTTCTTTTTCTGATTTGAGAATAGACAGGGGTCTGTAGGACATCTCTCAGATCCTGGACAGGTTTAGGTATAGTCAGTAACCTAACTATGCTTCATGGTTACAGGGGGCTATGAATGCTCCCTTGGTGCTCTGTTAAACATCTCATCCATCAAAGCAGCGTTTAGGCATATAAAAATGGAATAAACTTCAACTGGAAGGTTATCAGAACGTGGTGTTGTATTGCCTGGCCATCTCCTTGACCACAGCCTTTATTTCAGCTTCTGTTATTTACGCCCCTAGTTCTTCTGCCACCTCAGGCAGCACCGTCTCTAACCTTGCTCTTTCACTATACACGTTTAGTTCCTGGTGTGTCACTGTGTAACATGATTTGTATAGGGTGGAATAATAATTCATGAACTCTTTATTTCTACTTGAAAATAGACATTTCGCGAATGCCATGACTGGGAATCTCTTCATTTCATTCATCTGAGACAGTGTCAAATCGTTAAGTGCTGTCTGTCTGTAATATTTAAAGGCCTGGTAGTTTTCCATAGGTAAACTAAACAGTTCAAACAAAAAGTTGAAATTCTGTAATAAACCAATCCTTATGCTGATACTTGCTCGGCCAACTAAAACCTTCCAAAGAAGTCAATTTAATTACGCCTGGTGATGCAGATCTATCAAGGACCATGCGTCCCCAGCAGGAGGCAGAAAGCCACAATTTTATCATCATTGGAGATTCCAAATACAAGGCCATTTAGTACTAAAACTAATTTTATAAAGCAGTTATCCCCATCCCATTCTTGCCAAATCTTTACTGCCACCATTTTTCAGAAAGGTTCTTCCAGCACTTGCAGAAGATTCAAGCACTTATCTTTTTGAATGGCCTGGAGCTGACGCAGAGGATCAAACTGGTGAAAGCTGTTATTCCTGTTTCTTTGTTTCCAGAAACTCGGGTTCCCCAGAAATATCTTTATGATCTGGTCAAGGTCCTCTTTGTAGTGTCCTTCTGTATGCGGTGCCTGTGATTCCGTTGTGAAATTGTGAACGGTCGATGTACTGCAAATATGCTGAAATACTGTGGGCAAAGGCACTTTTGCAGACACACATTTCTGCATATTACCATGGTAAGGCTTATAGTAATTGGCAGTATGTGTTTTATAAAAACAAACAGCACAACCTTCATCCTGAAATCTTCTCCGACAGTGTGTACAAAAGAGCTCTCCAGAGATCTCGTCAAGATCATATCAGCCCATCATTGGATTGAAGTATGCGTCTACATCCGTCCGAAAAAATACTTGATTCCCTGTCAAACGATCTAATTTAGTGGAAGTTAACAGACCATCTCTAAGGTCTTACATTTACTGCTCAAGATTTCTCTCTCAAGCAACAACATTGCTTAGCCTCATGCATTTAGGTGGTTTCCTTAGATAACTGAAGATACATATTCTGTAGTCGCATGCAGCTGCACTGGGACTGTGTCCATATAGCCACAGTCACAGAATGTCTTGTTGTCTCGCAAGTGTTAGAATTTCTTAAATGGTGGATTCTAATATATACAATCCTAATTCTGCTCTGGAGCCCACCGTATAGTCGGACCCATGGTCTGTGGCTCACACATGACAAGAAGGTACTCATTGACTATTTGGAACTCTGAGCCATCTTTCTAATTCTGAAGTCTTTCCTTTCTCTTGAAAAGGTAAATGTTTTTCAGGTCTTCACAGTCAACACAAAAGTTACGTTCTGCCTCAATAAGTAAGGGTGACCTGGCGGCATTCCCTTTTGTCAATATGCTGTGCGGCATTGTGACTGGGAATCTCTTGAGCATAATAAGCACCTGTTATATGCTATCTTGAGGAGGAGTAAAATGTTGAAACGTGAAACTGATGATTTAGACAGACTTGATATGCTGCATATAAATGAGAGATGCGTAGCCAGTATCATGAATTAATTTTTTAAAACATGAGGTTTCCACAGAAGAAAACAGTGCTCCATTTCCATAGTTTGTTTAGGGTGTATCATTTGAAAAGAGTCTCTAGGGGCCACTCGTCCTAATTTATTGATCGAACCAGTTTTTCAAGGCCTTCACTCCAATTTCTGTAAACAGTGAGATTCTCTAGATGTTACTAAGAGCCAGATAAAATGTTGATAGTGCTGCATCAGCCTTGTCTCTTTGTGTTATTCAAACTCCCACAGTTTCCAAGTCTCCTGGCCCAGCAAGGAGTATTGATTCTTCACACCTATTTACATTTCTTCTCTACATGGCCTTCTTGGCATCCTCGATGACAGTATTGTTTTTATTTGCTAAAAAAGACTGTCCCGCAGCATTGCAAGGTAATGTAGTTAAGATTTTATATTTTGACTTTTGAGAAAAATATAACTGCTTCGTTATTATTATTCATTAAACTAGCAAATGCAAGGATCAAGGATCCTAGTGAATCATTGTAAGCATTACCTGTCTGTAATAGTGCCAATGGTGCCATACAGGCCACATACATTTTTATTGTGTTGTAAAATAAGGCTGATATACATAATTTTGATAGCTTACGTAATCTGTCTCCTCTTTTTAGAGCCCAGCTCCTCAATTATACTTAAATGTTGCTCTGTCTACCATTATTCACAAAACCCTTTTGAGCCTTTCCTTTTTGAAGGCTATAATTTCTGCTTTGGCTTGAAGGAATAAAAAGAGTAGAATCATGTTATACAGGGGACATATATGGTCCCTCTTATTGCCAAGGTCAGTTTCCTCACATCAAGAAATATTTCTCCTGTTTTCCAGCTTAGGCCTCAAACTACTTTGGCTGAAGAAGCACAACTCATTCTGCCTAGTTCCAGGACACATCCATTTTTACTCCATCTGTGGCATACTTACCGTCTGGTATGATACAGCAAAAGATACCCTTTGATAAGCTGCATTGTGTTTTACTTCCTTAAAAACGTCATGTTTACTTGTTCCAAGGAAAGGCAGCATTGGTGTGCTTTTAGAGGCATGTGCCTAGATCTAAAATTTGCATTGGCGCACATTCAGAGGCATTTGCCTATATCTCAGATTTGCCAAACTGAACCCCGGGCCAACTCCTCATGATTTAGCAGTTGCTTTCAGCTGTGGAATTCTGTGGACCTTAGTTTTGAAATATGGTTGACATATGCCTCCTCCTGCTGTTTGAGCATAGAATTGAGTTCCCATCCAGTTGAGAAGTAGGACCATGATAGAGATTTAAACAATGTTATATTGATTCTAGTACTCTAGTCCTTTCTTTCACATGCTCACAACAACCATCAAATATACCTTCAGAACATGGTCTACCATACATGTTGGAATAAAACTTTCAGGAAAGTGAATCATGGCTCATTTTTCGCTCTTAAATCGTGTGACTCAGGCATAGATGATTTAAAAAAAAGTGTATAAAGTGACCACTTTCTTTTGGAGAAGCAATTTCCACCCCCTGCATGCAGCACCGGCACTTACTATGAGAAACAAAACTGGAATTATTGTGAAGCTATTTTTACTATTTTCATCGTCTAACCAAAAGTGAGAGTCGTAATTACTGTGATGAGATATAATACTGAGAAACTGTTATGTAATTGACTCCTAAATCTACAAATAAGTAGCTATGACAGCAAGCCACTCTATAGATGTAGAGTGTGCTTCTGACCTTTATCATTGTTATTGCTAAAAACATTTTGATAAATTATAGTCCTGGAACTTAGATTGACACTGGGGGTCCATAGTCTTTTTGCAATTTAAAAGTTGGAAAATAAGGCAACTTGAAGTCTCTATAAATTTAATAGATATATATAAAATCTGCATCAGTACTTTGACAAAATCCCTTTGTAACTTGTCCTTGCTGCCTGTTTTTCTCCAGAACGCAGTTTATTAAAGCTCCTTGTCTGTTTTGTGTGAAGGTGGAAAACTGTTATGCTGTGAATCCTGCCCTGCCTCCTTCCATCCTGAATGTCTGAACATAGAGATGCCGGATGGATGCTGGAACTGTAACGATTGCAAAGCTGGCAAAAAACTACGATTCAAACAGATTGTTTGGGTCAAGCTCGGGAATTACAGGCAAGTTAAAAAGATTCAACAGCGCTACTATGGCATTTATTGCATACGGCTAACAAACTGTGATTTTAGATAGCAATACATCCCAGTAAGCTTAAGTGACTGAGTAGAAAATAAATGTATGGGATTAACTGCATACACAGTACTTATTGCTGTTTGGTTATCTAGTTAATTCGCTGAACACAAATACAGTTAACATGTTTCATTCAGTGATCCTGAAATGGTCACTATTGTGGCCATTTTTAAAAATAATGACTGTGATTCAGTCATTATTATCCGTTTCTCATCCAGTCTGTATATTGCAGGACTCAGCACTATTATATGTATTGCACCAGCGTGTATACTGCAGCACTCTAAACTCTACATAATGAAGCTGTGCATACACTGAAGCCCTGGGCTTCAGTCAGTATTATCTGTATCCTCTACCTCCACTCTGACTCATCCCAAGCCTCATTCTACTACTGTGATCTCAAAATAAGCCTCTTCTGATAGATACTGCTTTTTGCAGATTCCCCACCTTAGGAATATTCTCCAGGCACCAAACAGGATCTGGATTTTTTTTTTTGTTCACCTAGCAATAGTTTTCCACAGCATGCAGGTTGTGTCGCATGACTTAATCGATGGCTTTATCCAACTTGGATGTGACATGTAGGTATATATGGTGGAGACTGGCATCGATTCCTGTTTTTCTGCACCTGAATGACATGAGTCCAGAGTTCTTTTCAGTTTTTACCAACAAACTTTCTTAGTGAATTCAGCAGTGACTAGGTCAGACGTCTTCTGCTAGGATCTCTAGGTTTAATTCCTGTCTACGATGTCGCTAGGTGTCCTCAGATCCACTTGACATCTGTAAGTGGTGTTTGTGATCCGACCACGACCCCTCGGCCTGTGTTTGTCAATGCATGCCAATCTCATTGGGGAACCAAAGCACAAGTTACCTTTGGCAAAGGCACATAAGGATCCTACACAGTTGTCCCTCTCCTCTTTTTCAAGTAAGTTCTCTGACAGGTAGTAATCCCGCCGTGGTCCTCCTGCAAAAATCACCACAGAAAGGAGAAATCTCGTCTCTCGAGGAAACTGTCCCCTTTCAGAGACTGTTTGGCGACTGCAGCATCATTCCCTGACACCAGTCTTTTCCTTGTTATGAAAGGCATTTTGTGTTCTGAAAATACACAAAGCCTAACTTCCAAACTCTATCCGCCTACCCTTCACAGGTCGAGATCTTTTAGCAGGCTATGCTAGATATTTTCAGGACGACCCTAAAATCTTCTCGCCCACTAGCCAAAGCTGGCCCCATTGGTGTGAGTTTGGTGATTTTGGCTGCTTCCACCGTGATAACACCCATTTCTGCTCCTCCACGGGCTCCAGCTGTGCTTGCTAAGGCAATGACCAAGTAGAAAAAGAAAAGGTCCATGCCTCTGTCAAAGCACATCCCTAGGGCCCAACAATTATCCTTAGTGGAGACAATGGATCAGATTCCAGTGACTTGGATATGCCCAATCAGAAATGTGGGCACCCAGTGAAAGACTAGTTGAAGGCTTATATACTCCTTCCTCCTTATCACACTGAAGCGGTCTATAACTAGACCTACAGAATGCTAGTGGTCTTGACACTTCTAAAGAAGGTGCATTCCTCACCCTGCAGACCACCTTTAGAGGAAGTTCAGTCTTTTACCTCTGTGGGTGAATAGCAACAGAAGCACTTGAATTACCCTTTATGACTGCTGAAACAAAGTCCAACAATCTGATAGAAATCCTGTAGCCTTCAGCGGCTCCAGAACCCCTGTTGCCATTCTGTAAAACATTCTTGAAGCCACTTTTGGCTGCTTGGGAGAAACCCTTATAGGGCCCTGCAGTTCGCATAAATCTAATGGATTCAAAGGCTTTTTTTCTTCCAGCTTTCACAAGCCTATCACAGGCGAGTTTGGTGCTAAAACCTTCATCAGAGAAATTACATCCAAATGTATTCACCACGTCGTTCTGAAAATCTCAGTTTAAAAGGCTTCGCTTTGCACACTTCCTGTGCCATGTGTCTTTTTGGCCGGTGTAGCCACACTTAATGAGAATTGGCAATCATGGCCCTAGTTGGTCATCCTAAGTACATATACAAAGTCTTCTCTGCCCTGCTGAGCGACTGTTTTGAAGCTTCCAAACAGATCTTAAGTGTGGCCAGGATTTTACCGACACTGGCTCGATCATTGGTCACTCTAGTTTGCCTGGATGCATTCCACAGGCTTATTAAGAGATGCCCTAGCAGCCTTGATGGAAAAACTTTTCAATGATGAGGTAGTTAGTCATTTTTCAGTGAGGTATAGCTTGAGTCCTGTGGCACCTTGAACACAAAAACCATGTCTGTGATCTAGCACTCAAGCTGCACCCTTCTCATGAGGCCCAGTTAGGGTCAAAGTGTTCTGGGGTTCCTTTTGTTCCTGTTCAGATGGGACTTCGCCAGGCAGTTTGACCTGGAGTGTTCCTATAGGAGACAGACAAAAAGGACTAAGGCTGATACGTATATGGCTCGCTCCTGTCTCAAAAGGCATGGTAGGTAAACAAAAAAATAGAGTGGATTATGGTCCGGTATAATTACCAGTGGCTGAGATTAATTCAAGCATTCCACCCACCATTTTTTTTTTTTTACTTTTCTCACTATCTTAGTATGGACACGGCAAGACAGAGTGGGCAGTTAGCTCATTGTGGACTTCACTGGATCTAGATAAGGCAAGGCAGTTCGCAAATTATTGATTTCACTTTGGGTCATCCAGCATGTAAAAATCGGTTACACACTTGTCTATGAAATGTCCCCTGGCTGGCATTCGTGCCCAACACATGAGGTTCATGGCAGCTTCTACTGCTCCTCACCAGGGCCATCCTAGTGATTGACATCTTCTGGATGGCCACTTGGTCTTCGCTTCATATTTCTGCAGAACAGTATTGTCTTACAGCTCAGGCACACAGTGAGAGATTCTTTGAGAGTACTATGTTCAATGGCAAACGTCTGTAATGCAGACAGCTCAGTCCAACTTCTCCTGTAGGGTGTTGCTCTGGGACTCATTCATCAGGTGAGGAGCCTGTGGAAAGAAGGCTTCTGCCAAATTAAAATGTATTTACCGTTAGTAAGGATATTTCTGGTGGTTACTAAATCTTCCTGCAGCTTCCTCACCACCCATCCAAATGAAGCAGTAGCCATATGTTTATTTTTGGTTATAACCCATAAACCCAACCAAATAAAATGACAATAAAATACAGAAGCATTAATTAATACAATTGATCACTATTAAAATACAATCAGCAATCAATATGAAGACTCATCATCAAAGCTGCCATTAAATAGGATTACAAAGCGAAAAACACCTTTTGGGCAGTATCCATCTTCCATATTTCCACTATCTGCTTTAACTTGCATGTGCTCACATTTCTCCTCAAACGACATAACCTCTTGGCCCTCAGGGTAGCATACAGTGGACACAAAAACAAGAAATGAATCTTATTAACCTGATGAGTGCGATTATGGCAATGCACTGTGATTCAGTCATTATTATCCGTTTCTCATCCAGTCTGTATATTGCAGGACTCAGCACTATTATATGTATTGCACCAGCGTGTATACTGCAGCACTCTAAACTCTACATAATGAAGCTGTGCATACACTGAAGCACTGGGCTTCAGTCAGTATTATCTGTATCCTCTACCTCCACTCTGACTCATCCCAAGCCTCATTCTACTACTGTGATCTCAAAATAAGCCTTTCTAGATTCTTCCTCCCTGGCTCAACCCAAACCTCATTTTTATTACTATGATCTCCCAAACAACCCTTTCTAAATTCTTCTCTCATATATCCCTCCTTTGACTCATCCCAAACCTCATCTTACTACTATGATCTCCCAAATAACACTTTATAGTCTTCCCTCTTATATCCCTCTATTATCTTATTCAATCCAGCTAACCAACTCGCATGTCTACCACTCAAATTAAATTATATTTCCCTATACTAATCCACCACTAATCCTTTTGGGTTCCCTAGTAGGATCCTGCTCGCTGAAAAGCACTTTGTCTCGTTAAGGGTAGTAACCGCTATATAAATACAATTACAATTGTTTGGCCAGGATAATGGGCCCCATTTGAATATGAATTTATTCAATGGTAAAGTGGCCAATCCAGATTTAATGTACAAAGCCTTAACTAACACAGGCTCAGCTTCATCCAAATAGTCCTCAAATGTATGGATTTTATCCTTTAATAAAAACACGTTTCAAAGAGCACTTAAGATGTTTTTTGGCTCCATATTGCTCTGTAACCATGTCTTAAACTTAGCTTTGGCTTCACTTGCCATTGGATCGAAGTAGACCTCAGGGAGTTCCAAAGCTGGGACATGCCTATCTTTGCCACTGGTTTACGAACAGGCTTGAACCAGCCCAGCAATGTCCCCCATAGGGAGCCTAGCACATCAGTCATTCTCTGTAATGACTTAACTCCGAGGTTACCTAAACCGTAACCCAATAAAAGAGAGATCTAAACTGGGCTACCAGTCAAGGTCCCAGAGTAGGGGAGCAGAGGGTGTGCTGAATGGCAGACACAAATCGCATTTCAGAAAGCCTGCCTTGTATGTGGAAATCGAGTAATGTTGCCTAGATCCAAATTGTGATTCTATAGGTATGCATTTTGGCAATTAGCCTTACAAACTTCTTAAGCAGAGAGATCTGCTTGATTCATCAAATATATCTAAAAGGTTCTCAAAGCCTCTTGGCATTTTTGACACAGTACGGCATCACATGCAGGTAGCGAAGTTGAAATTTTGGGGTCACCCAGCAACGGGATGTTGTTGGTGTGCATTCTCATAAACTCCACCACCTGAAATAATGTGTTGAGAAAAAAGATATAGTCTTGGGGCCACTCAAAGCCTTAACCTCTTAATAGTTAACCACACTAAAGTAAGACTGGGATCTATGATCTTTGTAAACTCGTTAAAAATGTAGTCCAAAGCTAATTTTAGTGATGCTGAAATTTAAAACCACTGATGACCACTGATTTTCAGAATTTGCAAAAACACTGGAAAATACCCATTATAATACAAAAAACCCACTGAAAACAGGAAACTAATACTCCATAAATATTCTCACCAAAAGTAATTACATTTTTCTGCGCTGCCGATCAAGCACCAGACAACAACTTATTAGGACTTTGGGTTGACAACAGAACAACACCATATTCAAGTGCATGCGACACCATGGACTTTGCTTCCATCCTAGACATGTAAAGAGTATGAGCTGCCACAGGAGTGTCCACTACAGTAATAGACTGTGAGCCCTCCACTCATCTTCATTCCTCCATTCTCGGAAGGTGAACCTCCTGGAAGCTGACCTGACATCTCTGATAGGCCAGATTAAGAATTGGCTAATTTGAAAACGTGCTCATGTCCCTCTGTTGCAGTTAAACTCCTCAAGCATATTCATTTCCCTCCTCAGTTGCAGCTTATTCCTGGAACATTATATATCAAGCAAAAAGCCAGAGAGACTGCTTCTTCTCCTCTTCCTGAGCACCAGATGTTTGGTCCATGCCAGCACCGACTCCCTCATCTTTTTTGACACTATCATTCCAGCACCACTCTTGAGGATAGCCCAACTGTATTTTCTGGGATGATGGAGCTTCCAGATGATTAATACTGCAGGCCACTTTCCTGCAAGAGGCTACACTTGGAGATACTGGATATTCCCACAAAGCTGTTAACTGTGAGCAAGTGGGCCTGCACTATACCAGGCGGCACTACATGGTTTTAACCATTGCTATTGGAGCACCGTTTATCAAGACACTGGTACTTCTACCAGAAAAATGCTGTGGCAACAGCCTCTGTGCCAACACACACACCTTTAGTACCAGGTTCTCAAGCAGTCTCACTAGGTCTGGAAAAAAGGAAAACTGGAAAACTTAGCCAACAGTTTGTAAATTTCAGGTCTGGTAGTATAATGCAAAAACAACCTCACCTTGGTCTCTAGGCCCACTTGCTCCATTTCAGTTATTTGTAGTGTGGACAGCTTCATGAAGAGGAAGGCCTCCTCCTTCCTTACTGGTATGATGTAACCATGATATCTGGACTATTTTGCTAAAACCATTTACCTATCCACAATTCCCTCATGCAGACAGGTTAACACCAGTGACTTAATGGCAAGTTGCTTACTGTAAATTCTAACATTTTACCTGTTTGCTTCGAAACTTTGCCCATGATGAGTAGAAGTGCTCAAAGTTGGCAAAGAAGCAGAAAAACTGTTTGTTTGGGGATCTTATTGACATAGCTACCAAAATCATGAACGCAAATCTTTCCTTGTGCTGAGATTAGTGCCTGAATTGTTTCCACTTCACTCCTGAAAAATATTAAAAGGTTCTTTAGCTACGTTTGATAGGTGCAACCTTTTAGAACTCAGTGATGATCTCCTCCATTAGTATAACATTGACACACTAAGCAGTACTACTATTCAAGCAGTATCAGTGAGAAAACAGGCTTTCTACCAGCTTCTGAAGGAATTTCAGTCTTTAAAGGTCGGTATTTATTTTGTTCCATTCATTGCACAGTTGCCTCCTACTCCTCAGGCTCAACCTCCATAGGCACAGTCTCCTCCCTTAATCCAAGAGGCAGGATTGTGCCTCATTGATTAGTAGGAAGTCCCTCTCCTTTGGGGGTGAAGGGCAACCTAATGTTTCGTTGAAGAGAAAAGGCACTCTGGCTTTCCTCTAAAGCCTCTGAAAGGCTGCCAGAGAATACAATTCAGGAACAGCCTCAGATGCATTGTCATTTTAGTGTCTCAGGGTGGCCTTGCCAAGGCTGGTTCATTGCTCTCCTACACCTTATTTTGATGGCACAAACCAAGTCCCCCTCCAGTACATAGATTGAGAGTAAAAATGTTTTATCTTGCTACTCTCTCCCTTTTGACCACTCAGTGTGAATGCTTGGTTCACGGGGAGCCTATGCCCACCTCTGCCTCTGGTCAGAGACCTCGGTCATTCGGATTGCAGGGCTGAAGCAAATGGGTGAGTTTCTGTTACTGGGCCTTGTAAAAAAAGAAATATATCAGCGTGCTTGCTCAGGGGTATGTTGCCACAAGGTTACTCACTAACGTCTGATCCAGGCTTGCTGGAGTGATGTGAATCCACTGTGCCTTTACTTCGCCTCTATAATAAAATCAGAGTTGAAATGGCCACACCCAGGCAGGAATGGAAAGTAAGAGTGTTTGTGGCAGGTGGCCCTTCTAGAGCCTAAGAAGCACATATTAAGGCCAATTAATTAATTGTTTGAGTATGTTTTTGATTTATTTCAGTTATCAAAATATTGTTTGTATTTCAGTTCCTCACCAAATGAGGTCAATTGACTTCATAGAATTATTGAACAGCCTGATGGCTTCCTGAGATCAGAATCATCAGTTTTAAGTATCATTACCAGCCAGCACTACATTTTTCTGTCATTCAAATGTGTCCACATGGTCCATGCTCGCCTCTGATGATGCGCCGCCTATATCTGATGCTGCGTGAATTGCCGTTACTTTCTATCTCCCCAGTACCTTGACTTAGGTACTCGAGGCGGCTGGTGGTATGGAGACACAGCAGTTGATAATTCTGGTACGCCTCTTGAGGAAATAAGAAAGCAGAGCACTTATTCCATAATTGCCGCAATTATGTGTACTTGGATCTAGTCATATTACATGCAAGAGTTAAAATATAAAATCAGGCATGGCATTCACTCTTCTGCGTTTTCTTAGCAAGTGACCGTAAATGAAACTCCATACCTTGGAGGGTTTTATTTTTGGAGTATAGCGTAACAGCATGACATATGCACATTTCTATGGCAAGATAATGCACTTTGAATGTGAATTGACAGACGATTAAATGTTTTAACCATGTATGAGTGCCGCACTTCCACCACTGCCTGCATGGTACGATCATTTGAAACCGGACTGTTAGGTGTCTGACTAACTTGCAAATTATGTAATAATTATAGGGTGAATATTCGTCACTACTAAAGAGTGCCATGAATCAAGTGACATCTTAATGTAAATTATCTTTTGACGGTCATAGGTAAGTATTGGCTTACCAATTTCTTGCAAGTTTGTGACTCCAGGGGGTACCTCTCTCTGACCAGACCATGGTGTTACAATAACCCAGTTTGAGTAAGTACTAGTTTTTTCAAGTATGCCCACTTTTAGCTGATCATGTTTGGATACTTTTTGCTTGCAGTGCAGTATCACAGTTATAATCGTGCGCATTTATGAATGTGTACAAGAAACACATATGTAAAGAATATCTTTTAATCTCTAGGCAATAAATAGGGAGGTAGGAAATTTCATTTCCCACATGTGTGTATGTTTTAGTTAACCTCAGCAGGGATCCCTCAAATCCTTGACAAATGCCTTTGACCAACTTTTGCCATTTGCGTGGGCAGAAACTTTTTGGCTCTCATTGGATGAACTGGTCTTTACACCTAGTTAATATCCACTCTCCTTTTTAACAATACCCGAGGTACCTACTATTAAAGGTAATTTCTTAGGTTTACCTCAAGGCATTTTTTGTTTATCTGGATCCTGCCTTTATTCTGCATGTCTCTTATAAAGAACTCCCTCGTATTTAGGTAGGGCCCGTCCCGGTAGTATCATCTAACCTGGGTTGTGTGTGGTGGCTAATGAAGCATGATACAAAACATAGATGAGGGTTCCTGAGCCAGTATAACTGGTACAACTATTTATAGTTTATGGTTGGTTTAATGCCCATTCCAGATAAAACCCATATCACTATTACATTTTTTGTGCTTGACCAGCGGAATACGACCACTCAATATCCCTATCGCCAGCCCTATCAACAGCAATATAGGACTCCACCATCTACGTCCTAACTTAAACAAACCGCTCGCAAGAGAACCAGCAACATATCTAGGAGCAATGAAGGTTAAAGGAGACAGTGACAAGGTGGCAATGGCCACAATACTTCACAGTACACCTCTAAGTGGAAAGATCTTCTCTAATTACAACAACTGGCTCAACATTACACCTGACCATTTGATCTTATAAAATACGGTCACACATTAGAATTTGTAGGAAAACCTCCAACGACACCAATGCAGAAGATGAGCCATCGTCATCTACATCTGCAGCAGAAGGAAAATCACCATCATGTTGAAAAAAGGAGCAATAGAATTTGTTCCAAAGACACAGAGGAACTTGAACTTTTATTCCAATTTGTTTCCTTATAGAGAAAATATCCAGAGAGTTGAGACCAATTGTAGATCTTTGAAACCTCAACAAATATCTAAAAAAATCAAAAGTTCTGCATGGTGAAATTGCAAGAGATTCTGCCATTTATGCGAAACAAAGAATATATGACATTTTTGGACCTACAGGGCGGATTTCTAAGATTCCCGGTAGCTGATCGCCATTACCAAATCAAAGTCTTCCCTTTCGGTCCCAAATCTGCCTCAAGAATTATTTATGATGTGCATGGCATCACTAGCTGCTTTCCTCAGGAGACAAGGTTGCCAAGTATTCCCCTATTGAGACGATTGGCTAATCAAGGCAAAAACATTAAGAATAGCTACAGTCTTCAACAAACTGCAGCTCTACAAGGATCTGAGGCTAACATTAAACAAAGAAAAATCTTCACTACACCCTCGAAGAGGCATTCAATTTCTTGGGGCTATTCTAGAAACAAGGATGAACAAGGTCTTCTCAACAGAAGAGTCTCGCGCCTGGCAGCACATTGATGACATAAGTGCGGAAGTGCTGAGATAGATTCTGTGATGCCGGGTCGCTGAGATTGTTACAAAGGGCTGTTCGATTGACCCGTTGCACACTTACATGATTTGACGCATGGGCAAGGTTATTTAATGAATGAAGGGCAACTGGTTTGGCCCGCGGCTCACTTACATTGTTTGCCGCCCTTTAAACAGGGGCACGTACACGAATTAAGACCAGTGTTGCTGAGTTTTTCCTCAGGACAACAATGTATTGTTGCTAATAAACACATGCTTCACAGCATTTATAACCACCAGAGAGAATTAGGCACATGCACCTACGTGTGTTTGGGGTCGGCTTGATTCCCGCACAGTCTTGAGGTCAATGGATGACATACTATGTGAGTGCTGCGCTCCATGTTTGTTAATGCAGCTATATTCTGTCTTTATTTACCAATACACACGGACGACCAAATGTTGTTAAAACAATCTGCTCCATCAATACACCACCACGCAGTAGATTAGCAATCCTTTTGTTCTTTTGATGATAGCATGAAAAGCATAACTTAGATATGTTTGTTCCCGTACAGTGTGTGAGTACAAGGAGATGCTCCCACCCCAGTTTCAGAGAAAATTTAGATGAACCAAGGTAGAATTAAGTCTTTCCACAGACTACAGTTTTAATCTCACCCTGTTTTGATGCACATATGGTGATGGGGTGCTTGACATTATGAATTAGGGATTTTAATTTCATGCTGTTATCAAGAGAAATTGAGTTCTATACATTTGCTACCTCAAATATTACTATATCTTCTGGACTTGTCAGACTCAGAACTGACTCATGCTTAAATCACAGTGCATTTATCTGCTATTTCTTGCTTCAAGAAAACATGGAACCAACCATCTCTCCGGTCAATCAGGCTTAATAAAGAATTTCATAAAAGCTTTTTCAGTGTTTTCCCACCTATTAGACAATCTCCTCCGTCAAGGTGGTTAAATATTGTTTCATCTCAATTGATGAAAAAACCAACCCTTTTAGCCAGTACATAAGGCATAATGATAGTACGTCTTATGGAAGGTGGCCCTTTTTAGCCCTCATGTCAGCTAGAAGTGTCAGTGAGATTTAAGCTTTTATCATTAAAAAGCCACTCCTCCTCTTTAGAGAAGAAAAGGTTATCTGAAGAACTAATCCACACTTCATACCGAAGGTGCCATTAGACTTTCAGCTGAATGAACCAGTGGTTTTTAAGACTTTTTCCTAAGCCCAACTAATACAACAGAGAGAACACTTCATACCCTCATTCTATATTAGTAGAACTAAACAGATGAGGAATTCTGACCAACTACTTGTAGCATATGGTCACCCATGGAAAGGTCAACCAGTGTCGAAACAGAGTATAGCTCGCTGGGTTTCTTCGGCAATAGAGTTCTGTCATAAAGAAGCAGAGCTAGTCAGCCATTGCAATGGACCATTAAAGCCTATTCAACACAGTGTGTGTTGACTTCTACTGCCCTCTTCGCTGGTGGATCTATAATTGAAATATGCAAGGCAGCAACATGGAAGAATAGACACACATGTACTTAGCACTACTGCCTAGAGCAGGGGTCTCCAACCTTTTCTGTAATAAGAGCTACTTAAATTCAATTAGATCATTCCATGCTACTAATATTATTAGTGCTGCAACAGTGACTACATCAGACAAGATTACTGTAGTGCCCACCTTACACAAGATTACCAGCAGTGATCATGTGAGTGCATCAGGCAAGGTTCCTAGCAACAAAGTAAATAAAGCTTTGACAGTTTGGAATGCTGTTACATGGGTAATACATAACCGCCATAGCTGCAATGCCCCTGGCACCAAGTAATAAGTCTCCCCACTGGCACATGATTTATTACTCATACATCAGCTTTAAAAATAATTTGGAAATTCTACAATTTTTCTCCAAATATCAACTTAGGAGTTCTGAAAATACATAGTCTCATCATGTTTCAATTTTGGTATACAAATATAAATTCAGCTAGGCAAAAGATGGAAAGCTACCAGTATCTCGCAAGGTACTAGTCGGAAAAGCCTGGCCTAGAGTCAGTGTCACAAAGAGATGCAGCAATAGGACAAGCAGTCCTGCGTCATTTATTCCAGTAAAGTATGGGTGTTTAGCCTTGGTTACTCTCCTACCAGTGACTAATAACTGCTTTGTATTTACTGCTTGCTACTCCGATTCAAGCATTTGAATCTATGGACGATCCAATAACGAATAAGAAAAAAGTTGCTAATCTGGAACTGAAGTTTTCCAGTATTTGTATCATTCATAGATTCACATATGACCCACCCTCCTACTCCCCATCTTGGGCACACTTGTATATATAAATTCACTTTGCACTATTGCTCCTAAAGTTTAACAATGATGGCCTGAGTAGGAGAGGTGAATGCTGGTTGGCTCAGTTGCAGGTCTTTTCTAATGATGTGAATAGCCTACTGTTTTGGTCATGTTAAAGCTATTCTGTATATGTTTAACATTGTAGTGCTCACTATGTCTACAGCTCAATGACCGAGATGATGCAAGCGTGTGAATCTATCAAAGTTACCGATATTGGAAAACCTTAATTACAGGTAAGTAACTTTTTTCTTATTGTCCCATTTACTTATAAATCATTTAAATACAAAATCATTCATAATTTAAATAGGGTTTCTTTCTGGACATTGTTAGCATCATAAAAGAAACTACGAAAAGTGTTAGTCACAAATTCCACATACCAATGCAATACACAACAGACAGTAAATTTGATAAAAACTAACAATACAACACTTAGGGGCACATGCATGAAGCAAAATACCGGTCGCAAACGGGCCAATTCGCAGAATCTGCCCCTTTGCGACCAGTATTTTGCCATTTGGGATGCATCAACCCAAAAGCAATTCGCAAAATAGGTCATCGCAAATTTTGCGATGACCTATTTTGCGAATGCAGTTAGGGAATCGCAAACTGCGATTCCCTAAATGCGATGCATTATGCATTCGCAAATTGCATTATCGCAATTTGGAATCGCAAATTACCATCAACTTCAAGTTGATGGTAATTTGCAATTCCTTTGAAAAATGAATTTTTCAACGTGCATTGTGGTGCATACACATGCCCTTAGGGCATGTGTGTGCACCACATGTGACTACTTACCTTTTTTGGGGGTGCATCAGGGTGGCCTTTTGGCCCCTTTGCACCCTTTAAATTGCATGCGCAATTTGCGAGTACCTATTTGGTACTCGCAAATTGCGAATGCAATCCAATTCATTCCTATGGGCCTCTCGGACCATAGGAATGAATGGGAAGCCATTCCTTAATAGCGAATTGCAATTTGCGATTCGCTATTAAGGAATATGTAGGAATCGCAATTTTTTTTGCAAAACCTACATGCATAGGTAATTGCGACTCCTTAATAGCGATTCCTTAATAATCGCTATTAAGGACTCTCAATTCCTACCTTTGATGCATGTGCCCCTTAATGTATACATCTAAAATTATTCACAGCAAACTGCTAAACAAGTAACCTCCCTCAATCTCAATGCTTAAAACAGTGCACTTTGATAAGAGATGATTCTGTAATAAAATCACAATTAAAATGTATTAGACTATTGTCAACAAATGGCCGATAGCACTGATTGCTGACTGCTGAACCTCTCCGCTACTTTCGACACCAGGTCACACTCCAGCCTCATCAAAAGACTACACGCAACAGGCATCCAACGTCCAGCCGTCGAATGGATACGCTCCTTCCTTCTAGGGAGAACACAGAGGGTCAGACTCCCACCCTATACATCAGAGCTCAAGGACATGATCTGCGGAGTCCCTCAATGATCATCTCTGAGCCCTACCCTGTTCCACATTTACATGACACCACTCCCCAACGTCATTAGATCTCATGGCATCTCCATCATTTCTTACCCCAGTGACACATAGCTCATCCTCTCAATGTCCAACAAGTCCTCTACGACCAGATCTGACTTCAGAAAATGCATGATATGCGTAGAAAAATGGATGAAAACCAACTGCCTAAAACTCAACTCGGAAGTGCTGATTTTCGGGAACAAGAACTTCCCCTGTTACCTCACCTTATGGCCTTCTGAGCTAAGTCCAACACCTCTACCCTTTAACCATGCAAGAAATCTTCAAATGGATCCCCATGAGTACCAAGTGTACCGTCTCTCTCAAGCCCTAGTCACTAGTAGACTAGACTTTGGCAACACACTATATGCTGGAATCTCCAACCATCTCCTCCACGGGTTTCAGACCATCCTGAACGTTGCAGCTAGACTCATCCTGGACCTCCCACGTCGCGCACACATCACGTCACACCTCAGAACTTCACTGGTTGCTGATACACAAAAACTGGCAATTCAAACTTCTTGCACATGCATACAAGGCACTACACAACATAGTATCAGCATACCTCAACTGCCGCCTTCACTTCCACCAACCCACCAGATTCCTCTCCCTCGTACACACGTGCCGTATCCGCAAAAGCAGAATGAGTGGCCGAGCCTTCTCCTACAATGAATGGCCTAGCTTTCTCCAAAACATGGAACAACCTGCCCCCACACATCACTGCCTCCTCCTTGCTTCTTGAATTGCACAGAAGGCTGAAGACCTGGCTTTTCAATTAACACCCAGCAGATGACCAGCACACCTGCTCCAGCACCTGGATACCCTTTGGGTGATAAGTCAGATTGCAAAAGTCACACATATTCTACCCTTCTATCCTAAACAGGGATGTCAGGCTGGCATAAATGGGGACTACTTAAGTGTTCTTGTGCTATAACAAGGAATTTCCTCACATCCCTATCTTGCTTCGCACTTCCAGATAATACAGAATACCACACGGTGGATCAAATTCGACGAAGCAATAGACACAACACCACACCCCCTGGATTGGGATTTCACTTTATAAAATGAAGCACATCAAATACTGTTTTCAGAATAAGGCTTGGGGTTTTATTTAGGCAATGCTCTCTAACAGAAAGGTTTTCCCAGATGTCAAATGAATAACACTCAAATGTATATATATATATATATATATATATATATATATATATATATATATCCAAGCTCCAAAGTACCCAACGTATAAGGAGCACTCGAACGGCAACATGCTCATGAAGAGCCTTTATGGTATACAATCCGCCGGCACAACGATAACTTTAAGCAGTCCAATTTGCCATGGATGCCTGATGGGTTTCGAAGTGTCCCCACTTCTCTTCAGAGGCTTTGGCAATTGAAGGCGCAGAGGACACCGCCCTCCTCATTTAAATGCTCCAATGCATGCCCTGGATGGGACGCTCTGCCGCGACTAGCAGAGCATTATGGGCCTTGTAGTGTCCTTTGGCACACCGAGGCCCATCTGGGGGCTATGAATGTTACAGCAGCAACATTGCGCGCTCCATCGGGAGACAAAGGACACTACAAGGCCCATAATGCTCTGCTAGTCACGGCAGAGCGTCCCATCCAGGGCATGCATTGGAGCATTTAAATGATGAGGGCGGTGTCCTATGCGCCTTCAATTGCCAAAGCCTCTGAAGAGAAGTGGGGACACTTCGAAACGCGTCAGGCATCCATGGCAAATTGAACTGCTTAAAGTTATCGTTGTGCCGGCGGATTGTATACCATAAAGGCTCTTCATGAGCATGTTGCCGTTCGAGTGCTCCTTATACGTTGGGTACTTTGGAGCTTGGATATATATATATATATATATATATATATATATATATATATATATATTTTAAATAGGATTATCCCATCAACAAATAACCATCCGGCACTCCAAAAGGTACTGGTCACTCGGTAGTTTATTTTGTGACGTTTTCAACATCTACGCGTTTCAGCAGTCTCACGCTGCCTTGAAGGCGCAAAGGACACCGCCCTCATCATTTAAATGCTCCAATGCATGCCCTGGATGGGCCGCTCTGCCGCTCACCCCCTCACAATAGAAAGGGTCCGACACAGCAAGGGTAATTCACTTGTGGTTTTAATCTCACCAGGATCAAACAGCAAAGTCCATGGGGCTGTGAAACATATGGGCAGACGCGTTTCAGCTCTGTTAAGCTTTCCTCAGTGCCAGTTCCACAATGAGTTGTTCTCGCCTGGGGTCCTCTTGAGTATTACTGCCGCCACTCCCACTAAAGAAATGACTCGGCCCCACCCCACTCTTAAGGGTACACTGCCATTAACTCCACTGGACGCAATGCTTTGGACTGCTGCAGTGCGGTACGCCACCACCAGGAGGAAGGCCAACTAAGTAATTAGCTTTTTGACGCACAGTGGCGTCCCAACTTCACGTCGGCTCTCGGGCAGCACACCTTCCACGGCAGCCGGTTCCAAGATGAAAGGATACAAGGTGAGTCCACTCGTGAAGCCCTCCGCAGTGAATACTGCTTCCTCCCTCCCCTATTGCAGGAAAATAATCACTCCGTGGCCATTGCCTGCTACGGGGGGCTCCGCGTAGTATTTTCATACTCCATTCCAAAAGTTGCCATCTAACGCGGTGCACCTGAACGGAAGGGCGTGCCGTAAACAGTGATAGCGTACTGTTGAAACATTCAGTCCAGTAACCCCCTCACAATAGAAAGGGTCCGACATAGCAAGGGTAATTCACTTGTGGTTTTAATCTCACCAGGATCAAACAGCAAAGTCCATGGGGCTGTGAAACATATGGGCAGACGCGTTTCAGCTCTGTTAAGCTTTCCTCAGTGCCAGTTCCACAATGAGTTGTTCTCGCCTGGGGTCCTCTTAAGTATTACTGCCGCCACTCCCACTAAAGAAATGACTCGGGCCCCATCCCACTCTTAAGGGTACACTGCCATTAACTCCACTGGACGCAATGCTTTGGACTGCTGCAGTGCGTTACGCCACCACCAGGAGGAAGGCCAACTAAGTAATTAGCTTTTCGACGCACAGTGGTGTCCCAACTTCACGTCGGCTCTCGGGCAGCACACCTTCCACAGCAGCCGGTTCCAAGATGAAAGGATACAAGGTGAGTCCACTCGTGAAGCCCTCCGCAGTGAATACTGCTTCCTCCCTCCCCTATTGCAGGAAAATAATCACTCCGTGGCCATTGCCTGCTAGGG
The DNA here is from genome assembly GCA_963921515.1 of Calotriton arnoldi. NCBI lineage: Eukaryota > Metazoa > Chordata > Amphibia > Caudata > Salamandridae > Calotriton > Calotriton arnoldi. The sequence continues at coordinate 3,314,991 of CAWUFW010000213.1, read as the reverse complement.
GGGGCTCCGCGTAGTATTTTCATACTCCATTCCAAAAGTTGCCATCTAACGCGGTGCACCTGAACGGAAGGGCGTGCCGTAAACCGTGATAGCGTACTGTTGAAACATTCAGTATATATATACAAATGCAACAGTTAAATGCATAGATAATAATAAACATAAGCAGCAGATAATACCGGACGTCCTGCAAGAAATCAGAAAGATATATACACTAAATACATCAGATGATTACCTTGAATGTGCACATACTCACTCACACATCACAAAGTCAATACTCAAAGAAAATACCTCAGATGATTATAGCCACTGGAAACTGAAGGTGCACACTGACAGTCCCACATCACAATGACTGTTATAGTCACTGGAAACTGAATATGCACGCAAACAGCCACGCATCACAATGGCACTAATCAAAAACAAGATACATCACCAGCTGCAAACTTCATCTTGGCCCACTCCAGACTTGGGGATTCACAGCCGTTGACAAGAGACTCCGCAAAACCGGGAACTGCTGCATTGAAGATGCGTCCACCGTTCAGGCTCAAACAATCCCGGTCTCTAAGTCAACAAGCCCCTGCTTTATAATCTCAAAACACACTAGAAGGTTCCGAGAGAACTTCCCTCTGCGCCAAGGAAACTTACTGAAATTGGCCACCTACCATGCAAGCATTCCAAAGGCAAAAGGAGTTCTCACGTTCCCTGTCCATTCTCACATGTTCCAACCTTTATCTTAACTAAGCTTACGAAAGTCTCCAGCAGTACATTTAACAATCTCCTCTCCAAAAACAAAGCAACCTTGAACGTGAATAACCCCAACAACTTGAGCACTCTGGGGGCCTGCCTGTGCGCGCAAAAAGCTCAAGCAAGACCGAGTCAGAATTCAAGATGACACGAGGGCATGTCAAAGCCAATAGTAAGAACTTCATAATACTTCCCAATGTACAACACAATGCACATTTGTGCACCACTGCCTATAGCATCACATACTTCATCTCTCAATGTACAACATAATGCACATTTGAGCACCACTGCTCATACACTGCACTTTGAGATCAAAAAGTACATTCCACACCTCTCTCTCATGCTTTCAAATGCACATCCCACATGTTCTGTTCTTGGCAAGCAGTTCTACTCTGTGACAGCTCCCACTTTTAGACTGCAGGATTAAACGGAAGAAATCTTCAGGGGAAAAAGGCATATGCAGGACATACATTCAGGCTTGGGTAAAGTAAAACACCAAAAGTCAATTAAAAGATGGTAGTCAAAGGTCATCACGTGGTTTCAAACCATAGGAGTGCCTCTAGCACTACAATCCCTCACCCAATTCTGCATTTTTCCGTTCAAAGTTTGCAACTCCTGGGATGTAAGATACAAAAATAGGATCTGAGGTTGTTGACTCTTGCTGCATGTAATTCACACATATGGTTACCACATGGGTAAATCTGTAACTCTTATTTCGGATACAGACTTCTAAATGAAGATTCCTCACCTTTTGAATATTCCCCAGGCTTCAGACTAAATCTGGACATTTTCCAGAAGTACTTCTGTGCTCTAGTAGGTGGCTACATTCGGCTGTGCATGCACACCTTTCCACACCAAAAATGTGCGAGACCCATATATGCACCACTCCTGCGCACTGACAACATTCCTCTTTCCGCGCTTCCAGATGAGTATCCACAACTACCGCTCGTCCCTTTGATTAGGTTTTTTTTGTTTTTTTTTACAACGTTCTTTCATTGAAATGTCACTTCCCAACTTTTCAAGCTCTGTAAGGACTGTTGCAAGCAAATGTCTGTGACAGATCCTCACCAGGTTTTCCTGAGGTCGAACCGTGACTCCAAGGCCTGCAGTGACTGCACATCGATGAACCCAAAGGCTATACAGGACTGCGAGGTGAAGCTCTAGGTTGCCAAGCATCGGAAGACCTCAAGTCATGACCAGTCCAAGTGTTGTTTCTGGTCTAGGAGTCACAGGAGTCTATCCCAGGGTGGATTGTCATCTTGCTCCAAACCTTCAGGTAAGTCAAAGAAGAAGCGCAAAAAATCCAAATGGAACTCGCCCAATTCCTGCCACTCTTGAACTCCTGAGAAGGCACGTGGATGATCCCATACCTCTCGATCTTGCACCTGAAGTCTGTCATTGTCAAAGTCCATTCCTCAGCTTGTCCCAGGTCAACCTGAGTTTCTGGGGTCACCTGCGATGCTGAGACGCATCCAAGAGTTTCATGAGGACAGGCTCTAAATCTTTGGATCCTTTGCAACTCCTTCTACCTTAACATCGAACCACATACAGCTGCAAGGCCGTCCATCTTGGTTACCGTAGGCGGGTTCGCCCTCAGCACTAGTAGGACCCTCAGAGCGTGCCACTGGGTGCTCTCTCTAGCCATACCATCTCTGCAAACCATGCCGGTCCCCAGAACTTAGCGATACAAAAGGGGATGATGGACGGAACGTTCGAGCCAATCAAACACTCACCCCCAGTCAACTGATCTGGGTTTAATCCATCATCATTCTTTAGCTCACTCCACCACCCCAGTTCAGACATGGCCATATGCAAATCAGTCTGACCCCGTGCCTCATGGGAACAGTCCAGCCCGAACTGCCAAGCCATGTCTTCCCTGGACCGGAAACAAGCATCCTAGGACCGGTTTCTGGCATTCCAGCCGTCATCAGCCAGGCTTGCTTGAATCCAGTGGCAAAGTGAGCAAGGGACCCACGTCTGGGCATACCCCCGCCAACTTAGGGCGAACAAAGCGATACAAAGGGGATGATGGACGGAACGTTCGAGCCAATCAAACACTCACCCCCAGTCAACTGATCTGGGTTTAATCCATCATCATTCTTTAGCTCACTCCACCACCCCAGTTCAGACATGGCCATATGCAAATCAGTCTGACCCCGTGCCTCATGGGAACAGTCCAGCCCGAACTGCCAAGCCATGTCTTCCCTGGACCGGAAACAAGCATCCTAGGACCGGTTTCTGGCATTCCAGCCGTCATCAGCCAGGCTTGCTTGAATCCAGTGGCAAAGTGAGCAAGGGACCCACGTCTGGGCATACCCCCGCCAACTTAGGGCGAACAAAGCGATACAAAAGGGGATGATGGACGGAACGTTCGAGCCAATCAAACACTCACCCCCAGTCAACTGATCTGGGTTTAATCCATCATCATTCTTTAGCTCACTCCACCACCCCAGTTCAGACATGGCCATATGCAAATCAGTCTGACCCCGTGCCTCATGGGAACAGTCCAGCCCGAACTGCCAAGCCATGTCTTCCCTGGACCGGAAACAAGCATCCTAGGACCGGTTTCTGGCATTCCAGCCGTCATCAGCCAGGCTTGCTTGAATCCAGTGGCAAAGTGAGCAAGGGACCCACGTCTGGGCATACCCCGCCAACTTAGGGCGAACAAAGCGATACAAAAGGGGATGATGGACGGAACGTTCGAGCCAATCAAACACTCACCCCCAGTCAACTGATCTGGGTTTAATCCATCATCATTCTTTAGCTCACTCCACCACCCCAGTTCAGACATGGCCATATGCAAATCAGTCTGACCCCGTGCCTCATGGGAACAGTCCAGCCCGAACTGCCAAGCCATGTCTTCCCTGGACCGGAAACAAGCATCCTAGGACCGGTTTCTGGCATTCCAGCCGTCATCCCCAGAACTTTGACGCTGATGCAGACTCCATTGATGCGAGAGGAGGTGTCTATTGTGTTCACCCACTCTGAATCAGCGCCTCTACAACCTCTACTGAGACTGCTCTCCGGTGCTATCCAACCACAACCTGCACCGCTAGACATGCCTCCTCCACAAAGAAGATCCCACACATTACATTCCTTGTTTGGCACAGATTGTGACATTGATTATGATGCAGGTGATGAAATTGGCCAACCCTACTATAAAGATAACTGGTATGATGACCTACAAGATGCCAGTGGCCTCAGCACCTCTCCTGACTCTGGTCTCCTCACACCTCCAGGTACTGCCACTGAGGAGAGTGCTTCTTTTGCTGTGAGCATGCAGAGGGCAGCCAATGTTTCCAACCTCCTTTCCCCACCTTAGAGTTCAAAAACACTTCACTGAAGTTCTCCAGCTGGGTGCAGGCATCGGCTAGCCACACTAATCTGAACACTTTTCTAACTACTCCACCACCACAAGCCACCCCCCACGATAGGAGTCCAAAAGAGTAGAAACCTTTGGGAAGAGGGTATTTTCTTCCACCAGTCTGGCCCTCAGGTTAGTCAGTGCCAGTTGTCGGCTGTTCTGCTGTTCCCACGCTCTTTGGGATTAGGTAGGTCGTCCTCCCAGGTGTCCCAGAAGGCCTCCAACCTGTCCTCACTCAGTCTGTTCAGGACAGTCCTAACATGGTCAAATTCAGAATTTGTTGTGAGACATTGGCACCAGTGTCACCATTTGGCGCCATGCTTGGCTGCGGTCAAAGGGATTTTCAGGCAACATGCCTTTTAAACACGCCTGTGCTTGAGCGTCTATCCTCCGATGAGGTTGCCCCTCTATGAGGACCTGCTGTCTCAGCGAAATTGCAGGGTTCTGCACCTGGGCGTTCAGTTTCCACCTTCATGCATGGAGCTTGAGCACTGGCAGCTTAACATCTTTGACCTTCCTCTGTTAGTGGGTAATGTGATCCGCAGCAAGACGTCCCTCACAAAAACTATATACCCCTGTCGTTGGGACAAATCTGTGTATTGATGCGGCACACGCCAGGCTAACCCGCTCCAGTTCAAGATATTTGAAGTTTTATTATTTTTGTATGGTGCCTGGCAAGGCTTTGCTTCGGGCACAGTTAAAAAGTACTTTTCAACCTTTTTATTATTACCGGATCAGCCCACAATTTAAATTACCGGTTAACATGTGTTTTTTAAAAGGCCTAAAACTCTGGTATCCTCACCTCTCCTTTTGTCATGCCACAGCCAGACCTTAACTTGGTCCTCCCACATTTGATGCTCACTCCATCACAGCTGCCCTTTGCAGTTTTTTTACCCTCAAGACCGTGTTACTCATTGGCATAACATTGGTGTAGCGGGTAAGTGAGCTGCAGGCTCTCTGCGTCAATCTGCCATACACCATATTCTTTGCAGACAAACTGGTTCTGTGAACATGAGCATCCTTCTTACCAAACATTGTGTTGCCATTCCACGTTGCTCAAACAATCGCCCTGCTGACTTTGTGTTCCTGCTCAGTTTCCTAAGACTCAATCTCTTGGACACCAAAGGAGTGCTGTGCAGAAAAGTACCCTCTTCTGCTGGATCGCAATCTGCATCAAGATCCACTATGTATTGGTCAAAAAGAAGTCTCTGGAATGACTACGAGCATATTTCACCAGGGCCAGGGCTGCTACCACTGTATTGGCATGCAGCGGTCCTGTTGTGGGCATCTGCCAGGCATCTATGTGGGCGTCACTCTATTAGTTCATGAAGCACTACTGTCTGGACAGCCAGGTTTGCTGAGAGGGGCATTTCTCTCGCTGTCCTGCAGGACGTTTGTTTTGAGACAATTCACAGTATTATTATATGTACTGCTCTGGTATCTGTTCAAAAGGTAAGGAATGTCCAGTTAGAACTCTCTATCAGAAGAACAAATTGCTTACATTTGGTAATGCTCTTTCCGGTAGAGACTCGAACTGCAGATTCCTCACCGACCCTCCCCCTTCTGTGGATTATCCTCTATCCTTAAGTAGATCCGAAGTCGTGGAATCTAAACACCGGTCAAGCCAATTTGCTGTTTGGGTCTGTGTCTGGGTACGCTGACAGCTTCAGAAGCAACTGATGTCAGCATGTGGGTATTACGCCTATACGGGTCCTGCATGTCATTTCCAGAGCAAAATGGAATTTGTGCGGAACTCCGGGGTACCACCTTCCATCGCAGCGTTTTTGGATCTAGTCTGAGGTCTGTGGAACAATAAAAAGGTGAGGAATCTGCAGTTAGGTCAAGACTAATTTTCGTATGGCTGGGTCCAAATGGAGGTGCCATGGTGGGCAAAAGAGCGATGGGTTGGAATGCTACCCTAAGCAGTTGCAAGTGTTTAGACTTATTTCAAGCATTCCTCCCATCACGTTTTGTGTTTGTATTAACATACAAATCAAGGTACAGCTGCTCCTGATTGTTGCTATAAGCAGAAAGTACATTTCATGCTGCTTCTTAGAGCTTGCAAGATCTAACTCAAAGCTTATCTGTTCTAGTTTTATATGTAGAAATTCTTTAGGGAATACATCCTCAAAAGTCTGAGGCCGTCCGATTTCACAAGGCTTAGAACATGTACCGGGACTAGGGAACAATGTCTTCACATTATTTTTAGCTTTTGTCAAAACCTATAAAAAGCCTAACACTGGCACCATATGTTTAGTACAGTATTTCTAAAACTGGTTTCACCAACCAACTTTGATATTAAAGATGGACCAAAAACGGAAGACCGTGACATTCAAAGTCAGGAGGACCGTGAAAATTCTCCCTTGCAAGATGATGAGCAGGACACACAATCTCATTTGGATTCTACACCTTTTGATATTTCTAGGTTTCACACACTGCTGGAAAGGGTGGCAAAGATATTTGGTCACCTGTGATAACGATGGAATAGTAGTGTTTCCGCTTTGATTCCAAGAACAAGGATTAAGGAACAACCCAGAAAGTTCATCACATCCATCCCTGTTCTAAAGTTGCATCTGGCAAGAGGGACTAATGCAGATGAAAACACCAGCTGTAGTTTCTGCCCTAGTTCCCTGTCTAGAAAAGAAATATTGTGCTCCAGACCCTGCAAAATCCTACCTATAATAGGTAATCTTTGGACAGATTGTCATCGCTGTGGTGGCTCAGTTCAGATATTGCATCCCGTCATTCAAACACTCTCTGATCAGTATGGCACGTGTCTTGACGCATTAGGCAAGAGTAGGTTGTATGGCAACAACTTCGGAGGCAAATGCATTGGCTATTTTAGGCAGCTATGATAGAAATATGTGGGATGTCATTACCTTGAATATCTGCCAGAGGTAAATAGAGGCAGCCAAAGTGATCATGAGAGAAGGAGCCAGTGTCCTGGTTGCTATGATCGATGCAGCTGCTTTCCAGTGTGGACTTCCGTCAGCTATGCAGAGAAGCTTTTCTTTGAAGCTTAAGAGCACTTCCTTTGATCAAAAGTGCTAGGGAAGACCTTGATATGTCTTGCAATGGCTAAACAATGTTTGGCTAATGTGAATGATACTCATGAAGGTATAAAGCTGACACTGCACACTTTTTTGAGTATTGCAGTGTCCTACATCCTCTGGACTTTGCCACCGTAGAAGATCACAAAACTTTATAGGCAACTCCTCACAGAATACATTCCAGCAGAAGCAGTATGCCCATTACCAGCAGTCTTTTAGTGACCATGGACATTAGGCAACAGAGTAAAGAAGTGCCAAAAGCGTTCCCAAAAGCTGCAATGTAGTTCAGACTTCTGAAGCCAAGGCACATTCAAAAGTGATTTTTTTTGCATTGTCTGTCACGCCCATTCTTCACTCTTTTTGTTATTTTGCCTTAGATTGAGAGGACATCACCATAAACTGTTGGATGCCATTTGTGGGCATTCAGTACCATTTGTGCAAAAGCCACTCTTCAATCAATGAACATCACCATCATCTGGACCAGCTGCAACTTGAAATACTTGATCTCCTGCTCAGGGGTTCTATCGAAAGTACCAAAGAACCAACACAATCTGGGCCTTTATTCGAAGTGGTTCTCATCTAAAAAGAAAATGGGTGGCTGGAGACCTATTTCATATCAGCAGGATCTGAAAAAGTTCCTGAGGATGCAGTCCTTCAGGGACTTGTTAGAACTTCGGGAGGTCTTCTTGATGCACCAAGAGGAGGATAGTTTGGATGTCCTTTGACCATGAGGACACTTATTTTCATATCCCCATCCTTCCAAATTGCAAGCAGTTTATTTGATTTTCTGGAGACAGACGGCATTACCAGGTCAGAGCGATCCTCTTCAGCCTCACATTGTCACCAAAAACCTTCAACAAGCGTCTGGCACCAGTGGCTTTGCATCGTCTGAAGAAGGGCTGCCCTGCGTTTTCCGAACTTGGACAACTTGCTGCGAAACAACCAACTCACTGACTACATCACCGCAAATGATCTTTTCCACCCCACCCATTCGGGCTTTAGGGCTTCTTATTCCACGGAATCACCTCTTCTGCTAGCCACGGAAACACTAAGGAAGTGTGCGGATACTGGTCAAATGGCCGCACTGATCCTGCTGGACTTAAGTACGGCCTTTGACACTGTTTAGCACAGCCTCCTCTCTCAAAGACTCAGTAAATGCGGGATCGAAGGAATCGCGCTCCGCTGGCTATGTTCTTATCTTCACGAGAGGAGCTTTCAGGTGTCTCAGAAACCTTTCCTCTCAGAAACTCTGCCTCTGGCTCAAGGAGTCCCACATGGCTCTATCCTAAGTCCAACTTTGTTCAATCTGTACATCGGCCCCCTTGCAGATATTGTGGAACTACACTAGGTGACAATTGTGTCATATGCGGATGACACACAACCGATAGCCACGCTATCACAGGACCCTGAAGCCTCGGCTACTCGCTTTTCCCTTTGCCTAGATGAGTTAGCCACTTGGATGGCAAATCATTGCCTCAAACTTAATGGCAATAAGACGGAGGTGCTAATTGTAGAGAAGTCGCCCTCTAACTTGTCATCTGCTTGGTGGCCCGCATCTCTGGGTCTGATCCCCACTCCCAAAAAGGTAACTAAAAATCTAGGCATCTGGTTCCACTCTGAACTATCCTTTGATCATCAAATTAGAATAGTTGCAGACAAGCGCTTTGCGATCCTTAAAATGTTAAGGAAACTGATTGATCTCCTCCCTATAACAGTTGGTCACGTCACAGCCAGACTACGGCAATGTTCTATATCTAAGCGCAACTAAAGGAAGTCTGGTTAGACTTCAACACATTCTGAATGCAGCAGCCCACCTGGTACTGGGTCTCTTCAGCCTCTAAAGCACTTAATACCCTTCCCTGGCTACCAGTCGGGAAAAGAATCATGTTTAAAGCGATGTGTTACTGTCACAAAATCTGGTGGCACAGGGGCCCCAGCCCAGTTACCTACATTCTTTAATTACGCCCCATATTCCGTCTCTCACCCTTAGGTCAGGTGGAACCTTGCAAGCTAAGGTTCCCAGAATCCAGAAAGCATGAATGGGTGCCTGTTCGTTCAGCTATTTGGCTGCAAAATCCTGAAACTCTTTACCCGTTCCAGTGAAAGCATGTTCGTTAGAACAAAACTTTTGCAAACAATTAAAAACGTGGCTATTTAGGTTCTAGCTTCTGGCTCTTTTTTGCTGTAACTCTTCTGCCTGCTCTCTCTCCTTTGGTCTGATTCGAGCGCGGGGACACACCGTTGGTGTAACCTGGCGCTTTATAAATGGTATTTGATTTGATTTGAAAGTGTTCATCAGTGAAGATAAGAGTACTCAACAAACCCATTTTATGTTTTGTTATAGAGATTTATACAGCGCGTAGCTACTCCAAAGAATGTCTGAGGGTCTTCTGTCGTCTGGTCTGGGGCTCACTCTGAATGAGGCTGTTTTTCTCGATCACTGAGCACAATTTATTTTTTAAACTCGGTTTTACTTATTCTGTATTAGCACTACATATATAGGAAGCATTGTACACTCAGACACCTTATAGTTATAAGTCAGAATTGCACACATCATGGACTATCATGCAGTCAGTCGGATTCCAGATCCGGTGAACAGTCCTACCAACAACCCCTTTGAATATTTCTGTGCCCATTCCCTCAATTTATACACTTATTCCTCAACCTTGGCACACCGGTCCATGCCTTTCATCCATTCACCAATCAATGGGGCCTTGTTGAAGCACCAATGTCTGGCAATGTCTCTCTTGGCCACCAGCTGCCTAGTGGCCCGTCAAGCTCCCCATTCATCCATCAGACCTAAAAGTGTCATCTTAGGATCTAGAATAATTGTCCTACCTATTATATGAAACAGGATCAAGTGTATATGGGTCCATTAAAGCTAGATGACAGGGCACCCCCAAATCATGTGGTAAAACATGCCACAGTTACTACAGTGTAAGCAATGTGAACGTAAGCCCCTCCCCATTGCGGCCAACCGAGCATTATTATAACTTTCAAAGGAGATTTACTCAACACTCAAAGCAAGGCATTCCCTTTACTAAGCAAATAGTAAATTTGGTGGCTTTAGTGTCAATTTTCAGCTCAAGTGCGTCCGGAGAGGCGGCTATGGCCTGTATTATAGTGTCTAGTGTTGCGCCATTCTGACCCCCGGTTGGAGGCCCAGTGCCAGAGTCCACCTCATCCATGGTAATGGGATTCAACTCCTGAGAGGGGCAGGAGTCATTTGCATCTTTCTTTTTAGAATATTCACCCATCTCTGCTCACTAGCACAAGCTCTGGGGAGGGGCGAGGGTGGCGCAGTAGGCAAGTCTAATGCATCTATTAGTGAAACTCCCCAAGGCTCCAGGGCCTATGTAGGGTGGAATACAAGATATGCACTTAAGTTAACACTAACCTCTCCAGCTCTAGTAGTGAACTGGTGGGAGGGACCCAGTCCTCATCGCTCCCAGGCAGTTCTCCAGGGAAGTCTCATGCCCAAGGGGTCACCTGGGGTGGTGCGGTTCTGTCCACCATTGCGGATTAGGGTTGTGTCATGTGTCCCTCCTTACACGCCCTGTGGATGGTTGCCGGGTCCCCCACCAGGGCTGAAATGCGCCCCAAGCACTAGCTCCGCAATCCGGAAAATGACAGGGTGGAAAGGAGGGGGAGATAACCCCCAGCACCATGTAGTCAAGGGGGGAAAGTGGTGATATGCAGGAGCCGCCTCCCCCCAGAGTGTCCAAGTACTTAGGGTTGGCTGGGCTCTCGCAACTGTTCAATGCATGATCGGCAGGTCATCAGGATATACAGGGACTTCGATTCACCTGCGCAGTGACAATGATGTGCTGCACTTTGGGTCTCCTGTTCACAGTGCATTACAGTGTCAGGTAGGGTTGGGGGGAGGCCTATGTAGCCTCTTCCCCCGGCACGATACAGTGTCTGCAGAAACTGGTATTGCCAGGAGCTTGATCAAGTACTGTAGGCCTCAGACCACAGAGCGCTGATCGTCCCCCTAGCTCCCCTGACGTGTTGTCTCCCAGCAGGGGCCGTCTGCACCTCGATGTCGTAAGGGGCCACCCAGTGCGATCCCGTTCGGGTCCGCTGTGTTGTAATCATCTCAGGCCCCCAGCAGTCCTTCATTGCGTGCCGCTGCAGACAAGCACCCCCAGGCACTCTAGATCCCGCAGGCTTGGTCTCCAAGTGGCAGCATAGAAGATACCGGGCAGCAGGGCACATTCTCAGACACTCCGCACTACAGTTCGCTCCCAGTACTTTCATGTGGGCAGGGGCCTCTCCTCAAGTCTCCGGCGATGCACTCGCAGTGCACTGCAGCCTGTTGTAGGCCGCACAGACATTGACTTCAGTGGGATGCGCCACCCTGGTCACAACCACCAGTCCCGGGCAGTGCCGGTCCCCGATCTGGACCAGTCAGCGGCCCCGGGCAGATCAGGAGGCGGGGAAGTGGAACGGCAGCCCAGCCCTGTAATCCACTCCAGTAACGCCCTCTCGGGCACTCCTGCAGCCGGGGCGCTAGATACTGCGTGGTAAGCCGGGAGCACAGGGCAGGCGCTATGTGCCCTATTTCACCACAACATGTGCACTCTCGCCCAGCCGGCCGCCGCTGCTGCTTGTCCAGCAGTGCAATTTGCAATCCTGGGCTGTGGCTCTATAAGGCCTCCCAGGGCACAACGGGTAGCACAGACCTCAATATCTCCGCTCCCAGCCGGGGCCGCCGCATCGCCAAAGACCGGCTGCAACCTTGGGGCCCGCTGCCCCCACCTAGGGTCTCACCACAGTCCAAGGCAGCCAGAAAAGTTGGCAAGGCGATGCGTGACCGCTACCTTTGGGCCACTCTGCCATATTGAAAATCAGCTGCGCTGGTACCACCGCAATTTGCCTGACTTAATGGATCAAATATTCCCTAACAGCACAGCGCAGGTTCGCAGCCGGGCAGGGGGGCCTTGGTCACTTGTGAGACCGAGCCAATTCGGACAATTAATGGGTAGGATGGCAGAGTTCGGCTGGGACCACCGCAGCTCACATCCTATGCCATCTGCGCCTAGCCACGCCCCCCAATGTGAGCACAGTTCAAGAAAATCAAGCATGCACTTGATAACGCCACTGAAATGGCATACTTTGATCCGAAATTGCAGACGGAGGTTGTTGATAAAAACCCAGTGGGGTTGGGTGCCATCCTTGCCCAGCACACTGGACATCCCAATGCCCCAAGACATAGTGTGACATATGCTAGCCAAAGTTTGTCTTTGACAGAACGTGACTATTCACAACCTGACAAAAGAAAGCCTCGCTGTGGTGTGGGCTAGTGAGTATTTTCATGTGTTCTTATATGGAAAGCATTTCATAGTTGTCACCGACCACCAAGCATTGCTCACCAATTTTGGCAATCCTAAAGTCAAGATGTCACATTGCTGTGAGAAGTTGGCCTGGTATATAATGTCCACTAATTAAGTGGGCACCTTGCACCAGTCCAAACAACACTTATGGTGATTTAAGAAGTCAAAGATAACCTTAGAAAGCTATCCAAGTGGTAGCTGTGGAGAGAAGCCTTCAGGCTTCGTCTTGAAGGAATGTTAAGCAGCTTGTTTTACCAGAATGCAACCTTATTGTATTGGTTGAATGAAAGGAGGACCACACAGTAGTTATAAAAATATGTATTTATTATTATAACGCACTCCTACTACCTTACAGTATCTGCTACACGCAGATAAACACAAAGCACACAATACTGTAGCACAGAAACAAATGTAAGTAGCACTAATACACAGTGGGCTCCAGAGGGAGACCAAACCATATACTAAAATAGTGGTATAAGAACCACGACTCGGGTCAAGACAGTTTCTAAAGGTTGTAGAATTGCTGGGACCCCAAGGAACCATCCAAGGTGAGTAAGTAGGGACCCCACGGAGGACGGGTGCAGTGTGAGAACACGACCGCGTGCTACGTACAATTCAATGGGAGAGTCGCGGTTGCAGTTTTAAAGTTTAAGGACCCTTCACAGTGGATTACGAGGAAGCCCTTTGGATCATAGGAGTTTGAAGAGCCACCCACCCATGGATACCGTAGTACCAGAGTTTCCTATCTCAGGGAAGCTGGGTGCATAGGGCTGAAGTGGTGTCGGAAACCGCCGTCAATCTCAATGGAGGACTTCAAGGAAAGGCCACTGCGGGAAAGAAGAAAAGTGTCCCTTGGAATCCAAAGGTGGATTCTTGGTGAAGAGTACCTGAAAGCAGAGGGGACAGAGTCCGGGTCACTCAGGAGTGACCAGGGGCTCGGTAGACGAATGCCCACCTATGTCGGGTGCTTCAGGTGTGATGATGGAGACCTTGACTCTACAGCTACAGGGACCAGGAGACGTCGAGGACGACCAGGAGCGGGATATGAGCTGTCCCACAAAGGATGTCTAGTGCTGAGGGGTCAGTGTCCGGCGGGAGCACCAACAAGCCTTGGCAGCGGCAACCCACGAAGAAGGTCAAGGAAGGTTACTGTCTGGCCCAGCAAGGACCAGGGGACTCACAACAGCAAGGGGGGGCAGGCCTGGAGCAGCCAGGGGAGCCCAGGAAAAGCAGTTTTGACCCTCATGAGGACCCACAGGCCGGAGGCACAGGAGTCGCAAGGGGACCTCGAGCAGATTTACAAAGCAACGCCCCACGGAGCACTCAGTGCGAGGAGGCCGCAGTTCTTTGGTGGAAATGTGCCCAGAGGTTGGGGCTATTCGTAGTCCAATGCACTTGTTCAGGAAAACCCAACAAGCATATGCACTTGCAAAAGTACTCGGTGCACAGGGGTTCGGGTTATGCGGTCCCCACGACGGATACTGGCCTCAGACTTGGTGAGAGGGCAGCTCGACCTCAAGGAATGTAGGAACCCACCTCCTGTGTTGCTGGAGCCGTCGGAGTCCGCAGGAGCTCAGGATCAGCAGACCGGTCAGTTGCGTTACGGTGCCTGCGAATGCAGGGGAGTGACTCCTTCACCCCAAGGGAGATAACTTTAGTTGTCCTTGATGCTCCACAGGTCCTGCACGGAGCCTGTATGGTGCACAGACGGTGCTTTGGACGGAGGCGGAGACGAAGTCGGGCCCAGTCGAAGTCCGGCGAAGTCTAGAGTTTCCAAACGGTCGAAGGTCAGTGGTTTCTTGTTCAGAATCTTGTCCACGTCGATTCTAGGGTCCTACAGCCAGGTAAGCCCATTTGTACCCACGGGAGAGGGTTGGACGCATTCAGGGGACCCTCCCAGGGGAGGGTCAGGACAGTGGGGAGGATACTCCCATGTCCTTTGTCCAGTTTCGCGCCAGAGCAGGAGCCGACGGCTCCCAGGACTGGTTTGAACTGGACTATGCACAGGGACACCAAATGTGCCCCTCGTGCTGACTTTCAGGCACTTTGGAAGTGCACAAACCCAGCCCCAATACACTAAATCCTGTCTGGGAGGTGATCACACCTCCCTGTGACAGGATGCCTATTGTGCTGCCTTCCCCTGCTCGAGCTTGGCTCAGCAGCAGGAGGGCAGAAATGTGTCTCTGGTCGGCAGCAACCATTTTGTGCTGTCCTGGTCGAGAAGGCTGGTACCGGGAAGACCAGGGACCCATTGAAGCTCACTTCAGAAGGGTGGAATCATACCTCCCACACCGGTTACCGGTGTGGAGGTATGATTCCAAGATGTTTGATACCAAACACGACATGTTTTTTTTTTTTTTTTAAACCTTTTTATTTTTATTAACACAGCTCAGAAGAACATATAAAACACGACATGTTTTGTTGCAGCCGTTTTCGAGATAGCATTTTACGCAAGCATATCATGCACCTCTACCTATATGTCTGGCTGTGTCACCGACAACCCGGGAGAATGGTCTCCGAAGGCTGCAGGGGTGTTCTGCTCATGCAGGGACACCCTCTCACGTAAAACCCAGCACCCTGCCTTAAGGATTGTCAAGGCCTGCTAGAGGGGTGACTGATAGGTTTTAAGTGTAGTGACCTATAGATATAGTAAACCTATATCTTAAGTAAGTGGTGCATGCACCAACTTACACAGGCTGCAATGGCAGGCCTGTAGATCCATTTTGCATGGCCTCTCATGGGTGGCATAATACATGCTTCAGCCCTTGGGAGGCCTCTGGGGTACCTATGCCCTGGGTACAGGTGTGCCATATACTAGGGACTAAAAAGGATACCCCAGGATCCAATCTGGAGTGTACCATAGTACATGACATAACATTTTAGGGAGAAAGCAGATAGACTGGAGGTTTTTGTGTCGTGTTACTCAATTTCTACAATAATATCCCCAAAGGGAAAACAATGAGTGTATTGACGACATTACATAGAGATCTGAACAAACTACAGGATGAGACGCCCGGTGAAATATGTATCATATGGGGGGTGATTATAATTGTTTTCTGTGTCAATATAGCCAAAAGGGTATCTGCGGCTTAGGAAAAGATAAAGAAGATATGCCATCTCACTTTGCACATACGTTGGTGGGGGATATGTTAAATGAGATTGTTTTCCAGTTTGACCTAGGGTTATGCTAATGATTTATGCATTCCCTCAGTACCTTTTGAGCCTACTTTTAATGGCAGAGGTTGTAACTCCACTATTCACTTTGTTTTAGCCTCAAATCGATATGCCAGAAAGATTCGCGTTTTTAAAACTCATAGTATTGCAATGAGTGACCACTATCCGATTAGCATTGACTTTGTTGTTGGGAACAATGTTAGGGCTAAAAATGACATGGGTGTACAATATACTCCCAAAATTAGTCTTGCTAGCACGAATGGGTACTCATTAAAGTGGTCAAAAATAGATCCTAGGGTTAATCTACTTATAAAAAAGGTCCAAAGAAGACTTTAACCCCTTCCCTGCGGGGGTAATTCCCCCACGGGGGCGGGGGTGAGCGCGGCGCCGCGGTGCTCGTGACGAGACCAGCTCGTCATGAGTCACAGTGGAGCTGTGCTCATGACGAGCTGGTCTCGTCACAACCCCGCCCACTCATTAATTCTCCCGCACAGGCGGGGTATTAATCACGCATGGGCGGCGCGCAGCTGTTATGACGAGACCAGCTCGTCATGACCACAGCTCCACTGTGACTCATGACGAGCTGGTCTCGTCATGAGCATCGAAGCGGTTAAAACTTGTCTTACAGAGGAAAGGGATGATGAAGATGTTTTAAATGCCAGAAAATACTAACAGTGGAACAGAAACGGAGTATGAATAAAAACCAGGGCTGGTTTGATGGAGAATGCAGTAAGGCACACAAGGTATTGAAGATGGCGCTACACAATACAAATAGAATCCCTGAGGAAATACAACAGGCCAGATTTAAATATCGCCAAGTATTAAAAAACTGAAAGGTGCACCTTAGAGTAGAGGCATGGCAAGCCTTACATGATGCATGCCTTAGGAAAGACAGTAGCAGCTTTTGGAAAGCGGTCAATGCACCCTTTCTCTCTACAAGAGATACTGACAATATAGATATTGCTATCAGTGAGAATAGGTGGGTCCAGTATTACACCAGCTTTTATAATGACGTGCCTAAGACCCATGATGATGTAGACATATTAACCGCGCCACCTGACGATAGTGCCCAGTCCTCAGTGTTTTCTATAGATATCTGCTTCTCTGTGAAGGAAGTAACTAGTGCCATAAACGAGAGTGCCTCTGGCAATGTTCGCCCTTTGATGCTGCCATCCTGAATCTTGACACTAACATCACCAACACCAGATGTTAAGCCAATAGTTTTATCGGACTCACAAGCTCGATCACCACTCCCCCCACCCCACTGAGGTCGCAAGAAACCCACTATTAGCTCCATTCAGATCCCAAACACCATCATGATGACAAACCTGAAGATGAGAACCCTTATGCCAAAAACATATTTTTGAATTTCCTGGCTGCCAGAGGTCTGGACATCTCATTAGTGATTGGTCTTTCTTCCCCTAATCCTGCCACTACTATAAAAGAATCTGCCACCTTCGCTACCATGATTCGGCAGGCTTCAGAAGTCTTAGACCTCCCCCTACCTAACACAAAAGTCAAACTAACGTCCTCATTGAAGACCTCCACTCAGGCCAAACTAATCAGGAACATCGCCTCCCTTTTACAGAGGCCTTTTTGGATGTACTGATGGGCTTCCAGTTAAAGCCAGGATCTTACCTCCGAGTCAGTAGACAGATTGTAAGACAGCGTAGACCAACCACATGGATCCGGACTTCCTCATCCAACACCCAACCCAGGAAAGCCTGGTGGTGCAGGGGTTACAAGTAGGCTCAATCCAACGCATTCCCCACCACCCCACCGGACTGGGAATTGAAACGTATGGAGACATCTGCCAGCCTTGCCCTCATATATGTCAACACAAGCAGTCTCCTGGGGAGGTACTCGCATGCATTGTGGGACAGAGTGGCGGACATCTTGCCAGCTGTCCCTGATGACATCCGGCCAACCCTACTTTGCCTCATTACAGATGGCAGGATGCAGCAAAGTACTTTATGCCTTCGGGTCCGGACACTACTAACTGGGTAGGGTAGTCTTTTGAGGTTTCAGCAGGGGATACCAGCAGAGGCAATGCCTAAGTGTTCCTCAATAATAGCATGTTTCTCAGTTCTTTCGAGGTAGAGTTTTGGGAACAAGCCGACAGTACACATGTGCAACGTGCTACCCAAACCCCTCTCATGCAGTGATTGCAAAGCCACTTTAACTCGCCCTCTGCGGCTCACGGACACCCGGTGGGAGAACATATCACTCTTCTACCTCCCCAGGTGGAGAAGCACTACATCCGACCAATGGGTGTTCCAGATTTTTTAACACAAGTTACTCCCTATCCCTCATGTCACATCCACCGCATATGCCACCCATATCGCAACACCTCTCGGAGGACCACTTGTTTAAGCTCTTTTGGCCATGGGAGCCATAGAGGGGGTGCAAGCATCAGAGATCAGGGCTGTTACTCATATTTTTTGATGCCGAAAAAGGATGGAAGCCTATGTCCTATCCTCAGTCTGTGCCCTCTGAACTAATTTCTCTGAAGGACAAGTTTAAAAGCTCATCTTGGCACAAATTCTGTCTACCCTGAATGGAGGAGACTGGATGGTAGCATTCAATCCACAGAACGTGTATTTTCACAACCCTGTCCTGCGATCATACAAATGTTACGTGCAGTTTCAGGGAGGCCAAGAGGACTCTGTTATCCATGCTTCCCTTTGGCCTTACCAGTGCACCTCTCTTGTTCACAAAGGTGATGATCGCAGCCATCTGCGGATTTTGGGAAAACCAGTCTTCCAATTTCACGATGGCTTGCCTCAAACAGTCGTGAACTACCTCCAGACGGCTTGTTGTTTTTAATGTATGGGCTTTTCCATCTATTTGCCGAAGTCGCACCTGACTCCTTCACAACGGCTCCCATTCATCTGAGCCATCCTAGATACAGTGCTTTTCCAAGCCTATCCCCTGTCTCAACTAGTCTAGGACATTCAAACTATGATCCCCAATGAGAGTGGCTCTGAGACTTCTTATCATCCTGCATCCTGCTTGTGGATGATGCCAGGTGGCACACGATGGCTCTGCTGTGGGATCTGAAGACACAGTGGGCTCATCACCAGGGCAACTTGTCAGTTTACAGCCAGGTGTCAGAGGAGACTGTTAAAGACCTGATGTGATGACTGCTCTTCTAAAATTGGACCGGTGGCAGACCCCTCTCCTTAACTCACCCAGAGCAAATAATTGTAACGGATGCATCATTAGGGTGGGTGGCCATCTGGTAGAGGTGGATATCAGATGAATCTGGTGTCCAGTAGAAGCTCACCTCCACGTCAACCTGCTGGAGTTTCAAGCGATCAGCTTGGCATTGAAGTTGTTCCTTCCGTTCATCAGGGGGGAATGGACACAGGTTCTCACAGACACCATGACGACTATGTGGTATTGCAACAATCGGGTCCTGTGGAAGAAGGCTCAACGTCTGTGGAAATGGCTGAGCGCTCAAGGCATCTACTAAATTACCCAGCACCTCACAGGATCTTGATCACCAGGGTGGAGGAGGTCAGCCTACATTGCTTAGGGGATCATGAATGGCATTTACACTAAGAAGTGACACAGGGCATCTTCAAACAATGAGGAGAGCCCGGTCTTGATCCAATTGCCATTGCAGTGTGTGAGTCCAAACATTTGCACATTGGAGTTCCCAAGGCAGTTCTCACTTTGAGATGCCTTCTGCCTGGATTGGGGCTCGGGGCTCCTGTATGCCTGCCTTCCCCTGCCTCCCCTCTCCAGAGTGCTGAAGATCAGAAAATACTGAGCCCAGGTTATCCTAAAGACTCTGGACTAGGCGAGGAGACTATGATATCTGTAATGTTTGACCATGAGCATATGTCCTCCAATCCGGCTGTCCCTTCGCTGCGCCAGGGTCCTACATCTGAACCTGCGCAACCTACATCTCCATGTATGTAGATCGAACAGCGACAGTTAATGACTTTCGCTATTTCTCCCCGAAGTGGTTGGTGTCATCCTGGCAGCCAGGTGTCAGTCTACAAAAACTGTATATGCAGGATACTGGGAGAAGTTTGTTGTGTGGTGTTCTTCTTGTGACATTCAACCTTTACTGGCAAAATTGTCTGACACCCTACTGTATTGTCTTTCCCTAGCCCAGTAAGGCCTTACTATAGCAACAGGTAAGGGTTATCTTTTTGGCTTTTTTGCTTTTGCCAGATCAGCTGCCCCTTTTCAAATCACCTGATGTGACGCGTTTCTAAAAGGGACTGATCCACATGTTCCCACCAATATCTTTCATAATGCTGCGGTGGGACCTTAATTTGGTTCTCACCTACCTAATGTGCACTCCCTTTGAACTGATGTACAGTTGTTCTCTTCGTCTGTTGACCATAAAACCAGTGTAACTCATTACCATTACCTCTGCCTGGTGAGTGAGCAAACTCCAGGCCTTGTCTATTCAACAGCCGTATACATCATTCTTTCTGGACAAGCTCGTCCCCTGGGCAAAAGCTGTGTTCTTGCCAAAGGTAGTGATTACCTTCCAAATAAGGCAATCCATCACCTTGCCGGCTTTCTATGTTTCACCTCATCCCTCTAAGGAGGAAGTCTGGCTGCATTGTCAAGAGGGCCCTCAGTTTATACATCGAGCAAACCAAAATGTATTAATTGGACAATCAACTTTTTGCAGGTATTTTCTTGAGCGAAAAAGGGAAAAGCAGTGGAAAAAGAACCATCTCCTCATGGATAGTTCTATGTATTATTAGGATCAGATATGGGTTAATCAAGAAGCAAGCTCCAGAAAGTGGGTGTGCTCATTTCACCTGAGCAAAGGCTGCTAACATTTCACTGGTGCCTAGTGTGCTAGTTTTGGTCATCTGCCAGGCTTCTATATGGATGTCCCTCTCTTTATTTACAAAGCACTACTGCCTGGATAGCCAGGTCCGTTGGGAGAGGCACTTTGCCCAATCTGTCCTGCAGGATTTCCTGGTCTGAGCCATTCTGTAGACCTACCACCTAGGGATGTACTGCTTTTTTTTATCTATCCACCATAGAAATGAGGAATTTTCGGTTAGAAGCCTCTATCAGAAGATCAAGTTACTTTCTGTAACGTCTTTTCTAGTAGACTTTATCTAACCGCAGATTCCTCACCGACCCACCCTCCTCCCCTTTCTGTCTTGCTCCTGGGGGTATTCACAATATGAGGGATGTATGGTTAGTCTGTACCAGAAAAGGTGTTACCAAAGGTAAATAACCTGCTCTTCAAAGCATTCTACCAATAAGTTTTTTATTTCCTTACTGAATTTCAAGTTATGCGTATTGCACGTCCCACTATCCAACTGTGAGGTCCATTAGGAAGGTGAACCAACGACCAGCCAAACTTAAACTGTCCTTCAACCTAAAAAAAGAAATAAATAAAAGGAGAGAGTGACTGGGAAACAGCTAGTTTGCACCTTCAGGCTACGAACTGGCGAACATTGCCAATAATGGTTTGAAGTCCCTTATTTTAGGCATTTAGGAAATTATGTGTACAATTAATGCAAAGATAGACAAGCTGTCAGCCCAAATCAGAGAGACGTTGGAGAAAATGCCTGACCTGAGAAGCAAGACTGAATGTCCTCTCACATGGAACATGCCACCAGACTTTGGTAAATCTCCTCAAGATGGAATTGTTTTTAGAGGTTGTTGCTGCTAAACACGTGGGTTTGGCAACCTCATCCTGAATGAAAAATGTATATCATGGGGTTCCTACTCCACCAACACAAGCGAGATGGACACCTAATTAGAAATATTTGATTGGAAACACTTTTCTACCATGGTGATGATGGAGAGGATAGGAATTGATATTTTTCCTCCAGACCCATTCAGGCAGTGCCCCCTTACATTAGGCCAGTCACAGCCTATCACCTTAATTACAAGGACCAGTGCAAGAAGGGCTTCACAAATGTGAAAAAGAACCCACAATTTCCTATGCAATGCTCTACCTAGCTTAGCTACAATTTACTCTCAATGTGAAGATTCTCATCTTTGTATATCCACAGGCAGCAATGAAGTTCCTGAAGACACATGTTATTTCCAGGGTCACCTCCCAGGCTTAAAGCAGCTTTAGAAACCTTGCCTAACTTAATGACTGCAGTAGCAGCGTGCTTGTTGATATACGTTGTTTCATGGCTCACCATTAGTCTCCATTTTTGATTCAACTCTTTAGGTTGACATCTCTTTCTCGTGGTGCCTCTTGCGACACTTTCTGCTAATGCATGTATGTGCATCTCTGACCGGCACTGACGCCCTGTAGTCTGCACAGTTAGTCCCAGGACCGTACATGAAGAACACGATGCCATTGTTTTCCTTTCTTTCTGTGCTCGTTAGGAGACACTACATTTTAGCTAGACAAAACCAAATGAGCTGCTCTGCACCTCTGCCACAGTTTGATAAGAACGGTACCTTATAATATAAACCGCTTCCGTGCTAGAGCTCTTTGAGAGGAGCATTTCCATTCTGGGATTATCACGGAACTGCTGCAAACTGTGACTGAGATGCAGCCCTGCTGACTCCGACCTCCATTGTGCTAAGGAAGGTAACCTGTACACTGCACCCTGCTTCTTGAAACCGAAGACCAAGGTATGGCGGTTAGAATATCCCAATTGTTGTGGCAGAGGGTACTCCTGCTATGCTCTCTTTAGTATAGTATTAGATACTGACATAAGTAAGCAAACATTAGCAACAGTTAACATGGTTGAATTGTTCATATTGTTTACCATTCTAATAATGTTCATTACAGTAACATGTCTCATCTTTCTAATAATGGCAGCTCATGTTTCTTTGCAAGAATATTATCTTTTCAATATGTTTCTCACGTTTATCTTGGGCATGCAAGAGTGACCAAACTAAAGGGTCCGATCTGTTTCCACGGATTCCTTGGGAATCAGAGTGTCATGTTTGAGGTTGCCAATAACATATTTTACCCTGGTTGGTTCAGTGGTTGGATGTGGTACTGTGAGCTAGCCGGAACCGAGCAACACTTACTGATGATAAATGTGGACTGTGTCCCTATTTTGGAAGTTTGTGTTGGTCTAATACATATTTGTAGGAACAATATAATGAGGTTATTTCCAAAAATCTGAATGAAAGGTCTAATGCAGCACAAATCTATGTAATAATTGTTTGAAATACCTATTCATACCAACAATAGCAGCTTCTTAATGCATCAGTCAAGTTACCACTGGCTGGGAGCATGAGTGTGATCAAGTAGCAAACATAGTAAAGCACAGAGCTGTGTGGTGTCCCTATTTAAATCAATGAATGTTACAAGATTAAAGTTCCATTGAATGTCCTGGTGGACCCAGATTTCCTGATGCAAGCAGACACTAATATAAGTAAGTCAAGGCTATAAGATACTATGTCAGGGTAGAAGAGTGTAGCTTATAAAGCAAGTTTAGGCTGTGGAGCTAAATTTTCTATACGGTTGCTACGAATTTAGAAGGACTATGTATCAGGTAAACAAAACTTCAGACTATAGAGACTTGAGTCTACTCATGTCATCAGTAAATGTTGGTTCGGCGAACTCACAGTACCGCATCTAAACTCCTAAACCTCCAGAGTTGTAAATGCTGTTGTTAACCGCAAACATGACCACTTTTATTCACAAGGAATTTGTGGAAACAGATCTAACCCTTTCGTTTGTCACTATTGCATTCTCAAAGTTTTACAAAGAAATTAAACAACAATACATTTTCAAATGTTTATTGAAAAGTTCTAATCCTTGTCACTTAAACATGAACTGCAATGATTAGACAGATGGGACTCATCATTGTTATAAGCATTATTAGAATGGTTAAAATCCCAAACAATTCAAGCATATTAATTGTTCCTAATGTTACTCCTATCTATCAATATTATCCCTACTCTAGCGAGAGCGTGGTGGGAGTACCTTTCTGCAGACCCAGTTGGAATGATCTAACCCTTTACCTTGGTGTAATGTTTCAGGAAGTTGGCCTCAGTGCATTAATGAATGCACTCCGTCTCAATGTGCAAGCCTGCACACAACTCTGCTTGGACCGCTATCTTCCTTCTTAGTTTGAATGTCAGGGCCTGTGGAGCTGCCTCTCATTCACAGCTCTCTGCAGCATTCATGATAACTCCGGTGTGAAGTCCCTCTCATTGAATTCAAAACAGATGCTGTTTAAATGATATAAACTGGCTGTATCGCCTTCTGTTAAAGACGCAGAATAACAACTTTACTTAGTCTGGAGAAAGAGTCATCTCCTACAAGCACATAATAAAGCAAGGACATCACGTTCTAGTACGTGTCCTTGGCACTAACAGTACAGAACAACAATGTCTACTAAAAATAAGTGCATGCGTGGCATTTTCTCGTGTTAGTGAAAAACATGTTCAAACCACCACCTTAAAAGATGCCAAGTTAAAAAGGAAAACTAAAATGGACACTAAACATAATCCCTGTAAAAGAATTGTGCACAATATGTAATTTCTGGATAGGCTTTCCCTCCACCCATTAGTCTAGATACTGTCAGCTTTGAATTGGTGACCCTTAGCGTGTATTAGCGTTACCTTAACGTTACTACAGATCAGTAAATCTTAAATAGACTGCATGATGCAGTTACTCAGTTTGTTATTAAAGGTTAGCAGGAAGATGCACTAACAATTCGGATTTCGTTGTGGGGAGATAGATGTATATTGAGTAAAATTGACATGGCCAGGCTGGTGAAAGACAGCACCTCTTCTGCAGCTGAATTTCTGACATGTATGTAGAGGTGTATTCTTAGGATAAAAAATTGTGTAATTATCTATTTTTTACCTTCAATAAGCATGGCAACAAGGAACGTACGGGAAAAAAATAAGCAAGAAAAGCCAGACTGGATGAAGCATACTTAATATAGACATAAAATTACAATGGAATTTCTGCAGGAGACGCAGCTGTCTCATGGCTTGGCCAGACGATATGGAACACAATGATACTTATCAACCTGTAAGGCACAACCACAGGATATTGCGTGCTAAGAGTGGTCAACCATTCTGCCATAATTCACCCTATAGCAGACAAAGAAGTTAGATTTCTTCTAGGTCAGTAATCCGTAAATTACACATGTTACACCCATCAACACTTGTGGGCCAAAGATGAACAGTACTTGTTTCTTTGAAGAGGTAATGATCGAATGTACGAGGACCTACCCCTCTGCACTTAATTGGAGTGGGAATTTTAATGCAGTCTTCAATCCCACATAAGGCAAATCCACATCAAGGTCATATCTTTGAGGGCAACGACAAACTCTGTCAAACATCACAAGCCAGCAGTAGCTAGTGGATGTCTGGCATCTGAGAAATCCCAGCAGAACAGACTTGATATATTCTTCCTCAGTACATGATGCATCATCCTGAATAGAATACTAGCTGCTCACGAAAGATGCCTGCACATGGACAGAGAGTTGGAATTCAGCCCTGTATATGGTCACACCACTTCCCTGGTATTCCTGGTGCTGTTCCTGCCCTCCATGGGCAACAGACACAGAACCGGACCATTCTCCTCTGAGAGACTGAGACCCAGTATTTTGAACTAATGTGTCAGGCTATCTGTGAAGACTTTGGTATCATGTGCGCTTGGGACAGTTTGGGAGGCATTCAAGACAAACATTAAAGGCATCTGCATTGCCAAACAAGCAGTGATACTTAAATTGGTTTGAACTACTCTGACCAGGCTGGAATGAGATTAAAGAACTGGAGATATAGTATGACCGAGAACACAAAAAATACTGGTGAAGCTAAATTGTCTACTGTGGGAATTTCGTGTAGAAGCAGAAAGCAAGATAAAATGCCTTATCAAATATACCACAGTCAACCAGATCGATATGGGAAGGGAGACCATCTGGGCAGAACATTAGCTAAATTGCTGAGTCCAAACTGGACCTCACAAGAGGTAACTGAGATCAAACACAACTTGAGAGAGACTCTTAAAAACAACCTCGACTTACTACTAGAGTCTTGAATAATACTACACCATACTGCACTCCCCTCATACCACTATGCCTGAAACCATAATCAGTGATTACTTGGGCAGGATCAAAATGCCCTGCTTTGAAAATCATGATGCAAACCACTGAGACAGCCAATTGCACTTTCTGAAATTGTGGAAGCCATCAAATCATTGTATAACAGCAGAGCACCGGGGTTTGAGAGTGTAACAGCATATTTTTATAAGCTGTATAGGCCGGCGGTGGCACTCCCCTTTTTTGCAGAGACACACGAGACTGAGATAACAAAGATCCTACTCATAATTATTGCTTTGATGTGTATGCTGTATATCATGGGACTGGCTCTTCCTGATCAGTCAAGTTGTATCCCCAGCTGCTCCATTTCTCACAATCTCAGGACTATGTGTGATCTTGAAAATCAAATTAATTGCCCCCCACCCAATCAATGGGCAATGGTGGTATTTGTAGACCCTGCAAAAGCATTTGCCTCACTGAAATGGATCTTTCGGTTTATGATGTTTTGGAGACTTGGATTGGGGGGCATGATTATTGTTTTCAGATACGTACTATAGGAAGCTCCTTTTGCCCAGGAAGCTAGCTATCTCCATTATTATTCGACATAGCAATTGAGCAATGGCATACGCTCTAAGGGACTACCACCATAACACG
Organism: Calotriton arnoldi; assembly: GCA_963921515.1. Taxonomy (NCBI): domain Eukaryota; kingdom Metazoa; phylum Chordata; class Amphibia; order Caudata; family Salamandridae; genus Calotriton; species Calotriton arnoldi. Next base: position 3,288,701 of record CAWUFW010000213.1, on the reverse strand, counting down.
AGTCTTCTGGTCGAGAAGGACTGCGATCTACTTGTATCCCCTATGTGAAATATATTTTATTATACATACTGAAGCCAGACAACAGTGCCCCCCACTTCCTCCATTGCCTGCAGAATCATCACACTTGATGGGAAAGGAAATCTAGTCTTCAGATTAACGTAATTATACCAAAGGGTTCCCATTGACTATGTGCATCTCTTGAGTTGAATCTGAATTTCTACTACAGTGACAGGAGGACTAGGTGAGACATGTTGGTGTAAATGTAGAAATAGTAATCCGAGACAGCTATGGACCAGTGATGTCAAAATTGCAGAATTCAAATTGAGTATTAGGTATCTCCATCTTTGTCAGTGACTGAAAGGATAGCCATGATTATAATGATGACTTTGCTCCAGCTCCCTCGCCTCTTTGTGAATTTTACTGTTCTGCAACCCCCAAAAAACTGGATGAAGCTGATCTAGGCCTTACCACACAGATTAATACCGCTGCATGTACCTTGTATCGCTTAAGCAAATATGCTGGTCCTACTATTTTATACTTGACCAAACTTCCACTTGCAGACAACCTCTGCCTTCCTCCTTTGACAATGGAACAAAAGCATGGCTTTAAATTTCACATTTGGAACCGAACGGGATAAAAGAATTATATATATATATATATATATATATCCTAAAGGTATCTTCATTAAATTGCACACATTCAAGCACTATGGGACACAACTGCTCTGGATAAATCTTTAGATTTTAGAATCCTTCATACGCTGCAGTCTTGCTGCACATCTCATTCAACAATTTCGTCGGGGAGTTGTCATAACTGATTACCTGCATGCTCTCTCCCTTTCTCAACTCCCACATTTATGACTCCTTCTCCAGCTCTGAGGTTACTAACATGGGACATGCTAGGAGACAGTGGCATGTGGACTTGGAGAATACCATTATCAGGCTAGCAGTGGTGATTCTTTTGTGCTCAGAGTAAAGATTTGATGTTACAAGCAGACACAAGCTACTGTCTTTTAAATTCTTGAACCGATTATATTACACCTCAATGAAACTACACTCATTTGGTCTGGAGGTGAAGATGAGCTTTGCCAGAAGTAAACGCCTGAAGTTGATTTCATTTATTTGACAATGACGTACACTGTGTTACCAGCCTACTGAGTTACAATCTTTGATACATTATCGGATATAACTAGTGTTACTATGGATCCATCCCCTTTATGGCCCTCTTGGGATTCGTTAAGGGTCAGCTGACCTCTACTAGACACTTCACAGCTTTGGCCCTGGTCTTAACCAAGTGGCACAAAACCATGCATTAGAGTAGATGCTCAATGCCCACAGTAGCAAAATAGAACTACTATAATAATGCAGCGATGCTGCAGACACCTATGCCTCCCTGCAACCACAAATCCTGCACTATCGACATATGGGATCCTCTACCTACAAAGAGAGGTTAGTGTGGACACCGATGGCCAAACGTTCGCAATACTGAGATGGTATTGTCAAGAATGATGTACCACAAATACGTGGGGAAACCTGTATGTAGTGGCAGTTAGATTGAGCCAGGGGCGAAGATATGTCTGAACCTCTGGTATAGATATGTAAACTTCCAAGTATTTTAGTTGATACAAAATTCATACTCGTAAGCTTTTGTATGCCATGGAATGTAATGAATTTCAGGTCCTGATGTGCCTGATTACTATTTGCAGATGTATTGCTTACTTGACACAATAGGTCTGTGTTATAGTGTAAGTATCAAGGAAGACAGTGCTGTGCATGATTTCCTGTAGCACTTTATGTAAAATTATGCAGACTGTCCTCCATATACGTAGGACAAGATTACCACAAGTTTTGCTCTAAATATATCTTGAAATCTCCTTAGCAGCAAGCAGAATTACCAGTTTCTCCTCTTTTAGAGTGTGAAAAGAGATTTGGAATTTGTGGAGGAATCCATATCTTATTCATCTTCGGAAGATCTATTTCTTTTTGATACTGATGCTTGCAAATTGTTGCCTTATTTTCAGTGTTTCTGATGCATGCACATTCCTCTCCTTTGTAGCTGTCTGACGCCAATAGATGGAGACAACTCTGCTATGACGTCAAAGGTGTAGTTGTAATGTTGATGGTTTCATACAGCCTTAACACCAGCATCATAACAGTTGTTCTGTTTTTTCTGCACCTATTGATGCAGCTGGGAACTTCACTCTCTGTGAAATTTTCACCTTTCATCAAAAATTTAGGTTTTCAAATCTGCTGCAGATAGGATGCTTCCTAATAAATTGTAGGCGTTTAAGCCCCGTCAGCGTTGTCATGGACATAATGTCTTTTACAGATCTGCTCAACAACTGTCTATGGTGTCTGGGGTTTAGAAATGACACGTCGTCGTATGATCTCTATAGTCAAATGTACCCCAGAAAGCCTTCGAAGAACGCAGAGCCAAGCTTTTTATGGCTCATTCAAAGAAAGAAGACATTAAGGGGGTAGCTGTTCCTTAGTAAAATGTGCATCAGGTGGATAATGGCGAGGGGGGAACTTCCTTTCTAGGAAGTGGTGCCCTCACACACCCGTGAGGCTGTTATGCTTCATCACAGGCTTTGCTCCTCGTGGAGTCGGTGCTGTAATACCCCACGGGCCCCGCAAGAGGGCTCATTGGCAGAAATCTTTTGAATATAGCTGCGATGGTGAGTGTGAGTGTGTGGGGTAAGTGGAAATGGTGAATAAAAACTACCTAAGGGTTACCATAAGATATGTTTAATCTGAGGTCCCCTGGGTAGAGATTAAAAAAAATGTGTGTAGATTGTGCTTCCAACTATGAAGAATTGCAATTTTTTAATATGTGTAGGTCGAAATGTTTCACGCCTCAAAGATCCAGGAGGGATCCGTGGCGTTTCTTCAGGACCAGAAAACAAAAGTGATAGGTATCCCAACCCTTAATCAGGGTTGGGTGCGAAATTTTGTGGTATCAAATGATTGCCGTAAAGCGATTAAAAAAGGAGGTGAACCAAGCAAATATATTAAGTCAGGCAGGTACCTCCATTGTATACCCCAAGTGAGTTCCAAAAAATACATCGTCATTTTCGTGGTTTCTCTTTTGCAGCGGATGTTACTGCAATGTTCCAGGATCACAGAAGAGTACAGATATCACCAAAATAATTAATGTAATAACTACATTCCTCCCTACATGACCACATATAGACTTTACATCCCTTCCTAAATTACAACGCTGCCTCCTTACTTGTTCTGTCCTTGTAGACTACATTGGAGAACCATGTGGTCTGTGTACCTAAGTATCGCCACTCTGACTTTTTGGGATTCTATCACGAACAAAAATGTAAACATGTATACATAACACCCTGTTCTAAGTCCCCCCTTTTCCAACATGGCCGCCACGCCAGAACTCTTATTCCCCACATAGGCACAGCCCGTAATCTTTTCAACGAGATGCCGGCCATGGGATGTATAAATAATCTGAAAGAAACACGTAGTGATAGATTCCTTACCTTAGAATATCCCCAGGCGTCAGTCTGGATCCAGAAAGTTTTCATCAGCAGTACCCCTGCGCGTCGGAAGGTGGCGTCGTGCGGCTCCGCGTCCGTCGTAGGCGTCGAGATCGCCGGGATGACGTCGCGGCAGCTACTTAGACGCCGCCCTTGCGCGCTGACGTCAGTTCTTTCTTTTTCCGCGCCAGCGAGCGCAGATCCGGAGAGAGCGATACCCCCAGTCATTTTTTGACTGAGTTTTTGGAGATTTTTTGTCTCAGATTTTTTTAGTCAATACGACTCCTGGTGCAGTCAGGGATGCCCGTGTTTAAATCTTGCGAGGACTGTCATCGCATGATGTCGGTGACGGACCCGCACCGCGTGTGTCTCTTCTGCCTGGGGCGCGACCACGACCCCAAGTCGTGCCCCGACTGCCTGGCCATGGCGCCGAAGACTTTGCGGGAGCGGTCCCGAAAGCCGCTTGTAGCCCGGCAGTCGGCTCCGCGCCGTCCACATCAAAAGTCGTCCGAATCGAAGTCTTCGCACTCGGGGTCAGGTAAGGCGAAGCACAAAAAGAAGTCAAAGAAACGTCCTCGTTCTTCGACTTCTCGCCGGTCGCGCGACTCGGGTGTGGGTGGTGCCACCCGCGGCTCCGGCTGAGCCTACGCAGTCGCCGGTGACCTACCCGCCTTTCCCGGGTTCATCGGCGACTCCGGCCCAGGTACAGGAATTCCTGTCCGCTATGGCTCGCCTATTTGGGCCGTCGGGCCCCTCCGTGCGCTCTTCGGGCCCCATGGGCCCGACTGGGAGTCCTCGCCCTTGCACGCTGTCGGCTCCGGCCTCGGTGCCTCAGGACTCCCATGGATTCCGTCGTGGATCCCGGTCGACGCCGGTTGACCTAGTCACACCTCCACCGACGTCGACCCCACCGGACGACGTCTGCCCCGGTTTCAGCCCCCATGTGGATACGGTGCCGGAACGGTGTCGACCGACACCGTTTGGGAATCTGTTTCCCTATATCCATCCTCCTCCTTTTCGGCCTGTACAACAGCAAGAGGAGGAAGGGGAGGACTGGGAGGGGTCTGAAGACCCTCTCACAGCTCAATGTGAGTATGACCCGGACTGGGCTGAGGAGCTGGGGGACGCCAGTGGTCTGGACACCTCTCCAGACCTTGGCATGATGTCTCCTCCTACCGTGGCTACGGAGGAGGGTGCTAGTTTTTCTGTGGTGTTGCGTAGGGGTGCTGAGGCACTCCACCTTCAGCTACCTACTGTGGCCGACAGGACTAACCTCCTGACAGAAGAGCTTCAACCAGCAGTTTTCTCTGCGGAGCCACTGCTGCCCTTTAATGAAGCACTCTCTGATGTTCTTCTGGGCTCCTGGTCCAAGCCCAGCACAGGGGCTCCTGTGGACAGGAACGTGGCCCGACGCCATCGCCCGGGCCTGGGCGACCCCCTTTTCCCCTCTCAACACCCCACCCCTGAGAGCTTGGTTGTCCAAGCCTCTGCTACCCCAAGCGCATTCCCTTCCGCACCCCCGGATAGGGAATCCAAGAGGCTGGAACAATACGGAAAGAAAAAAAATTATTCCGCCAGCCTAGGGCTGCGGTCTGTGAACACCGCATGCCTCTTGGGCCGCTATTCGTACTCGTTGTGGGATACGGTAGCGCAGGTGCTGCCTAGCTGTCCGGAGGAGGCCCGGACGGCACTCTCCCAGGCTATTGCTGAGGGGAGAGATGCAGCCAAGTTCACAATCCGTTGTGGCTTTGACACCGCCAACTCGCTAGGCAGGGCGATTTCCACGACAGTGGCGCTCCGCCGCCACGCCTGGCTGAGGACAACTGGCTTTTCGGGGGATGTCCAAAACACTTTGATGGACATGCCCTTCGACAGCATTCGCCTCTTTGGCAACAAGGCAGACAGTGCTTTGGAGCGCTTTAAGGACTCACGGGCTACAGCCAAGTCCTTGGGCCTTTCGGCCACGCGCCCTCCTCAGCCTTCTGCCTTTCGCTCCTTTCGTGCTCGCGGAAGAGGCAACCCACCACGTTCGCAGCAGAGCCACAGGCCGGTGCAACAGTCCACACGCGGACGTGGGAACCGCCGCGGTGGTTCAGGGGGCCAGCGACCGGGTCAGTCCACCTCCACCCCCGCCACCACTGCCTCCAAACCTTCCTAGTCCGACCTTTCAGGCCCATCAAACGCCAGTGGGTGGCAGGCTTCGCCATCACCTCCCCTACTGGCGCACCATCACGTCGGACAGGTGGGTTTTGCAAATAGTCCGAAGGGGCTACTCCCTCCCCTTCGAGGCTACCCCTCCAGCCATGCCACCTCAGTACCACCGCGTGTCGGGGGATCACTTGGCACTTCTCCAGCAGGAAGTTGCGGCCCTCTTGGCCAAGGGGGCCATAGAGCGCGTTCCGACGCCAGAAGTAGGTCGTGGTTGTTATTCCCACTACTTTCTGATTCCAAAGAAGGGCAAGGGCCTGCGTCCATTCTTGGACCTTCGGGACGTCAATCTCTTCCTCCGGAGGGAGAAGTTCAAGATGCTCACACTTGCTCAGATCTTGTCTGCCCTAGACCCACAAGACTGGCTGATAGTGTTGGACTTGCAGGACGCTTACTTTCATATTCCCATCCTGCCGGCCCACCGGCGTTACCTACGGTTCACGGTAGGCCACGAGCATTTTCAGTTCACCGTGCTCCCTTTTGGCCTTACCAGCGCCCCTCGGGTGTTCACCAAAGTGATGGCGGTGGTCGCATCTCATCTGCGCAGATCAGGGGTTTCAGTCTTCCCCTATCTCGACGACTGGTTGTTGAAGGCGGGCTCGCCCCAGGCAGTCGTCTCCCACCTCGAGACTACGGCCGACCTCCTGCATTTGCTGGGGTTCTCCATCAACGTGCCGAAGTCACACCTGATCCCCTCTCAGAAGCTCCTCTTCATCGGAGCGGTTCTGGACACGGCGCAGTTTCGGGTCTATCCTCCCGAACAGCAAGTCCGGGATATTCGGGCTATGATTCCAATCTTTCAGCCCTTGTCCTGGGTTTCGGTCAGGATGACCTTGAGGCTGCTGGGCCTCATGGCCTCCTGCATCCTGCTGATCAATCATGCCAGATGGCATATGCGGGCTCTGTAGTGGTACCTGAAGTTCCAGTGGGCGCAGCATCAGGGGAATCTGTCCGATTACGTCCAGATCTCGGAGGGCACTGCAAGACAGTTGCAGTGGTGGCTTACGAACCAGCATTGGGTCAGCGGCAGATCCCTCTCCCTTCCCCAACCGGAGCACACAGTGGTGACGGACGCGACCCTCCTGGGATGGGGTAGCCACATGGGAGAGGCGGAGATCAGAGACCTCTGGTCTCCGGCTGAGTCCAAGCTCCATATCAACATTCTGGAGCTCCGGGCGATCCTACTTGCACTCAAAGCATTCCTTCCCTCTGTCAAGGGGAGAGTAGTGCAGGTGTTCACAGACAACACCACCGCCATGTGGTACTGCAACAAACAGGGCGGGGTGGGGTCGTGGACCCTATGTCAGGAGGCTCTGCGCCTCTGGACATGGCTGGAACATCAGGGCATTTCCCTGGTGGTGCAACACCTGGCAGGTTCACTGAACACCAGGGCGGATGAACTCAGCCGCAGGTGCATGATGGATCACGAATGGCGTCTTCACTCGGATGTGGCGCAAGGTCTCTTTCAACAGTGGGGAGAGCCTTGGTTAGATCTATTCGCCACCGAAGAGAACGCGCAATGTCAGCAGTTCTGCACGTTGGAATTTCCAAGGCGGCACTCGCTCGGCAACTTTTCGTCGCGAGTGGAGTTGCGGTCTATTGTACGCCTTTCCGCCTATACCACTTCTACCCAGAGTGCAGAAGAAGATCAGACACGACCGGGCCCAAGTCATCCTTGAGGCTCCGGACTGGGCTCGAAGAGTTTGGTATCCCGAGCTACTCCGTATGAGCGTGGATCCCTCGATCCGACTGCCTCTACGGGAGGATCTTCTGTCGCAGCAGCAGGGGATGGTCCTCCGCCCGAACCTGTCCAGCCTCCACCTCCTTGCGTGGAGATTGAGCGGCGACAGTTGATTCCATTTCACTTGCCTCCCGAAGTTTGTGATGTGATTCTGGCAGCCAGGCGTCCCTCCACTAAATTGGTATACGCCTGCAGGTGGAACAAATTTGTGGCATGATGCACAGCAAAGGCTGTGGATCCCCTTTCTGCCCCTCTTTCTGAGGTCCTACTGTTCCTTCTCTCTTTAGCCCAGCAGGGCTCTGCTCTGGGCACTATCAAGGGCTACCTTTCTGCAATTTCAGCCTTTCTCAGGCTACCTGATCAGCCCTCTCTTTTCAAGTCCCCTGTTGTAAATAGATTTCTCAAAGGCATTACTCACCTTTTCCCTCCTATTCCGTTTGTAATGCCACAGAGGGACTTAAAAAAAATAAAAAATTTAAGTCCGTTTTTAGGTCTCGCCTGAGCCAGGGCATGCGCTGCTCTGGCGAGAGTTTTAGTAAGCGGGTTTTGGAAGTGCAAACAGTGGCTTTTGCTGGCGACTAGCCTGCGTTCACGCGAGCGTGCACGCGCGATCAGGCGCCATATGGCTTCCCTCGCCATCTGGATGCTCGCGTGAACGCAAGCTGGTCGCCAGCAAAAGCCACTGTTTGCACTTCCAAAACCCGCTTACTCACGATTACTTTCACGGCCGCGCGGCCGTGTCAGTTTCACGGCCGCGCGGCCAATGCTTGTTATTTGTTTCTTTACCGCAGCTGCACAGAAGAGCCATGCACTTTAGTTCTGAAGATTGCAATGCTTGAACTTACAATGCTGTTAAGGTTGCCTTATTTTATTTAATACATGTTTAAACAAGAGTTAACACCTTGGAAATCAATATATATTGTTAAGTCATTACAAACTTGCCATTTCCTCATTTAATAATAATGTAACTTTTTGTATATATTGCAGTTCCATGACGGGCTCTCTGTTTAAAGCCTGCAGTGTTTGTTAACTTTCACCGCGTGCGCTTGTGCAACCTCGGCCTCACGCCATTGGAACTCCCACGCACATGACGTGCTCTCTGTTTAAAGCCTGCAGTGTTTAGGCTGGTGGAAGAAATGTTTCAAAAATGAAACAGACTCTCAAATCATAGCTTCGAGTGTACTTGCAAGCATTTGCAGTGCATTTTTCACCATTATTGCTCTTCTAAACATACAAAGTTAGCTGTAAATGTGGTAATGTCCACTAATATTTCTATTTTAAAGAGTTTCATTTGAAGCAAATCTTATTTTTTTTTACAAATGACATGTTTCATAACCTGGAGAGGCGGCATCCAGCCGTTCCAGGTAAGTTTTTTTTTTTCATTCCCTCCCGTCCACCCCCTCCTGCTCCGTCTGCTGCCCCACCATCCCTCATCCCCCATCCGGTAGCAGCCCCTACTGCTTAGGTGGCTGGGCAGCCCCACATGTGCATGAATGTAACCTTGCGTCATCACAGTTTACACAAGCCGGGGATTCTGCCATCCCCATGCAATGTAATCTGTTACGGTTGTAATAAATTTGGTACAGTATCTTGAGCTGAACAATCGCAACCTTGACTTTAAAGCCTCTTCACACGGATGCATCAGGACTGCCTCCTAGTTTACATCCTCAAATCTCCCATGTCTCTTGACCACCGGTCTCTCAACCGACCCAAATTGTCCGGCATGTTATTAAGCGTTGTGTAAGTGACTGAGATCGCCTTTGACTCCAGCTCTTCCGTTAACGACCTACCATCCAGAGGAGGCATACTCAGGGGATCTCTAAGTCTCCCATTCCCTCTATGTGCTAAGTGGGCCTCAGATGTGCGTATTTCACATTGTGGTTCGGGTTCATTTGATACACCGTCTGTGGGGAGTTAAAGGGCGTCAATTTACCATCCTCAAGGTTTCCTATGTGGGCAATCCACAGCAAGTCCCATGTTCCGAATTACCTTAAGTTTCCTGAGTTCCTTCATTCAGGGGCAGCACTCATGTCACTGTACTTACCCACCCTATGCATCTAGCTGCTTTCTTCCAGTCAACTAGTGTCATCTGTGTTGCTAGCAACAGCCGTCGGCCTCACGGCCTCAACCCATTGGAACTCCCACGCACGCTCAGTTGTTTTGCAGATAATTACTGTGCAAGTTCCGGGCTCTGCAGGAGGCACAGTGATTAGAGCTGCCTTGAAAGTTTCCAGAGGCGTCAGAAGCAGACCTGTTGGCTGAAACCCTCTTGGTTACTTAGCGAGTCTGTTTCATTTTTGCAATATTTCGTCTTTCAGCCTGTTAATTTGTAAATGCATGAAGACAAGGGGGGAGGTAAGATTCTTCTGGTTTCTAATACTATGGCCGGCTCTCCCCCTCCCCCTCCTCCAATGTCCGGCCCATGGCTTACAAGAGAAACAGAAAGAATCTTACCTTCCCCTCCCTGTCTTCATGCATTTACAAATTAACAGGCTGGCGGAAGAAATGTTTAAAAATGAAACAGACTCGCTGAGTAACCAAGAGGGTCTCAGCCAGCATGTCTGCTTCTGACACCTCTGGAAAAAAATTAACAGGACGGGGCTGCTTTCAGCTGCATGATATCTCACAGAATTGTTCTGTCCAGATTTATTTGTTTGTATTTATTTCACAAGAAGCACTTCAACTGAGTTCTCACCATTGCACACCTCTCTCTACCCCTCTCTCTCTACCCCTCTCTCTCTACACCCTCTCTCTCTACACCCCTCTCTCTCTACACCCCTCTCTCTCTACACCTCTCTCTACACCCCTCTCTCTACACCCCTCTCTCTACACCCCCTCTCTCTACACCACTCTCTCTACACCCCCCTCTCTCTACACCCCCCTCTCTACACCCCTCTCTCTCTACCTCTCTCTCTACACCCCTCTCTCTACACCCCTCTGTCTACACCCCTCTCTCTACACCCCTCTCACTCTACCCTCTCTCTCTACACCCCTCTCACTCTACCCCTCTCTCTCACACCCCTCTCACTCTACACCCCTCTCACTCTACACCCCTCTCACTCTACACCCTCTCTCTACACCCCTCTCTCTATACCCCTCTCTCTACACCTCTCTCTCTACACCTCTCTCTACACCCCTCTCTCTACACCCCTCTCTCTACACCCCTCTCACTCTACACCCCTCTCACTCTACACCCCTCTCACTCTACACCCCTCTCACTCTACACCCCTCTCACTCTACACCCCTCTCACTACACCCCTCTCACTACACCCCTCTCTCTACACCCCTCTCTCTACACCCCTCTCTCTACACCCCTCTCTCTACACCCCTCTCTCTACACCCCTCTCTCTACACCCCTCTCTCTACACCCCTACACCCCTCTCTCTACACCCCCCTCTCACTCTACCCCTCTCACTCTACCCCCTCTCTCTACCCCCTCTCTCTACCCCCTCTCTCTACACCCCTCTCTCTACACACCCCTCTCTCTACACACCCCTCTCTCTACACACCCCTCTCTCTACACACCCCTCTCTCTACACACCCCTCTCTCTACACACCCCTCTCTCTACCCCTCTCTCTACACCCCTCTCTCTACACCCCTCTCTCTCTACCCCTCTCTCTCTCTACCCCTCTCTACACACCTCTCTCTACACACCTCTCTCTACACACCTCTCTATACCCACCTCTCTCTCTCTACACACCTCTCTCTCTCTCTCTCTCTCTCTCTCTACACACCTCTCTACACACCTCTCTCTCTCTCTACACACCTCTCTCTACACACCTCTCTCTCTCTCTCTCTCTACACACCTCTCTCTCTCTCTCTCTCTCTCTCTCGCTCTCTCTCTCTACACACCTCTCTCTCTCTCTCTCTCTCTACACACCTCTCTCTCTCTCTCTCTACACACCTCTCTCTCTCTCTACCTCTAAGTGGCAGCCGGAGCCTGATAGCACTGCTTGTCCTTTTAAAAATAAAAACAAGCATTGGCATAGCCAATAGGTCTCGCATTTGGGGCCTTATAAGTGTTTAACCATGCAACAGTTAATGTTGTTGCACCAAAGATATTGTGCAGCATAACTAAATACTTATAAGGTCCCAAAAGCGAGACCTATTGGCTATGCCAATGCTTGTTATATAGCGCAGCTACTCACCCTTACGGGTCTCAAGGCGCTGGGGGCCGTCGTGGAAATTAAGTGAGCTATTGCCCAGAGTCACATGGTGCTGAGCTGAGCTGCCGCCGGAGCCGGGGATCGAACCGTGAACCCTGTGCTCCGAAGTCAGCTGCCCTGGCTGCTGCACCACACCTCTCCACTACTTGAATCTGGTTCTTACTTATTTGATGTGCGCTCCCTTTGAGCCGCTTCACAACTGTCCTCTTCGTTTATTAACCTTGAAGACTGCTTTCCTGGTTGCCATCACCTCCGCTAGGCGCGTGAGTGAGCTCCAGGCTCTTTCATGTAAACCTCCTTTTCTGTCTGTTCATCCGGACAAGGTTGTGCTACGCACACGTCCATCCTTTTTGCCAAAGGTTGTTACTGCCTTCCATATCGGGCAAACTATCACCTTGCCCACTTTCTTTCCGCCTCCGCACCCTTCCAGAGAGGAAGAGAGGCTCCACCGTCTGGACCCAAAACGTGCAATCTCATTTTACCTCAACCGCACACAACAGTTCCGGGTGGATGACCAGCTCTTTGTTGGCTACGTAGGCGCCAAGAAAGGCCGGGCTGTACACAAGAGGACTATCGCCCGCTGGGTTGTCTTGTGTATAAAAGCCTGCTATTCTCTAGCTAAAAAGGAGCCTCCGGTGGGGCTGCGCACCCATTCTACCAGGGCAACAGCAGCTACTACTGCATTGGGACGTGGTGTCCCCCTGCAAGACATCTGTCAGGCAGCCACGTGGGCCTCGCTGCACACTTTTTCTAAGCATTATTGCCTTGACAGCCAAGTCCGGAGAGACGGCTTCTTTGGCCGTTCTGTTCTCCGTGACTTTCTGGTGTGATCTTGGTTCGCTGACCCACCACCGGGGTTGGTATTGCTGGGGTATCTATTCTAAGGTAAGGAATCTACCACTACGTGTTTCTTTCAGATGAACAAGTTACTTACCTTCGGTAACGATATATCTGTAAGAAACATTAGTAGTGATAGATTCCTTACCGCCCCACCCATCCTCCCCTTTCTGCGAACTGATTTCTAGGGTTAAGGTCATCCCTTTCAGGGCCCTAGTTTAATGCACCAGTGGTCAGTATCTTGCATGGCTCTGCGTTCCTGGTGCGGAAAGTCGTGTACAGAACTGACGTCAGCGTGCGAGGGCGGCGTCTAAGTAGCTGTTGCGACGTCATCCCGGCGATCACGACGCCTACGACGGACGCGGAGCCGCACAACGCCACCTTCCGATGCACAGGGGTACTGCTGACGAAAACTTTCCGGATCCAGACTGACGCCTGGGGATAATCTAAGGTAAGGAATCTATCACTACTAATGTTTCTTACAGATATATCGTTACCGAAGGTAAGTAACTTGTTCTTCTCTGTACCTATTGCCTGTAACATATACATATGAGACCACTTGCCTCAATTTTAAATACTGGCTGGTGTCTCACAATTGAGACATGCCGATATGGCCGCCACTATGAACCAGCAGAACCGCTTCACGTCATTCACATGTGACCGCCACTACGTGTTGGCGGTCACGATCTCTTCAGAACGAGATTGATTGCAGCTGGAGATCCGCAGTTTATTATACAGTGCCTCTGCCCGGACGGCAGTCACCTCCGGGCGAGCAGCCTGCAGAGAAGGTGAAAACACTGGAGTCCGCAGTCATCCAAGTAAGTGCTGTAAATTCTGAGCGGACCGCTCCCTTCCCAACAGGACGCCCGCTTCGATATTTGATTTTCTTGTCCTATGCTTATCTTTTTTTAAGAAATTTCCATCGCAGCTCAGACACGTTCATCTGCTTTCGACTCGAGGTGCAATTTCTCCTTGATTGTAGGGTAAGATTATATCCCTACCCTTACCTTCGTTCACCTTCTAAGTGTTGTGTGTCTGTGTGTTTTTAAAAGCCTTTTTATATTGTCAAACTATATAGAACGTCACTTACCAAAAATAACTGGTATGTGTCACTTCACAGTATGCACCACAGGAGCTATGCATTGCGCTCCTAGCATATTTTCATTTATGCATTATATATATATGCCGTTTAACACTCCTTGTGAATGTATCACAGGGTATGTGCATACCCACAGAACAAAATAATGCTTGCTTTTTTTCATTTTTATTTTTTTAAGGTTGGATTGGGACCCCACTTGGGGTATACAGGAGTGACTATCCTACTGCAGAAAGGGACAGTGGAGACAGTGCTAGAGCAGGAAATTGGGCAAGGGTGCTATTCTCTGTACTGCCTAATTCAGGAGTCTTAGTCTGATCCTCAACCTCTGGTTCCAGAATTGAAAAGGTCAAATTCAGGATGCTGTCCCTAGCTCAGGCTTTACTGCCATTGGAAGAGGAAGACATAGATGGTGCCGCTAGACTTACAGGACACATACTTTCATTTTCCAATTCTGCATCCTACAGGAAATACTTACTTTTTGTAGTGGTTTCTATCCATTACCAATTAATTGTTCTTCATTTTGGATTAACTTTGGCACCTCGAGTCTTCACGGAGGTGATGGCAGTGATAGCGGCTTAGCAATACGCCCATATTTAGATATTTAGTCTCATCAAAGCCAGTTCGCCCAAGTTCATGTTGACCCATCACCTTTGAACAGCTTTGCTACTGCACAACCTGGGATTTTTTTATAAATCACCCCAAATTACACCTGGTGCCCTCACAACACCCACTGTTTATTGGGGAAATGTTAGATGCCACCAAAGTTCGAGCCTTCCCTCCTCCACACATGATCTTAGACATTCAGGAAATGCTTCCAATGTTTTGACCTGGAGCTCAAGTTCCAGTACTGAAGGTCCTATGTTTGTTTACTCAGTCTGTTTGCTTCCTGCATTCCCCTGATCCCTCATGCGTGCTGGCACATGAGAGCTGTAGTTTTAACATTAAGGAGACTTGATGGAATACATTACTGTCTCCAGGGACACTGTAGCAGAGTTAAGCTGGTGGGGAAAACCGGAAAACCTCATTGGAGGAGGACCCTTTTGCCCCTCTTCAGGAGGTAATGTATTTGTAATAAACACCTTCACCTTAGGGTGGAGTGCACTTTAGGAGAACATGGAGATCAGAGGCTTGTCGTCTCCAGAAGAGCAGACGTTACAAATCAATCTGCTGGGAATGAGAGCAATCCTATCCGATCAGTGATCAAGGCCATTAGGTCTACAGATTCAGAGGACTGTAGACCTAAAGATCAGTCGATTCAGATCTTTACAGACAGTACCACTGTCATGTGGGATCTACACAAGCAAAGGGGAAAGGGTGATCTCAGGCTGTCTGTCGAGAAGCTCGCAGGCTATGGAAATGGGTGCATCAACATGATCTGTGACTGGTAGCCAATCATTTGGCGGGATCCTTGCTACCAGAGCCTACAACCTAAGTTGGCATTATCGGACAGTAGCATCTTTACCCAGAGGTACTGCAAGATCTCTTCACACTTTGGGGCACCCCTCAGGTGGACCTATTTGCAACTCAGAGCAACATTTGTTGCTGAATGTTGTGTGTCCTCCAGTATCCATAGCAGTGGCTTCTGGCACGGATCGTGGGGGGGTGGGCGAAAGAAAAAAACGAATAAAACTTACATCCTTGCCGCGTCTCTCCTTGTTGTCCCTCGTCGTCGTCCCTCTGCTCCGGCCGGAACAGGAAGCACCCATGCTCCCCTATGCCAATCACAACTGTACAATGCAGCGTTGTGATTGGTATGAGCGCCGTGGTTTGGCGCTCAGCCGGGGAATAGAAGCCTGGACATGTTCTCCACCCAGGCTGTAATGCAGCCTGGGTGGAGAACATGCAAAGTGCGCAGGACTGTTTGGCCGGCCCGAGACAGCTGGCCAAACATTCATGTGCACTTTGCAAAGTACCCCCCACTCCTCCCCTGCTCTGAGGGTAGAGCATCCCCGCCAAGCTCCCGCAGCATGAACAAATAATATGATAATAACAAGTTTATATCATTTTATTTTTACTTTATTTACCATTGCTGAAGGCTGAGGAGCCGCGACTGAGCCGTAGCAGGGTAGCAGTGGGGGATGTGTTTCAGTTGATTTGGAATTTTTCCCTTCACTACGTATTTTCCTCTCTTAATTCCTTGAGTTCTGAGAAAGATGCCCTCAGACCACGCTCAAGTGATTCTAATTGCCCCTGATTGACTGAGAAGGGTGTGGTACACAGACCTATGACACCTCACTGTAAGAGCCACTGTTTGTCTATGGCTCAGAGAGAAACTGTTGTCTTAATCGAGAGGACAGCTTCTTCTCCCCAGCTTTCCGAGTCTACTCCTTCATGTGTACAGATTGTGCTGAGAAATGTGAGCAGCTTTCAGCATTCGCCAAAAGTGTTGGATGCGATCTTTCCTGCACATCGCCCGTCTACAATATATGTATACTCATGAAGCTGTAACATATGTTACCTGGTGCTTTGGTTTAGGAATAGGTTCTCTGAAAACATCCCTATCCAATGTACTACAATTTGTGCTGTCCTTAGCTCATCAAGGCTGTGCAGAAGCTACGGTGAAGGGTTATATTTCAGCCTTGCAGCGTTCTGTTGTCGACCAGACCAGTCTTTCCTGTGGTATCAACATTCCTGACCTACATGTATGCACCAATATCTTTCATTCAGCCACAATGGGATTTTAATCTAGTTCTAACGTTTCTTATGGGTACTTCTTTTGAACCATTACACAATTGTCAACTGAGGCTGCTTACTCTTTTCTAACTAACTTTCTTAGTAGCCGTCACTTCAACTCGACGTGTTAGCGAATTTCAAGCCCTTCTGTTTGTCCACCCTTTACATGCTTCTTCCCAGGCAAGTTAGTGCTTCGATATAAGGCTGCTTTCCTGCCTAAGGTGATGTCCTCTTTTTATCTATGACAATACATCACACTACCAACCTTTTATGATCTTTCACATCTTTCTAAAGAGGAAGAAAGGTTGCGCAGATTAGACCCTACAAGGGCTGTGAATTATTACATCAACCATACTAAGGACCTTAGATCAGATGCCCAACTTTTTATTGGTTATACAGAATGCTAAAAAGGTAAAGCAACACCAAAACAAACAATTTCCAGATGTATTCTGTGTATCAAGATATGTTAGGCCTTTGCTAAAAAATTGAAGACCCTCCTAAAGGTATATGAGCTTATTCTACCAGAGCTAAATCTTCTACAGCAGCATTAATAAGTGGAATACCAGCAGCAGATATATGCAAAGCCACTACATGGTCTTCTGTACATACTTTTGCGTAACATTAATGATTAGATTCTGAAGTACGAACAGATGGACACTTTGCCTGATCTGTACTTCAAGATTTTCTCATATAGAAGTAGTTTTCTCCACTCCCTTCTTCAGCAATTTATTGTTTGGAAATCTATTCAAAGGTGAGGAATCTGCAGGTAGAAGTCTCTCTCAGAAGAAAAAGTTACTTCGGTAATAATCTTCCAGGTGGATATTATATCAACCTTCAGATATCTTGCTGCCACTCCTCACCATTCCTGCTAATGGAGATAAAACAATTACTTCTAAAATAATATAGGATTTTAATAGTTTAGCAACTTAGTCATACAGTGCTCCATCATACATATTCATTTCTCTTTAAATGTATTTAATGTTGCGGCAAAGAACAGTAGAACTACTGTTAAGGTGCCAGTCTTAAGGCTATATGAATCCACTGGCATAGTCACAACTCCACGTCTGACGTCATAGTGGCATCGGAGAGCTATCACAAAAGTTTCCAGATCCAGTCTGCACCTAGGAATATTCAAAGGTGAGGAATATGCAGGTAGTAGATAAAGTCTCCATCAGAAAGATTCCTACCAAAAGTAGGTAACTTTATCGGGGTGTATGACGTTACAACGCATGCCATTACAACGCATGCCGTTACAACGCATACCTTTACCCCGACTTGCTGTCGGGGTGCGCTGGAAGTTGGAATAGTATAATTTACTATTCCAACTCCAGTGTGTGCAACAGTAGGGAAGGTGTTGGAGTTAACTCCAACACCTTCTACCCCCTGCAACAAGCCTTTCGCGTTGTAACGACATGCGTTGTAATGGCATGCGTTGTAACGCTTTCGTTGTAAAGGTTGTTTCCCCTTTATCGTCTCCATCACCTACCACGGGACAGAGTGATGCATACTTGCTTGCCTTCAAGTTGGGGCCTTCCAAAAATGTGTATGCTTCGTGTTACACTTTTTGCCATACAGAAAATGTCTTATTGAGTTTAAACAAGCAGACTAATTTCACAAACCTACGGAATTCAAAATGGTAACTAATGTTATGATTTGTGGGTTTACATAATTTTTTCAATTATGCTGCAGTGAAAGTTCTCCCACTCATTGAAAACTACATACTCTGTACTGCATCCAGACAAACCAAAGCATTAAAATTACCAATTACTGTGCCTGCCAATGTTTATTAGTTTTCTTCCAAGACGTGGATCATAGTTTCAGGTCTAGTTTTTTTCAGTATGTGCTTGTCTGCCAATTGGGTGCAATTACTATTATGGTGTAGAGGTTGCCGGCGAAGCCAAATAGGCACAGTTAACAGTGTTTGCTCATTAACTTTTGCCCGATTTAAACTGACAGTCGACTTTTCCATCCAGTTGGCAAGCATGTCTCTTTACTTGGTGTGGAGGAGCAGCAGTCGCAGCTGGAAAAGTCTAAATTATCCAGTGTGAATTTGTGTTTTTTTCTGTTTTCTGTCAGGTGGTGGCCAGCTGAGATCTGCAATCCCAGGTCAGTGCCTCTCAACATACAGGCTCTCAAACATGAAATTGGAGACTTTCCAGTGTTTTTCTTCGGTTCCCACGACTACTACTGGGTGCATCGGGGTAGGGTTTTCCCCTATGTTGAAGGGGATAAAAGCTTTGCAGATGGACAACATAGTTCGAACAAGACATTCAAAAAAGGTAACTTTAGAAAAATAAAAATTGTGTATAGTGAGTATTGCCTGATATTGGGGTTCTGCAGAAGAGTTAGAACTGTACTAAATGTCTAATTTAAGCATATTGTTTATATATCTGTTCACATGGCTCCATGTGCTTCCTACAGCAAGCTTGTTGATACTCTCCAGTGTGGTAAAGGGTCTAGAAGCTTGTTGCTTTTCATCTGGTTCTAGCAGCTTCAAAACAAATGAAACCTGGGTGCATCTGAAGAGAAGACATGACTCCTCACAAATCAGTAGGGCCAGTGTGTTTGCTAGGGTATTATATCAGTAGTAACTATTGGAAATTAGATTTATTTAAAGGAAGTGGTTCATGTGCAGTACAGAATTAGACTGGTTGTATTTTCGAAATGTTGCATTGCTGTCATTTTGGGGCTCTCATGCAAATTTTTTTTTTCCCACTGCAATGAAGTGAAAGTAGTGAGGTGTGCTAATAATTGTGCCATCAGAGTTTACAGTTCAGATCCTTATTTATAACTCACTAATAGCGCATGTTACAGAAATCTTGTTTTCCATATCTGCTTTCATTGCTCACGTGTAAATTGGTGGTCATTCACAGCAGTGTTTTTAAAGTACTATAATCTAATGTATTAAAATCATGGCTTTCTACAATTTACTAAGGAATCGTAAATTAACAAGTTATGTTAAAACTATATCTCACTTTCTAGATTCGTTCAGTGTTTTCGATTTGCATTCTATATTCTGTGACCCTCTTCTTTACTTGTTCAGCACTTGAAGAAGCTGCAAAACGTTTCCTGGAACTTAAAGCACAAAGAGAAAGTAAAGAAGCGCTTGAAAATGAAAGAAGTTCTAGGAAGCCACCGCCCTATAAACATGTTAAAGTGAGTTTTGATCCATAGTTTTTCGTACGATAACACTAAATTTCAAGTTGCACACATTCTTGACCAAATTGTTATGGACTTTATTGACAAATGCGTGTCCAGCTTTTTGTGTGTACTTTTTCTCTTGTAATAGGTCATTTTTAAACAATATTGTTTATTCTGCGGGTCTGTATTAATGGGATTTCGTGGTTCTCTATTAATGACATTGTCTTCTCAGTAGGCCAAGGATTGGTGATTTTTCTCAAAACCTGATTTTGGTCAGCTGTAGTTTTAAGTTGTGAGTTTTATTTAATATGATAGCTGAAAAATTTGCTGTTTTTTTCTTATCAGTCCCTTGTTAATGCAACTCCCATCACAGAACCTCTTTTGTGTTTTTTTTTGTCTTGTTCACTTTAAGGACAAAATATCGTGCATCCTGTTAGGGGATAGTGTTACTGCATCCATCTTACAATTAGTATTATCTTATGTCTCTCCCCTTGTGGTTTAAACAAAATTGAGGGTCTAATGTAGAATTTGACAAACATGAACCTGCAGCACAAAAATGAGTGCGATCCTGTCTGCCAAATTACGAGTGCATTATAGTTTGTGGCCCATGTAATAGCGCGGGGGGATATCTACCACGTTGGTGATGGAGTATCCCATCTGCCAAATTATAGATAAGGCTGTAACTTTCTCAATGCCAGTCCATCCATTCTTTATACAATTAACAGGCACCCTCCTGAAATGGGTCTGCAAATTTAGTGGCCAATTAAAATGCAGGCACTCTTTGAACTCGTACCTTTGTTTGATCTCAACACAAATGTCTCTCAAAAATAGATTTGATCTTATATTAAAAATGATTGAATCCTAGCTTGTGTTTCTGATATTGGTTGTTCCAGGGATAATACACAAAAAAGGAGCATCAGGGGGTTAATAATCAGGTTGCCCCCCACTCAGTAACTTATAAACCCCCAAAACCTGATTAATTATGAACATTTGTCCTTTGGAGAACGGGAGCAGTTTAGAACATTAACTCTGCTCACGGGACGGACACAATGCCATTCACCTCCCTGTCCAAATTTTCAATTTTCAATATTCGTCAATACACCACATTGCATTTAATCTTGTAAGTATCAAGACAAAAAATGAGTGAAAGGTCAGAAAGTACCTCACGTAAGCGTCACCAAGGGAGCTGCTGGTTGGTACTCACCAGTTTGCCCACGTTATCATCATCAGTGACTTTCATGACCATAAAGAAGGAAAAAGTGTCCACATTTTTAAGAGGTGAAGAAAAGCAAAGAAAGAAAAGCAGTGATATGTGTACAGATGCACTACAAGTGCTTGTGTCATTCAGTACCCACCGGGCCCCATTGTGAAAAAAGAGAGATTCACTTCTCTGAATTAAAATGATGTTTAACTCACTTGCGAAAACACATATTTAATTCGGTGCCGTCAGTACCCTCAAATTAAAAGAATGGCATGTATTTGGCCATTTCAGAAGCGAAAGGCCAACATGTTTCGTTGCCAATTTATTTTCGGCAACTTCATCAGGGCTAGGGGGACCAGTCTTCACCTCACTGGTACATCACTCGAACCTGTGGTTATTGACGAAATAAAAAGAAGAGCGTGCCAACCATAAATAACAAATAGAAGAAGCAATAGCTTCCAAATATGCCCAAAAAATCAATGTATGCCATCTCCTTGAAATTGCATATTTACCAAGTGGTTGCTGTCATCTCTCGTACCTGCAACACACCATTATGAGGATCCCGCACTTTTAGTCACGCATCCCACTGATGACCGCGGTCGTCATATATCAACCTGCAAACATGTATGTATACATTTAAGGAGAAGCAGGACCGCAATGTCCACCTCACGTGGACAAACTATTCACACCACCTAATAGCCGGTCACCCTCCTCTCACTCATACCCCCCTTGTACTGATTATCAAAGGGTCTAAAGGGTCATTGTGCAGTGGATATGCTATTCACGCCACCTCATAGTTGGTCACCCTCCACTCACTCCTACTCCCCTTCTGCTGAGTATCAAAGGTTCTAATCGACCATTGTAACGCCACAACCCCAAATTAAATGCCGGTTGTGTAAGATACTCTCGTTTCACTCGAACGGCCCCCAAGTCAGGGATTCCTGTTCACTAACGGACCTCCGTGCTCACTCTCTCACAGCGAGCACGACCCGCCCAAACATTGTGGCTACCTCTTACCGCTCATGCGGACACCTCAGCTTCGTCCAGATTGTATCCGGAGTACACCCGGGCTTGGCGTTTTGAAACGAGGGGGAAGACACGTGACCCGGAAGTCTCTACCCGGGACCTGTCTAAAACCCACCTTGCACTGCCTGCAAAAACAGCGGCCATTTTGGAATGGTGTTTTATAACTGGGCTGAGTGATGAACCTATCATTAACATCTGGTGAACTTTTCTGAGAAGGTACATTTAAAAGAAAAAGACAGGAATACTCACTATATTAAAACCATTTTACAAAGAGAGAAACTACTTTGGAAAAAAGTATTCATGTAAGCTTTGCTAAATATGTCATGGTATATGAGCCCATACTACCAAGCATACAGCCATATATACCCGGGGGCCATATTGGAACTATTCTGCAAACTTGCTGGTGGTAGAGCGAGATTCTGCAAGGGTACCATAGTACCTTCCACAACAGAAATCCACTTAACCCGACCATCAAGGGACTCAGTGTATGCAACTTAATGAAGGTCCCTATTGTTTACCCACTTTGTTCCATTCAATAGAATCATTCAGGCCAATTTGGTCCGCCTTCTCTGTGTAAATCCACCGTGCCTCCTTCCTTGCTAGAATATCGTCAGTTATGTGTGTCACCAACTACCCTCTCAAGCACAGTCCATTTCAGATCCCTGAAATTATGTCTTTGTTCCTGATAGTGCTGAACAAGGCGTGTGGTCAATTTCCCCGCCTTGAGGGTGCTCATATGTTCTTGTATTCGCACCTTCACTTTACGTGATGAGACCAATGTAGTGCAATCCACATGCACAAGTCAACCTGTAAATTACATGTGTTGTATTGCAATTACTGAATCTGTTGAGATACCACACTCTCCCACTTGTGAGTTGGATGCTTTTGGTTACCTCTGTGAGGTCACAAACCGAACAACAACAGCATGGATAATGCCCCGTTGGTATGCCTGACTCTTTTTTTATGCTGAATTGCGCGAGTATGGACCAACCTATCTTTAAGGTTGGATGCCCTTCTGAAAGCAAACCTAGGGGGGGGGGGGGCACATCTTTTTATCCCCAATGTCCAACTGTGACCAGTGTTTTCTTATTATCTGCCTGATTTTAGTTAGCAGAGGGTCAAAGGTGGTGACCACCGGTACACACTGCTCCTTCTGTTTCACGTTCTTCTCCAACAACGCCTCTCGGGGTGTATTCAAGGCCCGCTTACGTGCCCTCTTGACCACCTTGGTACGACCGTTCATCAAAAGCCCACCGACAGAAACTCTTTGCTTCACTATCGTTCCTTCCACTTTAGAGCACTGCGTGATAACCTGCCTGTGGGCCAGTTCTTGAGATACCGCAGGAACTGTTCATCCACAGAAATGGATATGGAACAATCTGAGGAGTTGGTCACGAAACTAAAAAACAGGGCCTACCCCACCAAGGTGGTCAAGAGGGCATGTAAGCGGGCCTTGAATACACCCCGAGAGGCGGTGTTGGAGAGGAACGTGAAACAGAAGGAGCAGTGTGTACCGGTGGTCACCACCTTTGACCCTCTGTCAACTAAAATAAGGCTGATAATAAGAAAACACTGGTCACTGTTGGACACAGGATAAAAAGATGCCCCCCCCCCCAGGTTTGCTTTCAGAAGGGCATCCAACCTTAAAGATAGGTTGGTCCATACTCGCCAGATTCAGCATAAAAAAAGAGTCAGGCATACCAATGGGGCATTATCCATGCGGTTGTTGTTCGGTTTGTGACCTCACGGAGGTAACCAAAAGCATCCAACTCACAAGTGGTAGAGTGTGGTATCTCAACAAATTCAGTAATTGCAATACAACGCGTGTAATTTACAGGTTGACTTGTGCATGTGGAATGCACTACATTGTTCTCACATCACGTAAAGTGAAGGTGCGAATACAAGAACATATGAGCACCCTCAAGGCGGGGAAATTGACCACACGCCTTGTTCAGCACTATCAGGAACAAAGACATAATTTCAGGGATCTGAAATGGACTGTGCTTGAGAGGTAGTTGGTGACACACATAACATTGACGATATTCTAGCAAGGAAGGAGGCACGGTGGATTTATACAGAGAAGGCGGACCAAATTGGCCTGAATGATTCTATTGAATGGAACAAAGCGGGTAAACAATAGGGACCTTCATTAAGTTGCATACACTGAGTCCCTTGATGGTCTGGTTAAGTGGATTTCTGTTGTGGAAGGTGCTATGGTACCCATGCAGAATATCGCTCTACCACCGGCAAGTTTGCAGAATAGTTCCAATATGGCCCCCGGGTATATATGGTTGAATGCTTGGTAGTATGGGCTCATATACCATGACATATTTAGCAAAGCTTACATGAATAATTTTTTCCAAAGTAGTTTCTGTCTTTGTAAAATGGGTTTAATACAGTGAGTATTCCTGTCTTTTTGTTTTAAATGTACCTTCTCAGAAAAGTTCACCAGATGTTAATGATAGGTTCATCACTCAGCCCAGTTATAAAATACCATTCCAAAATGGCCGCTGTTTTTGCAGGCAGTGCAAGGTGGGTTTTAGACAGGTCCCAGGTAGAGACTTCCGGGTCACGTGTCTTCCCCCTCGTTTCAAAACGCCAAGCCCGGGTGTACTCCGAATACAATCGGGACGGAGCACGAAGCTGAGGTGTCCGCGTGAGCGGTAAGAGGGAGCCAGAATGTTTGGGCGGGTCGTGCTCGATGTGAGAGAGTGAGCATGGAGGTCCGTTAGTGAACGGGAATCCCTGACTTGGGGGCCGTTCGAGTGGAACGAGAGTATCTTACACAACCGGCATTTAATTTCGGGTTGTGGCGTTACAATGGTCCATTAGAACCTTTGATACTCCGCAGAAGGGGAGTAGGAGTGAGTGGAGGGTGACGAACTATGAGATGGCGTGAATAACATATCCACTGCACAATGACCATTCAGACCTTTTGATAATCAGTACAAGGGGAGTATGAGTGAGAGGAGGGTGACCGGCTATTAGGTGTTGTGAATAGTTATCCACGTGAGGTGGACATTGCGGTCCTGCTTCTCCTTAAATGTATACATACATGTTTGCAGGTTGATATATGACGACCGCGTTCATCAGTGGGATGCATGACTAAAAGTGCGGGATCCTCATAATGGTGTGTTGCAGGTACGAGAGATGACAGCAACCACTTGGTAAATATGCAATTTCAAGGAGATGGCATACATTGATTTTTTGGGCATATTTGGAAGCTATTGCTTCTTCTATTTGTTATTTTTGGTTGGCACGCTCTTCTTTTTATTTTTCGTCAATATCCACAGGTTCAGAGTGATGTACCAGTGAGGTGAAGACTGGTCCCCCTAGCCCTGATGAAGTTGCCGTAAATAAATTGGCAACGAAACATGTTGGCCTTTCGCTTCTGAAATGGCCAAATACATGCCATTCTTTTAATTTGAGGGTACTCACGGCACCGAATAAAATATGTGTTTTCGCAAGTGAGTTATGCCTTATTTTAATTCAGAGAAGTGAATCTCTATTTTTTCACAATTGGGCCCAGTGGGTACTGAATGACACAAGCACTTGTAGTGCATCTGTACACATATCACTGCTTTTCTTTCTTTGCTTTTCTTCACCTCTTAAAAATCTTAAAAATTTGGACACTTTTTCCTTCTTTATGGTCATGAAAGTCACCGATGATGATAACGTGGGCAAACTGGTGAGTACCAACCAGCAGCTCCCTTGGTGACACTTATGTGAGGTACTTTCTGACCTTTCACTCATTTTTTCATTTTTTCATTTTTTGTCTCGATACTTACAAGATGAAATGCGATGTAGTGTATTGACGAATATTGAAAATTGAACATTTGGACCGGGAGGTGAATGGCATTGAGTCCGTCCCGTGAGCAGAGTTAATGTTCTAAACTGCTCCCGTTCTCCAAAAGACAAATGTTCATAATTAATCAGGTTTTGTGGGTTTATATGTTCCAGGGATAAGCCATGACTGGAACTCACACACTTGCCCACTTGTTGAAAGAGAGCAGGGGCAGTATGGTTATCTCATTATCTTGAACAATTAACAACACTCGGAGTTGAAACAGATTCATGGTTGATACTGTTGATCTTCCAGGAATCGTATTGAAAATTTCATGTAATCCTGTTCCACTTCCTAAATATGCCTGTGCATATCCTGGGTGCATACCAGATGACTACCCGGAAATGCAATGTCTTGATGTCAGAAAGTGGGTTATTATTTGGGAATGGAGTATCCTTATCAGCTTAATAGACACACCCTCGTTATGCCTCGACCCAGTTCTCAGTGAAACTCTGCTGAAGCGCTGGTAGCTATGGCACAAGCTGCAGATAAGTTACCAGAGAAGTTAGCATTAAGTTAAGGCTGTACAACAGTTTCAACCAAGAAACACACTAAAATTCCCAAGAACTGAAATGATCAAAATCAGGTGAGGGAACCAGAGATATGATTTTTTACTTTTTAAGCCAAACATTGGCTAGAAAAAGTAAGGTGCCAATGTAAAGTATTCGTTTATGGTTGACTGGGACCTAGACACAATTTCAGGCTGACCGTGATGGAGTGAATGTTGACTAGTCAAGTCAAACAAGCTTTATTCGATTACTTGCATGAGGTAATCATAAAAGCACAGTAAAAGTTTCAACAAAATTGTCAAATCATGTGTATCAGTTAAAAATACAATCGTAGCATAATTATAAAAAGGAATAGAACAGATCATTGCATTATGCTCATTATACACTCACATAAGAATAGATGTTCTACATATAAAAACATTCTTTAAAAACACGGTAACAGATACGATAACAAATTCTTTTTCTAGGGATTGTAGAACCAGAAAAGCGGGACGACATTGTCTCAGACCAAACGTTCTAAGTACCGGAAGGATCCACCTCCTCTCTGTACCGAATAAAATGTACAAAAGAATAATACGTGCATGGTCGATTGTACAGATATATCGTCGCACGGGCATTTACTCAGCAGTCTCGACCAATCGTTTGGTTCTGGGAAACTAATTGATCTATGAATAATGCCCATTCTGAAACGTGTTAGCAGAAATCTATCATAGTCGCCTGTAGTCATCCTTATGTATGGCTGTATTTTAAAAGTTGTCAAAATGTGATAGTGCGCTTGAACTGTTACTTTTGTTATTTCAGTGCTACATCTGATTTCTTCCATAAAGCACAGGCAGCTAATTTTGAAATCTTTCCTGGGCACAGTGGACAGGGTGGTGGGGTCAGTATAGTATTCTGGGTGGCCTAAATTAAACACAAAATCTTTAACGTACTCCAGCCACCTTATATGCATAGCCCCGTCTAACCCACAGCTGTCACTCAGGATTTGGCGGTTAAGTGTAGTCTTCTCCGATGTCCAAATCCTATGCCACAGGAGGACTGGCTGGATTCTTGTAATATCAGTTAGGTATGTCATACCTAATTCTGTGTGGCAATTGAAGGTAGAAGTACTATTTGGAACGGCCAACAAAAACCTAAAAAACCTGTTTTCAGCAATCTGTAATAAGTTAACGTCGGCATAGCCCCAAATACCCGCGCAATAGGTGGCGATTGCGACACATTTAGCCTTGTAAATTTGTAACAGTTCTACAGGCGGCCGTCTACCTAGTTTCCTGCTAAAATTTGATAAGGAGGTCAGTGCCTTTGGAAATAGCAGCCTCCTTGTCTTGACTGCCTGAGTCCAAGTCCCCATCCGGTTGAACAAAATCCCAAGATAAGAAAAGGTTTTTGAACATTCAATACGCTTGTTGTCTAAAAAGAAAGCTCTGCTCTTAATGCTACCTGCCCCGCACTTCATTATGAATGTTTTAGAAGTGTTGACAGTAAGGCCCAAATTAGACATAAATTTCGCAAAGCTAGAAACTACTCTCTGTAGGGCTAGCGGAGTGCGTGCCATGAGGACCGCGTCATCCGCGTACATAAGTGCAGGTAGTGGGCGTTTCCCTACTAACGGTAGGTCCTGGCACTCTTGCACCAAAACGGTTCCTAAGTCATTTATATAAAGCGTAAAAAGGAACGGTGCCAGGACACAACCTTGTCTCACTCCTCTCCTTACATTAAATTGTTTTGTGCACTCTCCCCTGACCCCATATCGGACCCTTGCTTTAGCCCCTAGGTAAAGCTGCCTCAGGAAGGATATTAAGGAATCATCCACCCCCATTCACTCTAAAATCTTCCCCAGTTTGTCGTGGATAACTTAGTCGAATGCCGCGGTTAAGTCCACGAAGTCCAGGTATAGCCTGCCCCTTTTTGCCTTAATATATTTGCCTATCATGATGTTTAAGTTCAGGCCTTGTTCCACTGTGCCCAGACCCTTACGGAAGCCATATTGCACCTCACTAATGATCGAATGGTCCTCTGCCCAGTCCTGCAATCTGGTTAATAAGACTCGCCCTATAACTTTGACCGTGGAATCCAACAATGAAATCTGCCTGTAGCATGCTGGATTAAGCCTATCCCCTTTTTTAAAAATGTGGACTAATGTCGATTCACACCAAGTTGGTAAAAATCCAGTCAAGCTACATGCGTTGATTACTTGCGTTAAAAGAGGGCCCCATAACGTAATATTAGATTTAAAGAGGTCCACGGGGATGCCATCAGGCCCGGGGGCCTTCCCTCCCATGCTTTAAATGATTGCCTGATTAACCTCACTAAGATCAAAATATAGGTTGGTTTGATGACTTGTTAACAGATGTTCTGTCTCAACCGCTGTGTCTTCCACGCCAAGAACCACAGGGAGTGGTTTATTATACAGCTTCAAGTAGTGCTCTACCCATTCTGCCTCGCTAATCGCGATCTCTATTGTTGCCCTATCTCTGTCAACCAGGAAGGGCGCGTTGACAGTCTTCCAAAAGGCTGAAGAATCTCTTGTTTCTGAGGCTGCGTGTAAGGCGCGCCAGGCTTCATCTTTTAGTGACTTTTTCCTCTCTTTTAATGCGCACTTATACTCCCTTCTAGCCTCTTTAATCTCGTCCCGATTTTTAACTGCTTTGTGAAGGGTATGTTTAAGCTTAGAATAAGCCTTGGTACACTTCGAATCAAACCACCCGTGTTTTTGGGAAGTTTTTTTGTTGCTTTTCACAAAAGAGCTTTTCTAATATATTCTGAAATTGCGGAGAATCCTTCTAAAATGACTTTGTGAGGAGTTATTTCCTCTAAGCAAGCTAAAACGGCATCTTTACAATTTAACACAACCTTTCTCATAAACTTGTCAGGGTCCAATTTGTCCCAGCGCAGTGCATACCCGTTTTGCCTGCTCACGGTAATATTATCTACAGTATGGGTTGAATGATCTCTCGTATTTACCACTTTACTGTATACCCATACGCCCACGCTCAAAGCGAAGTGGTCACTCAAAGAAATCTCGTGGGTACAAAACTCCTCAATTCTGGAGGAATGTCTACAAGATGTTAAGATGAAATCTATTTATTTATTTGCAAAGTTTTATATAGCGCTGGCTAGACCCGGAGGTATCAGAGCGCTTTACATGAGGAGCAGCGAATTACATGTTACATAGTTACATCAATTACAGGAGCCAAGTATAGAAATAAGAGAAAAACATGCGATTACACAATAAATGAGTTATAAGCGCGTGGCATAGCCCAGACATATGTCATATGGGGAATGGAAAGTAGAGCGGGAATGGAAAACAGGGGTAAGGAATGCAGATGGAGTCAGGCAGACGGGGGAGGGAGGGAAACACCACGGGGAGACAAGGAAAACGATGTCAGATGTCCGGCTGGGTAGGTGACGGCAAAGGTGGTGAACCAGAGCCAAACTCCTCTATAGCTGCATAGGACAGCTCCACCGGGCATCGGCCACAATTGCTCGAAAACTTACCACGGCCATTAAATGTAGGACTAAAGGAGACCGACGGGGAGCATAAGTTGTTTGCGAAATCTAAGTCATCTAGAAACATAATTTCATTTAAAATATCTCCAGTGGTTGTATGTGAGAAATGTGGAAAACTGGTGTTTTTATCAAACGCGATACCACAAACCTCTCTTTCCGCATGTTGACATAAAGCGGCGTTAAAATCCCCTCCCCAGATACTAAATAGATCCTTAGTTATAGAGGCCTGTATATTTTGTAAATTACTACTTATTGACCTCGGTATCCCCTCAATACAGTCATGCGGAGCATTATTATAAAAGTTCACTAAAACAATACACAGTGTTTTATCCACATCAACTACAACGATTTGAAAATACCGATCAGCAGCAGTCGAAACAATTTTTCTTATATATAAATAATTTGAGACATATGTACATAGACCCCCCAATGATCTTCCATGGGACGATGTAACCGCTGGTGTATGATGGGTTTTAAAGCCATTAATATGGATAGGTTCCTTTACCCAGGTTTCTTGCAGACTGACAATGTCGAATCTCTTCACAAAGTCTATCCATACCTGATTAGTAATCTTCGTTTTTAGACCTGCTATGTTCCAAAACAAAAATTGGCAGTTATGTTTTCTCTCGCTCCCAGTGTCTACCACAGACTTGGCACCGGCAGTAGATACTAAAGGGGCAGCAGGAAAGGTAACAGCTGGCATGTGGGTAATATGTGTAGTGGGAATTGGGAGATTACCGTTGTCGTCGTCAGTTACTGCCACTAAAGAGTAGGGATCATAAACCCCACGGCTCATTGGTTGTGATTTTACTGATAAGAGCTGATCTCTACTTAATGCGTTTGTATTGTCCCCTAGCTGGGTTCCTGAAGATGTTTTAGGTGTTATGGTGCTTAGCCTATCCCTAATCTCAATCGGTCTTGGGGGTACTGCAGGTAGTCAGTCAACCTCTTCTAGATTTGGGAGTAAATCGATTATACACTGGAACGTTAAACTGAGGGATACTATTCTCTGTTTGAGCCTCACAACGTACTTTATAGCAATTATTATGTGTCGGTTGGTAGAAATATCCCAGAGGGACTAAGTTAATGCCGTGGACTGAAATAGAATGATTTCCTGCCCTGCTCAAAATCATTTGTGCAAGCTGTGGGGTTTTAAAAGTCAGTACCACGCAGTCTCCAAACAGATTTTTGCGCCCTCTCCCTATCCAACTTACTCTTCTGGCCATTTTGAAATCCGCAAAAAGCCTCAGTTAAACCCGTTTTAGAGCCCAGCCAGAATAGGAACTTGTTCCTCAGAGTATCCCACGGCTCTACCACCCCTGTGAGTAATCTTGGGACATTAGCTAGCACGACCGTATACGGAGTAACGGCTGGAGGTAAGTCCAGAAATGTCATCGTAGGGTCCAATTCCTGATTACTCAGGGGTGCGAACGTGTTAGAGCTTATGACACCTGGGCTGGGTGGGGGCTGTGGACCTAGATTATTGCTCCCCACAGCAGATGCTGTATTGTTATCAATAGGGACAGGGGTATGTGTAGAACTGGGAGGGACTAAAGAGATTACAGGAAAAAGAGTTGGTGGTTTGGTAATCAAAGTATTTTGGTCCTTGTTGCGAGTGGGCCCCATCATGTTTGAATGGTTACCAGGTGCAATGTCCCCACTATGGATTTGTTGCATGGAGCAGCCGCCTAAGTAGTCTGAACCACTTTTATATGTATTGGTCGGTTTTGGAATACTTGGCTGGCATTTTTCCAGGCATTTGGTTAACGACTCCTCCATTACACCCATTCTGCTTGTTAGATTAGTTAGAGTTTCTCTCAGATAGATATCGAGTGCATCTAGTTTAGTTTTTAACTTGGCAATGTCACTCTGGGTGCATGATTTGGCACAGGGTAGGATTTTTTCCTTATTACCTTGTTTGTATGTGGGATGGGTCTTATCATTCTTGGATACCTTTTTACATGATTTACGAGGTATCACCCTTGTCTCACACACGGGTTCAACTATTGTACTAGGAAGAGTATCAATGTTTCTTGGGCGCTTAATAGGGGGTTGAGAGTCGCTCTCCTGGTCGCTCACTGAAATGTGCTCTGACACATTCAGAACGCAGCCATTTGTGCTTACCCCACTCCTCGGTGCCTCTTTAGAAGTGGGGGGAGGGGCAGATGTTCCTGATTCAACCATATCAGCTGAGGAAACCATGTCCGGGCCTGTTTTTCCTGTGTTCATGGCCTCCTCCACAGATATGATCTGCTGTTCTATCGCCCCGTTAAATAATTTAATAAAGTCTGACGGCCCTCCTCCCCCAAGTTTTTTGCATTTTGCTCTGACAACTAGGAGTTTTTCTCTTCCCCATATTGCACTTGTACTAAATAAACTGGGGCAATAAAAACAAGCGTAATCCTGAAGTTCTTAATCGTCGACTATACTAAGGGGATTACACTGGTAAAAGTTCTTACTTTGAAACTTAGCCTGCTTTTCAGAGCACAAAATCTTCCAGCAGGGCAAGGTCCAAAGATGAAGCTGGCAAGAGTCCATCAGAGTTGCATATGATATGTTGTAATCAAGATTTTGTTGAAGCCATTAATTTTGGTGCAAAAAGCTCGGAGTCCTGCAAAGCTGGATATTTTAGCTGCTTAGGTTGCTTCGCCAGTGGGCTAGATTTATCAACTCACCCTGATCCTAAGGTTTAGACTCACACATTTTTGGTTCTCAGAAATCACTAGCAGGGTCAGGCTGGAAGTTGTAGGCAGGCAGTGCTCCAAGAAGCCACTTTTATTTACTGTGTGGTCCCACTGAACCAGTTTTCAGCATGGCAAAAAACTCTGAGCAGTTGCCAGGGTCTGGGATCTGGTGTCAAGCTGTTGTGATGCCCTTAACTGAGAATCATCCAGAAATCTCTGCCTTTGTGTGTAGCTTATACTAATATGGCTCCCAACATCAAGGACAGTGTTGCATGTAGAGCATACCTTTGACACACAAGTGAAGCAGAGACATTTTAATAAAGGCAACTCCACAACCAGATTGAGAATAGCATTGTCTGTGGCTAAGAAGATTCGGTCTTTCAACCCAGGACCTAGGATTTGCCTGAGGAATCACTACAGATAACTTCATCTTGCTCTAATTTCTGCTCAGGTTTTTGCACAAGTTCCTTCTCATGGGACTTTCCATGTGGCCGCCCTCTTGGACGAGGCATCTCTATAAATGTTCCCCTTATCACGTCGCACTGCTCTTGGCAGAAACCCTGGTGGCATCAGGGTTTAGGGTGGTAGCAGAAGTGCAGCCAACACTGCATGGCGAGTTAGAAGGTAAAATCAGACTCTTATGGGTGCAAGAAGGCTTCCACCTTAGTGTCTCATATCATGCAGCAGCATATTCTGTGTTTATCTCCCACACCAATACCAAGACTCAGGTCAGAGTGAGAATCTGAAAACGATATAAGAGCATCTCATATCAAACTGGGATCAGCCACTAAAGAAAGGGGATTAAAGAACCAATTTAATTTAGGCAAGCTCTTTGTAGAAGGGTGTTTGAATAACATGACAAAAATAGTGACTTGATGCAACTTTCCTTGGTGTGAGAACTTCGAAGAAACAGCTCAGTTGTAATATATCCTTTTTGTATTGAGCTACATTTTGTACGTACTGTGTAAGAAGGTACATCAGTGAGTGTAATCATTTTAACCACCAGTCCCAATTAGAGAGACATAGGCAGGAAAACACTTTGTAATAGTAGGACATGATGGAACAAACCTAACCAAGGATAGCTACTCAGAAGACTTCTTAGTAGTAAGAACTTTCAACTAAATTAGTAACACTAGGATAATTGACCTGCTAGTCTTACATGTTTATACAGAAGAGGTTTAAAAGTTGCATTACATGTCTTTCTACCCAGGTGAATCACAACAAAACTGAGGATGGTCCAGATTAGGATGGGTTAAAAGAAAAAAACGTATCGTTAAGTCTATAAGTGGAATGTGATATTGTACTGACAATTTATTTATTCTCGTTTCTCAGATACTACAGAGCAGAAAAAGCCTCAGTAATCAAAATCAGTAAGGCAACCATTGAAGTAATCAGAGCACTACCTACTTGCTGGGACAAATATAGTGTGTCTTTTTTCTTCTCCCATTCCACATCCACCTGAAGTCCCCTAGCTTAGAGACCTGTATCATTCAGGAGGTGATGGCGAAATTCAGGGGAGTCGGCGAGTAGCTTCGGTATCTTCGTGGCACCCTTGCGGTGGAGGACAGTTACTGACAGAGAGGAGAGCCCACCTTGAGTCACTGCTTGGGCATCCTGATTCTGGCCGGCTTTATCATGTATCATATGAGAAGATTATTCCAGTCTTTGCAGCAAGAGGTAGTTGAGGGTAGTAAGTAAAGTAATTGGTTATGTCAGGAGGTGTTCGGTATGCCAGCAGGTGTAGGCGCTCTGGTGCCTGGTCCCTACCTCTCAATCCACATCCACTCCTCAGTCTTCAGGGGTTTCCCGGATGTCATGTGTACCTTTTTTTTTTCAAGTGATCTTTATTAATTTTCAACTGGTATACAAGAAAGCTTTTGTCCAATATATTATGCATGGTATTACAGCACCGGTTACAGAAATGGCTGTGGTGGAGTGCCACGCTTTAAGTCAAAAACAGTAATTTTGAACCAGTATTGACAGGTTATGACTAAAATACAAAACTTTCAATATCCAACAGTAGAGCCACTAATTACTTGAGATTATCCAAACTCGATTGCCTTGGATTCGGGATTAAGATCATGGTATGTGTCGCCAGGTATAAATGGACAGGTGCGGAGACAGGGGGTGCCAGGTAGGAGGGAACCTCATGGACTGTGTATGTGCGCGTGCATCGCCTACCCATCCATCACCGGACAAGGATATGTAATCGATGAAGATATGTGGTATGCGTGGTAGTTTCACGTCTACTTATATTGGAAGCACAGGGCGAGGGTGTGTTCTATGATGTAGTTGGGTTAATTGTGTGCAGCTTAGTTTCAATGGCGGTCAAGTATTCTTGCCATTCTGCGGGGTTGGTTCGTGAGGGGAGTCTAGATGCGTTCGATAAGTGTGTCTCGTGTTCTGCGATAAGTGCTCTACGGAGATCCTGAAGCCATAATTGGATGCTGGGGCCCGCCTGGGACTTCCAGGACATGGCTATTCTGTGCTTTGCCTGCGCCAATGCCAGGTCCAAGAATGTAGTGTGTACCTAAGCTCATTCCTCTGGCTTCTTCTCTATGTTATGGTTGGTGAACCTAGAAGTTTAATACATTTTTAGGTTTTAGATCTGTTTTATTAGTTTCATATGAAAAGAAGGTGCTACAATAACTAACCTCCTACATCCACTGGCCGGTGGTGAAACATCAATTTAACGGCATGTGCATGCATCACAAGAGAAGGAGGAGGCAAGAAAAGGAGGGAAAGGAGAGGGACAGAGTGAGGAGGGTACCGTGCTAAGGGACATTGTTTTGTTGGGCCTGAGTTAACGGCTTGTGTACCAAGTTGGTCTCAAATGTTTGTGTGTTGGGGTTGCCAGCTGAGGTTAAGCGGAGTATCCGCAGGTAATGTGTACAGGACAGTTCCCTGAGTTCCTCAGAAAGATAAGTAAGACAAGGTTGCCACATCTTATATAATACAGGGGGCGGTGTGTGGACACTGCAGTTAGCTTCTCCATTCCCAGTATTTCCCATAATTTCTGCAGCCAGTCTAAATGTGTAGGGATGTTATCGGTGCCCCACCTAGCAAGAAGGATCTGTTTGGCTGCGCCTAATGCTAAGGCAATTGTGCGACCTCTACTGGACTGCAGTGGGTAGGTAAGCGGGTTAAGGAGACCTAGGAGGACGTAACTAGGAAACCTGAGAATACCAGTGTCAAAAATGGCAGTCACTGCATCCAGGGATCCCCCCCCCCCCAAAATATGGTTCCAGTTTGGGGCACTGCCATAGTAGGTGGGTAAGGGTGCCCAGTTGGCCACAATGGCGCTTGCAGCTGCCACTGAGATCCCAAGTGGCGATCCTAGCCGGTGTGAGATACCAATAATGCGCACTCTTTAAAAACATTTCTTTACTAGTGATGTTAAGGGCTGAGGTTCATGCGCAGTGTAAGATGTAATTCCATTCCCTGTCTGTAAAGGGTCGTCCACATTCCCCCTCCCATATGGTCTGTGCGGGCGAATGCAAAGGTGTTTGGGGTATGACGAGAAAGGCGTAAATATTGGGCAAAAGTTTGTCGGTGGCACGGGTGAGGAGCCATCTCTCAAAGGATGTGAGCCGCTGACTGGCATGTGGTCAGAGCCAGGGCTGTGTCACCCAATGCGCCACAGTCAGGTACTGCCATCGTGCTGTATCAGGAAGGTTATAAGCCGACTGTAATGTTGGGAAGTCCATGAGTCCCTCGACATCGAGCAGATCCCCAATTCGCTTGCCGTTGGCCAATTGCCAGGTCCCTTGGCTGCAGGCTGGAAGTCTGGATTGCCAATCAACAGTGTCTGTGGGGACAAGTGCGTTAACAGACCATGCCTCAACTATACTTTGTCCCACACCCCAACCGTGAACCTCACCACTGGCGATACATAGACCCCTGCTATCCTATAGGGTTTTGGTAACCAGGGGCTCTTCCAAAGATGGATGCCCGCGTTCGCCTGATCTATAAAGCACCAGTGTTTCTCCGTGTTTGTTCGGGACCATTCCACCATATAGCGCAGTTGCGCAACTTGGTATTAGCAGTGCAAAGATGGTATCCCCAGTCCCCCTGCCGGCAATGGGAGATAGTCACGGGTTCTGACCATTCTGGCACGTTTGCCCTCCCAGATGAAGTCCCAGATAAATGATTGTAGCTTGTCCACAATCCTCGGAGGGGGTTAGAGGCGGAGGGGTTTACATCACGTAAAGGATTTTAGGTAGTAGTGTCATCTTGACTGCTGCTTTTCGCCCAAGACGAGAGGCTGTGACTCTCCCACTTGGTAAGGTCTGAACG
This sequence comes from Calotriton arnoldi, assembly GCA_963921515.1. Classification (NCBI taxonomy): domain Eukaryota; kingdom Metazoa; phylum Chordata; class Amphibia; order Caudata; family Salamandridae; genus Calotriton; species Calotriton arnoldi. Next base: position 3,252,272 of record CAWUFW010000213.1, on the reverse strand, counting down.
TGTGACCGCCAAGACGCTCCCATAGTTGTGAGCAGCAGTGGCCGCAGTCGTAGGGTGGATCTGCAAACCCAGGTAGGGTAGTCCATGACCTGCCCACTGGAATGGGAACTGCATACTAAGTCGGGCCCCCACCAAGTCGGGAACAGTCAAATTGAGGATTGAAGATTTTTGTAGGTTGGTCTTGAACTCTGAGGCTCCACTAAATGCTGCCAGTTCAGTCGTCACGGCTTCTAAGGTGGTGTCTGAGTCCTCAACATCAGCGTATAACATGACCTTATGTTCTCTACCGCTGATTTGGATGCCTGTTACTCAGAGATTGCTTCGGATCCGCTCCGCAAAGGGCTCCATATAAAGTGCGAAGAGAAGAGGTGACAGAGGGCAGCACTGTCTGGTGCCCGGGGTGATAGCAAAGGGCTTTGACATTATTCCATTCACGCACACCCTGGCTCCAGGGGCAGAATAGCAGGCATGGACCCATCGGCAAAACCATGGGCCAAGGCCCATTCTCTTTTGGGCGAGGTGAAGGTAGGGCCAGTGCACACGATCGAAAGCCTTCTCTGCATCAATTGATAACAAGAGGGACGTCACTCGGGAGCGCTGCACTTTATCTAGCAAGTGACACAACTGTTTCGTGTTTCACCACTCTCTCGCTCCAGGACAAACCCGGCCTGATCAGGATCAACCAACCTCTGAACATAGGGGGCAGTCTATGAGCCAAACCACTTGTGAAAATCTTCGCATCCACATTCAAAAGGGAGATTGTTCGGTAAGATGCACAACATGTGGGGTCTTTGGCAGCTTTTCGTATCACCGTGATAGTGGTCAAGTGCATGGAATCTGGGAGTTCTTCTGTTGCGCTAAGCGAGTTATAAAGCCGTGCTAGGATTGGGGCTAACTGAGGGCCAAAGGCTTTATAGAAGTCAGTGCCATAGCCATCTGGGCCAGGTGCTTTACTGGGTTGTAGTCTTTGAATAGCTGCTATGACCTCTTGTGGTGTAATGTCAGTGTTGAGTGCAATGAAAGTGTCTGGTGAGGCTGAGGGGGTGCCTGGGACAAGTAAGCCCTCGGGTCTGCGTCCATTAGGGGGTCTGCTTCGTAAAGGGCAGCGTAAAAGGTCTCGAATTTGGTAGCGATGTCCTCATCCCTGTATCTTGGGGAGCCATCGGCCCCCTGCAGTTCGGGGATCCTTCGGTCAACCGCTTGCGCTCGGAGGCGATGTGCCAACATGCGTCCTGCCTTGTTGCCACCAGCATAGTAGTTCTGACGGATGCAAAGCAAGGCATACTGCGCTCTTCCCATGTCCAGGGCCCGTAGCTGTTTCCGCTCTGCCATAAAATGACGGCGAACGTTCACCAAGCCAGATCTAATGTAGGCAGCTTCCAATTCCTTGAACTGCAATTCGAGTTGGAGCTGCTTGATCCGTTTATCTCTATTATAACCTATGGAGATTGCGATAAAGTGTTCCTTCTCCCAAGCGTCCTGCCCCTGTTTCAGCAACGCGATACAAAAGGGGATGATGGACGGAACGCTTGAGCCAATCAAACACTCACCCCCAGTCAACTGATCTGGGTTTAATCCATCATCATTCTTTAGCTCACTCCACCACCCCAGTTCAGACATGGCCATATGCAAATCAGTCTGACCCTGTGCCTCATGGGAACAGTCCAGCCCGAACTGCCAAGCCATGTCTTCCCTGGACCGGAAACAAGCATCCTAGGACCGGTTTCTGGCATTCCAGCCGTCATCAGCCAGGCTTGCTTGAATCCAGTGGCAAAGTGAGCAAGGGACCCACGTCTGGGCATACCCCCGCCAACTTAGGGTGAACAAAGCGATACAAAGGGGATGATGGACGGAACGCTTGAGCCAATCAAACACTCACCCCCAGTCAACTGATCTGGGTTTAATCCATCATCATTCTTTAGCTCACTCCACCACCCCAGTTCAGACATGGCCATATGCAAATCAGTCTGACCCTGTGCCTCATGGGAACAGTCCAGCCCGAACTGCCAAGCCATGTCTTCCCTGGACCGGAAACAAGCATCCTAGGACCGGTTTCTGGCATTCCAGCCGTCATCAGCCAGGCTTGCTTGAATCCAGTGGCAAAGTGAGCAAGGGACCCACGTCTGGGCATACCCCCGCCAACTTAGGGTGAACAAAGCGATACAAAGGGGATGATGGACCGGGCAGCTGAGCCAATCAAACACTCACCCCCAGTCAACTGATCTGGGTTTAATCCATCATCATTCTTTAGCTCACTCCACCACCCCAGTTCAGACATGGCCATATGCCAAATCAGTCTGACCCTGTGCCTCATGGGAACAGTCCAGCCCGAACTGCCAAGCCATGTCTTCCCTGGACCGGAAACAAGCATCCTAGGACCGGTTTCTGGCATTCCAGCCGTCATCAGCCAGGCTTGCTTGAATCCAGTGGCAAAGTGAGCAAGGGACCCACGTCTGGGCATACCCCCGCCAACTTAGGGTGAACAAAGCGATACAAAGGGGATGATGGACGGAGCAGCTAGAGCCAATCAAACACTCACCCCCAGTCAACTGATCTGGGTTTAATCCATCATCATTCTTTAGCTCACTCCACCACCCCAGTTCAGACATGGCCATATGCAAATCAGTCTGACCCTGTGCCTCATGGGAACAGTCCAGCCCGAACTGCCAAGCCATGTCTTCCCTGGACCGGAAACAAGCATCCTAGGACCGGTTTCTGGCATTCCAGCCGTCATCAGCCAGGCTTGCTTGAATCCAGTGGCAAAGTGAGCAAGGGACCCACGTCTGGGCATACCCCGCCAACTTAGGGTGAACAAAGCGATACAAAGGGGATGATGGGCCAGGCAGCTAGGCCAATCAAACACTCACCCCCAGTCAACTGATCTGGGTTTAATCCATCATCATTCTTTAGCTCACTCCACCACCCCAGTTCAGACATGGCCATATGCAAATCAGTCTGACCCTGTGCCTCATGGGAACAGTCCAGCCCAAACTGCCAAGCCATGTCTTCCCTGGACCGGAAACAAGCATCCTAGGACCGGTTTCTGGCATTCCAGCCGTCATCAGCCAGGCTTGCTTGAATCCAGTGGCAAAGTGAGCAAGGGACCCACGTCTGGGCATACCCCCGCCAACTTAGGGTGAACAAAGCGATACAAAAGGGGATGATGGACGGAGCAGCTTGAGCCAATCAAACACTCACCCCCAGTCAACTGATCTGGGTTTAATCCATCATCATTCTTTAGCTCACTCCACCACCCCAGTTCAGACATGGCCATATGCAAATCAGTCTGACCCTGTGCCTCATGGGAACAGTCCAGCCCGAACTGCCAAGCCATGTCTTCCCTGGACCGGAAACAAGCATCCTAGGACCGGTTTCTGGCATTCCAGCCGTCATCAGCCAGGCTTGCTTGAATCCAGTGGCAAAGTGAGCAAGGGACCCACGTCTGGGCATACCCCCGCCAACTTAGGGTGAACAAAGCGATACAAAGGGGATGATGGACCAGAGCAGCAGAGCCAATCAAACACTCACCCCCAGTCAACTGATCTGGGTTTAATCCATCATCATTCTTTAGCTCACTCCACCACCCCAGTTCAGACATGGCCATATGCAAATCAGTCTGACCCTGTGCCTCATGGGAACAGTCCAGCCCGAACTGCCAAGCCATGTCTTCCCTGGACCGGAAACAAGCATCCTAGGACCGGTTTCTGGCATTCCAGCCGTCATCAGCCAGGCTTGCTTGAATCCAGTGGCAAAGTGAGCAAGGGACCCACGTCTGGGCATACCCCCGCCAACTTAGGGTGAACAAAGCGATACAAAGGGGATGATGGACGGAGCAGCAGAGCCAATCAAACACTCACCCCCAGTCAACTGATCTGGGTTTAATCCATCATCATTCTTTAGCTCACTCCACCACCCCAGTTCAGACATGGCCATATGCAAATCAGTCTGACCCTGTGCCTCATGGGAACAGTCCAGCCCGAACTGCCAAGCCATGTCTTCCCTGGACCGGAAACAAGCATCCTAGGACCGGTATCTGGCATTCCAGCCGCCATCAGCCAGGCTTGCTTGAATCCAGTGGCAAAGTGAGCAAGGGACCCACGTCTGGGCATACCCCCGCCAACTTAGGGTGAACAAAGCGATACAAAGGGGATGATGGACAGGAACGCTAGAGCCAATCAAACACTCACCCCCAGTCAACTGATCCTGGTTTAATCCATCATCATTCTTTAGCTCACTCCACCACCCCAGTTCAGACATGGCCATATGCAAATCAGTCTGACCCTGTGCCTCATGGGAACAGTCAGCCCGAACTGCCAAGCCATGTCTTCCCTGGACCGGAAACAAGCATCCTAGGACCGGTTTCTGGCATTCCAGCCGCCATCAGCCAGGCTTGCTTGAATCCAGTGGCAAAGTGAGCAAGGGACCCACGTCTGGGCATACCCCCGCCAACTTAGGGTGAACAAAGCGATACAAAAGGGGATGATGGACGGGCAGCTTGAGCCAATCAAACACTCACCCCAGTCAACTGATCTGGGTTTAATCCATCATCATTCTTTAGCTCACTCCACCACCCCAGTTCAGACATGGCCATATGCAAATCAGTCTGACCCTGTGCCTCATGGGAACAGTCCAGCCCGAACTGCCAAGCCATGTCTTCCTGGACCGGAAACAAGCATCCTAGGACCGGTTTCTGGCATTCCAGCCGTCATCAGCCAGGCTTGCTTGAATCCAGTGGCAAAGTGAGCAAGGGACCCACGTCTGGGCATACCCCCGCCAACTTAGGGTGAACAAAGCGATACAAAGGGGATGATGGACGGGCAGCAGGCCAATCAAACACTCACCCCCAGTCAACTGATCTGGGTTTAATCCATCATCATTCTTTAGCTCACTCCACCACCCCAGTTCAGACATGGCCATATGCAAATCAGTCTGACCCTGTGCCTCATGGGAACAGTCCAGCCCGAACTGCCAAGCCATGTCTTCCCTGGACCGGAAACAAGCATCCTAGGACCGGTTTCTGGCATTCCAGCCGTCATCAGCCAGGCTTGCTTGAATCCAGTGGCAAAGTGAGCAAGGGACCCACGTCTGGGCATACCCCCGCCAACTTAGGGTGAACAAAGCGATACAAAAGGGGATGATGGACGGAACGCTTGAGCCAATCAAACACTCACCCCCAGTCAACTGATCTGGGTTTAATCCATCATCATTCTTTAGCTCACTCCACCACCCCAGTTCAGACATGGCCATATGCAAATCAGTCTGACCCTGTGCCTCATGGGAACAGTCCAGCCCGAACTGCCAAGCCATGTCTTCCCTGGACCGGAAACAAGCATCCTAGGACCGGTTTCTGGCATTCCAGCCGTCATCAGCCAGGCTTGCTTGAATCCAGTGGCAAAGTGAGCAAGGGACCCACGTCTGGGCATACCCCGCCAACTTAGGGTGAACAAAGCGATACAAAAGGGGATGATGGACGGAGCAGCATGAGCCAATCAAACACTCACCCCCAGTCAACTGATCTGGGTTTAATCCATCATCATTCTTTAGCTCACTCCACCACCCCAGTTCAGACATGGCCATATGCAAATCAGTCTGACCCTGTGCCTCATGGGAACAGTCCAGCCCGAACTGCCAAGCCATGTCTTCCCTGGACCGGAAACAAGCATCCTAGGACCGGTTTCTGGCATTCCAGCCGTCATCAGCCAGGCTTGCTTGAATCCAGTGGCAAAGTGAGCAAGGGACCCACGTCTGGGCATACCCCGCCAACTTAGGGTGAACAAAGCGATACAAAGGGGATGATGGACGGAGCAGCTTGAGCCAATCAAACACTCACCACCAGTCAACTGATCTGGGTTTAATCCATCATCATTCTTTAGCTCACTCCACCACCCCAGTTCAGACATGGCCATATGCAAATCAGTCTGACCCTGTGCCTCATGGGAACAGTCCAGCCCGAACTGCCAAGCCATGTCTTCCCTGGACCGGAAACAAGCATCCTAGGACCGGTTTCTGGCATTCCAGCCGTCATCAGCCAGGCTTGCTTGAATCCAGTGGCAAAGTGAGCAAGGGACCCACGTCTGGGCATACCCCGCCAACTTAGGGTGAACAAGCGATACAAAGGGGATGATGGACGGAACGCTTGAGCCAATCAAACACTCACCCCAGTCAACTGATCTGGGTTTAATCCATCCCCTTTTGTATCGCTTTGTTCGCCCTAAGTTGGCGGGGGTATGCCCAGACGTGGGTCCCTTGCTCACTTTGCCACTGGATTCAAGCAAGCCTGGCTGATGACGGCTGGAATGCCAGAAACCGGTCCTAGGATGCTTGTTTCCGGTCCAGGGAAGACATGGCTTGGCAGTTCGGGCTGGACTGTTCCCATGAGGCACAGGGTCAGACTGATTTGCATATGGCCATGTCTGAACTGGGGTGGTGGAGTGAGCTAAAGAATGATGATGGATTAAACCCAGATCAGTTGACTGGGGGTGAGTGTTTGATTGGCTCAAGCGTTCCGTCCATCATCCCCTTTTGTATCGCTTTGTTCGCCCTAAGTTGGCGGGGTATGCCCAGGCGTGGGTCCCTTGCTCACTTTGCCACTGGATTCAAGCAAGCCTGGCTGATGACGGCTGGAATGCCAGAAACCGGTCCTAGGATGCTTGTTTCCGGTCCAGGAAGACATGGCTTGGCAGTTCGGGCTGGACTGTTCCCATGAGGCACAGAGGTCAGACTGATTTGCATATGGCCATGTCTGAACTGGGGTGGTGGAGTGAGCTAAAGAATGATGATGGATTAAACCCAGATCAGTTGACTGGGGGTGAGTGTTTGATTGGCTCAAGCGTTCCGTCCATCATCCCTTTTGTATCGCTTTGTTCGCCCTAAGTTGGCGAGGGTATGCCCAGACGTGGGTCCCTTGCTCACTTTGCCACTGGATTCAAGCAAGCCTGGCTGATGACGGCTGGAATGCCAGAAGCCGGTCCTAGGATGCTTGTTTCCGGTCCAGGGAAGACATGGCTTGGCAGTTCGGGCTGGACTGTTCCCATGAGGCACAGGGTCAGACTGATTTGCATATGGCCATGTCTGAACTGGGGTGGTGGAGTGAGCTAAAGAATGATGATGGATTAAACCCAGATCAGTTGACTGGGGGTGAGTGTTTGATTGGCTCAAGCGTTCCGTCCATCATCCCCTTTTGTATCGCTTTGTTCGCCCTAAGTTGGCGGGGTATGCCCAGACGTGGGTCCCTTGCTCACTTTGCCACTGGATTCAAGCAAGCCTGGCTGATGACGGCTGGAATGCCAGAAGCCGGTCCTAGGATGCTTGTTTCCGGTCCAGGAAGACATGGCTTGGCAGTTCGGGCTGGACTGTTCCCATGAGCACAGGGTCAGACTGATTTGCATATGGCCATGTCTGAACTGGGGTGGTGGAGTGAGCTTAAGAATGATGATGGATTAAACCCAGATCAGTTGACTGGGGGTGAGTGTTTGATTGGCTCAAGCGTTCCGTCCATCATCCCCTTTTGTATCGCTTTGTTACGCCCTAAGTTGGCGGGGGTATGCCCAGACGTGGGTCCCTTGCTCACTTTGCCACTGGATTCAAGCAAGCCTGGCTGATGGCGGCTGGAATGCCAGAAACCGGTCCTAGGATGCTTGTTTCCGGTCCAGGAAGACATGGCTTGGCAGTTCGGGCTGGACTGTTCCCATGAGGCACAGGGTCAGACTGATTTGCATATGGCCATGTCTGAACTGAGGTGGTGGAGTGAGCTAAAGAATGATGATGGATTAAACCCAGATCAGTTGACTGGGGGTGAGTGTTTGATTGGCTCAAGCGTTCCGTCCATCATCCCTTTTGTATCGCTTTGTTCAGCCCTAAGTTGGCGAGGTATGCCCAGACGTGGGTCCCTTGCTCACTTTGCCACTGGATTCAAGCAAGCCTGGCTGATGACGGCTGGAATGCCAGAAACCGGTCCTAGGATGCTTGTTTCCGGTCCAGGAAGACATGGCTTGGCAGTTCGGGCTGGACTGTTCCCATGAGGCACAGGGTCAGACTGATTTGCATATGGCCATGTCTGAACTGGGGTGGTGGAGTGAGCTAAAGAATGATGATGGATTAAACCCAGATCAGTTGACTGGGGGTGAGTGTTTGATTGGCTCAAGCGTTCCGTCCATCATCCCCTTTTGTATCGCTTTGTTCGCCCTAAGTTGGCGGGGTATGCCCAGACGTGGGTCACTTGCTCGCTTTGCCACTGGATTCAAGCAAGCCTGGCTGATGGCGGCTGGAATGCCAGAAACCGGTCCTAGGATGCTTGTTTCCGGTCCAGGAAGACATGGCTTGGCAGTTCGGGCTGGACTGTTCCCCATGAGGCACAGGGTCAGACTGATTTGCATATGGCCATGTCTGAACTGGGATGGTGGAGTGAGCTAAAGAATGATGATGGATTAAACCCAGATAAGTTGACTGGGGGTGAGTGTTTGATTGGCTCAAGCGTTCCGTCCATCATCCCCTTTTGTATCGCTTTGTTCGCCCTAAGTTGGCGGGGGTATGCCCAGGCGTGGGTCCCTTGCTCACTTTGCCACTGGATTCAAGCAAGCCTGGCTGATGGCGGCTGGAATGCCAGAAACCGGTCCTAGGATGCTTGTTTCCGGTCCAGGAAGACATGGCTTGGCAGTTCGGGCTGGACTGTTCCCATGAGGCACTGAGGTCAGACTGATTTGCATATGGCCATGTCTGAACTGGGGTGGTGGAGTGAGCTAAAGAATGATGATGGATTAAACCCAGATCAGTTGACTGGGGGTGAGTGTTTGATTGGCTCAAGCGTTCCGTCCATCATCCCCTTTTGTATCGCTTTGTTAGCCTAAGTTGGCGGGGTATGCCCAGACGTGGGTCCCTTGCTCACTTTGCCACTGGATTCAAGCAAGCCTGGCTGATGACGGCTGGAATGCCAGAAACCGGTCCTAGGATGCTTGTTTCCGGTCAGGAAGACATGGCTTGGCAGTTCGGGCTGGACTGTTCCCATGAGGCACAGGGTCAGACTGATTTGCATATGGCCATGTCTGAACTGGGGTGGTGGAGTGAGCTAAAGAATGATGATGGATTAAACCCAGATCAGTTGACTGGGGGTGAGTGTTTGATTGGCTCAAGCGTTCCGTCCATCATCCCTTTTGTATCGCTTTGTTCGCCCTAAGTTGGCGGGGTATGCCCAGACGTGGGTCCCTTGCTCACTTTGCCACTGGATTCAAGCAAGCCTGGCTGATGACGGCTGGAATGCCAGAAGCCGGTCCTAGGATGCTTGTTTCCGGTCCAGGAAGACATGGCTTGGCAGTTCGGGCTGGACTGTTCCCATGAGGCACAGGGTCAGACTGATTTGCATATGGCCATGTCTGAACTGGGAGTGGTGGAGTGAGCTAAAGAATGATGATGGATTAAACCCAGATCAGTTGACTGGGGGTGAGTGTTTGATTGGCTCAAACGTTCCGTCCATCATCCCCTTTTGTATCGCTTTGTTCGCCCTAAGTTGGCGGGGGTATGCCCAGAGCGTGGGTCCCTTGCTCACTTTGCCACTGGATTCAAGCAAGCCTGGCTGATGGCGGCTGGAATGCCAGAAACCGGTCCTAGGATGCTTGTTTCCGGTCCAGGGAAGACATGGCTTGGCAGTTCGGGCTGGACTGTTCCCATGAGGCACAGGGTCAGACTGATTTGCATATGGCCATGTCTGAACTGGGGTGGTGGAGTGAGCTAAAGAATGATGATGGATTAAACCCAGATCAGTTGACTGGGGGTGAGTGTTTGATTGGCTCAAGCGTTCCGTCCATCATCCCCTTTTGTATCGCTTTGTTCGCCCTAAGTTGGCGGGGGTATGCCCAGACGTGGGTCCCTTGCTCACTTTGCCACTGGATTCAAGCAAGCCTGGCTGATGACGGCTGGAATGCCAGAAACCGGTCCTAGGATGCTTGTTTCCGGTCCAGGAAGACATGGCTTGGCAGTTCGGGCTGGACTGTTCCCATGAGGCACAGGGTCAGACTGATTTGCATATGGCCGTGTCTGAACTGGGGTGGTGGAGTGAGCTAAAGAATGATGATGGATTAAACCCAGATCAGTTGACTGGGGGTGAGTGTTTGATTGGCTCAAGCGTTCCGTCCATCATCCCCTTTTGTATCGCTTTGTTCGCCCTAAGTTGGCGGGGGTATGCCCAGACGTGGGTCCCTTGCTCACTTTGCCACTGGATTCAAGCAAGCCTGGCTGATGACGGCTGGAATGCCAGAAACCGGTCCTAGGATGCTTGTTTCCGGTCCAGGGAAGACATGGCTTGGCAGTTCGGGCTGGACTGTTCCCATGAGGCACAGGGTCAGACAGATTTGCATATGGCCATGTCTGAACTGGGGTGGTGGAGTGAGCTAAAGAATGATGATGGATTAAACCCAGATCAGTTGACTGGGGGTGAGTGTTTGATTGGCTCAAGCGTTCCGTCCATCATCCCCTTTTGTATCGCTTTGTTCGCCCTAAGTTGGCGGGGGTATGCCCAGACGTGGGTCCCTTGCTCACTTTGCCACTGGATTCAAGCAAGCCTGGCTGATGACGGCTGGAATGCCAGAAACCGGTCCTAGGATGCTTGTTTCGGTCCAGGGAAGACATGGCTTGGCAGTTCGGGCTGGACTGTTCCCATGAGGCACAGGGTCAGACTGATTTGCATATGGCCATGTCTGAACTGGGGTGGTGGAGTGAGCTAAAGAATGATGATGGATTAAACCCAGATCAGTTGACTGGGGGTGAGTGTTTGATTGGCTCAAGCGTTCCGTCCATCATCCCTTTTGTATCGCTTTGTTCAGCCCTAAGTTGGCGGGGTATGCCCAGACGTGGGTCCCTTGCTCACTTTGCCACTGGATTCAAGCAAGCCTGGCTGATGACGGCTGGAATGCCAGAAACCGGTCCTAGGATGCTTGTTTCCGGTCCAGGAAGACATGGCTTGGCAGTTCGGGCTGGACTGTTCCCATGAGGCACAGGGTCAGACTGATTTGCATATGGCCATGTCTGAACTGGGGTGGTGGAGTGAGCTAAAGAATGATGATGGATTAAACCCAGATCAGTTGACTGGGGGTGAGTGTTTGATTGGCTCAAGCGTTCCGTCCATCATCCCCTTTTATGTCGCTTTGTTCGCCCTAAGTTGGCGGGGGTATGCCCAGACGTGGGTCCCTTGCTCACTTTGCCACTGGATTCAAGCAAGCCTGGCTGATGACGGCTGGAATGCCAGAAACCGGTCCTAGGATGCTTGTTTCCGGTCCAGGGAAGACATGGCTTGGCAGTTCGGGCTGGACTGTTCCCATGAGGCACAGGAGTCAGACTGATTTGCATATGGCCATGTCTGAACTGGGGTGGTGGAGTGAGCTAAAGAATGATGATGGATTAAACCCAGATCAGTTGACTGGGGGTGAGTGTTTGATTGGCTCAAGCGTTCCGTCCATCATCCCCTTTTGTATCGCTTTGTTCGCCCTAAGTTGGCGGGGGTATGCCCAGACGTGGGTCCCTTGCTCACTTTGCCACTGGATTCAAGCAAGCCTGGCTGATGACGGCTGGAATGCCAGAAACCGGTCCTAGGATGCTTGTTTCGGTCCAGGGAAGACATGGCTTGGCAGTTCGGGCTGGACTGTTCCCATGAGGCACAGGGTCAGACTGATTTGCATATGGCCATGTCTGAACTGGGGTGGTGGAGTGAGCTAAAGAATGATGATGGATTAAACCCAGATCAGTTGACTGGGGGTGAGTGTTTGATTGGCTCAAACGTTCCGTCCATCATCCCCTTTTGTATCGCTTTGTTCGCCCTAAGTTGGCGGGGTATGCCCAGACGTGGGTCCCTTGCTCACTTTGCCACTGGATTCAAGCAAGCCTGGCTGATGACGGCTGGAATGCCAGAAACCGGTCCTAGGATGCTTGTTTCCGGTCCAGGGAAGACATGGCTTGGCAGTTCGGGCTGGACTGTTCCCATGAGGCACAGGGTCAGACTGATTTGCATATGGCCATGTCTGAACTGGGGTGGTGGAGTGAGCTAAAGAATGATGATGGATTAAACCCAGATCAGTTGACTGGGGGTGAGTGTTTGATTGGCTCAAACGTTCCGTCCATCATCCCCTTTTGTATCGGCCTGTTTCAGCAACGCCACTCTTTGCCCCACAGTTTCTACATCTTGGCGGATCTCTTTGATCTCAGTAGCGATGTCCCGCTTGAGCTCTGTGAAATCGTCCTTGAGGGTCCCAAACAGCTGTTCCAAGAACGTTTTAGTAATAGGCGTCTCGCCATGGGCCGCCTCCTCCGCCTGGAGTGTCGTCTGGGGGCATCTCTGAAATGGTGGTTCCTGATGTCGAGTCCGTTTTCTTGGCGGCGGTTTTAGTAAACATGTCCTTCAGCATGGGGTCCTTTTTCGCGGCGTGATGTGAAGACATGTCTGTGTCTCACATAAGGCCTCGGGCCACGCAGGTTTATCCACAGTAATACTGTTGCCTCCCAACACTTGAGGGGGGACTCCAACACAGGTGCGTTCCACTGGTCCGTATGCTGGTAATCCGTCGTCAGCCGCCACAGGTACAAATTTAAAGCAGTCCCCTTGTGCCATTGAGTGACTACCGCGCAGGACAGCCTGGGCCCCCAACTGCCAGGTGAAAACTGTAAACTGATCTGGGAGCTCGTCGGTATGAAGGGCTCACTTCCAGTCCCCGGTGGGCCCTGACGGCTACTGTAGACTGGCAGGGGAAGCTGTACATCGCTGAACATAACAAGTTGTGATTTTCAAACAGGTCCTTCTCCAAATCCTAAGCCTGGTAATGAGGTCATTCGCATGATCCCTCCACATCCTGCTCAGAATCATTGGTTAACTTGAAGTCAAAGCAAGCACAAAAAAGTGAAGTGCGACTTGACCTCATCCCGCATGTCTCATTGCAAAAAGAAGGCATAAGGATGTCAAGATTTAAATCGCACTTCTTTGAAGTCCTACCTCAGATGATCTCATTCCGACCCCGTCCAGACACCTATATCGGACCCCAAATCATTGCCAGTCTGAGCTCGATTGATGTTATGTTATGAGATCACAAAAGAGCAGCTGGTTATTATACAGTCTAACATTAACCTGGTGTTCCAAACACAACACAACTGCAAATGGAGGCTCCATTAGTGTCTTTTGCCTCCAAATCTGAATCTGTGAAGACGGGAAATAGAACCACACCCTCCCAAAACCTTGCAAAAGTCCCCCAGTAGGCTAATGCTCCATAACTCCCTTAGACGGCACACTTCACATGACGCACACAGATCATAGGGGCAACTCCCTCCGAGTCTTATCGTGGAACGTCAACAGGTTGCTTGATCACATAAAGCATACAGCAGTCTTGAAGTACACCCAACAACATGCCCCTGACGTCCTCTTGCTTCAGGAGACTAATCTCCTGGGGACCCAATGTTCCTTTCTCGCATGCTATGGATTTGACCGGGTGTGGCACTCTGGCTTTGACAGAGGCTCACGGGGGGGTAGCAATTCTACTACAAAGAACCCTTCCCTTTGTCCCTACCCACATCAATAGAGACCCGCAAGGACGGTTCATAACTATATCTGGAACGCTGGAGGGGAACGCCCTTAACATGGTATCCATATACGTTCCACCCGCCACGCTCACACCAACACTAAGACAACTTACTGACATCATCTCCACCCTGCCCTTGGGACAGACAGTTTTAGGGGGTGATTTTAATGTGGTTATGCAACCCACGCTTGATACTACGGGCACACCCTCTCCTGCTAGGGCAACACACGCAAAAAAACTGACTGAATGGGCGGCCACTTTGGGCCTCTGTGATGTCTGGAGAACCTGGAACCCCTGAACCCCCCCAGTACACACGCACCTCAGCGGCACATCGCACCCAGGCGCGAATCAACATGATCTTCATGCCCGCCCCTGAGTGCCATAGAGTAGCCGACATTGCTATCCTTCCTCGAGGAATCTCAGACCACTCAGCCCTACTCCTGCGCCTAGGCGAAACCCCTGGCACGCTGCGACCGATGTGGCGGTTAAACGCCTGGTTCCTACAAAGCAAAGAGTTCAAAAAAGCTAAAGAATTGCGCCAATACTTCCTCATCAATTTAGACTCTGTTCTCTCCCCGAGTACCCTCTGGGAGGCAAGTAAAGCCACCATCCGAGGAGTGGCCAGGGGCCATGTCCGGGCACAACGACTGTCCCGGGATGGCCGACTGGCTCTTCTTGAAGCACAAGCAATGCGTCTGGAGAATGACCTCGCTAGGGCCACGGACGAGGCACAAGACAGGCAACTTGCAGTTCTACGCAAAGAGATTAAACAGGTCACGTTGTACTCGGCTAAGTTGCTATGGCATTCCTCTGTCGCCCGAGTGTATGGCTGGGGTGACAAGAACGGGAAGCTGCTACATAGGCTGGCTTCGTACCCCCTGGCAAACCGGATTGTCCCTAAAGTCTGCGACCCCTCCGGGGCCACTCAGCACACATCACCTGAGATCGCACAGGCGTTCGCTGACTACTACGCCTGCCTATACTCAGCGCGTAGGCTGGAAGCCTCCCTTCCGGACCTACTAGACCTAGGGAATGTCTGTCTTCCCTGTCTAACGCACTCTGAGGCGGCCGGTCTGGACCTTCCCTTTACCCCAGAAGAAATAAACAATGCAATCTCCTCGCTAGCGTCCGGGAAAACACCCGGCCCAGACGGGTTTCCTCAGGAATACTATGCCACAAACCGGGACTTACTGGTCCCTCATTTCTCCAAACTATTCCATCACGTCGCAGAGGTTGGGGCATTTCCCCCTGAAACAGACGTAGCAACCATCGTGGTGATCCCCAAGACCCAGCTACCCTCACCAGCTTGTGCAGACTATCGCCCGATTTCATTGATCAACACCGAAGTTAAGATATACGCCACGGTCCTGGCCCAGCGCCTACGCCCATTCCTTAATAAACTGATTCACCTGGACCAATGCGGCTTCATGCCGGCATGCAGCACCAGACTCTGCTTGCGACGTCTCCACCTGGCCCTCGCAAACCGCCAAGTACTCACCCCCTATCTAGCACTCCTTGTCGATTTTGAAAAAGCCTTCAACACAGTCAACTGGCTCTACCAAGAGGATGTGCTAGCAATGATGGGTCTGGGTCAGCATTTCCGTTGTTTCGTCCGGGGCCTGTATTCCAACCCTAGAGCTAGAGTACTCATCAATGGGGCCCTCTCGGAGACATTTCCGATCCACAGAGGTACAAGACAGGGCTGTCCCCTTTCACCACTCTTATTCGTGCTAGCGATGGAGCCCTTGGCGTGCCTCATTCGGGCCGATGACTTGGTCCAGGGTTGGACCTGGGGGAGTCACCACACTGACAAAATTGCCTTATATGCGGATGACGTCCTGCTCTTCCTGGCGGACCCGGCCCGCTCTGTCCCTAGATGTCTTAGAGCCCTGCAGGCCTTTGAGAACGTCTCAGGCCTCCGACTCAACCCGGCAAAATCGACTCTTGTACCCCTCCACCTCTCTAGGGAGTGCTTTGATTGGCAGTCAACCATTCCCATTAGACAACAGTCCTTTAAATACCTGGGCATATGGGTCGCTCTGCTCACCGAGCTAGAATGGGCATTAAACATTACCCCACTTGTCAAGAAGGCCAAAGAGGACCTCCGGCGCCGGCAAACCCTACCACTTAACCCACTCGGGAAGGTGGCATTATTCAAGATGATGATTCTCCCCCGTTTCCTATATATTATTTAAAACACCCCCTTCCACTTCCCACGAAGCTGGTTTAAAGAGATAGATACCATGGCCACTAGGTTTCTGTGGGGAGGAGCACTCGCCCGTTGCCGGATCCCGCCTTTTGATGGAGGTATGGGCATGACTGATCTTTAACTATACTACTTAGCCACTTGGCTGCTCGTCCTTCACGATTGGTTCACCGGGGGGTGGTCTTACCTGGCCTACAAAACCGAACTAAGAGACATGGCTCTCTCCCGAATCCAAGCCATCCTGTAAGGCTGTCCGATACCTAGAGCGCTGCCGGCAGGGACTAGGGCGGTCCTACTAGCCTGGCGTTCGGCCCTGCGACATACACAATTGGACAACAAATTGAGTCGACAAACGCCTCTCTGGCAGGGTGTATGGCAGGAGGAAGTGGCCGCACTAAAGGGATTCAAAAGATGGGATCACAACGGCATATCACAACTAGGCGACATATGGGTGGGAGATCACATTAGGACTTTCCAAGACCTGCAGGGGCGCTATACCTTCCACACTTCGCAATTTTACAAATACCTGCAGCTTCGGCACGCCCTCAATGCCCACATATCAACAGGCACCACGCTCCCCGAGTTCAGTCCACCAGAGGCACAAGTCATGATGGGGAACCTGGGGAAGGGGGAGTATCACGGATACATCGCACCCTTACTAATAATGGCCCTATAACGCTTGACCCGCTCAGGCACCGGTGGGAGGGATGGCTGGGCCCTTGGAGGAAGAGGACTGGCGAGATGCCCTAATGGCCCCCAAGACCATCACCACTTCAGCCAGACTCTGCCTAATTCAGTTACACTATCTTCATACCGCCTATCTCACCCCAGAGCGCCGTCACAAGGCAGGATTGCCTACTACACCTGAATGCATAAGCTGCAGACAACAGCCAGCGGAATTTTACTACATGCTCTGGTCCTGTCCCCGACTTACAACGTACTGGGATAAAATAGAATCCAAACTCACACACGTCCTGGGCTGGCAGGTGCCCCATAACCCCCTACACCTCATCCTGGGAGTTATGGCGGCCTAGACGGGTTTTGAGCAGATAAACTATTCTTGGGGACGGCCACCATGGTGGCCAAACGCGACATTGACACAACCTGACCCCCCAAGAGTAGCTAAATGGCGCATTCACAGAGATGGTTCAGAAGGCGGCTGACGTACTTAATTTACAGCTGCCCTCCATTGACGTACTTAATTTGCAGCTGCCTTCCATTGAGGTTAAGACAAATGTTCTATGGATAATCTCTAACCTGAGTCAATGACATCTGATTCTTCCTCCCATTCCATGGCACCCTAACGAATAACTTGATGATTACTTCGTCGAAACCATGTTCTTGTCTGCTCATTAAACAGCAGGTAGCTAGATGACAAGCCTGTCTCTGGTGAGCCAGATTTCCTCACTAGTCCTCTACTCTGGAAAGTCTCATTGTACTGACTTCAGCTTGTTAAAGTTAACTTATTTTTTACCAAACCTCCAGGGAGAGACAATCCAAAAAGATTTATGATTTAGCAAGTGACTGTTTTGTTTTGCCAGCTTAGCACTGTGGTCCACAAACACAACACTTCTATTAGGCCTCTGTGCACATACCTTATGGGACCTGACCAGCGAGATCTTGCCGGCAGTTCCGGAAGACCTTAGGGCTTCCTTAGCTCAGATGATCCATGATGGGCAGGATTCATCAAAATACATCATCTGTGTCTGCTTAGATACCACAAAGTACATTGGCAGAGCAGTTGGTACTAGTTTTTGTGTACAGGCGCACCCAGATGAGAACAATCAGATTTTCTGGTGATATACAAGCATCGCTGATGGACATGCCCTTTGGTAGGCCTTGACTCTTTGGATGGAAGGCGGACTCCATACTGGAAGGGTTTAGAGATAGTAGTGTTACAGCACGTTCCTTAAGGCTTTTGATTCCAGCAAAACAATTTGCTCATCAGTTCTGCAAAATTGGGATGCTACCCAATGTGGGTAGCCTATAGGTAACTGCAACCTTCTCAGCCAGTGATGCAGCACACAGCCCAATCCTTTCTGGGCTGCAGATGCAGTACCGTCAGACATTGCACAGTAGGTTCTCCAACTCCTTTTCCTCAACAACTCACGTCAGACCAAGGGGAGGCAGGATTCAGTATTGTTCCCAGGTTGGCATCTCTTCCAGCAGATGGGTTTTACAGATTATTCAGCAGGACTACACACTGTCTTTCATTTCCTTCCCATTGCTCCCAGACCAGATGAATTTCAGAGGAGCATCTGTTCATCTTCTTTCAGGAGGTATACCTTATAATCTCCCAGGTGTGCTGTAGAACGAGTACAGGACTCCGAGAGCAGCAAAGGTTGTTCTTTGCGCTACTTCCTCATCCTGAAAAAAGAAGTGGTAGCCTCAGGCCTGTCCTGGACCATTGATCCCTGAATGCCTTCCTGTGGAAGGACAAATTGAAAAAGCTCACATTGGCTCAGATACTTTCTGCTCTAGACCTGCAAGACTGGATAGTGTGCTTTGACTTACAGGACACACGTTTTCATAAACCCATCCTGCAGTCCCACAGATATTACCTGCAGTTCAAGGTGGGTGATGAGCACTTTCAATTTGCCCTGCTCCCCTTTTTTCCCCCACCCCTGCCGTGTACACAAAGGTGATGACAGTGGTCACTGTCCATCTGCAGTGATTGAGAATTTTCGTATTTCCGTACCTTGATGACTGGCTGCAGAAAGCAAGCTCCCCACAATTGGTCCTAGACCACCAACAGACAACTGTGGAACTCTGACACCATTGAGTTTCTCTATGAACTAGCAGAAGTCACATCTGCTTCCCTTACTGGGGCTTAGATTCATTAGTACTATCCTGGATACAGTGAGACTCAATGCTTTTCCTTCACCACAGTGAGTCTGGGACATTTGAGCCATGATCCTGATATCGCAGGCTGAATCCTGTTTAGGTTGGCTCTGAGGCTTTCTGGCCTCTTAGCCTCATGCAGCCTCTTTGTCAGCCAAACCAAGTGGTATATGTGGGCCCTGTAATGGAACTTGGAATCCCAGTGAGCCAAGGATCAAGTCTGCCTTTACGACCCCATTCAGGTCTTGAAGGAGGCTGCTCAATCGCAGTTTTCTCTGCTGGAGGATGCTCTTCCTTCCCCACTGAGAGCTGCCTGAGTTGATGGGCTCATCTCTACTGAGTAGCTCGCATTAACCTGCTGTTGCTATAGGCCATTCATTTGACCCTGAAGGCTTTCCCGCCATCCATAAAGGGAAGGCTGCTGCAGGTTGCCGTGGGCTCCACCACCATGTGATACTGCAACAAGCAGGGGGCGTGGGAACATCTTTCTAGCCGTGAACAACCTGGCAGGGTCTATGAATGCCAGGACAGACAAATTGAGCAAACATCACCTGGCTGATTAGTGGTGTCTGTATCACGAGGAGGCACAGGGCCTTTTTGATCAGTGAGAGAGAACTGTGGCTACATCTATTCATCAACATTGAGAACAAACCGTGTCTATAGTTTTGCACTTTAGAGTTTACATGAGAACAATTGTTAGGAGATGCATTCCAGCAGGAATAGCAAAAGGAACTTCTGTATGCCTTCTAACTGCTAACTTTCCTTCCCAGAGTTTGGAAGAAGATCAAAAATGACTGGGCCGTGGCGTGGCTTGCAGCCGCGGAAGATGGTGGCTTAGTTCGCGAGCTGCGCTAGCAGACTGAGATTTCCCCTAGCAATCCGGCATAATCCGTGCACCTACGCGGCCACCGAGGACGCCCACTGTCATCGGAGAGTGGCGGTGACCCGCGACGGTGTCTGGCAGCAGTTTTGGGCGCCCGTGAATGCGGTGACATTGTGCGCTGACCAGAGCCTGCGTCGGCAGAAAATGGCGCCGGCCCGAGACCTGTGAGCGGAGGCTGCCCTCGGTCCCTGTTTCGCCTGAAGCACGTCGGCGGAGCTCAAAGAGCCTCTCCTGAGCGGCGGTGTGTCGCATTCCTGCAGCAATACGGGCCCTGGGGGTGTAGGGAAGAGCGGGCGGCCAGGGCGGCGAGCGGGTGCTACCGCGGCCGCTATTCACCGTCATTTACTGCGGAGGTGAGGAGGAGCCTGGAGAGGCTGGGGGGCTCTATCCGCGTTTGGACTAAGACACCCTGGGGCCACGGACAGCTGGTATACACGAGGCCGCAAGGGCGGTGGGACTGGTGAGCGGCCCCTCCCCCATTGATCTGGCTGTGGTGGCGGTTGTGGGCGCGCGGCTCTAGGCGCGCCGGAAGAGTGACTGAGCCCTCTGTACCGGGCCTGAGACCCAACATACCGCAACAAGCGCTACATTCTGCAGGGGCCTGGACTGCACCTTCGGGACTGCCTCCCAAGCGCTGGTGCGAGTACCTGCAGGGTGCAGGTGAAGCAACGGCCTCCCGGCTCTGGTCTGCTCAATGGACATTCCCAGATTTGAGCGCGGTCGGTGCTACTGCGGCCCATGGTGAGTGACGAGTCCACCTAATCCTGGTATTAAGTGGGTTGCCCTGAGACAGTGTTAGAAGGGGACATCCGTCGTGAGTGCAGGTCCTGGCGAGGCTCCCTGGAGTGCTGGTGCTCAGCTGAATCCTTGTTCTCGGTCCGCCATGGGTCGCACCAGGCCACTGGGCCAAACTAATCAAATCGACAAATATACCGTCGCTGTGAACCGGGAGGAAGGCGCGACGGGCGGGGGCCAGCACGATGACCCTGAGGACAGCGGCCCGGACCCCTCTCTGAAAGATATCATGAGGGCTATTAGAGATTTCCGTGGTACCCTGGAGCCTAAACTGGACTCCGTGACAGAAGAGGTGAATCTCTTACGGGCAGACTTCCGGAAGATGTCAGAAAAGGTCTCTGCTGCGGAAACTGGAATTGGGGGCCTTCAGTCGAGGACGAAGAGGCTGGAGGAACAGGTTGCCGCTCTCACAAAGAACCAGGCCGACATCCACGCTCGCCTGGAGGACCAGGAAGGCCGGGCTCGACGAAATAATATTCGCATAGTTGGCGTGCCGGAAGGATTGGAGGGGCCATCGACGGACTGGTTTGTAGAAGACCTGATCCTAAACCACCTAAAACCTAAACGTCTGTCATTTATTTTTTCTGTTTAGCGGGCACACAGGGCCCTGGGAGGTAAGCCCAAACCTGGGACTCCTCCCCGCACGATCATCGCCCGCATCCTTAATTTCAGTGACAGAGACGCCATACTACAGGCGGCGCGCACTCATGGAGACCTTCATCGCGACAACGCCACCATCCGTTTCTTCCCGGATTTCACGCTTCAGGTTCAACGACAGCAGCGCTCCTTTGATGGGGTTAAAAAGGCCCTTCGAGACCAGGGCGTGAAGTACATGATGCTTTTCCCAGCCAGACTCAAAATCCTGGATGGAGAGAAGGCCTACTTCTTCGATACACCGGCGGATGCCAGCGACTGGCTAGAAGGCTGGCGAACTGTTGGTCGGCAGGGGAGGCGGCCAAGCTCTGCAATGCACCAGGGTGATCGAGCCGCGGACCTGGGTGAAGGGCGATCTACCAGTGGCAGCGAGCAGCAGGCGGCTGCGTGACTTTGAGACGACTCTGGCACCGTTGTGTCAGGTGGTAGGCCCTGCATAAACTTTGCCTGTGACCCTAGGGGTGTGGGATGGTGGGTGGTTTGGCTCCACGGCGGATGGGGGACAGGGTCGGGGGCTTTTGGCCTGATCCATGAATGGGACAGTGTATGCGACGTGGACAGTCTTTGTTCTTTATTGGACTCTGGGTTGGGCTGGGGGAGGGCGCAATAATGTATGTGGGCTGCCTTGCCGTTTATAGTGTGGGGGTGTATGATTCAACACTAGTTGTGTACCTCTTCCTTATGTCTGCAAGCTTACGTTTCCTCATAAATGTTATTAGTTGTGTTTTCAGGGCGACAGGCACTCTGCAAGTTTTCTTGGTGGGGGTTTGGGACTCACCTGGCAGGGCGGCAGGGAGGGGGGAGTTTGGGTGTTGGGGGTCTGGGCTTAGGGGGTCCGAGGGAGTTGGGGGGGATGGGGAGTTTGCTCAAGGCCATCATATTCATCACGCACTGGGGACTGTTTTGGGGGTCACGTCCGGGACAGTAGTTCCTCCGAGGGGGTGGACGGGTTTTCGATATGATGGGTGACTCAGCTATGGTAAAGGTTTGGACCTGGAATGTTAATGGGCTGGGCAATAAAATCAAGCGTACATTGGTGCTACAACATGTAAAGAGGCACTCCCCGGATGTGGTCCTTCTTCAAGAATCGCATCTGAAGGGGAATAGATGTAAAGCCCTTGATCGGTTCGGTTACAAAATGGTCATACACTCGGGGTTCACATCTGGGTCACGTGGAGTGGGTATCTTAGTACGTAATACCCTACCTTTTGTTATTTCGGGCACCTGGGTGGATGAGGCGGGCTGCTTCGCCGCAGTGGCGGGTAGATGGGAGGGACGCACATTGGTGTTCTGCTCTTGCTATATACCCCCTGGCCTCCATTCTGGGTGCTTTCCCAAACTGAGCGCGTTTCTGATAAACCTCCCTGCGGGAACGCTACTTCTTGGGGGCGATACGAATGCTGTTATGTGCCCGGAGATTGACCGGTCTAATGCCCCAACGGGTCGGCATGGGGAGAGGGGCCTTTCGGACTTTGTTACTGCCATGGGGATGGGGGATCTGTGGCGGGCGCAGAACCCCACACTTAGACAATACACATTTCACTCGGCAAGGCACGGGTCCTTCTCAAGGATTGACCATTTCTTTACCCGTTCGGATCAGATGGGGGAATTTGGCACCACTACACATATGGCTCGGGGGATCTCGGATCATTCCCCTGTTTGTACCACCCTTAGGGGCCCTGTCGTAAACAGAGCAGCATTTCCGAGAATAGACCCCTGGCGCCTCCGGGACCCTGAAATTGGCAACAAGCTAAGGGATGGGTCCGAGCTGTATTTTAAGGAGAACCAGGGGTCCGTGGATTCCCAGATTATCCTATGGGAAGCGTACAAGACGGTGCTGAGGGGCCTGGCTCAGTCACTTATTGGGGCGCAAAAGAAAGAGGAGTCCCTCCAGATTCGGCTCCTGGAGAGTGAAATACATCAGTTGGAGGGGGACGCGGCTGCTACCCCTTCCGTGGATCTTTGCCACAGGCTAAAGCTGAAACAGAAGGATCTTAGGGCCTTGGCCGAGAGAGAGGCCCGAGCCTATGCGCTGGCCACTCAGTACCGGATTTACGATGTTGGCGATAAGGCACTGAAATTGTTGGCATGGTTGGAGCGCCGGGACAGGGAGCGTTCGTGGGTAGCTGCGGTACGGGACGAAGCGGGCAAACTATGCTCGTCCAGCACAGATATAGCAGAGGCCTTTGCGGCTCATTTTGAGAGAGTGTACTCACCTGTGTGCACTAGAACTGAGGAGGATTGTGAGGATTTCTTAAGGGACTTTGCGCTCCTCACACTGAGGAGATGGGTGAACGTCTGGAGGCGGACGTCACGGTAGAGGAGTTCGCTAAGGCGCTTAACTCCCTGCAGTCGGGCAAAGCATCTGGTCCAAATGGGCTTCCAATCGAAATCTATAAAAGACAAGCCTCGATTGTGACAGCCCCCATGCTCGAGATGCTTAAGGAGGCGCGTGAGCGTGGGTACCTACCCCCTGACCAGAGAGAGGCCATGATCGTGGTGATCCACAAGGCTGGGAAACCAGCAGACCAATGTGCCTCATACCGGCCGATCTCTTTGCTTAATGTGGAAGCGAAGGCTCTTGCCAAGGTCCTGGCGGATCGTATACGATCGGTGGTTACAGATTTGGTCCATGTTGATCAATCCGGCTTTATGCCCCGCAGAAGTACTCGTCATACCCTTCGGCATCTCTATGGAGTTCTGTATATGACTGAGGATGCTGGAGACACCCAGACGGCATTGATGGCGCTGGACGCATCGATGGCCTTCGACAGCATAGAATGGCCCTACTTGTTTATGGTATTTCGGCGGTTGGGCTTTGGACCGATCTTCTGTAGCTGGGTACGGCTCCTATATAAACGACCGACGGCTCGGGTGCGGGTTAACGGGGCTGTATCTAGGGCCTTCTCCCTGCGGAGGGGGACAAGGCAGGGATGCCCTCTGTCCCCTCTCCTCTTTGCCCTGGCGCTGGAGCCCTTGGCCCATTGGATCAGGAGGGACCCCTCGATTTGGGGACTAGCGGCAACGGATGAATGGGAGGAGCGTATATCTCTATACGCCGACGACATCATCCTCTATCTAGCTAGACCATACCACTCGATTGCCCAAGTAGTTCACTTATTCGAGTTGTTCGGTAGCTACTCCAGCTATACCATTAATTGGTCGAAGTCTGAGATTTTCCCCTTGTCGGGTTCTCCCCCTCGAGTCCCGTCCAGGTGCTCTGCACCGGTGGTCCTGGAGGGATTCAAGTATTTAGGGGTGTATGTAACGCGTAACAGACAGGAGTTTTTCGAGAGGAATCTCGAGCCCCAGCTGACTCGCCTGCAAGCCGATGTGGCCCACTGGCGCACTCTCCCGCTCTCTCTTATGGGTAGGGCGGCCATGTTTAAGATGCTCACGCTGCCGAGGCTACTGGATGTTCTGCAGAACACCCCATATCCGATACCCACGAGTATTTTCAAACGGATTTCACAGGCGGTGCGGACCTTGTTATGGGACGGACGGTCCCCTAGGGTAGCATTACACAAATTACACAGGGGGGTGTACGACGGGGGGTTGGCGGTCCCCGATGTTAAATTATACTACTGGGTGGCACAATTGCAGGTGGTCAATGATTGGGTGTACACTGAAAGGGACGAACCCGCCTACCGAGTAGACAGAATGGTCATGCCACGGGGCACTTGTGAAACTCTCCTGTATGCCCGTAGACCTCAGAAGGTATGGCCGGACCACACTAGAGTAGTCTTCCACTGCTGGCAGGAGGCGAATCGGCTCCTGGGCTGGGCTGGCAAGTTAACCGGGAGAACTCCACTCTGGCAGGGGGACCTGTTGAGGGAAGTGGCGACGTTAACAGGGTTTAAGGGATGGCAGCAAATAGGTATTGATTATTTGGGGGATGTATGGAAGGGGGACGCCATCCGTACTTTTGAATATCTCCAGAAGGAGTACAGCTTACATACCTCACAGAGATATCAGTACATACGCCTCCAGCATGCCCTACGCTCCCACATACCAAGTGGCACAGTAATCCCGGAGTACTCCCCGATGGAAGATCGTTTGTTACTTGATCCCATTGCGGAAAAACCCACATCCACAATTTACCGGAAACTGATAAACAATATACCCGATCCCTTGGTTAGTCCCAGAGCGGCCAAGGCCCGGGACCTTGGGAGCCTCGACGAGGAGGACTGGCAGGATGCGCTCCAGGGGCCCAGGGAGATCGCTATCCGCTCTAGGTTTAGGCTTGTACAGTTCAAAATCCTCCATCGCACATACTATCCTCGCACCCACCTGTATACATGGGGAAGGTATCAGTCGGCGCTTTGTGTGCGGGGTTGTCAACAAGAGGGCTCCTTCTTCCATATCATTTGGGAGTGTCCGGTGATCAGTTTATTCTGGGTGAAAGTTACGGATATAATGTCTAGGGTAGCGGGGGTGCCTGTCCCGATGGACCCAAAGTGGCTTCTCTTGTTGATCAAAGGGGACAATGACTGGTCGAGATATGTGGAGCTTTGGCTGGCCCTGGCTGCAGGGGTAGCGAAAAGGAATATTGCTAGAGTCTGGGGGGTGCGGGCGCCCCCTCTATGGGAGGACTGGCAGCGGGACCTCGACTGGTGCCAAAGAGCAGAAGAAACGGTATACAAAAGCAGGGGGTGCACGAAAAAATTGAAGAAAATATGGGCGCCCTGGCGCAAATATAGAGAGGCGGGTGCCCTCTTGGAGGAGTAGTCAATTTGTATTGATGAAAGACACTTGTGTTTCCCTGATGTGTAATTCCCAGATGATGTCTGCACTGCTCCCCAATGTGCTATTTTTACATGGTATGGTATTGTATGGTCTTATGAGCACTGTTAATAATAAAAAAGATTTTTAAAAAAATAAAAAATAAATGACTGGGCCATTGTCATCCTAATTGACCGGCATTGGGTCAGTAGAGTGTGGTATTCGGAACTCATGAGCATCTGTCATGTGTTCAGGCTACAAGATCAGGCATTGACTTTGGAAGGAACTCCTATCTCAGCAGCAGAGCATTCAAACCCTTTCTCCGTGCGTGGTGAGTGAACTGTGGCAAATGACTGCATTTGACTTGCTGTGTAAGGTGGTGGATGTCCTCCTTGCTGTCAAGTGCCTGTCCACGAAATCCATTTATCATCTATGGATGATGGGATGCGTTCTTAACCTGGTGTGATGCCTGGGACACCGACTCTTTACAAGTGAAACTGTCAGATGTTATTTTGTATGTTTTGTCTTTAGACCAGCAAGGGCTTGCTGTGAGAACTGTCAAAGGTTATTTGTCATCCTGTTCGGCCCATCTGTGTTTGCTAGGCTGACCAGCCTTGCTTAAATCACCAGTTTTATTGTGGTTCATGAAATGTTTGTTCGCACATTCTAGTCCACCTTTTGTGGTGCCCCGGTAGGAACTTAACTTGGTCTTGACTTGTTTTATGTGTATGCTCTTTGAGCCTGTGCATAGTAGCTCACTGTGTCCCTTGACTCTGAAAACTGTCTGTCTCATTGTGATTACATCAGCTCATCACATGAGCAAACTGCAGGCAGTTAAATTACAACCACCCCACACTACCTTCTTTCCTGGCAAATTGGTGCTGAGGATTACGGCAGCCTTTTTATCTAAGGTTGTGATTCATTTCCACGTTAGGCAGTTGATCACTCTACTGGTTTTCTTTGTTCCCCCCTACACCTCAAAAGAGAAGTAGAGGTGTCCAATGGTGGGACCCCAGAAGGGTCCATCAAGTGGACGATCATTTACTTCAGGAGTTTTCTGGAGAAGTAAAAGGGAAGGCAGTACAGAAGAGGAACCTGTTAAGGTGGATAGCCTTCTACATCAAGATCTGTTATGCACTGGCCAAGAAACAGCCCCCTGAGTGTCTGATAGCCCATTCCACGAGGGCCAAGGTCACTACTACTGCGTTGGAGTGAGTGGTGCCGCCTTGACATCTGCCAGGCTCCGACATGGGTGTCAGTGCGTACATTCACAAAACACCACTGCCTTGATAATCTTGTGAAGGACACTTTGCCCACTCGGTTCTGCATGTTATGTTATGTTATTTTATTTTATAGCGCGCACAGATACTCGAGAGTGTCCCGGCGCGGAACCTAGAGAAGGGTATTACAGTAATGTTCAGGCAAAAAGGTAGGTTTTTAATAATTTCCTGAAAGCCAGATGGTCCTTGATATTCCGTAGACCATTGACATTTTGGTAGGCATGACATTTTGGTTCGAGTCCACTCCACAGACCCTCCACCTTTAAGTGGTACTGCTTTGGTATCTATTCTAAAGCTGAAAATCTGTAATTAGAAGCATTAATCAGGAGAACAAGTTATCACCTTCTAGAAAAATCACTCTGGTGGATACTCTGTCAAACCGCAGATTCCTCACTGCTCTCCCATCTCCCCATTCTGTGGAGTGGCCTCTATTTAATATCTAAAAATGGTACCAGGTTAGCTATCAGCACAGTGTCATCACCCATTGTTTTACTGTTTGTCTGAGGACACTGAAAGGGAATGTTCTAAAGGTGAGGATCTGTGGTTAGAGTATCCACCAGGAAGCTCGATAATGAAGGTAAGTAACTTTTTCACTGTTCATAAGATGAGCATTTTATTTAAACAATGCGCCAAGAAACCAAAGGCACAGAGAGGAAGCATGAAACGATATCGAGAGTGGTTCACTGTCTGTAGAGACCCACACGTTGAGCTTACCTAATGAGATCCCAGTAAATACACCCCTCATAATAACTGTGGGGCAAAGGTTACCCCACATTTGCAGATAACTATCTCTGTGCATAAAAAGGCTTGCAGTTTCACAGCATCTCCACCTCATTAGACTCTGGTGCCACTGGGTTGTTTGCTGATTGGGACACCATGTGTTTATTGGGACTAACTGGTGTTGTTCAAAAACATGTAACCCCAGTTAGGACAGTACTTACTTGGTTCACAATCTCCCGCTGGGTACACTGACTCATCGTACCACAACACTAAAAAATAGTCTTTGCCAGGTGGCATATATAATCATTACTCTTCGATTTGGTAAATGAACCACAATAAATGTAGTTCTAGGACAACTCCAGTTAAGAAAGCACAACCGTACCATAGGTTGGGGAAAAGGATCAGTATGTTTTTGTATTCCCATTTGTTTAACTGCGCAACCAGATTCCTGATCTGGTGATGTTGACATTTGCCAAAGAGGTAGATAAGATAAAGGAAAGCTAGTAACTCCCTTCAATTCCCACCAGCTAGGGTGAATCTAGTGTGTCTTTACTCTCTTCCCATTACCCTGAAGTCTCTTCTCGTAGACCTGTATCATTCAGGACCTAGGAAGAGGATGGGGAGGAATTCAGTGGATTAGGCAATCAGCCTCTGATAGAGACTTCTAGCCACAGATTCCTCACCTTTAGAATATTCCCTAGACATCAGACTTAATCCAGAAAGTTTTCAGCAGTACACCGCCCCACTGTCAGGTGGTGCTGTGTGGCTCCGCACTGATGCGTTCAACTCTAGAAATGATGTGGGGAGCCCATTTAGACGCCACCCCTGTGTGCTGACCTCCGTTCATTTCTTTCAGCACCACCAAACGCGAACCCGGAGCTCCCTCAGTTTCTCTGAGACATTTATCTCAAAAAAATATTCTCAGGTTCCAGGGATGTCACACTCAAAAACAAGTTTTAAGTCCTGTAGGTACTTAAGCAAACAAATGTCTGTGACAGATGCCCACCAGGTATACCTGTGGTATCGGAGGTCAGGCCACGACTCAAAGGCCTGCAGCAACTGCGTGTTGATGAACCCAAAGGTCATCAAGCGACCATGAGGCCAAGCTTTAGGTCGTCAAGCATATAGTGACTCCTTGCCGTGACGTGTCCAAGTTGTTGTCTGTGCCCAAAGTTTGATCCCTGCCTCGTTCCCTGATATGACGAAGCTGCTCTAGAGGCTTTCTTCAGCGCAGTCAAAATCATCAGATGAATCGTAAAAAGAAATAGAAGTGGGATTTTGCTCTGAAGCCCCATTTGCATTTGCCTGATCAGGGGCAGTGCTATACATCTCCATCTTGCTCCTGAAGTCAGGCATCTTCGGAGCCGATCCTGCTGCTGGTTCCCATACCACCAGAGTTTCTGGGGCCAACACCCACGCAACATCATATTGTAGAGTTCTGTGCAGCTTCAGATTCTTGGCGCATCTTCCGGCCCCAGGGAGCCAAGAAGATGGAGTTCCCTTGGCGGGGTCGTTGTCTGTGCCAGTTGGACCTTCCTAACCCCTCTTGCCTCTGCCTCCAGTCCAGACTCTGCTTCCAGCACCACGGCTTACGCCAGCCCGGGCACTTCAATGCCGACTCCATTGACACCAGAGGAGAGGGTCTTGATAGATCTCTCTGACGCTGGTCCAATGTCGACTGAAGTGGTGCCTGGTTCCACCCGTGGTGCCACTTCCTCCACTTCATTTACTACTGCACAAGGGAGAACACAACTCTGCATTCCCTTCTTGGAACAGACTCACATAATGACTATGACCTCGTGAGGAGTTTGCTCAATGCTACAAGGAGGATAATTGGTACAAGGTCTTACAAGAGACTTGTGGTCTAGATAATTCCCTGGAAATGGGTCTCTTCTCAACCACAGAGGAATCCGCTCCCTACTTTATGGTGATGCATAGGGGGGCTGAAGTTATTGACCTCCAGCTCCCCACCTTAAAGGTTAAACAGACGTCCTCCAACCGGAGCAGACCTCTTCTGAGCCCCTTCTTCTATTTAATGAGGCACTGACTGATACCTTTTTGAGGGCTTGGGCCAAACCATGTTCTGGCCCCTCCATTCAAATTGCCAGGCACCATCTCCCTGCTCCAAGCGACCCTGTTATCCTCTCGCAGCACCCTTCACCTGAAAGCCTAGTGGTGCAAGCCTCCACATGCCGATGTGACATCCCAAAACATTTCTTACCACTCGCCGACAGGAAATCTAAGCGGGTGGAAACATTTTGCATTAGCAATAATGATACCAATGTGTGTCATAATCCATGCTCATACGATAATATTATTGTTGCCAATAAGAAAAATGTCAATGTATGTTCAGACCAAAGCAAACATAACTTTGTCAATCCCAGTAATAACAATGTCAATGTACAAGTTGACAACTGTATGCGCAATGTTGATTATGTCGATAAAAATCATACCATTGGCTGCTATATTATTCTTGTGAGTTCGAATGAACTCACATCATTGTTTTCGTATTCACCCACGGTGACCTCCCCATCAACCCCGAGGCAGAGATACATGGTCAGGCAGGTCCTGCGACCCATGCCTATCGAGTAACAAGTCTCAGGTGGGGTCCCCCATAAAATAAAGGCAAGTACGCACCCAGGGAAAACCCTGATCGATTCCACCGATAGTTCCACCACAAACAATTCCGAGGTAATTGGCCCCAATAAAATACGTTTGGCCAAAGGCTCACTTTCCCCAGAAATACCACAAAGCTGTATGCCACATGTAGGCAGGAACACTCAGCCAATCAGGACACAACATGCACACCACACGTAGCGAACACACGCTCCTCATGCCGGCTATCTGGACACATACACACTGGCCCACATCAGCTCTCCCCGACGTCGAAAGCCATCTGTGCCCTTATCAGATGCACACATTGATTGATTTATGACTGAGATGCTATTTAGGAATTTAGAGATCATTTCATTGTACTTCATGAACTGTATAAATTGATGGCCAAAACTTTGTACATCAAGAGATTTTGAGCAGGCGCACTCTGTCCAAGCTATCCTGGCCCCAGCATTTAATTAAGGTAAATTCATATCTGAGCAACAAGCACAAGTCTTTCCTGGTGTCCCCGAAGACCTTAGGCCTGTTGTTGCTCAGGCAATTCAAGATGGTCGTGACGCAACCAAGTTCTCGATTCGTTGTGGCTTGGTCCCCACTGATTTCATCGGGTGGGCTATAGGCTCCAATGTTGCCATTCGCCACTATCCGTGGCTCTTTATCGACTGGGTTTTCAGGTGCTGTCTAGTCCTCCTTGATAGACATGCCCTTTAACAGGACTCGCCTTTTCGGGGACTAGTTGATTGTGCTCTGGAGCGTTTTAAGGAGAGAAGAGCTACTTCTCGCTCTCTGGGCTCTTCTTCCCCATCTTGCCAACCACAACAGTTCACCGCTCCTTTCGCAGTTTTGGCTGAGATGCTTGTTTAGCCTCCGCTAGGAACCCAGCAGTTTTGTGGTCAAGGCCATTGTGCCCACCACCCGCATGGCTAAGGTCAAGGGGCTGCCCAGTCTCCCACTCCCCCTGCCCCTCCACCTGTCAAACCGCTTAGGACATGTGTGATATACAGATTGTTCACAGGGGCTACGCCTTACCCTTCCTTTCTTCCCTGCAGCACCTTCCACTGTCCCCCCATTAACTGTGGAGGACCACTTGTACATTTTGCAGCAGAAAGTGCTAGCCCTTTTGGCCAAAGGGGCTATCGAGAGGGTGCCAGTGCCATAAGTAGGCTGTGGTTGTTATTCCGGCTACTATCTGGTGCCCAAGAAAGATGGTGATCTGTGGCCTATTTTAGACCTGCACCCTGTCAGCGCCTTCCTTCGGAAAGAGAATTCAAAATATTCTCCCTAGCCTTACCTTCCCTCAACCCAGGAGACTGGATCATGGCATTGGGCCTGCAGGATTCCTATTTCCATATAACTTTCTTGCCGATTCACAGGCGCTACCTGCAGTTCGTGGTGGGACAGGAGCATTTTCAGTTTGCATCGCTTCACTTTGGCCTCTCCCTCAGGTGTTCACAAAAGTGATGGCGGTGGTGACAGCACACCCTTGAAGGACAGAGGTGCTAGTCTTTTCCTAGCACAACAACTAGCTGTTCAGGGCTGGCTTTCCCCAGGCAGTCGTCACCCACCTCCAGACTATTGCAAACCTCCTGTCATCCATGGGATTCCCTAGCAATGTGCCAAAGTGACACCTGATTTCTACTCAGAGACTCTTCTTTCATCCGAATCATTCTGATTAGGTTCGTGGTCTCCTGCATCCTGCTGGTCGAGTACGCCAGGTGGCATATGTGGGCTCTCCAGTGGGATCTGAAGTTCCAGTGGTCCCATAATCAGGGGTACCACTCCGACCACTTTTCTATTTTCAGAGGAGACTCTAAAGGACCTGCAGTGGTGGTTGCTGGACCACGATTGGGTCAGAGGTAGACCACTCTTCATTCCCCACCCTGAGCTCACAGTGGTGACCAATGCATCGCTTCTGGATTGGGGTGGCCATCTGGGAATGGTGGAGATCACAGGACTCTGGTCCCGGCGGAGTCCCAGCTCCATATCATTCTACTGGAGCTGAAGGCCATTGTTTGGCATTGAAAGCCTTCCTTCCTTCCATCCATCAAGGGCAGGCTCGTACAGGTGCTCACAGACAACACTACTGCCATGTTGTACTGCAACAAACAGGGTGGTGTGTTGTCACAAACCATGTACAAGGATGCCTTGCGCTTCTGGAAATTGGCTCGACCACAAAAGCATCTTCCTGGTGGTGTCCCACCTGGCAGGATTGTTGAATGCCAGGGCAGATGAGCTTATCTGTCGAGATCTGGTGGATCACGAGTTGCAGTTACACCCAGAGGTGGCGCAAGGTCTCTTCCGCGAAAGGGGTGATCCTTGGCTCGAACTGTTGGAGTTTCCAAGGCGTCTCTCGCTTGAAGACTTATTCCACCTCTAATGGAACCCTAGACTCCTGTACGCCTTTCTGCCGATACCACTCCTGCCAGAGTTCTCAAAAAGATCAGACCCAACTGGACCCAAGTCATCGTTAGTGGCTCTTAATTGGGCACGGAGCATGTGGTACCCAGAACTCCTGGGCTTGAACATATGTCCTCCAATCAGGGTGCCATTTCAGGAGGATCTGCTGTCACAGCAAAAGGGCAGAGGACTGCACCCAGGCCTTGGCAATCTCCACCTTCCTACTTGGAAATTGAGCGGTGACAGCAGAATACCTTCGATCTTCTTCCTGAGGTAGTTGATGTCATTTTGGCAGCCAGGCATCCCTCGATGAAAACTGTATATGCCTGTCTGGACAAATTTGTGGCTTGGTGCAGCACATTCCAGATTGACCCCCTCCAAGCCAAGTTATCTGACATTGTTTGTTTTGTAGTAATAATCAATAGGAGCTAACTATATGAGTAGAAAAAGACTCTGATGATGTATGTCTGAAAAACAATTCTGTTTTGTAACCAAACAGAATTGTTTTTCAGACATACATCATCAGAGTCTTTTTCTACTCATATAGTTAGCTCCTATTGATTATTACTGTAATTCCCTGGGGAAATGAACTAGTCTATTTTATTCCTCTCTCTCCTTTTGATATTTATTGTTTGTTTTGTCTCATGCCTGGCAAGGCTTTGCTTTTGGTATGCTTAAAAGTTATCTTTCAGCCCTTTTGGCTTTTTACGGTTGCCAGATCAGTCGTCTTTTTTTAAGACACCAGTTTTGATGCAATTTTTGAAAGGGCTACAACATTTGTTCCCCCCTTCTCCTTTTGTGATGCCCTAGTGGGACATTAATCTGGTCCAGACTTCACTCCTGTTTGAGCCACTTCACAACTGAGCCTTAGGGCTCCTTACCATCAAGACTGTAGTCCTCGTCGCCATCACCTCGGCACAGGGTGTAAGTGAGCTTCAGGCGCTCTGTGTTAATCCGCCATATATCACCTTCTTCCCAGACAGACTGGTTCTGCGTACTCTGGCATCCTTCCTTCCTAAATTTGTGAAAGCGGTCCACATTGGTCTAACCATCGCCCTGCCAGCGTACTGTGCTCCACCTCACCCCTCCAAGGACAACTAGAGACTCCATCGCTTTGTCCCCAAGAGAGTTCTGAACTTCTACATAGATAATTACCGTGTGGATGATCAGCTCTTTGTGGGGTTCTCTGGCGTGAAAAAAGGCAAGGCTTATGGTTGGGGGGGTAGGGCGGGACACGAGGATTGGACATGGACAATACGTGCTGATCGCCACTTACTAGTTCACACACTGTATTGGTTCCACTAGCCTACCGTACGAAGTGGCCGATAATCTGCATTGGGGTCCTCATCCCCTACAAGGGTTGTTGTATACTTGTATGCTCTGTTATCATTAAAACAAATAAAGAGATGTTTGATAAAAAAAAAGGCAAGGCTGTACAGAAGTTATCCATCTACTGCTGTATTGTGCTTTGCATTAAGATCTGCTATGTATAGGCTAAAAATCAGCCTCTGTAAGGATTGCGTGCTCACTCTGCCTGGCTAAGGCCACTACCCAGGCAGCTATGTGGGCGTCCCGCCATATGTTCATGAAGCACTATTGTCTGGACAGTCAGGTTTGCCAAGAGGGGCGTTTTGCTTGCTGGGTCCTGCAGGACTTTCTATTTTGAGTCCATTCCACTCGATTCCATATAGGTACTGGTTTGTATTCAAAAGGTGAGGAATCTGCTGTTAGATTTCTCTATCAGGAGAACAAGTTACTTCGATTCAGCAACGCTCTTTCTGGTAGAGACTGTCGTGTAGTTCCTGCTAATCCGTAGGACCTGCGCGTTTGTTGGAGAGCATAAACTTTGGGTGAGGTACCTAGACTGATTCCGAGCACCCCCACACGATATGTTGGCCCAGAAACCAGCTAGCTCACAGTGCCAATATAAGCCCCACTAACCTTACCAGGGAGCGAATAGTTTCTGGCAACCACTGAACATGACATCCCTGACCCCTCAGGGATCGTGGTAATGGATCAAAACCTTTCACTCAGTCACTTGTGCTTACTTGTGCTCAGAGAAATATACAGCGAAAACACAGTGGGAAGTTTTTAATATATTTATTGAACCAACGTTAATCTTGCATAGAATACATGTGCTGTGATAATCAGTAGACAGAAGCAGATGAAGGTGATTACAAGCACCAAAAGAGTAAATAGTAGATACAGTTCTACCATGGTGCTAACAGTGTATATATGCAGGCATATGATACAAGACAGTAATCAGGCATACTCCTACTATGGAAACCCTACTCTGAGTGTCCCTAGAGTGTGTTTAGGTGTGAAGCCAAGAATCCCCACGAGGGACGATCCAACCCCATTACCTGGCGGAAGAGAATGTAGGAGCCCATCTTGGTCACGAACTGGACACCCCCTCACGGAGATGACAGACCGCTGCATGTTAAATTCTTAGCATGCAAGGACCCTCCGTGTCAGCTGAAGTGCCTCCTCTGCTAATCTTTTGGGATGCTCATTATTTATAATAGAAAGCATCCTTGTGATGTGCGTATAGATTAGCGATGTTAGGGATATGTAGATAGCCCTATCACCCCATGGATGAAGATAGAATGACATTTGTACATAGTGTGTCAAGAGGCTTTGTACATGGTGTTCGATGCATCATGATAAATATTTATCATGATGTATAGACCTCTGGGTCCAGCCTGCACGTTCCTGAAGCTTTGGAAAATGCAATCACTCACCTGGCCTTGAGGTACTCCCATTTCATGATCCTAGGTGATTTTAATCTACACTGAGGCAAACCGGAGGAAGGGGAGGCGTCTGGGTTTATGGATATCATTAACCAACTAAACTTCAAACAATTTGTTGTGAAACCTACTCATCGAGGGGGGGACATCCTAATTCAAGTATGCTCTAATGAGGCAATACTAATGGATGACCCTCTTCCGGTGATCTGGTTGGATCACTTTCTAATTAAGTTTGCCTGGCAGACACTGATTAAACTGGTACAGACCACTAATGAAAAGATGCAGAGGGGGAAAGCCCTTAATAAGATTGACCCCCTTTAATTCAAGAAGGACCTGGCCGTTTTCGCCCCGAGCTGTCTGGGGGAACCGAGGAGGCGGCTTCCAGCTGTTAT
Source organism: Calotriton arnoldi (assembly GCA_963921515.1). Taxonomy (NCBI): domain Eukaryota; kingdom Metazoa; phylum Chordata; class Amphibia; order Caudata; family Salamandridae; genus Calotriton; species Calotriton arnoldi. The sequence continues at coordinate 3,216,472 of CAWUFW010000213.1, read as the reverse complement.
ATGTGGATTAATAAAGTTGCCAAACAGCTGCCCCCTCCTGCCAGCATAGAGGAGGAATAGGTACCCCCTCTAAGCCTTGGTTTTCCGGTCCCTTGAAACTGCAAAGACAACACTGTAAGAAGTTAGAATGCAAATGGAGGAAGAATTACAGCTTAGAGGACAAATCTTTAAAAAAAACTCAAAAGTACTATTATGCGGCCATTCTAAGAGCTAAACGCCTCCACTATGAGAAGCGCATTGTCTGCTCTGGCAACAACCCTAAAGAGATTTTTTCGATTATCAAGAGGTTTCTAACTCCTGATGCCTGTTCTCACTCCAATTAGACTTCCAAGGAGTGGTGCGAAGACCTGGCAGACTTCTTCTCTGAGAAAGTCCAAACTATTCAGGCAAATCTATGCGCCAGTAGTAAGCAGGACCAGGAAGATGATTCTTCTATCACTATGATTTTGGTTATCCTCCCCAAATTAGAGGCCTTTGAAGTCATTTCCCTAGGAAGGCTCTATCTCCACCCTTAAGTCGTTAAAATCAGGCTCCCCGATCGATCCTTGTCCCCCCCCAAGTTGTTAGCAGCTGGAGCAGATGTTCTTAATCCGGTGGCTAATAGACTCCTTAATTTATCTTTAGCATCAACCAAGGTGCCCAGAGGCTGGAAACAGGCAATGATTACTCCCCTGCTTAAAAAACCTTCAGCAGATCCCTCCTCACCTGCTAATTATAGACCCATTTCATTATTCCCAGCCTTTTCTAAGATTCTCGAGAAGGTGAACAGACAACTATCAAGGTTTGTAGAGCACAACGAGCTCCTCCATCCGGCTCAATCAGGTTTCAGGGCCTTACACAGCACTGAACCACTGCTGGTTGAGGTAGCAGAAGCTATCAGGGGCACACTGGATAATGGGGGTAGGGTGGTACTGGTACTACTGGATGTGCCGGTGGTGTTCGATACGGTGCCACCTGCCCTGTTATTAAATCAATTGCTGGAGATAGGAGTGGCCGGTTCAGCATGGAACAGGCTTAAATCCTTCCTTGAGGACAGAAGCCAACAAATCTAGATCCCTCCCTTATCAGCCGCTCCTTAAAAATGGGATACTGGGGTTCCCCAGGGCTCGGCACTGAGCCGCATGCTGTTCAATATTTATATGACCCCGTTAATTCATTTAGGAGATAAATTCAGGCAAAAGTTATCTCTTATGCAGATGATACACAGCTGCTCTTTTCCTGGAATAAGGGGAGTTAGGCAAAATTGCTCTAATGTAAAATCTTGTCTCACCTCGGTTTTCCATTGGCTAGCTAAGGCTTAACTGAAATGCAACGAGGACAGGACAGAGATTCTTCTCTTTGGGAACTTCCCTCCACAGTTCTGGATTTCATTCTGGCCAGATGATGCACCCCTGCCGGCTCCCCAGTGTGGACCTGTAAAAAATGTGGGGATATGGTTCGATGACCTGCTGTCTTTTGTGCCTCAAATCAAAAGGCTGACGGGAACCTGCTTTGGGATTCTGAAAGCGCTAAAGAAATTTCTGCCACTCTTACCTTTGCATGCTAAGAAAACGGTCATCCAAGCTTTGGTTACGTCGCGCATTGATTATGGCAATGCGTTATATGCCGGCTTGCCTGGATATCTTCTCAACAAATTCCAGGTGATCCAGAATGTGGCAGCTCAGATGCTGCTCAACCTCCCTAGGAGTCAAGTGTCAGGCATCAACTGCGGGATCTCCACTGGTTGCCTATAAGGGAAAGAGTAAAGTTCAAGAACCTAGTGTTGGTACATGCCACATTATATGGCAAAAGACCCTCCTATTTGAGATCCAGATTCAGTGTCTACAATCCGTCAAGGCAATTACGATCCTCAAACAAGCTGCTTGTTTGTACACCCAGGACCCATAGACAGCGAGCTGGCGGCAGATCACTTGCTCTGCTGGGTGCGGTAGCTTGGAATCAGCTTCCGCAAAATTTCCGATCTGTAAGTGATCCGGATCTATTTAAAAAGAAGCTGAGAACATGGCCCTTTAAATAAACTGTGCATGTTCTTGCCTAACTGTACTGTAGGTATTGCGCCAGGACACTCCTTGGAGTAGCTGTGCGCACTATAAGTGCTGTTAATATTAATAATGTTATGCAAAGCTAGATGTGAAAACAAAGTAGTTTCAGAGAAACTAATCCAACATTGCCATGCACACAAATATGTGTAAACGTTCACAGCAGAAATGTTATTGTGCAAAATTAGGACAATATGAGAAAAATGTGTAGCTCCGTTACTTGGGCCTAACCTGGGCACATAACAAGACTATATCTAGCCGCAGATTCCTGACCGACCCTTCTCTCCTCCCCCTTCTGTGATTGGAATTTACCCGTAATAAGATCCAAGTCGAGGAATCAGCACACTGCTCTCGACTAATTCGCTCTTGAGACTCTTCGTCTGGGGATGCGGACAACTTTGGAAGCAATTGACGTTATTGTGAAGGGGTGGCGGCTTTATGAGCTCCGCACATCATGTGCAGAGCGGAACACCGTCAATGCGGAGTTCATGGTTGTAGGAAGCTGGCTCTGTATATACTATACCAACGTGAGGTATAGTGTGCAGAGTCCAGTGGATCCCCAAAGTTAGGCAGAGGTAAAGTTAGATAGCACCTCACTCTATTTGTGCTAGTGTGGTCGAGCAGTAAGGCAGTAGCAGAGGACAGTGTTAAGCATTTGTTGTACACACTCAGTCAGCAAATGAATTCACACACTCAAAGACTGAACTTCAGACCAATTGGTTTTGTATAAAAATATTCTTTTAGTTGTTTTATTTTCTAGAACCAAGCAAGTCTGGCACAGGTAAGCAATAAGTACTTTACAGTAGTAATGCAATTGAAATACAGTTTGAATGATAATTGTATATGCACTTTGGTTTGATTAACAGTATGGATGCAGAGAAATGCAATACTTAGTAAATGCAGTACATAGACTTGAATAGGCTTTTTAGTAAAATAGCAGGTAAGTAACTTTTGAGATTACTAGGCTTACACAGAGTAGTATACCTAGATACTACTCTGGGACATTTCCTGAAAACAGGTAAGTAAAATCGTTTTTGTTAGATTATGCAATTTTAAACAATTTCTTTAGTTTCTCAAACTCCACACTTAGAAACTTTTCACAGAAAAATAGTCAATGTTATCCTATGGAGGAAAATAGTGTTATCGGTTTTGAGGTAAGTATTTGGTAGTGGGAGTTGAGGTTCTGGGGGTAGACTCAGGGGTGCCCCAGGGTCAAGGATGCACTCTAGTTACACCCTCAGCGGCACTAGTGCGGCCGGGTGCAGAGTGTTGAGGCCCAATGTTATCCAATGGGGGATAGGGGGCCTCCGGTTGGTGGCTGCTGGCAAGCAGGCGACTAGGTTGTGGGAGCAAAGCTCCTGGACTTTAGCTCAGGGCAAATGGGGAAACAAAGTAGCACCAAAGGTGCACCCTCAGCGGCACCAGGGCGGCCGGGTGCAGAGTGCTGTTTTGACGTCGGACGCCCTGTTGTTTTCAATTGAGAACCTCCAGTTTGGAAAGACACTGCAGGCTTGGGGACGAAGGTCTTCTGGGTGCGACCACCACTTCGAGAGGTAAGTTGGGAAGTTAGGGGTTGGTTAGGCATCATCGGTTTGGGCACACAAGGCCGTGGGGCGTCGGGTGCAGGGGTGCCTTTTGGGGTCGGATCTTCTTACCAGCTCCTGGTCGAGGTTAGGGGGGCTTTCTGGATTTAGACTGCAGGCGACGGCTGGAGGCTTGAGGCAGGTCAGAGGTCGCCGGATCTCAGGTCAGGATCGCCGGTGTGACCTCCTCATGGTGTTTGCCCACTTGAGCTCGGGCCGTGGACGGCGGGTGCAGAGTGGGGCGGATTCGCGGTGTCCGGCCGGAGCCAGAGGTTGCAGATGAACAAATCCGGTGGCACCTCGTCCCAGGATGTGCATTGTTTCAGGCCCCAGAGAGCAGCAGGCTCTCGACCCAGGGGTCCAGAAACATGTCTAGTGGTGGCAGCTGACAGCAGCCACTCAGCCTGGACACTAGAGGTGGGTTAGTTTTCAGGGGGCATCTCTAAGATGCCCTCTGTGGGCATTTTTCATTAAATCCCGCACTGGCATCAGCGTGGGTTTAATGTGCCGAGAAGTTTGTTACCAAACTTCTCCGTTTTCAGTGTAGCCATTATGGTGCTGTGGAGTTAGTAATGACAAACTCTCAGCACCATATACTCTTAATGGCATCACTGCACTTACAATGTCTAAGAATGGACTTAGACACTGTAGGGGTACATGGCTCATGCACCTGTACCCTCACCACTGGTATAGTGCACCCAGCTAGAGGGGTGACTGACCTATGCCAGGGCAGTGGGTTGTAGGCATGGCACACAGAGATGTGTGCCATGTTGACTCTTCACTTTGTTCTGCACCAAAACAGGCAGCCTGCAAAGGCAGTTTGTGTGTGTGTAAGGGTACAGGACCTCTAAGGTTGGCACAATAAGTGCTGCAGCCCTTAGAGGTCTTCCCTGGTCACAGTGCCCTGGGTACCTGTGGTACCATTTACCAGGGGCTGACCTGTGGCCAGGGATGCCAATTGGGTTAGTTTTGGGGAAAGAACACAGGCCTTGGGAACCTGATTGGCAGGGACCCAGGGCACATCAAGTAAATGTGCATCAGTAGTCTGGCAAAAAGTGGAGGGGGTTACTGCAACAGAACCCACTTTCCTACAATGGTGCCACCTGATCGCGTGCCAAGGTACTGCTGAACAGGTTCCAGATACAGTCTGATGCCTGGGTAATAGTTAGAAGGTAAAGTATCTGTGGCTCTATAGAGTCTCTAACAGAAAGAGCGTTACCAAAGGTAGGTAACTTGCTCTTCTATGCTACGGCGTGTTTTCCAGTGATTTTAGTGCTGGGACAAAAGTGATGCGGCCTAGCGTCGGGCAGAGTACCTTCGGCAATGTAGGAACCCTCTCTGGTGGTCGAAGACCCTTTTAGAAGAAGTCAACATGAAGGTGGCAGATTCCAGATCTTGCTGAATCCTCGTCAGCGGGCAGGTCAGTTCCCGGGCTCCTTGGGCTTGCTGGTGCACACATGGTGCCGCAGACTACGAGCCCTGGATCGAGTGGTCTCCCTCTCCTGGCATACTGGGGTGGGTCCTCGCGAGTTCACTTGATTACTTGAGCGACGGCCCACAACACACAGGCGAATGGCCTTTGGTGCACTGCGGCAGTACCACAGCGTAATTGGTCCCGATAAACCTACGGCTTCACATCTTGCGCGCTGGGATTCTCGTCTGGATCCCCACTCACCTTGCTCCCTGCAGGCTCTCCTTCTCCTCACATGGCAGACTAGTCGTGGCAGGCAGGTTTAGGGCAAGTGTTCTTGGTGCCCTGAGCAGTGTCTCCATACCCAGAAGGGAGACCAGCAGACCTCCTTCCCTTCCTGGTTCTAGTTGCAGTAGCTCAAGTCATGGTGATCTTGTCACAGCTCTGAACAACAAGTGGGTATTCAGCTTCCACTTTTATACAGTCTCTCCAGATAATAATGTGATTTAGTGCCTGGCCCTTTGAAATTTATGATGTGGGTGTCGGGCTCTTTGAAGTGGCTACTCTTCGGTTCTGTTCTTTGTCCAGGGGCCTGTCTGCGCCAGCAGAGGTTGCACCAGAGCTGATGGACCCACAGCCCAGATCATAGATGCAGCAAAGGGTTACAACTTGGTGTCAGCCTCCAGCAACATATGTCTCTCAAGATTCAAAGGATTGAGCCTCCTATCTTTCATCGTTCTTTACTCCTGTACTGTGCACCTTCTCATTCCCACCATCTACTATGAACACTGTGCTCTGGCCTCCCTGCCCAGAACCCTTTTTGAATCATAATATGCCTTTGATGCCCACATGAGATGCTCTGCTCCCCTCTCATTGTAACTGTCCCCACAGTCTCAGGAATGTTATCAATTCACATCTGTCTGGGTTTGCAGTCCACACCTCAATCTTACACCTTTTTAGGCCCGGGGGTTTCCAAAATGGAACCTAAGGGCCTCAGTGTTACCTACTCTCACAGGTACACATACATTTAGTCTTTTGCACACACAAACAGGGGCGCACTTCACAAGCCTACATTTCTCTCATGTGGCCATGCGAGTTATGAATACAGCCGCGGAACATTAACCTATGGGGCTGTAGGCTCCACTCCTATGACACGAGATACAACCCGGCCATTCTACTTTTCACGAAATGGGTATGCTGCCACCATCGTGTTCGTATTCCACAACTCTGGGTGGGGGAAGTAGCTCAACCCATTCTGAAGGAAGTGCTTTTGGCGCCCCTCCTGGTCTATGGTAGACTCCAGTCCATCAGCGTAGGCTTAAGTCATGGCATGCATGATCTGTGCATGCTGCATAACCAATTTCGTAACATGGGTTCCACAAGCATATGAGGACTCTGGGCTAAGCTGCACATCGGTTAGAATGCAGGTGCCTTTTCTGTCCCAACAGGGGCAATGTAACTTAAATTTTTAGTACCTACCTGGTGTGAGAAGCAAGGCTTCAGGCTATCTTTCATGGTTGCCTGTAAAAAATGAACCATGTTGTGAGAACTAGTTCCTGTGTGCTGGGTGAGAGAGTTAACCTTGGGGAATAGGGAGTGGGTGCAGGGGAAGGTGCGTGATCCTTTCTCTGACACAGTAGGAATTTGTAGTCTTGGGTTGGCCTACTTTGTACCGAATGTCTGAACAGGCTAAAATGTTTTGGAATATCAGAAATTAGTTGAATTAGTTGTGTGGTGAAGAGTTGATAGGGGAAGATAAATGTGTTCCTCAAGGGGGAGAACAAATGATCAGTTTAACTAATGAGGGGCAAGTAGGCAAGAACTTCACCTAGGTTCAAGTGAGAGAGAGGTTCTGGTGGCATGTAATAGATGAAAAGTGGATTTTGCTGTGATGGATTGAAGTCTCTGTGCAAGAAATGACAAAATGAATCACCTGACCCGCAACCTTGTCTCCAGTAGAGATTCCCGAGTCCCCATGGACGAAGTTGCGTCTTGATTGTATGTGCCTGTTTGAGTTGTTGCCCCAACAAAAAATTGTCTTATTATTTGTAGACTATACCTCCAAATAGGTCTCCACTAGATGTGTATATGTGGCCAACATTAGGAGTATGGTGAATTTCTTGATGAATGAATTTGCGAGTGAGAGTGTGACCAAGTACGTCATAAAAAGGCGATAGGATACAGTTTTTTCCCCAAGTTATGCAGGATTTTCTAAGGTGGGTCTATTGTACATTAGAAAACGGCTCAGTACGCAGCCCAGACTAACAAGTTAGCTGGACGTCGGAACAGAGTTTCCTTAGCATGTATCCAGAAGGAAACTGACCTGAACATGCCTCAAGGAGGAAGTGTTGTGGGAGACCTGGTGGCCCTATTGTACTGAAGAAATTTGACACCTAGATGGCTGTTCATGAGTGTGCCTAGAAAGGGGTGGATGTAATGCGCGAGTTTGAGAGGATGGGCAAACGTGAAATGTAGAGCAGTGATTATCACATTAGGGAGACTGAAGGAAAAGTGTTGAATGCAACATGATTAAGAATGTATTATGGGAGATAGAATGTCAATGCAGGAGGGATTTTGAACGATAGGAGTTGAGTACAGAACGTGTGAATGCGGGAAGAATGGTGTAAGCATTAGATGAAAATTGGGTGTGTAAGAATGAGCGGAAGGTTCATGTTGGTGCGAGTTGAAATAGTGTTACAAAGGAGTGGGAGGAGATAGGGTATATTCGATATCATGGGGAGAAAAGGGTGAGATCAAAGTGTAAGTTAACAGCGGGTTGCAATGGGTGGGTGTAATTTAAGACCATGATGACATTAATGATGAATAATATTAAAACTGCATAGCACATTATTTTATTTTTTCACTTGGGTTAAAATTAGATTATATGGTGAGCACTGTTTATTGAACATGTAACAGAGGGACGAAATGATAATAGTGAATGTCTGATTGTTCAATTACAGTTACCCCTGAAGAAGGGCCTGGGAAGCCTGAAATGCATTGGGTTTAATAAAAAAAGAACACTGCTTTGAACAGACCATGCATTTCCATCGTGTTCTTGAACGAGGTCCGGAGGGACACATCCAGAGCATTTGAAGCTAGTGAAATGACATGGCACCATACACGTGGATTAAACATAAGAATGATAAAAAGTTGAGGAAACAATGGAGTAAATATGGCGAAAACATGGTTGAAATAACAGGAGAATTTTCGGTAGGATACCTTTTCGCTGTGCCACTGGTTGGGGTGAAATGTCACCCCACACTGCACGTTGTACTGTGCCTAGAAAGTGCCATATTTAATCTGGGTGAAGAATTCTGGCATAATTGTAAAAGGGCAAGTCCAGTTTTGTTGGCAGTTTTGTTGAAGTGAGGAAGAATGTGGTCAGGCTGGACATGGGTGATATTTGGAATATGTCCGGATTGGCGCTGGATGTTGCTTCAGCACAATGTGATGCATCAGTCAGCGCACCTGAAAGCGCCATGGAAGATGGCTTCAGTGATGGTGTCTCTCGCTCATCTGTTTTGTTGAGCTCAAGACCCACGTTACTTTGTGGAGCTCCACCAGTCAATAGCACCTCACAATCTGATCTCTGGAAGAAACAGCTGGCAGTGTGGTTGTTGAGCCCTCATTTCTGTTGACATCATATTCTCTAGGTTCCTTTGTTTCTTTTCTATTAATTTGCTATGACCCCATGAGGTTTTTTTTCTGTCTAATTGTTGTTTTTTTTACGGTAATGTGACACTTTTTGTTTTCTTTTGTTTGGTTTGTTAGGAGAAAGGAAAATGTTGTGGTGATTCTCCTGTGCTCTTGTACCTGAAGTGTGGCATTGTCATAGTGATGCCACTCAGAGCCTTCATAATTCATGGAGAATTCTGGGAATTCTGTGGACTGCTCTTACTGATAGTTTGCGCGACTGGATTTTGGTGGTGCTATGTTTCCAGACTTTTGTGGTAATAAACCACTTGGAAAGATCTGTGTTGTATTTCTCTTACCTGGAAAGTGGAGGGCAGACCGTAACACATTCCTCATGACTTCACCGTTGGAAAACATGCTCAATCGCTCACTTTGATTATTAACCTTAAGAACTGTATTTTTGGTGGCAATTTCTTTGGTCCATAGGGTCTGCGAGTTACACGTCCTGTTGATCAAGCCCCACTTCACTTTTTTCCACCCAAACAAAACATGCACTTAGCACCTGCCCATCTTTCCTGCCAAAAGTCATGTCTGACTTCCACATGGACCAGTCCTTCTCTCCCCACAAAGGAAGAAGAGAGATTACATAGGCTAGACCATAGGCATGTTCTATCTTATTACGACAACTGCACAAGACAATATGGTTTGGAGAATCCGCTCTTTGTGGGCTTGCTGGATCAGCCAAAGGCAAGGTGGTCACCAAATTTACTATTTCAGGTGGGTCACCTTATGTGTAAAGCTCTGTAATGCACTGGCCTAGGAAGACTCTTCGGCTGGCATTCATACACACTGCACTGAGGCCATGGCCATTTGCGGCCCGTCCCCTGCCAAAGTGGGGGGCGGTCCGGGCTGGAGGAGGGAGGTGGGGAGGGTTCGGGGACAAAAGATAAAAAATAAACGTACCATAACGCAGCTTCCTGCTTTTGGGCACAGGCTCCCAGAATGCACTGTGGCCAATCCTGACGATGCATGAAAGCAGCATCGGGATTTGCCTGAGCGCCAGCAACTTGCTCTCCCAGGCAGACTGGAAGCCTGTGCCTGCTCTCTGCAGCCCCAGCAACGCAGCTGGGGCTGGAGAGAGCTTCACTGCGCATGAGAATTTGGCTGGCCTGAGACAGCCGGTCAAACCTCATGCGCAGTGAAGGGATTGCCCACCACTCCCCCACCAGCAGTGTCATCCCCTGGACCCGCCCCCAAGACTCATCAGAGTCCAGGGGATTAAAAGAAAATGATAATAAAACCGGTTTAAAACCCGTTTTATTATTGTTTTATTCGCTCGTGGTGGCGTGGGGGGGCGGCGTTCCTTCGCTCTAATGGAGCGGCCGCCACTGGCCATGGCTGCTTCTCCTGCTCATACCAAAGGTATCCCAATGTCTATTATTTGCTAAATGGACTCATAGCCTTTATTTAAAGACTTTGCAATACTCTCCTCCATCTCTTCCTTCCCAGCTGTAGCAACTGCTAAAACACTTTAACTTGTCCTCACAGACCCATGCTTGACCAGTAGAAGGCAGGATACAACATTTTCTCGCCGGCTGGAAAATCATCACGACAGCCACATGAGTCTTACAAGTTATTCAAAGAGGCTAGACCCAGTCTTTCACTTCCTCCACGTTCTGTTTTTTTATGTTGTTTTTTACCCCCACATAAGAATGAATGTCAGTGGAACAATTTGCAGTCTTAGTGTAAAATGTCAACCTTCTGCCCACCAAAGCTGCCATCAAGTGGGTGCTGGATTAGGAGAGAGGAAAGGGGTGCTACTTGAGCTTCTTCCTCATACTGAAGGATGGAGGCTTCAGGCCTGTACTGGACCTCTGCCTATTGAATACCTTTCAGAGACCAAACAAATTGAAAATACTTTGTCTCTTTCATATTCTTTCTGTGTGTGTTCAGGAGAACAGATGGTGTCCCTGGAGTTGCACTATAAGTATTTTCATATTCCCGCCCTATAATCCCAGAGGTGTTAGCTGTTGTCATGGTGGGTTGGAACTATTCTGATATGTTCTGCTCCCCATCAGCCTTACCTTGGTCCCTCGGGTGTTCACAGAAATGATGGCAATAGTCGCTGCCCACCTTCAGAGGTCAGGGATGCATGTGTTTCCCTTCCTTGATGACTGCCTGCTCAAGGTGAACTCTCCACAGTCAGTCGCAGGCCAGCCCCACTCCTGACCTCTTTGGGATTTCCTTCAACAAGCCAAAGTCCCACCTGAACCCTGGAAGGAAGATTACCTTCATTTGGGCTGTCCTAGATACAGTAGAGTTCATAGCCTTTCCATTGCCTCAGTGTGTCATGGACATTGTAATTTTGATGCTGATGTTTCAGGCCTAATCCTGGGTCTAGAGGAGTAGGGTCTGGTATGCCTTGGAATTTTGACCTCGCATATCCTCTTCATTTCAAACACCAGGTGACATATGCAGGCCTTGCAGTGGACCCTCAGGTTCCAAAGGGCTCAGCATCAGTGCTTTCTTTCAAACTCCATTTAGGTATTGCACAAACCTGCAGTATCTTCAGTAGTGGAAGACCAGCACCAACCTGACCTGCGGCAGACCGCTCTCACTACCTTTCCCATACGCCGCAGTTGTGACGGTTGCTGCTGGGTTGGGGGTAGGGGTGTCACATGGGAGAGCTGGAGATGGGAGGGACAGCTCCACATAAATGGTCTGGAGTTACGAGCAATCTGCAAGGCTCTCAAAGCCTTTCTCCCATCCATCAAGCAGAGGATGGTGCAAATCCTCGTGGACAACACAATGGCCATGTTGTACTGCAAGAAGAATGGTGGAGTAGGGTCCTGATCCTATGCCTGGAGGCCCAGTGTCTCTATAGGTGGCTTGACCTGTAGAACATCTCTTTGGTTGCCAACTAGCTGGTTGGATCCCTGAAAGCCAGTGCAGACAAGCTGAGCTGACCCACACTGGCAGACCACAAGTGGCATCTGCATCCCAAGGTTGTGCATGGCTTCTTCGATCTGAGAACTGTGCCCTAACTAGATCTGTTCACTGCCGCTGAGAACTTGCAGTGTCAAAGCTTTTGCACGCTGAAGTTTCCTCCAGGTGATATCTAGGAGATGCATTCAATCTGCTGTGGGATACAGGGCTCCTGTAGGCATTTCCACTTCTACCTCTCCTGTGTAGAGTTCCGAAGAAAATCATGACTGACCAGGCCCAAGTCCTCTTAATCGCCCCAGATGGGCCAAGAGAGTACGGTACCCAGAGCATAAGTATTTGCCCTCCAATCCATCTACTACTTCAGGAGGACATACTGTTTCAGCAAATGTAAAGTGTCATGCACGCAAGTCACCTCAACCTACACCTTCATTCGTGGAGATTGAGTGGTGGCTGTTGTATGCATGTGATGTGCCTGCTAAAGTAACTGTTCATCTTTGAAGCCCAATGTTCCTGGTCTAAGTGTGTCTGTGCTGGGAGAAATGTGTTCCCTGGTGTGGTGCTCGCCATTTCAATCCTCTGCAGACCAAACATTCAGATGTATTATTGTGTATTCTATTGTTGGCCCAGCAAGGCTTTGCAGTGGGACAGTTAAGCGTTATCTGTTGGCCCTTTTGGTCTTTGTGCGTTTACCTGATCAACCCTCGCTATTTCAATAACCTGTTGTGATGTGTTTTATCAAAGGTTTTACCCATATATTTCCCACAAAGCTGTTCGCCATGCCACAAGGGGGCTTGAACTCAGTGTGGTCCTTTAACATGTGGCACACCTTTTGAGCTGATGCACAGATGCTTATTGCAACTTCTGACACTCAAAGCAAAGTTCATGATTTCCATCACTTCAGTGTGTCGCATGAGTGAACTGCAAGTGCTGTCGGTGCAACCACACTACATCAACTTCTTCCTGGAGAAATTAGTGCTGAGGACATAGGCAGCTTTCTTGCCCAAAGGTGTGACTCCTTTTCATGTCTCTCAATCTGTCTCTCTGCCAACTGTTTTTGCTCATACTTATGCTTCAAAAGAGGAGGAGAGGATCTATTGGCTCGACCCTAAGAGTGCTTTAGTTTCTAAAATGACCTCACAAAAGACCACCATGTGCATAATCAGTTCTTTGAGGGTTTTCTGGTGCAAAGAACGGAATGCTTGTGCAAAAAAAGAACTCTGTCAAGATGCCCTGGCCAAAAAGCAACCCCTTGATGGCCTGTGTGCTCATTCCACTAGGACTGCTATAACAGCATTGGCGAGGGGGTGCCGGTGCAGACATCTTCCATGCTGCAGTGTAGGTGTCATTGCACATGCACACATTAACAAAGTAGTACTGCCTTGGCAGTCAGGTCCAGTGGGATAATCACTTTGCCCACTTGGTCCTGCAAGACTTTTTGGTATCAATCCAATCTGCAAATCCTCCACCTTTTGGGAGGTGCTGGTATGGTAGCTATTCAAAACGTGAGGAATCTGATTTGAAGTATCCATCTAAAGAACAAGTTACTTACCTTTAGTAATGCTTTTTCTGTTGGCTACTCAATCTCGCCACAGATTCCTCACTGTGACTGCACCTACGTGTTCTATGAAGTGAACTTCTGAACATTATTATAAGGTTAAAAGTTACATTTTGGCACACTGTGACCTGCAATTTGTGCAAAGCACTCTGCTTTTGAGGGCATTGAAGTAGAAAGATTAAGAAATTTATGTCAGCGGGCATAGTTGGTGCTTATTTGCAACTCTGTTCAATCGCTTCGTGGCGATACAGAGTCACCGCAAAACCACATGGTGCCACGTGACCATTGCTGGAAAATTCTGCAGATCCAGTCTAGTGCCTGGGAATATTTTAAATAGGAGGAATCCAAAGTAACAGTATCCACCCAAAAGAGTGATACCGCAGGCAAGTAAGTAACTTATTCATCCCACGCCTCAGGCACACAGCAATGGATACTCAGCCACAGCTGTGTTTTAGGACTTCATTGGTCAATTCGCAGTATTCAATCCCACCGTTTTTTTGGGTTTGATTTGTGACTTATGTTTTAGGAGAGGAATCTAAAGGAATCAGAAGAAGAGGTTACTTACATTTGTTAATGATATTTCTGGTGGAAACTTTATTTAACCTGCAGATTCTTCAGTGCCCTACCTCGTACATTGATGAGTAAGTGCCATTTATAATAGAATCCTAAGATATGAAAGTCTGCTTTTGTTGTTTTGTTCTATTTATTGCAGTTTTATATAGTGCAAACTTCGTCCATGGGCGTTAGAGCATTATGCAATGTAGAGCATACAAAGTGACTAATGCAAACCTGGTGATAGTACAGTGCAAATATGCTGAATATGGATTAAAAGAATAAAAAATGCAAAGAATAATAAGGCAGTCACTTGGAGAAAAAGTTAATGAAAACGCCTTAATCATGACAAATAGTTTATTTTTAAAAAGGAATATTAAACACTGATGGAAGTTTAGAATATCTAAACATACATTATATACCACTGGAGTCCAAGAGGTTTGGAGGGGGGGTGGGGGGGATGAATCAGTTGAAGGATATAGTATCCACTAGAATTATTGTTCCTGAAGATAAATACGTTTTCTTCTTTGCTTTCTAAAACCATAAACTTTAGTATCAACCCATCTTCGAAGGATGGCAGCCTGGGTCAGCCTTGCTGGGAATCAAACTCTTGACCTATAACTTACTGCATGTTTCAGGGATGAGTGTTCATCTCAATGAGCCGTCCTGCTGGCTTGACCATTTGCCAATGCTACCCGGCACTGTAGGACAAATTACAAAACTGAACAAATCTTTGCTGGGATTGTGATGACAGCCAAAGCAAATCCCCTATTGACATGCCACATCAGACCCTGTAATGCATTCTCTTAATGTTTAACTCCAAGGTTACTGTCAACTGCACAGTAATCACATATCTTTACAAGTCTGACATCCCAGGTCCTCCCTTTTATGTGAATGTTTGTAATTTCTTTTTCTCTTGATAATTTAGAAGCCTAAATTACAATATAAAATTAACTTGCAGATTCAAAATATCGTCTTTCTAGGAATTTTAATTGGGTGGGTCCTTTATGTGTACAACATGTGGGCAGTAAATACATTTTTGTGTTGTTTGATTCTATCATATGTTAAGCTTTCCTAACCCAGCTAGACAAAAACAAAAAAAACAGGTGAAAGTCTGAAGATCTTGGCTAGCAATGTCTCACAGACTTTTTGGTAATTTCACCTGCCTTATTTTACTTGTTACATATATGTTGCGTCAGAAAAGGGGTTCATTTTAACCCTTTAGCCATTTGGAAAGTGCCATTGTTACCTTTTATACTTTTGGGCTTGATCAATTGGTCACCCTTCGACTGTACTAGTCTGTGCACACTCTGGTCTTGGGTTGTGTGGCAGGCTAAACCTGATGCCCTCTTTTTACATTGTTTTACTAACAGCTTGAGAACAATATTTATTTACACACTGCTTTTGATGTTAGTGATAATCAAGCGTCTTTTTAATAAGATGGCAGAATAAGCGCGGCTGAACCTTGCCCTGTTGTAATCTACTGTAGTTTTTATCTGTCTCACCTGCAGCACTGGATGTTCGTGGACATGCAGCCTTACTTCTATCTTGACTCATTAGCTGCTGTACTAAAATGACTATTTCTCCAAATAATCTGGTGCTTGCATTGGTTGCATACTTCCCACAGGACAGTCAGCTATCCTTCATAATACATTACACAGAATATTTCACACACTTCCCAACTCAGCAGAGGTATGCATTAAAATGGGTAATCAAGGTGTCCCCAACAATACTTCCCTGCAAAATACAGAACACGCAAACAGGACACATTAGGCAGAAAACTTGATGTACATCCAGCTCAGATATGCTATACTGCTGGCTATCGTGGTTCTCTCAACAGTATTAAATACCAAAATATTTCGCACAGAATGATCCGACAGGAAATTAGCTAGAACAACTCTCGTATGTATGTCAAATGCCTCACTAGTACGGAATATAAAGATGTGCCAAACTCTAATGCTCACCAGAACAAATTAGACAGAACATCTCAAATATGTTCAAACAAAGCTCAGATATGCTATTTAGTGCATTATAATGGGGCGTCCTACTGTACTAACTATTAAGGTGCAAAAATATTGTATATAACCCTTTAGATAAACCATCTAACGTACAGCCATCACAACTAAAAATGCCATATAGCCACCTTTCTTGGTGCTCCCAATAGCATTCAACACTGAGACACAACGCAAAGACATGCAACAGTTAACTTCAGATAGAAGCCACCACTCGTAAAACAACTCGGATAGGCTTCATAAGCTTCAAAAACAAGTTAGGCAGATTTAGGTAGCTAGTGACTGGAATTAACAATTCCAGCTGATTTCTCCACCTAAACTGCCTATTACGTATGAAGAATAACCACAACACTTTCTTTTTAATTCATGGTTTTCCCTATAACACACTTATCTTCCCACACCCAGAATATCCAGTACCAGGGACACCAGACGATTTGTAATCGAGCAGAGTATCATCTCACCTCATAATCTCGGCCATAGTTGGCTATCATGCCCAACAGCACTCCCAACAACACGCACACATAAATGTAACAGAGAATTTCATGCAACTCTGTGCAGGTGTGCGTACACAGCCCCAATCTCCCTCCCCCCACACACACAGAAGAAATATACCTCTCTTAAAACCAAACATATTAAACTTCTCAGTAGCCTACAAAAAGAAAACTCTTCTTTTCACACACTCACCTAACCACACTCGGGTATGTCTTATAGTTGGGCAATCTTGTTTTCTTTCTCCATTAATATTTATTGTAATCTACGTTAACAGAGCAATCCAGACCAGAACATCTCGAGCACATCATAGAGACGCCTAAGCTGTGTACCTCTGCAACACTCATCACAAAGAAAAGGCACATTAGGTAACCATCAGACACATTCTGAATGAGTATTCTGACTTGCCATGTAGAAAGCAGTATCAAGCTAAGACTGTTTCATGATCCCTAGCATGACACAATTACTGACCAAAGAGTTACTGAAACAATCAGTAAAGTCACCCAGTGACATGTCTCCAATACCTTTCTCAAACACCCACAAACCACGTTCACATTGCCCTTCAACCGTTCCAAAAGGTTTGTGGATAATTCATCACTTATGAAACTAACTATCAACTTCACACTAGGCAAATCACACCACCAGTGCTTCTCATGCACAAGAACACCCTGAATCTTTCATAGGACATATCTGACTTTGATCTCCCCTAGAAACAGTGCAATAGCATGCAGTTCAGCCCTTAAAGCAATGCAAGACCACACTAGTAGCTGTCCAAATATCTATTTGGTTTCTGCATGATAACTCAAGGCTAAGGGCCTGAATTAGATCTTGGTGGGATTACCTTTGTGCCTCCGACGCGACAGACTTCTCTGCTGGCTAACATTACTCTGTTGCCATCAGGGTGGCAGGATTTCACCGAGCCTATTTAGATTTCACAGTTGTGCTGGCAGTGTTCTAGCGGCGACTTGCTAACTGAGTGAATCCGACGCGGGACGCAGTCAACATTAGACTATTACTGTGGCTGCAGGATGGATGCTCGCATCACATACCTGATGCGTTTTGCATAATTGTTTGCACCTGCATACCACCCTATACATACACTCCATTTCAGACAATGATCCTTTGCCATTCCAGCGCAGCACAACATTTTCCTGGAGAAGTTTTGTCAGAGTATTCTGGGTTTATATTTGTGCTCTCTCTATTTCTTGTGAATTTTACAATTTATTTTCTTTTACTTGTGGGATCACAAATTAATTTAATTACATTATAATGGCCGGGAGGAGAAATCCCCGTTTTACAGAGGGATAATTGTCAGTAATGGTGGATGAAATTATTAGAGTAGAGCCACAATTGTTTGGACCCCAAATTCGAAATGCAACCATATCTCAGACAAAGCAAATGTGGGCCAGAGTAGTTGACAGAGTGAATGCTGTAGAAAACTATGTGCACACACAGGAGGGAATTAGGAAGAGGTGGAATGACCTGCGGGGTGCAGTGCGTTCCCTGGCCTCCAAGCATCACCTGGAGGCCCAGAGGACTAGTGGTGGTTCTCCCAGCCCCCCCTTACAATTTTTTCGATGGGAGGAGAAGATCTTGCAGATCATTCATCCTGAAGGCTTGACAGGAATCCCTGGTGGAGTGGAGACTGGTAAGTTACAATTTTGAATGTGTCACTAAACCTAAATCTCGTTTTGCATTTTAATTTAGCTGTTGCTGAGTGTTTTGCATGTTTGTTAAACATATAAACCTAGAAATATTAGTATAATATTTGTTGTCTTGTTTTTTTAATGTATTTTGTTGTAATTAAGATTACAGGTTTCAATCTCCGTTATAGTTGACATGATGTAATGGTGCTTTTACACCAAATAACATATTACATAAAAGTGTTTTATATTCTCAATGTCATTTTTTTGTTCTTACTGCAGATTTTCGCTAGGTTTGTTTAACTTACTGTTTTGCACATGATGCCTTGCTTTTGTTATGTGAAAATAATTTTGCAACGTAATTTTGCTCTTTCTCTCTTTTCCGTCAAATTTTCACGTGTTGAAGTGTTATGTAGTTTATCAATCTCTATTTCATGCTATGTTTTAAATGTGTTTGTGTTTAATGTTGTCCTAGCAGGCAAAACTACTGACAATTACACAACATAGGAGGATATATAGCATTACTCCTCATAGAAACATTGCAGAGTACATTTATTTAAAAAAAATGTATTTAAAATAGACAACTGATATTCAGCATACAAAATTCCATACTTTCCCATATATTCTTGGAATCGCATTGAATTGATTGTATTTGTTTCACACATCAAAGTTTTCTGATTTATAAATGGGAAATATGGAATTTTGTATGCTGAATATCAGTTATCTATTTTAAATACATTTTTTTTAAATAAATGTACTCTGCAATGTTTCTATGACGAGTAATGCTATATATCCTCCTATGTTGTGTAATTGTCAGTAGTTTTGCCTGCTAGGCCTTGGAATGGTTTCTGTCACATTTCTCCTCTCTACTGTGTTGTGTTGAATCTTTGGTATATCTTATATATGCTTACTAATTTATTTTCATTTCAGGACATCTTTTTACCTGCTATTTTGAAGTTGTTTTGTGTGTAATTTAAACTGTTTGTGTAAGCTATCACACCACTGAAAGGTACATTCAGTATATTAAATAACGTTTCCCTTTATTCTTCTTCATTTTTAGCTATTCACTGCAGCTAAGCTAAAGGCACTTCGATCTACGTGCATCATTTATAAAAACGATTTTCAATGCAAAGTTGAAGATTTCTTTGCTCCTGCCGGTGAAACTTTGTGCTTTGCGCTCTTGCATAAATTTACACTATCAGGGGTCTTGATCTATCGCCCCGTGGGTCTGCTGGAAACTGGTGCACCTCTTTTCCAGACTTAATAGCTCCCCTCATTAAAATCCGCCAACTTTACACTACTTGGTGATATTAACCTACACCTGGAAGACTCCAAGTGCAGCCACAGTACTTCCTTTATAGAGGATTTGGGTGTCCTCAGTCTTGGGCTGCGTAACTCTGCACCTACTCATACAGCTGGCAATCTTTTAGATCAGTTTTTTCCTACGTAACGGAGTTGGTTACAGATCCTCCCCTCCCATTATTGTGGCCTGACCATTTTGCTGTACCATTTAAGGTTAGTATCCTAAACAGTCCTTTAACAACATGACCCACACTCTCTTCTATCTAGGAACTGGTCGAAATTGAATGTTTTAGCCCTAAATGAGAATCTTAATAGCACTCAACCTATTTTAAAACAAGCGGCTGACCTGGCTGACAACTGACTTATGGAGACCGTGGAGAAAACTAAACCGGCTGCAGATTAATGCTTTGGCCGAAGACACCTGCCGGCTCCTTGGTTCAATGACCAGCTCAGACAGGAAACAAAACAGTGTAAAGTCTTTGAAAGACTATGGTGAAAGACTTATACGGAGGAGGCTAAAACTAATTACAAAGTTGCAACAACAAAAAATATCATGCGCTCTGCAATTCATCTCATGCAGCTTTTTACTGTGATAAGATCTTAAGTACTCAAAACTGTTGTAAGATGCTTTTAGGGTGGTGCAGGAACTTTTCTATTAACTTACCCATACACTTCCCCTCTCTGACTCAATGTGAGGATCTAGCTCACCCTCAAAATGAATAATATCCATGACCAACTGACAAGGGATTGCACAATTGGAGAGCATATGGCAGAAGCTGTAGATACTGACATTTGTAACCCTATACTAGCTGATGATAATAATGATATTCTGGCTAATCCTGCATCAACTTCTACAATAGGGACATGGTCTCTTTTAGAAATAGCTATCTTTAAGACAATATTACAGTTGATCAAATCAGGATCCCCACTGGATCCTTTACCTCCTAGCAAGCTTGGGTTACTGGATGCCAGTTCGTTGTTAATGATAATGGATCTTCTCAATTCCTCCCTACGTGAGGTTATGTCCCTTTGAGGTGTAGACACGCAATGGATAAAAATCCTAACTTGGATCCAACCAATCTGTCGAATTTTTGCCCTATTACCGTGTTACCCATCTTCTCCAAAATTTTGGAGAAACACATTAATGTACAGCTAACGTTATTTGTGGAGGCTCAAAAATATTTGCACCCCTCCCAATGGGGCTTTAGGGTTGGAACACAGCACAGAGTCCACCCTTCTGGGCGTAACTGAGCACCTGAGGCAATGCCTTGATGAGGGTGTAACAGCTGCGCTTATTCTATTAGATCTTTGTACAGCTTTTGACACACTTACTCACTCCATCCTGGCGGACAGATTGTAGTCCCTAGGTCTGGAAGGCTCAGCACTGATGTGGCTTGTATTGTTTTTAAAAAATCATACGTTTCAAGTTTTTTTTATCTACTGCCAGGTCTGATTCGCAAGCTTTAACCTCTGGAGTCCCATAAGGCTCAGTTTTGAGTCCCCTTCTGTTCAACGTCTACATCCGCCCTCTGGCGGATGTAGTGGAGACTTGTGGCTTGACTCTTTTTTGCTACGCAGATGGCATACAGATCATCTTTACATTGTCATCTGCACAGAATCATGTACCATCTGATCTTGAGTCACATCTTATCATGGATGAGCAAAACTCGCATGATTCTGGGCAAGCACTCCTCTCTCTGGGGCCCACAACATTGGCTGGGCTCTCTTGGGGTGCTGCGGACTCCATCTTTGAAGGTCAATAACTTGGGATTCCTGCTGGATGACACACTCTATAGCACCTCAGGTGACCAAGGTGACTGCCACTTGCTTTGCTGTGCTTAAGTTGCCAAGAAAGATCATTTGGATGATCCCCGTTCCAGCTCTAAAGACTGTGATCCAGTCCCTAATTGTGTCCAGACTGGACTAAATCAGTGTGTTTTACCTGGGCTCCGACAAAGCAACAATTCGTCGGTTGCAGGTAGTACAGAATGCGGCAGCTAGACTTCTGTACCGGCTTCCAAAATTTGCATCGGTCTCAACCTCTCCACGCGCTGCACTGGCTCACAATCTCTAAAGGAATTACATTTAAAGCCTTGTGTTGTATGTTCAAGAGCAAAGTTGGACTGGGACCTCGTTATATTCAGGACATGGTGGTGCCCTATCAGCCCACTTGAGCTTTGAGATCTCTGAATCTGAAAGAGACACGTTAGTGACAGATTCCTTACCTTAGAATATCCCCAGGCGTCAGGCTGGATCCGGAAAGTTTTTGCGTAGCAGTACCCTTGCGTGTCGGTAGGCGGCGTCGTGCGGCTCCGCGTCCGTCGTCGGCGTCGTGATCGCCGGGATGACGTCGCGGGCAGTACTTAGACGCCGCCCCTGCGCGCTGACGTCAGTTCTTCTTTTTCCGCGCCAGTAAGTGCAGATCCGGGAAGAGCAGTGCCCTAGTCACTTTTTGACTACCCTTTTTTGTGAATTTTTTCACTGTTTTCTTCTACGAGTCTTCACGACTCCTAAGGTGTCGTAGGGATGCCCGGCTTTAAGCCCTGCGAGGTCTGTGCCCGCATGATGTCCATCACGGACCCGCATCTCGAGTGTCTCTTCTGTCTCGGCCGAGACCACGACACGAAGTCATGCCCTGACTGCCGGAAACTTCATCCGAAGGCTTTGCGAGAGCGGTCTCGAAAGCTGCTCGAGGTCCGGCAGTCGGCTCCGCGCCGCACCAAGCCCCGGTCACGGGAGAGGTCGAGGGGCCGGTCGTGGAGCCCCCATCGTTCGTCGGAATCCAAGTCTTCGCGCTCCTCCGGTAAGTCGAAGCACAAGAAGTCTAAGCGGCGTCATCGCTCTAAGACTTCGCCTCGCCGGTCTCGCGACTCGGCTGAGGCCCCTGTCGGCACCGTCCCCGCCCCCGCGGCCCCGGACGTGCCTGTCGAGTCACCCCCGCATTACCCGTCCTTCCCGGGTTCGGGGGCGACTCCGGCCCAAGTACAGGAGTTCCTGTCGGCCATGGCCCGCCTCTTCGGGCCTCAGGGTCCCTCCGGTGCGCCTTCGGGCCCCGCGGGCCCTGATGGGGTTGCTCCGGCGTCGCCGTCGACTCCGGTCCCGGCGTCGCCTGTCCCACCAGCCTTCATCCCGGCCTCGGCTCCGGCCCCGGCCTCGATCCCGGCTCCGGTGGTGCCGCAACCCCATCGACGCCGGTTGACCTAACCACGCCTCCGCCCGATGTCCCCGGTGCCGTTCCTGACGCAGTCCGGGGCTCCCGGACGGCGTCGTTCCCGGCTCTCTCCGGCTCCGGACATGGAGCCGGACCGGCGTCGCCCGACGCCGGTTCCGGCGCCCGATGAGACATTGGGTCCCTAATGTCCCTCCTCCTCCATATTATGAACCTGAGGAGGACCAGGAGAGCTGGGAGGGGTCTGAGGACCCTCTCACACAACAGTGCGAGTTTGACCCGGACTGGGTTGAGGAACTTGGGGATGCCAGTGGTCTGGACACCTCCCTGACTCTGGCATGCTGTCTCCTACCGTGGCTACGGAGGAGGGGGCTAATTTTGCAACGGTGTTGCGTAGAGCTGCTGGAGCCTTGAATCTCCAGTTGCCTACTGTGGCCGTCAGGACTAACCTCCTGACAGAAGTGCTTCAGCCGGCGGCCTCCTCTTCGGAGACTGTGCTGCCGTTCAATGATGCACTCACTGACGTTCTTTTGGGTGCCAGGTCCAAGCCCACCACAGGGGCTCCTGTGGATAGGAACGTGGCCCGACGCCATTGCCCTGCTCCGGGCGACCCCCTGTTTCTCTCCCAACACCCCACCCCTGAGAGCTTGGTTGTCCAAGCCTCTGCCTCCCAAACCGCCTTCCCTACCGCCCTTCCGGATAGGGAATCCAAGCGCCTGGACCACTTTGGGAAGAAGGCTTTCTCTTCCTCCAGTGCTGGCTTGCGGTCCGTCAACACCGCTTGCCTCTTGGGCCGATATACCCACTCCCTGTGGGATTCGGTGGCGACTGTTTTGCCGCAGTGTTCTGAGGAGGTCCAGACACTGCTTACCCGCGCCATTGCGGAAGGGCGAGATGTGGCTAAATACACCATACGTTGTGGCCTTGATACCGCCGACTCGCTGGGCAGATCGCTTGCAACGACGGTGGCGCTGCGTCGCCACACCTGGCTGAGGACCACTGGTTTTTCGGGTGATGTCCAGAATACACTCATGGACATGCCCTTTGATGGAGTCGGTCTTTTTGGTTCAAAAGCAGACCATGCGCTGGAGCGTTTCAAGGACTCGCGGGCTACTGCCAAGTCCCTGGGCCTTGCTGTTGTGCGCCCTGCGCTCACATCTGCTTTTCGCCCCTTTCGTGGCCACGGGAGGGGCGCCCAGTCACGTCAGCAGCCCGGCCAACGGCCCGCGCAGCAAGCGCCTTCGCGTGGCCGAGGACGTGGATACCGCCGTGGCGGTTCGGGCAACCAGCGTGCGGGTCAGGCCACCACCTCCAACCCGTCCGTGGGCTCCAAGCCCTCCTAGTCCCTCCTTTCAGGTGCACGGCACGCCAGTAGGGGGCAGGGTCCGCCATCACCTTCACCACTGGCGTCCCATCACCTCGGACAGGTGGGTCTTTGACATTGTCCGAAGGGGCTACTCCCTCCCCTTCGAGACTACCCCCCCAGCCATGCCACCTCAATTCCACCGCATGTCAGGGGATCACTTGGTGCTTCTGCAGAAGGAAGTCACGGTCCTCTTGGCAAAGAGGGCCATCGAACATGTTCCGACCCCAGAAGTAGGACGTGGTTGCTACTCCCACTACTTTCTGGTGCCCAAAAAGGACAAGGAGGACATGCGTCCTATCTTGGACCTCCGGAACGTCAATCGCTTCCTCCGGAAGGAGAAGTTCAAGATGCTCACCCTAGCTCAGGTCTTGACTGCCCTCGACCCTGGAGACTGGTTGGTAGCGTTGGACTTGCAGGACGCTTATTTCCACATCCCCGTCCTGCCGGCCCACCGGCGTTACCTACGGTTCACGGTAGGCCTCGAGCATTTTCAGTTCACCGTGCTCCCCTTTGGCCTTACAAGTGCCCCTCGGGTGTTCACGAAAGTGATGGCGGTGGTCGCAGCTCATCTGCGCCGAGCTGGGGTTTCATTCTTCCCCTACCTCGACGACTGGCTGCTGAAGGCGGGCTCGTCCCAGGCAGTCGTCTCCCTCCTCCAGACTACGGCCGAACTCCTGCACTCGCTGGGGTTCTCCATCAATGTGCCGAAGTCGCATCTGATTCCTTCTCCACAGCTCCTTTTCATCGGAGCAGTTCTGGACACAACGCAGTTTCGGGCCTATCCTCCCGAACGGCGAGTCCGGGATATTCAGGCTATGATTCCGATCTTTCAGCCTTTATCCTGGGTTTCGGTACGGATGACCCTGAGGCTGCTGGGCCTCATGGCCTCCTGCATCCTGCTGGTCAATCATGCCAGGTGGCATATGCGGGCTCTGCAGTGGGACCTGAAGTTCCAGTGGGCGCAGCACCGGGGCAACCTGTCCGATCACGTCCAGATCTCGGAGGGGACTGCAAAACAGTTGCAGTGGTGGCTCACGGACCGGCAATGGGTCATGGGCAGATCCCTCTCCCTTCCCCAGCCAGAGCACACAGTTGTGACGGACGCGTCCCTTCTGGGATGGGGCGGTCACATGGGAGAGGCGGAGATCAGAGGCCTCTGGTCTCCGGCGGAGTCCCGGCTCCATATCAACCTTCTGGAGCTCCGGGCGATCCGACTTGCACTCAAGGCATTCCTTCCCTCTGTCAAAGGGAAGGTTGTGCAGGTGTTCACAGACAACACCACCGCCATGTGGTACTGCAACAAACAGGGCGGGGTGGGGTCGTGGACCCTCTGTAAGGAGGCTCTGCGCCTCTGGACTTGGCTGGAACATCAGGGCATGTTCCTGGTGGTTCAACACCTGGCAGGTTCCCTGAACGCCAGGGCGGACGAACTCAGCCGCAGGTGCATGATGGATCACGAATGGCGTCTTCACTCGGAAGTGGCGCAAGGACTCTTTCTACAATGGGGAGAGCCTTGGTTAGATCTATTCGCCACCGAAGAGAACGCGCAATGTCATCAGTTCTGCGCGTTGGAATTTCCAAGGCGGCACTCGCTCGGCGACGCTTTTCGTCGCGAGTGGAGTTGCGGTCTGTTGTACGCCTTTCCGCCTATACCACTTCTACCCAGAGTGTTGAAGAAGATTCGGCACGACCGGGCCCAAGTCATCCTTGTGGCTCCGGACTGGGCTCGAAGAGTTTGGTATCCCGAGCTACTCAGTATGAGTGTAGATCCCCCGATCCGTCTGCCTCTTCGGGAGGATCTTCTGTCGCAGCAGCAGGGGACGGTCCTCCACCCGAACCTGTCCAGCCTCCACCTGCTTGCGTGGAGATTGAGCGGCGGCAGTTGATTCCTTTCGACTTGCCTCCCGAAGTTTGTGATGTGATTCTGGCAGCCAGGCGTCCCTCCACTAAGGTGGTATACGCCTGCAGGTGGAACAAATTTGTGGCATGGTGCACAGCAAAGGCTGTGAACCCCCTTTCTGCCCCTCTTTCTGAGGTCCTTCTGTTCCTTCTTTCTCTGGCCCAACAGGGTTCTGCCCTGGGTACCATCAAGGGTTATCTCTGTGCTATCTCGGCCTTCCTCAGGCTCCCTGATCAGCCCTCCCTTTTCAAGTCCCCTGTTGTTAACAGGTTCTTAAAAGGCATTACACGCCTCTTCCCTCCTGTTCCGTTTGTGATGCCTCAGTGGGACTTGAACTTGGTTCTTACCTTTTTAATGTGCGCTCCCTTTGAGCCTCTACATAACTGTCCTCTTCGTCTTCTGACTCTGAAGACAGCCTTTCTGGTGGCCATCACCTCCGCTCGGCGGGTGAGTGAGCTCCAGGCTCTATCATGCAAACCTCCCTTTCTGTCTGTCCATCCAGACAAGGTTGTTCTTAGGACGCGTCCGTCCTTCTTGCCAAAGGTGGTTACTGCCTTCCACATTGGGCAGACCATCACTTTGCCTACCTTCTTTCCGCCTCCGCATCCTTCCAGAGAGGAAGAGAGGCTCCACCGTCTGGACCCAAAACGTGCGCTCTTCTTCTATATCGACCGCACAAAACACTTCCGGGTGGATGACCAGCTCTTTGTTGGCTACGTGGGCGCCAAAAAAGGTCGGGCGGTGCACAAACGAACCATCTCCCGCTGGGTTACCTTGTGCATCAAGGCCTGCTACTCTTTGGCTAAGAAGGAGCCTCCTGTTGGGCTGCGTGCCCATTCCACCAGGGCAACGGCTGCTACCACGGCTTTAGGCCGCGGTGTTCCGCTGCAGGATATATGTCAGGCAGCTACGTGGGCCTCGCTGCACATGTTTACAAAGCATTACTGCCTTGACAGTCAGGTCCGGAGGGACGGCTTCTTTGGCCGTTCTGTCCTCCGGGACTTCCTTGTCTGATCTTTGTTCGCAGACCCACCACCGGGGTTGGTATTGCTGGGGTATCTATTCTAAGGTAAGGAATCTGTCACTAACGTGTCTCTTTCAGATGCACAAGTTACTAACTTGTGTAACGATATATCTGTAAGAGACAGTAGTTAGTGACAGATTCCTTACCGCCCCACCCATCCTCCCCGTTCTGCGAACTGATTTCTAGGGTTAAGGACATCCCTTTCAGGGCCCTAGTATTTTTTCAGACACCTATGTCAGCTTCTTGCATGGCTCTGCGTTCCTGGCGCGGAAAGTCGTGTACAGAACTGACGTCAGCGCGCAGGGGTGGCGTCTAAGTACTGCCCTCGACGTCATCCCGGCGATCACTACGCCCGACGACGGACGCGGAGCCGCACGACGCCGCCTACCGACGCGCAAGGGTACTGCTACGCAAAAACTTTCCGGATCCAGCCTGACGCCTGGGGATATTCTAAGGTAAGGAATCTGTCACTAACTACTGTCTCTTACAGATATATCGTTACACAAGTTAGTAACTTGTGCATCAAGCTTTGTTTAATGTGCCCATATTCCCCCTAGCCCGCATGAAGAGGCGTTCCTTCTCTTACTTAGGCCCGAAATTTTAAAACTGCCCTTCAGTACACCTGAGAACTTGTATATCGGTGCTTGCTTTTTGTAAGGGTTTGAAGACCTGGCATTTTTTAATTTGCGACTTTTTAAATTCTCTACCTTACTGGTTATGCGCTGGGAAACCCCTGGGGGTAGCTATGAGCGTTACAAATCTTTAAATAAATAAATGGCTTCAAACTCATTTGACGTATAATCCAGACTTTTACAACGTTCTTATTTTGTTTACATTAATTATTGGTCCAACACCCAGAGTACATGGACAAGAATCTGCCACTGAGGATGCCTCCACTCCAGACCAGGGTCAAGACTTCAGGGATGATGATGATATAGCAACTGCAGGTTGCACCACTTTACAGAAGAGTCCATATAAAAATACATATGCGAATGTCCGTCCAGTATTTGAAATAATGAAATCTTTATTCTTCTTTACAATGATGACAAATGTAAAGCAAACAGCCACAACAGCCAACGCGTTTCGTTCTATCCCAAGAACTTCATCAGGGCAAGTTTATTAAATGGTTCCAAAGAGTGGACCAAGAAATTGCATACCAAGTCCTCAAGTGTAATCCACTGGCCAATCACCATAGACCGCCAATTTTCCTTTTAATTATAAAGTGCTGCAGGCAAAGACTAAATAAGTCGTATTGTGCCTAATAACTGAACTGCAACCGACCCAAATCCGGCTCGGAGGCTCTAATATAAAAAAGGCTGATGTGCCAGGAAAATCCGGTCCTGCACTGCGTAGCAGAAGAGTAGTTTGTTTGAGGCGCAAGGGATGACTCCACTCATGAAAGTCCGGATGACAAGAAGGAGCCTGCTCCATCTGGTCTGCCTGGGCAGACTGCTCCAGTGAGTCACACTCTGCCCACACCTACCCTTCCCATGCCAGATGTTACCACCTCTTAACCTATGGATACCTCCACTTTCTGTGTCCAAACCAACATCACCCCAGTCCTGACTGTAGTTCAACAAACACCACTACCACCTCAGCCAGGAACCAGTGGGAGGGGCGCACTGGGTCAAGGCCACAGGGTAGTGGGGTGGTAGGGTTCGTGGGAGGGAAGCTGTGGGCCAGTAGAATGAGGCCACTTTGCTCACTGCCACCTAGGCCACCATCGCCCAAATCTTGGGATCCCTCCATCAGTCCCAAGATATGATGGGTCAAGTCCTTATAGAACTCCAGGAGATGAAGCAGTTGTAGATGGAGCTCAGTGTACAGATGGAGAATCTGAACTCCATTTGGGCTTCCTGAATGGGGTGATGCATGACATTTACACCCATATATGCAGGGCTTTCCCCTTTCTCTGGTCTAACAACATCTGGGCCAACTACATCTGCCTCAGCCACAGAAATGGAGGCCCTGCCACGAGGCAACACCTGCACCCACCTCCGTCTCTGCAACTGTGGATGCACCAGCCCCCCCGCAGGAGCATACGTTCATTCGGACCACCAGGAGAGAATGGCAAGACCACCACCACCAAGAGATGCAGTACCGAATTTGTTCCAGGTTGTGACTACCATTCACTCTGTGGACTATGTTCTGGACACATTTACCTGTCTGATGCCAATTGTACTTATGACATTGGATTTCAAACATTTTTGACTCTTCCATAGTAGTTTAATTCACTATGAATGACTTTTATAATTTTGGTTAGCCTTTTTGTTTACATCCTCTTTTAGTATATTTGGTTTTGTTGAATACAAATAAAATGAACACAATCAAAGACTGTTGTTGTAATTTCTTCTCAATTTCTTTATCAATTTTTTTCCTTCCAACACACACATGACAATTTAAAAAATAAAATGATTGCTTATTCATAAATAAATGCCATGTAGCTAATGTTTCTCCAAAAATGAACAAATAGCACAAACCCAACAGATGTATGTTATAAAATTGTTCGAAAGAAATGTTTGTCATAGTTCACTAAAAACATTACAACCCATGCATAATCCAAATCATCAGTGCCATTTTAACATTTACAGTTCCAGACATTGCCACGATGGAAGACAGTGATATAATCCAAAAAACCAGATTCAATTGGCAAACTATCATTGATTTCTGTCATCAGCTGGAGCTTGATCTTCTGGCTCAGAATAGTAATCCCACATCAATAACACCAATAGTGAATATCCTGGCTTTACTCCATTTTGTGGCCACAGGATCATTCCAAGACATTGTTGCGGTATCTGGAGCAATGTCTCAACCAACTTTAAGTGGTGTGATACTAGAAGTTCTTTCTACAATGATGAGACACATCAACATCTTCATACACTTAACACAGAATGAGGATGTAGCCAATCTGAAGGGAGATTAGTATGCTTTGGGTTGAGCAAGTTAGGCAGCACAAATTGGCTTGGTGGCACCATTCAACAGAAAACTAGTATACTGCAATCTTAATAACTTCAAATCAATAACTCTGCAAGTTATCTTTGTACAAGATATGTATACCCAAAGTGTGAGTGTGTGTGTCTTTCACAGGATCAGTCCATGTTCCCTTTCTACTTTGCAGCAGCAGCATATTACTGCAAATGTCGCAACTTCGAAATGTCCAAATGAAGATGACATGGTGAAGGGTCGTAAAACAGACATAAAAAGAAAGATTAAATTACATAACAAAATAGACATCTTACAAATAAATAATTTAGAGGACACATTTTGTAAGAGCAATCGAAGATAAACAATGTAATGAACACAGTAGTCAATGTGTTAACACTTTGATCAACAAACATCTTTGCCCTGGATTTCACTTATCTTGGGCTTTCTAAAATATGTCCAGCACAGACTTTTATCCTCATAACTTTACAAGTTGTTTTAACATTTCATGTCATAAAATCTAAATATATACTTACACTCCTGTGAAGAAGTTGTCAGTGACATCTTGACGTACGTCAATGCCTTCCCTTTCACCACTATCATCTTCATTTGGCATTTCAACATCCTCACCAGGTGGCTCTTCATGTGCTTCTTCATCTGCAATGTATGGGATGTACCGTCGCAGGGCTGTGTTGTGTAACATGCAGCATGGCATGGTGATTTTGCCCCCCTTACCGGGTGAATAGAGGAGGGCTCCACCAGTCCTGTCCAAACATCGAAATCTGGCCTTTAGGAGCCCAAAAGCCCGCTCTACTGGCCTCCATGTTCTTTCATGGGCCTCATTGAAGCGGACTTCCCCAGGCGTAGTTGGATTCCTCAGCGGTGCTAACAACCATGGTCAGTTAGGATTCGCTGAGTCTCCTAAACGGAAAAAAATAAAATTAGCCCAAAACTGTAACACAGTTTTAGATCATTACACTTTAATCAAACAATATTATGACAGAGTGTACTTACCAACAAGCCAGGCCGTCTCAGGCCTCAGAACATTAGCTGGGGTATGCTGCTGTTCTGTTGTACAAAAGAGTCATGGGTTGATCTGATGAAACGCGCACATGGCAATTGTGATGTACAGATCAGGTAAGCAGACAACTTGCACATTGATTGAATGGAAGTTCTTCCGATTCCGGTAGGCTTGTTCCCTGGCGTGTGGTGGTACTAAGGCAATATGTGTGCCATCAATTGCCCCACCCACATGTGTTAGGCGACCCAAAGCATAAAATTCTCCCTTGACATTTGCAAAATCTTCATGTCGTGGAATCTGGATGAAGCTGTTTGTGTCTCATCATTGAAGAAAGAACTTCTTGTAGCACACCACTGAAGTTTGGTTGTGACATTCCACCAGATACTGCCTCAGTGTATTGGAATGATCCTGTGGCCACAAAATGAAGTACTGCAATGAGTTTGGCCATTGGTGTAATAGATGTGGGATTTCTATTGTGAGACAGAAGATCTAGATCTAGCTCTAGCTCCAGCTGATGACATAAATCCAGTATAGTTTGCCTATTCAATCTGAATGTTTTGATAATATCCCGTTCATCCATGATGGCAAGGTCTGGAAATGGTTGGAACACTTGAGGCTGTTGTCTCCTCACTCTCCCTAGGTTTATATGTATGCATTGGAAAATTTTCAACATTTACAAACTTATTTTTGATAAATAACACAAATGTCATGTTTTGCTAAAAATATATATTTTTCTTAACATAATTTAACACAGCATGTCATATTGAAATTTTTCCTTAATAAATGACATTTTTTACCTGTCTATTGTGTAAAAAAGATTGTGTAAATAATACATTTTCAATGTATTATTTATTCATTCTTTTTTATTTTTTTCAACCAAAATTCTGTCAACAGAAGTGTAAACAACACAACGCAACTATCTCATTTAACCACAGTAACGCACTACATATAAATGCTTATTTTTAAATTACTGAGTGGCATTAACATTTTGTATATGTAAACAAACTAGCCACCATTTTGAGTGGTGGTGACGCACTAAACATTCACAAATACACTATTTGACCATCTAAAATGGTGGGCGCCTGACCTCACTGTCAGGACATTTGGAATTAGACGGACGCGGCAAAAGTTGACTGGGTAGTGGGTGGGAAACTACATGACGGACACAGTCATAGGCTAACGTGTATGAAAGGAACATACAAAAGTCAATGGCTGTGTCCATCTCCGTTGCCGATCGTGTACATGTACGTAATGTTTTGAAAAAAGCTCTTTTGCCTCCTAACACTGCAGCCAACAAGACCTCCCCAACTTTTGCTGCTGTTTCAACCTCTGGGAGCCAGGATGCCAGGAAGAGTTGGTGACAGGGCCCCAGCCTTCTCGCCAGAGTAGCTGGAGTTGCTGGCAACGGAGGTCCTGTCCCTGTAAAGCCAGCTCTGAGTCACCAGAGGAACAGGTACATGTTTAAAATGTATTTGTAAATCTGTCTGTTTTTTTTCTTTTCTTCAAACACCGGCTACAATGTCCCTTTGAGTTCACGAGTGAAGTGTAATGATTGAAGTAAAGTGTGATTTATTTTTTACATTACATAGAACAATTATGGTGTGACTGTTTAATTTCTTTGTTTAGAGAAGACCTTTGTGTGTATTGTGTGTTTTAAGCCCTACTTTTTATTTGGTATGTATTTTAAGATATAGCTATGTACATATATGATTTTCATGTGAAGTGTAGAAATTTCACATCATGTAAAATTAGAAAAAACATATTTTCTTTACAACTGTACATATATATAATTTTTTACATATCCAATAAAAAAGATATTTGCTATGTGTATTAACCCACAAATCGTTCAGCCACAGTCAGGTGTCTCCAGCCAGTTGATTGGGAGCTACCAGTAGCAACATCAGAGTAGCTCACAGCCTTGAGTTCGTTTTCAAATGAGCACAAGGTCATATTTTCATTTCAAAGTTATGGAAATTCTGTGTTCATTTGGCATCCTGGTCATCAGGCCTCCGATAGCAGGGCCTGACAAGGAGCAGTGCTCAGTCAGATTTATGGGCCAGGCTGGCGCTGAGTCACAGAACTGAACAACTGAAGCACTGAGGTATTTGACTCTTAAAAATAGTTCCTTGTCAACTCAAAATTGGAGTCCTGTGCTGCAAGTACATGTGACACAGGCTCTCCTTCACCCGTACAAATATATCCCCTTCATAAGAACACATGTTCATACATCCTTAAAGACCACTCTTTCAATGACACACATGGTAGCCCTTTCATAGTGCCCTTAGTCATAGTATTTTAGTTCAAACCATAGTATCTGGCTCTATGACATTAGACTTCAAGTCAATGTAGCTGGCCGTGGGGGTGTCTGGTTACGATGCACAATTTGTTTAGCCTTCAGTATTTCACAATGATTTTCACTGATCAGACTTAGCTTTCATTACAGAAAATGTTAGAGCCCGCTGGCCTAGATGATGTCACTGGCCTGGATTAGTGATTTTAGGAGAAGACCAGAATTAAGGGTAGTCAACAAGTTACAACAAAAGTATTATCTATTATTTTATTTTGGCAAAATAAAAAAATATATAAATTGTGTAGTAACTTTTGACTAATGCTTGTGATTGATGGAGTAAAATTGTGTTACCTCAATACAGACAAACAAAAAGTTACAAAAAATGTTTTTATTCTTTCATTTCTTGTATCCATACACGTCGAGGTCTGTCAGAAAAAGACCATTTGGAAGGCCATCGCCAAGAAGGTGCGGACCCTGGGGGTCTACAAGCGGTACAGCATTCATTGTCGAAAGAGGTGGGAGGACCTACGAAGCTGGACCAGGAAGTCATCAGAAGTGCAGCTGGCTTGTCCTCCCAACGTGGAGCATGTGCGCCGTACCCTGAACCTTCTAATGTCTTGCTACTTGAGGTGGCCTATCCAGAGCTTGATGGGCAGTTCAGAGCCCAACAGCAGCATGAGTTCTAGTTTGAATTTAACGTGTTAAATAACTCTTTTTTTTGTTTTTTTGTTACAGCCAAGAATTTTGGCATCAACATTAAGATTGACACATGTCCAGCGCACAAGAAGAACTCTTGAAGGTGTAAGTTTTGCAAAAGGTGTATAATTTGTTTTGTATATGAATTTGTAGAAAAGAATACCACCCGATTTGTGTTCACTACCAAAAGACAGGTTTGAGCAGACCCATGCTTGCCTAAACAACAAATATACATCAGGGTCTTTGATGTTATAAGGGACAGTTCTACCAAACAGGCCGCCACTAGTCTTGATTGTGTCAGGTGTGATGCTCCTTCACCATTGTGAATGATGTAAAGTTAGCCCTATTACAAATGGCATAGCATAACATTCACTTATGATACACTGGATGTTCCAAATGTCACATTGGTACGTTGATTTTATACGCAAACAAGAGTGAGCGTGTGAGCCAAAATGACTAGTAATATCAGATTAAATTAAGTTAAGGCATACATAATACGATGAAGCACGACTTTGATTAAAATGAACGCATCACAACTGACCTCATGACTGGCCCCAGGAGTGAATAATTAAAGATATAAGATGCAAGAGGGGTAGATGTAAGAGGAACATTGCTCATACACAGAATACAACAGACTTTGCAGTTAATTGCATGTAGAAATGGAATGACTTGTGTATGTCCTCTGGAGTATATTATACGCCCAAACTACTATTGTCTATATACCCATTGCCCAAATGAGCAGAAAAATAACTATGTGACTGATAACTGTTATTTCTAGATTTTGATTGTCAATATAAGAATGTATGATTATAAATGCCAATAAACATATTTACAAAAAAAGCATATCCCAAATGTGTTTTGATTCAAAAATACTGTTTCATTCATGTTAAAAGTGACATATTTGCGTGATATCTCACTCCTTCATAAATGTGCATGTAAACCAGTCTGTTTTTTGGAAAATAATTATGATAGGCATACATTTTTATGTCCAGATAATAAATCAATGATGGAGAAAAATGGGATACTTCAAAGTGACTTTTGCAGATGGAATGTTCCATCACATGTATGTTGGAGTATCCCATCTGGAAAACTTAAAATCAGGTCCGACTCATTAGGAAAATGTAGAAATGCATCAAGGTGTAATCTGTTGCATATTGTGAATTGCATTTGACTTTTTGATGTACAAATTATATATGAATCAGTGTATGTAATATTTACTGTGATATTGTACCAATTTTTGCCTGAACTGAAAGCCAGCATATTTCTTAGAACAATTTTACAATGGTAAAATAAACTTGAAATAACTTGAGATATTTAGGAGTCAAATGTGAAAATGGTTTTGCTGTGTACTAAAGTGAATTAGAGCTGTATCAAGCCCTATGTATCTACTTATTTATGCTGTAGAAGTCATTTGTCAATCCAGCAAAAATATTTCTTAATTTATTCTGCAGCATAGGTACATACATATTGCGTGATACATTGATAAGCTACTTCAGTACTGAATCCATATAATAATTTTTATATTTGAAATATACTTTAGTTACTTGAAGTAAGTGTTACCAAACAAAGGAAACAAGCTTTTAGTTTATACAAATATTGGTACAACATTGCAGAATTTGTTGACATACATTGATTCATGGTTTTCTTTTTGTAGATGAAAATAATGCAGCTTTTTTGGCCGTGTACGCACACTGTACAGAGGAATGTTTGGTTTATATCCTTTTTGGTGACACACATTCACTATTTTAAACAACAAAGCCTAACCATGAAGAGGTGTTAAACAGTTCCTGGAGATAAAAATGGATAAGAGCTATCATGGGGAATTACAAAACTGTGACCAAATGTTTTCTGAAGATGTTCCATACACGCATGAGATAATGATAATAAGGAACCAAAGTTTTTGAGTGCCTTGAAGCAAGTGAAATCTGAAAACTTGGAAAAGGTTTTGTGATCAAAGTTTATGATCACTTCTATTTACACAGATACAATACAAATTTTGTATATGTCGTTTCAGCATCATCAGGAGCAGGCGAAGGAGAAATTGTCCACGTAGGCAGGGAAGCAGCTTGCCACTGTGTTTCGACTAGTGAGACCACTGACACCGATGGACACAGTGGCACGGAGGGTGAAGGCACTGGCATGGAAGCCACCAGTTCTAAATCATCTTCGTAGGCCTCCACAAGTGACCAGTCTCTTGTGGTGGCAGACCCTACAGCAACTCTTCTACCTGCATCCTTGTCCACCACCAAGAGAGCCATCTCCACCCTCCCTCTTGCCCCCCCCCAGATGGCCAAACCTACCACCCTAAGAGGACTGGGGTCTCCTTCGCTGCAAGCACCCCGCCCCCCCTGCTGCGCTCAGTGAGGAGGCAGTTGACTGCCTGCAGAGCATCTCTGTAGGCCAGACCGCACTCCTGAATGCCATCCAGGGCCTTAGTTGCCAAATGCTACCACACCCACAAGTGACGCCACCACACCCACAAGTGCCGCCATCACACTCACACGCACAAGCACACCCACAAGTACCACCACCAGCTCACCCACAAGCACCACCAGCATACCCACAAGCACCACATCTACCACTGCAAGCACCAGCACACCCACAAGCGCCACAACCAGATCAACCACCTCAACAGCACACTCATCCAAACATACACACTCACACAAAACCACACCCACAACAACACTAAACAAAACCAAAAGCACACACTCACCCAGACACCAAACACACCCCCAAACATAAAAAACATACCCCAGACCCATATGCAACTGCACAACAGAAACACACATCACCCACTGCAGCTACCTCTACCTCCCAAACCCAATCCTCTCCCACCCATACTGCCTTTTCTCCTGGTTCCAATTATTTATTTGGTCTGGCCTTGACCGCTGGTTCCGAATATTTGGTCAGGCCTTGACCCCCTTCCAAACCCACCCCTCCCAAACCCTTATCCACCCACTCCCAAACCCACCTCTCCAAAGCCAAAACCAGCCCACCCAAACCCACCCCTCCCGAAAAAGATCATTGAGGTGCCTGCTCAGTGCCCACTAGATGCCCCTTCTTGAGGAGGTTCCCCTTGACATTTATATAGGAGGCAAGTTACCAACAAGAGCTTAACAGTGCAATATGACTATTGCCATTTGTATATATTATTATTTAAAGTTGAGCAATGAGAGAAGTATCTCATAAGTTAAATAAATCAAGATTTTTCATTTCACCAAGATTGTCCTGACATTAATTTTAATTTGCAATTGTTTGAATTCTAGAAATGTTTGACTAAAATGTGAAGTAAATACTGTTATTTACCATTATAGCAGGAAATACAGCAGATTTTTTTAATGTCTACTTTAAGTGCATAGACTGGTTAAAATAGTATGTGATGGCAAGTTGAATTTAGGTGCAAGCATTCATCATGATAATGGACACTTGTACCAACAAATAGATGTTTTAAATTTTTTTTCAGGTTTTAATACAGGTGTGTTTATTTCAGCTTGATAAGTGGTAAGAATAAACACATGCATTTCACCTTGAAAAATGATGTCACAATTGAAATGTTATAAAATACTGGATTTGCACTAGACAATGGAAAATGCTACATGGATACATATGTTAACTGATTCAAGTTTGGGACTGACATTGATTTTACAGGTATTTAAAAAGTCAATGTTACACCTTGTCTACTGCAATTTCTACATTATATTACATTTCACTTATCCCAATGATGTGTTATGCATATGTTTTTAATTTGACACATTACTAAATTTATGTAAACACACCTGTATGGTCACTTTTTGATTTTTTTTAATGTTCTTTTTTATGTAAGTGTCTATTCTCCAGTATTGGGGTATCTTTCATAGATTTACATGCTTGAACCCTTCCCCATCGTTGAAGTAGGAGCCCCAGGGTATCATATGAAGCATTATGTATCAATGTAATAGGCTGTAAAGGGAATGCAAGGTTCCGCCTAATAACCTATTTGTCTTTTTTTAAAAAGGACCAAAGTTAAACAATGACCAATCAGGCGACCGCACCCTTAGAAAACTCACAACAGAGCCATCTTCCCTCAGATTTTCACTGCATGTCGTGTGTGAGGGAGTCTCCCTGAGCTCTGCTCAGTTCTTCAGATTTAGTTATTTGCAAATTGTTTTTTCTCTGTTTCAGTATGTCAGAACTGGTCAAGAAAGGACTCTTCAGACTTTGTGCCACCTGTGGTAAGAAAATGTATTTATTGCCTTCATCCATCCCACAAGGTGAGAGACTGCAAGATATACAGAACTTTTTCTACCAAAACCCTCAAAGACCGTGAGGGAAGACTTTTATTATGGTTGCAGAAACTTAAAACGAAGACAGCTGTCGTTTCTGAGGAGGAAATTAGTGAGTGTTTCATCTCCTCACAGACTTCCAGAAAGAGGAAAAGGTCTCACCATGAGTCCCCTCACAGAAGCAAGAAAGCCTTTAAAAAGAGTCACCATGGTTCTACACAAGGCTTCTCTCTTGAGGAAAAGCGAAAAAGGGCTTTCTCAGACTCTAAATCTGAGCCTTCTACTCCATCTACAGCCGTCTCTTTGAAACGTAGATCCTCCTCTAAACCAGTTTGAAAAAAAACTAAGTTCACAGAAAAAATGTTGTCAATGACATCAACGCAGGTGAAACAGTCAACGGCACCTAAAAGCAGATTTTTGACGACGACTGGCAGTTCATCAACACTTTAACCGTTGACATCCATCCCGTCAGCGATGGTATCCGCGTCGACAAAGACTGCTCCGTCGACAATGTCCACCTTGTGGACGAGGACAGTCACATTGACGAAGACTGTACCAACACCGTCGACTACCGAATCGGCATCAGTACCACAGTTGACAATGACCTAGTCGACGATGCAGCCATCGGAAAAGTCCTCCTCCTTGTCAGCGAAGTTCAAACAGAAGAAACCACCAATGTTGCTTTTGCTCACACAGTCGACGACCTCGTTGATGAGAATTTTGCCATTTCCAGAAAGTAATTGCCCTGAATACAGATCTTGGGTAAAGAGTCCCCACTTCCACCCAGCCGCTTATCGGATCTTCAAGAATCAGAGGACGACGGTCACGGAATGTTTGAGGTGCAGCCATCAGCCCCTCGGAGTTGCATGCCAAATATCACGATGAAGAGGAGGAAGAGAATTATTATGAGCCTGTTTCAGAGCCTCCACTGCATGGAGCAATACCGTCCTTATGCTCCTCCTCCTCCCCCACCACCTGGCATGGTCCAGGTTTCTCCTGCTCTGGTAGAAGACCTGCAAAGCATGCTTCAGGACTATTACAAGCACTTCCCAACACCAGCTGAAGCACAACAACCACCTGCAGTGGTATCAACGCCTGCACCTAAATCACCAGACCATATGCCTCCTCCACCTACACTATGAGTGACTCCACAATTTCGCATTGCCATTCCTCCTCAAGAAGATCCGTCTACAACAGATGATGATCTCTGTGATGTGGATAGAGAAGAAGGCGAAATAACAGACAATTGAACCATTACCAATGATTGGGATGATTACCTTATTCCTCCACCTCCCCTTCAGCTCCACACCAATGAATTCTCCACCGTAAAATATTGTTTTTTTTTTACATGCTAATGGAGAGAGTGGCCAAGCGTTTCCATAGCCCCATTGCTGTTAAACAATCGAACTGTTTTCTGTACGATTTCAAGGAGCAATCCAGAAAAACAGAGCAATGCCGATTGTGGATTATATCTGGGTGGAAGGCAAGTAAAAATAATTAAAACACCGGCAACCGTCACTGCCGTTCTCCCAAGATAGATAGAAAATATAAAGCGCCAGCGGACTCACCTGCTTGTTTAATCAGACATCCAAAACCTGATTCGGTCATTACTCAGGCTGCACAGCGCAGGTCTAAGAATCCTTCCACCCCAATCTCTTCTCCGCCTGACAAGGAGGGCAGACGACTAGATAATATCGGAAAGAGATTCACAGTGTTGTCAGGGACATCTGTCTGTGCCGCAAACTCTCTGGCCATTCTGTGGCGATAGGATCGTCAGATATGGTTGGACATCGCCAAATATCTGGATTTCTTGCCGAAAGACAAAAAAGCTGAAGCTACAAGCATTTTGCAGGAATGTGAAAAGGCAGCATCTCAAATTGACTGCGCAATGAATATTGTATCCATAGGCTTCCAGCTGTTGGCAGGATCTGCTGTCCTTCGTTGACAGGGTTGGCTCATGGCCACATTATTCCAGCCAGAAGTTCAAACTAAGATTCTTGATATGCCCTTCTGCGACTCTTTATTCAGGAAGCACGTATATGACGCCCTGTAGGCCATAAAGACGGACACTGAAATGGCTTGATCCCTTGAAACTCTCGAGTTCCGTAAGACCATATCGTGGAGGATACCAAAGATATCAACCACAATCTTACCAGCTGTCTTTTTGAACCGCTTCTCAACAGCATCAACCCTATTGGGCACCGTCGTCAGCAGCCTATTCTAAGCAGCAACCAATAAGGAGACAGGCTTTTTCTGCCAGGGATACTTCTAAGAAGCAGTGACAATCTCAAGGTGCTGGTTACACCCCCTAGTTATGTTTCTGCGGATGCCAGAATATTCAAATACCTGTATCAGTTGAGCAAAATCACTACGGACAAATGGGTATTTAAATCTGATTGCGCATGGCTATATCCTGTAGTTCACTCAGGTTCCACCTCAAACTCAACCTACAAAATACCGCACATCTCACCTTCATTTTCGTTGCAAGGAGGTTTTAGCCATGTTGTCAAAAGGGGCCATAGAACAGGTTCCACGCTCTCAAAAAGGAAAGGGGTTTTACTCCTGTTTTTTTAGTGAGTAAGAAATCAGGGGAGTGGCGCCCCATTCTTGATCTCAGGAAACTCAACAAGTACCTAAAGAAGCAATCTTTCCATATGTTTTCCCTACAGGAAACTCTCCACTTTTTCAACCACATAGATTATCTAACTGGCCTTGATCTCAAAGATGCCACCTGCGCCTCCTCCCCACCAACCCCCCCCCCCCTCCCCATTCAGCAGACATTGAGGGATACTTCCACTTTCCTTCACCTCTTTCAAACCCTGGAGCTCATGATCTCCGTTCGCCTTCGACGAGAATAACCTTTCTGGGAGCAACTCTAGACACTTTGCTCGACAAGGCATTCTTGTTTGTAGACAGGAAAAACAAACTCTCTGTTCTGGCTCGCTCTCTTTCAAAAAGAAAGTGTGCCTCAGTTCGCCTGATCAAATCTCTACTCGGCATGACGTCTTCAGCCATTCTCCTAGCGCCTGATGCTCGTCCCAAAATGCGAACGTTCCAAGAAGAACTGGACGCACAGTGACTCCATGTGGAAGAACAATTCAACATCATCATCCAGATCACACCTGTGATGAAATCGGCTCTTCACTGGTGGACAAACTCCAGCAATCTCTCTGCAGGATTGCCGTTCCCCTCCCACCCTCATTTCAAATAAGTCATTACAACAGATGCTTCTCTAGAATGGTGGGGAGCTCATAAATTCAGGGAAAGTGGACTCCGGAGCAGTCCAAAATGCCTATCGACTTACTCGACCTCGGAGCAATCTTGCTGGCTCTTCAAGCTTTCTTGCTGAGGATTCAGGGGTCCTCTGTGTTAATAACAGACAACACAACAAGTCTACATTACCTCAACAATACAAGGAGGTACAAGATCCAAGATTCTGTCTCAAGAAGCTCAAACTCTCATGCAATGGGCACTACGTCATCAAGTGACCATAAGGGAAGAACATCTCCCAGGAGTGCACAACTCTCTAGCAAGACACCTTGAGCAGTTTCGACCCAAAGATGTCATGAATGGGAACTGAACCAACTGGTCCTGGATGCCATATTTCAACGATGGGCAAGCCCAAACTGGATCTTTTCACATCCCAAGAGAACAAAAAATGCTGGTTTTCTGGCAGCAGGTACCCTCAAAAGGGGTCCTCGGGGAATGCCCTTTCGGTGCAGTGGTCCGGAATTTATGCCTACGCTTTTCCCCGATCCCACTTATTCCCAGGTTTCTCAGGAAAATGAAAAGGGAACCATGCCGGTTAATACTCTTCGCTCCATGATAGCCCAGACAGCACTGGTTTACAGAGCTCCACATGTTGTCGGAGGACAACCGCATTCAACTCAAGCCCCAAGTGGGCATGTTGTCGATGAGCAACCAGCAGGTCCTTCATCCAGACCCGATTTCTCTGCATTTATCACCCTGACTCCGGAGTACCATGAGCTTCAGCACCTAGCCATTCCAGAGGATAGTAGGAGTATTGCAAAGACCAGAGCTGATTCTACCAACAAAATATATTGCTTCAAATGGAAACTATTTTGTCTCTGGTGCGAGTAATCTAATGTACAATCTATCACATCGCCTCCCGAAAAAGTGTTGCCATATTTGCTATCTCTAGCCACATCCGGTCTAGTGCATTCCTCTGTTAAATTGCATCTGGCTGCTATTTCCAGGTTCAGGCAAACTTTGGGATCTCCTTCCATGTGGTATCACAGATTAATCGTCCAGTTCCTTAAAGGAATCTTCAGAGCATATCCTCCAATAAAGTCACCGCCATTTGCATGACAGCTTAACACCGTTCTTTCCCAACTGATTAAAAATCCTTTTGTGCCTATTCATAGAGTTGAACTGAGGTTCCTTACTTGGAAAATGGTGCTGCTAATAGCTCTTACTTCGGCTAGAAGAGTAAGTGAACTCAAAGCGTTCACTATTAAGGAACCTTTCTTACAATTCAAAGACACCATTGTAATTATTCGGACTAATCCCAAGTTCATATCAAAGGTTACCTCCGATTTTCATTTTCATCTCTATCAACCGCTTATGCTAAAGACTTTCTTTCCCAATCCTCAAACACCAGCGGAAACCAGTCTTCGGTCTTCGTATTCTTTATGGCAAGAGATGTTTAAAGTTTTACTTACATCGCACAAAGCATATTAGTACTACTAATCAACTTTTTGTGGCCTGTGGCAACAATAACAAAAGTGAACCAGTGTCCAAGCCCACCGTAGCAAAATGCATTTCAACAGCCATTCAGTTCTGTCATTCTAAGGCAGGCAGGCCTTTAAGACAAAAGACTAAAGCACACTCTACGATAGCGGTTTCTACAACGTCTGCTTTATTTGCTGGGGTGCCCATCGAAAGAATATGCTGTGCTGCAACCTGGAAGAGCAGGCACACTTTCAACTAACACTATTGTCTGGTTTCGATGCAGAGCACTGATACAGCCATGGGTCAAGCGGTACTTAGGCATCTTTTCCAATAAGGTGCGCCCGTTACCATACAATGTATTCTGTTGTACCCACCATCCGCTGTCATAATCGTGTTATTTCATTGCTAATGTTTTGCACTGCTAACTATTCTGATTCAAGCATGTGAATGTACGCAAGATACCCCAATACTGGAAAAAGAACTGGTTACTTACCTGTAACTCCCGTTCTCCAGTATTGGTATCTTTCATAGATTCATAGGTGACCCACCCTTCTCCCCTTAGAGGCTCTCCTTCGTGGCCAATGATGATTATCCCACTAGTAATTGGAAAATCTGAGGGAAGATGCCCCTGTTGGGAGTGTTCGAAGGGTGCTCTCGCATGATTAGTCTACTTTGGTCCTTTTTTTTTAAAGGACATATATAGGCTATTAAGCTGAACATTGCATTCCTTTTATAGCCTATTATATTGATACATACTGCTTACAAGTGCTTGCAAATGTGACAGATTACTCTACCTGCCAAACACTTAGCCCACCCACCTCATTTAGATGCGTGTGGACCTTAAATATTCCGTCGACAGAGCCCTATTGGCTCCATTGAAGGAATACTTCCTCTGACAGACAGTGGAGCAGGGGCCATCAGAGGTATTTTTAAATGCAATAATGGACAAGCAAAACACAACTTAAAATGGTTTTTACACAGTGATGGCTATGCAATGGAGTCAATGGCCTCTGCCGGATACTGGAATTTAAACTGTTGACGTTTCCTATTTGTTATTGTTTTATGTAATTTTTGTGTGTTTTGCTGCATCCCCTAGTTCTAGTTTAACTCATCTGGAAAATCTCTCAACACTAGTGAGTCGTAAAAGTGTTCTGAATTTCTCTTTCTTTGAGAATGCAAGTGAACTCCTTTGGATCATGTGATGGGTAAACCAGTATAAATCAATTCACCCTGTCCTGTGAGGACCTTTTTGTGTTAAGATATGTACATTAAATAAGTAAATTAAAGGAAGTGATGTAACTTCCTTTGACCTCATTCTTCTATATTGAAGAGTAGTGGCACAAGTCAGGGGGTGTAGGTGTTGTGTTTCTATGATGATATGTACATAAACAAGTTTGACCCTTTAAAATCATAAGATGACCCAACCTCAGAATTTTACTGTTGTAAATTCATCAAACATTCATCAAACTTTTGTAAATGTTGTTAGAAGTTTTATTGTGCCTTGCTGTGATCGGAGTAATGCAATTAGGGTGTTTTCCTCAAAGCTAGGGTGTCAAGCTGTTGAAATGATTCTCCAGGTCAGTGACCCTTTCCACTTCTAACGCTGCTAAGATTTGTTTAGAGATGCCCTTCTTGGAATCCTACTCTCTTTGACTGGGGGCCAGACAGATTTTCTTCTCGAAATCAGGTTCAGTACTGTTAGTTCTCCCTTCATCCGCTTGCTCTTTTCCCCAGTTCTCTGCCCCGAAACGCAACTGAAGGATGTTGCATGTAGGAACAAGTCATCTTTGCAGGTTTTTGAAGTAGGGTTTGTCTGTATGTGCTGCACACCCTTAACTCACTTTTTCCTACGTACGGTGCTTGACCAAGTTCCTGGTTTTTTTTGCATGTGAAAAATACTTTAGGCCAATTGTAGGAG
This sequence comes from Calotriton arnoldi, assembly GCA_963921515.1. Taxonomy (NCBI): domain Eukaryota; kingdom Metazoa; phylum Chordata; class Amphibia; order Caudata; family Salamandridae; genus Calotriton; species Calotriton arnoldi. The sequence goes on along the minus strand of CAWUFW010000213.1, from coordinate 3,172,047 downwards.
TCTGTTAATTTACAGGAGCACAAGGGGCAAAGAGGAGGGGAGTTTACTTCCTTCCTTATGTTCTCTTCCTAATGGTAAACAAAGAGTTGGGCCCTCATCATGAGGGTCATAGGAATACAGAAGCACAGCACCATGGTTGATAACTCCGATACCACTGGGTGTGGAAATTTACATGTTCCATATTCCACATTTTCCCTACGTAATGGCGAATTGCAGAGGTAATCTGTATTTTCGCTTCGTTTTCCCGGCAACTTTCTAAGGATGTATTCTTCCAAGGAGTACCTTGCAAATATCTCCTTGGAAAACCTTATGCTGCCATAATACCACATGCAGAATAAAAATACATCTTGGAATCCCAATTGTGCCATTAACTGCTGTTACTAACCGGATCAATAATTTTGAGAAACTCAAAATAAGGAGCTAAGTATATAAACTGGAGACATACAATTAATAAAATGAATATTTTCCATACTTTAATGTATCCTTTACTAATTTGGTTTATTTTCCAATGATCTCCTGTTTTTCACTTTAAATCTTCTGTCTAGTCATTGAAAGACTATTCGCAATCCTTATGATTTCCTTTTGCTTTACAGTGTAACAAAGTTGTTGGTAAAGTACAGATCCAAGTGGCTGACCTATCGGAGATCCCAAGGTGTAACTGTAAACCCACTGATGAAAATCCTTGTGGCCTGGACTCTGAATGTCTGAACAGAATACTGCAGTATGAGTGCCACCCTCAGGTGTGTCAGGCAGGAGAACGCTGTCAAAACCAGAATTTCACAAAACGACTGTATTCAGAAACCGAGATCATCAAAACTGACCAACGAGGCTGGGGTCTCAGGACAACCAAAAATATCAAGAAGGTATGACTGCTTATAAAAAGAAAATCTGCACATTAAAAAAAAAAACTGGGCGCTACCTGTTTCCCCTAACCATGCATATCTGGGAAATGACCTTTTTGGTACTTTGGAATTCTGTGGAAACCCAGCTCAGTGATATGAGTTTTCACCACCTCATGGTGTGAATATTGCTATGTTATTTGTATATAAGAACCCAATATGATAGTGAACATCTGTGTCATGACACTACAGGGGCAATGCATGGTTACACAACCAGTATACACCTACACAAAATTGTCTTATGAACATGCTCTATTCTCTATAATAATCCAAGTGGAAAGGTGCACCGGGGAAAGTGTTCTCATCCCAAAAAATTCCAAACAATATTTATCAACAGTCCTTTTTTTATTTATTTTTGCTTCACTTGAAATCCATAAATGTACATATAACATCCAGTCAACGCGTTCCGTTCAAAGCATCTCTTTTGAACTTCATCAGGGCTGTGAACAACATATAAAAAAACACACAAATATATCATCTCACAACAGGCACCTAGGACATGACTGGCACATTGAAAACTACAATACAATACCAAATACATTATAGAAAAACAACACACCGCAGTACAACATGACCAATGGCACTGCTTAATCTACAGATATGCATACTAAACCCTTTCTCACAATGAGTAAAGACACAACAATACAAACATCCTATATCATTATGCAGAACAGAGTTTATAGAGAAAAACATTAACAACATATAGAAAATTTAGAAAAAATAGAAAAAAGCACCAAAAAGGAATACTTCCCATGTAACAAAAAACGGGATCCTCAACCTTAGCATTGTTTGATATTCTAGTGTTGCTGAACCAGTAATTGCCATAAATTAGCGCTGCCCAGAATTAATATATTCCAAGCATCATCTGTCACTGTAATTTCATAGGGTTTGTAATAGTAATTAGTAAACATATTATTAGAAGGATGATTTTGTAAAACAATAGAATATTTCATATTAAGATCACTTAAATTGTATATCTTAAAATGCATAGTATTCAATAATCCATTACATACTCCTCACCCTTAATAAAAAAATGAGACATCTAAACATACCTCATGTGTATCATGTTTTAGGATATTCACATCTCATATCAAAAGCAGGAACTCCTATGTTTTCCCAATTAACATAAAAGTTAGTGCTTGAGTCAATTCCTTCTAGAAAAGGGTCATATTGGCTCCAAATGTGTTCTCTTCTCTATGTCTTAACCTTATCTCCTCTTTTTGCATTCTATCCCTAGAGAATATTATATTGCTATATTCAAATAGCTGGCTGTATTTTGCAGTGGTTGCTCTCAGAGTTGGTCCTGCTGCCTACCCCCTCTGTTTAAGGCTTCTGGCCATGCACAGTGGGCCCACGTGGGCTGCCGTATGGGTGGGGCACAAGTGGGTGGGGCAAAAAGTATTAATGCAAGATATCTGGCAGGCCCTGCATCTAAGCCAGTGGAATGTGAACAACCCCTTCATAAATCAGCTGCCATATGTAGCAGTGGCTGGCACCTATGCCTGGGGTTTGACAGGGGTGCACTCATAGTAAGTTCTGATGGATATTTCCAATCGCAGAATCCTCACCTTGGGAATACCCCCAGATACAGATGTGGAGATTTATCTTAGCATTGCTCCTGCGCACCAGTAGATGGCATTGTGCAGCTTTGCATCAACTCTGTCCAGCCCTGGAGGCAATGCCAGAGCCACATATATGCCTTTTCTTTCTCTGGAGCTCACTCCCTTAACTTTTTCTTGTTCTTTTGACAAAGTTTCATAAAAACATTTCTTACAGTTTGCAAGGGAACATGTCTCTTCCGAAGAGTACAGGTTTTAAACCTTTGTAAGGACTGTCACAAGCAGATGTCCCGGATGAATCACACTTTGATCAGGGACCTCAAAGGCAAGCTCTACGTTTCCAAACACTGCCGAAATGTGTGTAAGGGCCATTCTGATCAAAGTCCCTTTCCAGTTCTCAATGCCATTCCCACAAAATTCCAAGTCATCAGGCAAGTCCAAGTAAAAAAAAAAAAACAAGAAGTGGAAGTGTGACTTGTTATGCTACTCTCGTCCAGAGAAGCCGCGAGGACATTAATGTGCCTCTTTGTCTTGGTCCCGGAATCCGGCTGAGAAACCCATTTCGCATCTCAAACTGATGAATAACGAATTGCCGGGTCAATCAGCAACACAGCAACAAATAGAGATTTTTAAGAAAGCCATGTTGCACATCTTTGGCACCCTTCCAGCTCCATCTGGTGTGCCTTTGGGCCTCAAGGAACCAAGGAGGCCTCCGGGCTGGTTACTGTCAGTGGATCTATCCTTGACGCTGTCTACACGTATGGATTCTGCTGTGGGGTTTGCCCTAACCCTGGGGCCAAGAGACCAACTTGACTTCGAATCCGGCACCACAATCTAATACGCTGGAGGGAGAAGCCATTGTCTTATGAGACTAGGAAGCGAACACAACCTCAACCAAATTCGCACCTCTTTAATCATTGGTGCAGTCAGTCCAACATCCTTCTGACTCGGACAGAACACTACCACTAGCTTGACACTTCAGATTTCTTTTGCTTCAGACTCAGAACACAGTCAACATGGTGATACTGGAGATGACCGGGATGATGCATTCCATTATTATGATGAGGACAATCTTTTTATGGGCCTTCAAGACACCAGTGGGCTAGACACCTCCCTGGACACTGGATTGGAGTTTCACCCTTGCTCTTCCACAAAGGAAACAAAGTCTTATGCTGAGGTGATCAGACGGGGTGCCGAAGTTTTCGTCCTGGAACTACCACCCATTGAAGTTAAAAGTAATGTCCTGAATGAGGTCTTGCAACTTGGGCAGGCTTCCACAGAACCTCTTCTATCTATTGATGAAGTCCTGACAGGCACACAAATGGGCTTTTGGGTCAAAACTTGCTCTTCCCAATACTAAATAGGCAGGTCACCAAATGACAAAGACCTGCCCTTGTGATCCTCCATTCCTCATGCAACACTCTACGCCTGAAAGCTCGATGGACTAGGCAACCACAAGTGGGCTTAAATCTAACTCCTTCCCTACTATGACTCACGATAGGGGATCAAAACACTTGGACAATTCTGGAAGAGAATTTAATGAAGATGAATTTTAGTTTAGCTTTTTTGAAACATTTTTATTTCAATATCCATGAAAAACAATACAACCAGTCGCTTGGTCTGAGAACACAATCTCCACCTGAGAGTTCCCAAGGATTTTTGGTTTAGGCTTAATGTAATTTTGATAATGTGTTGTATGTTTGTGTTGCCTTAATGGCACAATACCAAACTAATAAATTAAACTGAGTGTTTTCCTCAGCCAGTATCGCCCTTCGCTCAGTAAATTCAGCTGCCTCATGGGACGACACTCATATGGGATATGGTCATGGGATCTTACCGACAGTCCCTGATGAATATCGGGTCAACCTTGTGCTGGTCATTGCAGAGCAAAGTAAGTCATCTACACTGGGCTTAACATCACTGACTTCTTAGCCTGGGCTCTCAGTACCAACATGGTGCTTCTGCGCCAAGTGCAAATAAAACCCACATGCTTCTCGGGTGATGTTCAGGTGCCACTAATGAACATACCATCTGATTCCACCCATCTCTTCAAAGATCAGGCAGACTCTGCCCTTGAATGCTTTAAGAAGTTTGGGGCCACAGCACCCTTCTTTTGGCGCCTCTGCACCTATGCCTCAGTATCTTCTTTCAAGGCTTCAGAAGGGATTTGGTGAAAACACTTCGCCCAAGTCCACCTCCACAGCAGCTAACCCCACCCAGACCTTTCGAGGCCAAAGTCGGGGATACACCAGACAATATCCAGGCCATCAGGGGCAACTCACTGCTTAATCCCTCACTCCTCCTGTTACTGCCACCAAACCTCTTTAGCTGACCCTTTGCAGCACATGTCCACTTTATTGGAGGCGGGATAAAGTATTACCTCCACAGGTGGCAGGGCATCACTTACGACAGATGGGTGCTTCAAATAGTCCAGCAAGAATATGCCATACCATCCGACCCACCTCACATTCCACCTTACTGAAAGAGGTCTTCGGAGGACCATTTGTCCATTTTGTGGCAAGATCTCAAGGCTCCTTTGGATAAAGGAGCCATAGAGATGGTCCCAGCATCGGAAATAGGGACTGGGAGTTGCTCCTGTTATTTCCTGGTGCCGAAGAAAGACTGAGGCCTTTGTCCCATTTTAGATCTTCGCGCTCTCAATTTCTTTTTGAAAACGACAAATTCAGAATGCTCACATTGGCCCAAGTTCTATCTGGCTTGGATCCCGAAGACTGGATATTATCACTGGACCTGCTAGAGCTCTATTTTCACTTTCCGTCCTTCAGTCCCACAGGCGTTACTAGTGCTTCAAGGTGGGCCAAGACCAATTTCAGTTCCCTTGCTCCCCTTTTGCCTCACCAGTGCCCCTTGAGTGTTCGGAAACATGATGGAGGTGGCTGCAGCACACCTTCGGAGGTTGGGAATACCAGTCTTCCCTTGGCTCAACATCTGGCTGTTGCAGGTAGGCTCACCACAGTCAGTCATTGCCGACCTCCAGACAATGGCAAACTTCTTAACTTCTTTGAGGTTCTCGATCAACGTGCCAAAGTAACACCTGACTCCTTTACAGACGCTCTGGTTCATCAGAACTATCCTGAATATGGTGCAGTTTCAGGCCTTTCCCCTGGTTCACCAAGTTCAGGTAATTGCGGCCATGATCCCGATGTTTCAGCCTCGGTCCTGGGTCTCAGTGAGAGTGGCTGAGACTTCTTGGCCTCCTGCATTCTGCTTGTCGATTACGGAAGCTGGCACATGCGGGCTCTGCAATGCTATCTTAGGTCTCCATGGGCTCGGCACCAAGGAAACCTGTCAGATTCCATCCAGGTTTTGGAGGAGATTGGTAGAGACCTGCAGTGGCTGCTCAACTGCAGTTGTATCAGTGGCACAACCCTCTTCCAACCATACACAGAACTGAGAGTGATGATGGATGCGTCAGTACTGGGCTGGGGAGGTCATCTGGGAGAGGTGGAGATCAAAGGACTCCGGTCTCCAGCTGAGACTCGTCTCCACATCAACCTGCTGGAGTTGAAGGCCATTCGCTTGGCAATTAAGGCCTTCCTACCATCCATCAAAGCGAGGCTGGTCCAGGTTCTCATGGACAAAACCACCGCCATGTGGTACTGCAGCAAACCGGAGTGGGGTCCTGATTCCTCTGCCAGGAGCCTCTGCGCCTCTGCCAATGACAACAGGGCATGTCTCTAGTCATAAACCAGTTGTCAGGATTTCTGACCACCAGGGTGGACTAACTTAGTCAGTGATGTCTAGCAGATTACAAACGGCAGATACACCTAGAGGTAGTGCATGGCGGCTTCTAGTGATAGGGAGAGCCCTGACTCGATCGCTCAGCCACCACAAGAACATGCAGTGACATGATTTTTGCGCATTGAAGTTCCCAAGAAGACTTTCTCTCAGCAACGTATTCTGCCATGGGTAGAGCTTGGTACTCCTGTATGCCTTCCCACCTCTGCCTCTCCTGCCCAGAGTTCTGAAGAAGAGCAGGAATGACTGAGCCCAAGCCTTTAGGATGGGTAAGGTTTGTGGCCTGGTGTACATCCCACCATACAGATCTATTACAGGCAAAGTTGTCAAATGTTTGTTTTTTTATCCTGTCTTTAGCCCAGCAAGTAGTTTCCATGGGCCCTGTTAAAGGTTAGTTGTCCCTTTCAACCTTAGTGCATTTACCAGAAGAACCATCTTTCTTTAAATGACCTTTTGTGAAACACTTTCTTAGAGGGCTGGTTTGTATGTTTCCACCCAAGCCTTTTGTGATTCCATAGTGAAGTCTTAATTTTGTTCTCACCTTCCTTGACCAGTTATAAAAACCAGTTATAAAAAATCATGGGGAGTGGCAGTTGGAAAAAACTCTGACCATGGAAACCCAGGCTACCAAATTGTCTGCCCCCTGTTCTGGAATCATGCATATTCTGCCTCTACTCCCTCAGCCCTCGGGGAGGCTGGTAGTCCAGGCTCTGATCTCTCACGTCTGGACTAACCTTGGGCGGGTAACTCCGCTCCGCCAGCGGAGTTTGCGGATTTTTGCGTACTCTGCGCTCCGTTGCGAACGCAGACTTTAGGCAAAACTCCCGTCCGTGGCGGAGCGGAGTTAGCCAGCCCCTCCACCCGCCCAAATTAATTAAAAATTAAAAAAGAAGGCACTTACCTGTGTGGCTGCCTCCTCCTCTGCCTGGCCGCTCTCCTTCCTGCCCTTCACCGTCCTTCTATGAAAAAACCCTACGTTGTACTTCTTGCGCATGGGCACGCGCAAGACGTAAAACGTAGGAGTTTTTTCATAGAAGGACGGCGAGGAGCACAAAGGAGAGCGGCCAGGCAGAGGAGGAGGCAGCCACGCAGGTAAGTGCCTTCTTTTTTAAATTTTTTAAATTAATTTGGGAGGGAGGAATGAGCCTAGCGGAGTTCCACAGACTTTTTTTCAAACTCTGTGGAACTCCACGTAGAGGCAGTACGCCAGCTCCGCCCGCCCTTAGTCTGGGCTACGGTAACTCGCTCTACCTAGGTGCTCCCAAGGCAGTTATTCGTCAACTTGAAGTCGTGCAAATTGCAGCTGCATTTTTGCTGTCGGGATATATGAATCAGCCATACAGGGCTTGATTGACCTCCACTGGCTGTCTGTTGCCACACAGGATTTAATTTAAATCCTTGTGCACGGTGCACAGAGCCATTCATATGAGCCGTCCCCCCATCTCCCGCCAACTAGTTACCCCTTACTCTCCTAATAGGCTTCTGAGATCTACTAGCTCACATTTAGCCACTGTCCTTACTATCAGAAGAGCTAGACGTGGAGGGAAGTCTTTTGGCTTTAACACGGCCAAGCTTTGAAATGCCCACCCCGGGCCATGCGATCCATGAACAAGGAGTTGAGTTTTTGAAAATTCCTCAAGACCTGGTTATTTAATAATTGATCTTTTAGGTGACGTCTCTGGTCTTGGTGAGGTGGTTCTCTTTTTCCGTCAATGCTGTGATGCCTTCGGGTCACCATGCGCTTAATAAATCCCCTAGCATAGCGTATATGTACCCCCATCTGAGCTGATGCGCAGCTGGCCTTTATATCTACTGACTCTCAAAACAGTCTGTTTGAGGCATGTGAGCTGTAGATCACATGCTTTGCATACTCCTGCCATCTAGTGTTGGATCCGGATGTTTGTAAGTTGTTTTTCTTCGAAGAATTCTTTCCTAGTCACGAGGTAAGGTGACTCCTCCTTTCGGTGATAGTGCGCATGGCCATCGACTCCATTGTCAGATTGTTTTTTTCCGCCATTGGGTTCGGACGTGTGTTGCTGCGCTCCGGTTCGAAACCGTTCTTCCGTTCCCCTCGACGCGCAACCCTCTCTACCTCGATGGTATTGTTTTCGTACGCGTTTCCATCTTCTCAGCTTATTGTTTCGGTCACCGAATACTACTTTTGATCGAAAAGCTTCGTGGACGGTCTTCGGGCCTAACCGCGTCGGATCAGCTCTCTGTCTATGGAACGGACACAGTTCATATTTTGCCCTCAGTGCCACGCGAAGTATCCGTGCACTGATTCACACAAAGTGTGTAACTTGTGCTCGTCTCCGGAGCACAAGGAGGAAGACTGTGACGCCTGCAAATCATTTACATCAAAGAAAACTCTTAGAGATCGTCAGGCCTGACGTCGACAAATGCAGTGTCAAAGCATCGAAGACACACCGAACATCTTCGGTGAACATTCCGATCAAGAATATGTGGGAGCATCAGCGGCGGAGGAAGAAGAAATCTTCTCCGGTCAGGACTCGGACCTCGAGATAGACCTCGACGTTGAGGAATTGCCGCAAGGATGAGGTCACATGAGTAGCGAAGACCCCTTGCCCCGCCAACTGCCCCAGAAAAAAGACAAGGCTTTGGCACCACATCTGGCCAAAGTCGGCACCGAGACGACGTTTCCGACGCCCCGCCTCCGGGCTCGGCTCCGAAGCACACTGTCAAGCCTTCCGGCTCCATACCTACTCACCTCCGAAACACACGGTCAAGAATTCCGGCTCCGTACCTACTCACCAAAAGTCCTCTTCGGATCCGGATCCAAGCAGAAATCCAGCTCGAAGCCGAAACTTTCCACGCCGAAAGCGAAACAGCCTTCGGAACAGAAATCTTCCAAAGAGCATCACATGTCAGAACCGAAAACACTAGTGCCGAAAACAAAACATGCCTTTTCCGATCTGAATTTAGACGTTGTCCCACCAAAAAAGGATTGATAACAAAAAGAACTCTCTATCAACCCTGAGACAGGTCGTATACACACTAAACTACCTCAAAAACACAAACTTCCAGATGAGGACACTCATTACAAGATTGCTTTAAAGATAAAATCTTTTGCCACCAGTCCTTTTCATCTACCACCACCATCCACTCCTCCTCCGGATTCTCCACAATCTCACCATGATAATATTGATGATGAGGGTACACATTTACCAGCAGACCCATGGCCCGATTATACTATTGATCCCCCAACAGATAACGACCCAGACCTTTACCCTGCCAAGTCATCGCCCCCAGATGACAATGTAGCCTACCAAGAACTCATTGCCAGGGCAGCAGAATATCATGAGGTGGCACTACATAAAGAGGCATTAGAGGAAGATTTTTTGTTCGAGACTTTAGGGTCCACACATAGGTCGTCGCAAACACTTCCTATGCTTAAGGGCATGATGAGACACACAGATGACATTTTTAAGGATCCTGTGCGTGCACGCATATTAACTTCTAGAGTTGATAAAAAATATAAGGCCTCCCCAACTGATCCAGTATTTATCAAGGGGCAGTTACCATTAGGTTCATTAGTTGTATCTAATGCTCGTAAAAGGGCTAATTCCCAAACATCTGGGGACGCTCCTCCACCGGATAAAGAGTCCAAGTTAATTGATGCTTCTGGCAAGCACATAGCGGCTCAAGCTGCCAATCCCTGGCGCATTGCAAATACGCAAGGTCTTTTATCCAGATACGACAGGGCTCACTGGGATGAAATGGAGCAGCTGCTTCAATGTCTTCCAGATGAGCATAAAACCAGAGCCCAGGACTTAGTAAATGAAGGGAAACTAATTACTAACTCTTCAATAAGGTGTGCGTTGGATGCTGCTGATACTGCAGCTAGAGAGGTCAACACCAGCATTCGTCTTAGGAGACATGCTTGGCTAAGGATCTCTGGATTTAAGCCAGAGGTCCAACAATTTATCCTGAACACACCATTCGACCAAAAACCTCTTTTTGGACCCAATGTTGATCAGGCTTTGGAAAAAATGAAAAAGGACACCAAAGTCGCCAAATCTATGGGAGCACTCCAGTTCCCTTCCAATAGAGGTTCCTTTCGTCGGTCCATTTACCGAGCAGGGTCTAAGACTACACCCTCAGACCAAAATACATCCACCTATAAGGGTAACAACAAATCATCTCCTTCAAGAGGATTCTTTTGAGGAGGTTACAGAGGGAGCAATTCTAAGGGTAGAGCAAAAGGCAGTACGCCCCGTAATTCCCCTTCCCCTAATAAGCAGTGACTTCCCCTAACCACCCCCCCCCCCCCGACTATACCACACCTGTCGAGGGAGGACTGAACAATTCCTCCCCATTTGGCAGTCCATAACTACAGACAAATGGGTGATTGGAATTATCCAACACGGTTATTGCCTGGAGCTTACCAACGATCCTCCAAACATTCCACCTCGCTCTCACAAACTGTCTGCACAACACTCGCACTTGCTCCAACAAGAAGTGCAATCCCTCTTACTAAAGGGAGCTATAGAATCAGTTCCAATACAATACCAAGGTACAGGGGTTTACTCTTTGTATTTTCTCATTCCCAAAAAGGACGGTTCCTTCAGACCTATTCTGGATCTCAGACATTTAAACCAATATATTCTGTCAGAATACTTTCACATGGTAACCCTTCAGCACATACTTCCGCTTTTACAAAAAGCAGCTTTTATGTCTACTCTCAACTTAAAAGCCGCATATTTCCATGTTCCAATTCACCCAGCACATCGCAAATACCTCAGATTTGTGATAGCAGGCAAGCATTATCAATTCAAGGTACTTCCCTTTGGAGTGACAACAGCACCCAGAGTATTTACCAAATGCCTAGCAGTAGTCTCAGCTCATCTCAGAAGACAGCACGTTCACGTCTTCCCATACCTAGACGACTGGCTCATCAAATCCAGCACTTACCAAACCTGTCTACGACATACTCAAATGACAATAAACCTACTTCATCAACTGGGTTTTACAGTCAATGCACAAAAATCTCATCTGCGGTCTTTGCAGATGCAATCATACCTAGGAGCGACTCTAAACACAGTCAAAGCTCTAGCATCTCCCAATGTAGCCAGAATTCACAACATTCAGGATACAATACTGAAATTTCAATCCAACCAAGCCTTACCGGCCAGAGTGTTCATGCAACTACTGGGAATGATGGCATCTTGCATCGCAATTGTACCCCATGCAAGACTTCATATGCGTCCCTTACAAGAGTGCTTAGCACGCCAGTGGAATCAATCGGAGGGTCAGTTAACCGATCTAGTGTTGGTAGATGGCCGTGCACATTGCTCCCTGCAGTGGTGGAACCCACAAAACTTATCAAAAGGACGGCCTTTCATTGACCCTCTTCCACAGGTGGTGCTCAGCAGACGCATCTCTAACAGGTTGGGGTGCTCATCTCCAAAGCTATACCATACAAGGTCTGTGGAACAACAAGCACAAAATAGAGCTTCTAGCGATTTTTCTTGCGCTCAAAGCTTTTCAAACTCGCCTACTAGGCAAAACTGTCCTGATCCGAACAAACAACATGACAGCAATGTATTATGTACAAAAAAAGGGAAGAATACACTCTCTCCAACTGTCACGACTTGCTCAGACCATTTGGAAATGGGCAATTCATCACAGGATTTATCTCCTGGCAGAACATCTCCCAGGAGTCAACAATCAGATTGCCGATCTCCTCAGCAGAAGAAGACACCAAGTTCAAGAGTGGGAGATTCATCCCCAAGTTTTCCTTCCATACTTTCAACTATGGGGGTTCCCACAGATAGACTTGTTCGCCACAGCCGAAAACGCAAAATGCCCAAACTTTGGCTCCAGGTTCCCACACCCGCTATCAGTGGGCAATGCCCTATGGATGAACTGGTCAGGAATATTTGCCTACGCTTTTCCACCTCTCCCACTCATTCCATCTGTGGTTCTGAAGCTCAAACATCTCTCACACTGATTCTAGTAGCTTCCACATGGGGTCGTCACCCATGGTACACTACCCTGTTGGAGATGTCACTAGTTCCACATCAAAAGCTGTACCTCACCTTCAGCCTTCTCACTCAGAACCATGGAGAAATCATACATACAAATCCCAAAGAACTGAATTTTGCGATTTGGCTCCTGAAATCATAGAGTTTGGCTACTTTAATTTACCACCAGACTGTATGAATATTCTAAAAGAGGCAAGAAAGCCGACCACTTGAGCTTGCCATGCAGCAAAGTGGAAAAGGTTTGCTATATACTGCAATAACAATGAAATAAACCCTCTGGATGCTTCTATACAGAGCATTATCTGTTATTTAATTACATTTATAGCAAACTGGACTAGCTTACGCATCTATTCGTTTGCATCTAGCAGCAGTAGCTGCATATTTACAGAACAGACCACATTTGTCCCTATTCAGAGTTCCAGTAATCAAAGCTTTCATGGAAGGCTTAAAAAGACTTATTCCACCAAAGATTCCTCCTGCCCCAGTATCCCAGTATGAAATCTCAACGTTGTCCTTACAAGACTCATGCGACCACCTTTTGAACCATTTGTATAGGTGTCCTTTACAGTTTCTCTCATGGAAAGTTGCTTTCCTCATCGCAATCACCTCATTAAGGAGAGTTGGTGAGCTACAGGCATTAACATTAGAAGAACCCTTCTTTCAGCTACACAAGGGTAGGATAGTTCTCCGCAGCAACCCTAAATTCCTCCCCAAAGTGATCTCTGCTTTTCATATCAACCAATCCGTTGAGTTACCTGTTTTTTCCTCAACCAGATTCTGTAGCAGAATGCGCTCTTCACACGCTTGATGTTAAAAGAGCTTTATGGTCTACATAGGTTGGACAAAAGACTTTCGCAAAACAAAACAACTGTTTGTTACATTTGCTCCACCTCACAAAGGCAATCCCATCTCTAAATCTGGTATTGCAAGATGGATCTTTAAATGCATTCAAACATGCTACGCTAAAGCCAAAAGAACTTTATCCATACCCCCTAAAGCGCATTCCACTCGCAAAATAGGGGCTTCTGTGGCCTTTTTAGGTAACATTCCTCTAGCTGACATATGTAAGACAGCTGCATGGTCTACATCACACACATTTACCAAATACTATTGTGTAGATGTGTTAGCACGTCAACAAGCTAATGTAGGCCAGGCAGTACTTAAAACACTTTTTCAAACAACTGCAACATCTACAAGTTAGCCACCGCTTTAGGAGTATACTGCTTTATAGTCTATGCAAAGCATGTGATCTACAGCTCACATGCCTCGAACGGATAATGTTACTTACCCAGTAAGCATCTGTTCTTGGCATGTGCAGCTGTAGATTCACATGCGCCCATGGACATCTCTGTACTACACTCACTCACTCCATTCTCACCCTCTGCGGGAAAACAATCTAACAATGGAGTCGATGACCATGTGCACTATCACCGAAAGGAGGAGTCACCTTACCTTGTGACTAGGAAAGACTTCTTCGAAGAAAAACAACTTGCAAACAACCGGACCCAACACTGGATGGCAGGAGTATGCAAAGCATGTGAATCTACAGCTGTACATGCCAAGAACAGATGCTTACTGGGTAAGTAACATTATCCTTCTAATAGCACACACTTCAGCTCGTCACACGAGTTACAAGCTCTGTCTGTTTCTCCACCACACTACACTTTTTTCCTAGACAAACTGGTGTTAGTGGCATTCCTGCTGAAGACTGGGACCCCTTTCATGTCAGGCAATCCATCATCCTTCCGGCATTCTTTGCTCCATCTCACCCCCTCGAAAGAGGAGAGGCTCATTGCGTGGATTCCAAGAGATCTTTAAGTTTTTACATTGATCGTACCAAGGACCCTCCGGTAATAGCTCCACTTTTTGTGGCGTTCGCTGCGGCACAGAAGGATAAGACTATACAGAAAAGGACAATATCAAGGCAGATAGTCCTCAGTATAAAAATCTTCTGAGCATTGGCCGAGATGCAGTCTCTGGTGGGTCTGAAGGCTTATTCAACCAGAGTTAAGGCAACTACCACTGCCCTGGTATGCAGATTGCTTTAGGCTGTAACGTGGGCATCAATCCATATATTCATGAAGCATTACTGCCTGGGCACTACTGGGAAGGGTACTTTGCCTGTTCAGTTGTGCAGGATTTTCTGGTTTGAGCCATTGCATAAGCCCACCACTTTCAGAAGCACTCCTTTAGTATCTGTTCACAAGGTGAAGAATCTGTTAGAAGTATCCGTCCGAAGAACAATTTACTTACCTTCAGTAACACGCTTTTTGGTGGATACTATAGCTAACCGCAGCTTCTTCACCATCCTCTCATATCCCTGTTCTTTGGTGTTGACTCTTATCGAGCTATAAAAGAGTTGGCATTTTAGTGATCTGCACATTTTTATATTTAACTACTTAAGCTCTGCGTACGATGGCGCGGACATAGTCATGAAAGAAACTGACATCAGCACTCAGGAGTGGTACATATCTAGCTCTGGCGTCACTTCCTGGATTTGAAGGTTCCAAGTCAACTCAGAGCAACATGACATCACCTGCTGGTGTATGGGAGAAATGCTGGGAAAAGTATCCTGATCCAGTCTGGTGCCAGGGGGTATTCATAAGGTGAAGAATCTGCAGGTGGATAGAGTATCCACCAGAAAGAGTGTTTTCAAAGGTAAGTTACTTGCTCTGTTCATGGATACTTCCAACTACACATTCTTTACCTTTTGAATCTCTTGAGGTGGCAAACTGGATGCATAAACTCTTCCATTAGCTCTAACATGTTAAGAGGTCTTGCCATTGCCGTCTGTCAAGGCTCAATCTCGCTTCCAGACATGACGACATTGTGCTGCATAAAGCTGCCACCCTTGCATGCTGATGTCAGTTCCTCTTTTTCCGTATCTTCTTCTACTGATTTTAATTTTCACTGACTTCTCTAAGTTCTTATAAATGTTGAGTGTGCAAGCATATGATGACCGCTTTTAAGTTATGCTGCGCTTGATGGAAGGCGATATTATGGACGGACCTGCACAGCATCTGTTTATGGTTTCCTGTTTTCAAAAACTACTCCAAGTAGTGCCACATGTTTTACTTATTATATTTGAAGACCAGCAGAGAAAGAGAGGGCAAATTTTATATCATGGAACACAACAAGCAGGTTTAGTCTCACCTTACGTAGCCCTCCTCAGCTAGGTTCAAGGCGAGGTCAAAAGCAAATCTAAGGACAAGTAAAGGAAGGAGAACAAAAAGAACACCTGTAACTCTTCTATGTCCAGACTCACCCAATCCAGGGGAACGTCATGCAGTCGAGGATCACATCACTGTACTCTGGCTTGTTTGTGCGACCTGGACACGATGCCGAATGTGCTGCAGATGCATCTGAAAGAGACACGTTAGTGACAGATTCCTTACCTTAGAATATCCCCAGGCGTCAGGCTGGATCCGGAAAGTTTTTGCGTAGCAGTACCCTTGCGCGTCGGTAGGCGGCGTCGTGCGGCTCCGCGTCCGTCGTCGGGATCGCCGGGATGACGTCGCGGGCAGTACTTAGACGCCGCCCCTGCGCGCTGACGTCAGTTCTTTCTTTTTCCGCGCCAGTAAGCGCAGATCCGGGAAGAGCAGTGCCCTAGTCATTTTTTGACTACGTTTTTGGGTTATTTTTCACTGTTTTCTCGAAGTCTCTCGACTCCGAAGGTGTCGGTAGGGATGCCCGGCTTCAAGCCATGCGACGCCTGTGGCCGAATGATGTCGATCACAGACCCGCATCAGGATTGTCTCTACTCCCTCGGCCGCGACCACGACACCAAGTCGTGCTCCGACTGCCGGGCCTTGCATCCGCAGGCTTTGCGAGAGCGGTCTCGAAAGCTCCTCGAGGTCCGGCAGTCGGCTCCGCGCCACGCCAATCCCCGGTCACGTGAGAGGTCGAGGGGCCGGTCGCGGAGTCCTCATCGGTCGTCGGGGTCCAAGTCTTCGCACTCCTCTAGAAAGTCGAAGCATAAGAAGTCGAAGAAGCGTCATCGCTCGACGACTTCCCCTCGCCGGTCTCGCGCCTCGGCTGAGGGTCCTGTCGGCACCGTCCCCGCCCCCCCGGCTCCGGGAGTGCCTGTGGAGCCGCCCCCGCATTACCCGTCCTTCCCGGGTTCGGGGGCGACTCCGGCCAAGATACAGGAGTTCCTGTCGGCCATGGCCCGCCTCTTCGGGCCTCAAGGTCCCCCCGGTGCGCCTTCGGGCCCCGCGGGCCCTGATGGGGTTTCTCCGGCGCCGCCGGCGACTCCGGTCCCGGCGCCGCCTGTCACACCAGCCTCGGTCCCGGCTCCGGCCCCGGCCTCGAACCCGGCTCCGGTGCTGCCACAACCCCGATCGACGCCGGTTGACCTGACGACACCTCCACCGGCGCCGATCTCTCCGGTGCCGTTCCCGATGCCGCCCGGGGCTCCGGGCGGCGTCGTTCCCCGGTTCTCTCCGGATCCGGACACGGCGCAGGACCGGCGTTGCTCGACGCTGGCTCCGACGCCAATGGGACCTTGGGTCCCACATGTCCCTCCTCCTTATTTTGAACCAGAATTGGAGGACGAAGAGAACTGGGAGGGGTCTGATGACCCTCTCACACAGCAATGTGAGTTTGATCAGGACTGGGCTGAGGAGCTTGGGGATGCCAGTGGTCTGGACACCTCCCCTGACTCTGGCATGCTGTCTCCTCCTTCCGTGGCAACGGAGGAGGGAGCAAACTTTGCAACGGTGTTGCGTAGAGCAGCTGGGGCCTTACACCTCCAGTTGCCTACAGTGGCTGTCAGGACTAACATCCTGACGGAAGTGCTTCAGCCGGCGGCTACCTCCTCGGAGCCACTGCTGCCGTTTAACGAGGCGCTTTCAGATGTTCTTTTGGGCACCTGGTCCAAGCCCACCACAGGGGCTCCTGTGGATAGGAACGTGGCCTGACGCCATCGCCCTGCTCCGGGCGACCCCCTGTTCCTCTCCCAACTCCCCACCCCTGAGAGCTTGGTGATCCAAGCCTCTGCTGCCCAAAGCGCCTTCCCTACCGCTCCCCCGGATAGGGAATCCAAACGCCTGGATCAATTTGGGAAGAAGGTCTTTTCTTCCTCCAGTGCTGGCTTGCGGTCCATCAACACCACTTGCCTCTTGGGCCGATATTCCCACTCCTTGTGGGACTTGGTGGCGCAAGTTCTGCCCCAGTGTCCTGAGGAGGTCCAGACACTGCTTTCCCGCACCATTGCGGAGGGAAGAGATGCGGCAAAGTACACCATCAGATGTGGCCTTGACACCGCCGACTCGCTAGGCAGATCGCTTGCGACGACAGTGGCGCTGCGCCGTCACGCCTGGCTGAGAACCACTGGTTTCTCGGGTGATGTCCAAAACACTCTTATGGACATGCCCTTTGATGGGATCGGTCTTTTTGGGAACAAGGCAGACCATGCGCTGGAGCGCTTTAAGGACTCGCGGGCTACGGCCAAGTCCCTGGGCCTTTCTGCTGTACGCCCTCCGCAGCCGTCTGCTTTTCGCCCCTTTCGTGGCCACGGAAGGGGCGCCCAGTCACGTCCGCTGCCCAGCCACCGGCCCGCGCAGCAAACGTCTTCGCGTGGCCGAGGACGTGGCTCCCGCCGTGGCGGGTCAGGCAACCAGCGTGCGGGTCAGGCCACCAACCCCGCCCCGTCCGCGGCCTCCAAGCCCTCCTAGTCCTTCTTTTCAGGTGCACAGCACGCCAGTAGGGGGCAGGGTCCGCCATCACCTTCACCACTGGCGTGCCATCACCTCGGACAAGTGGGTCTTGGACATTGTCCGAAGGGGCTACTCCCTCCCCTTCGAGACAATCCCCCCAGCCATGCCACCTCAATTCCACCGCATGTCAGGGGATCACTTGGTGCTTCTTCAGAAGGAAGTTGCGGCCCTCTTGGTCAAGGAGGCCATCGAGCGCGTTCCGACCCCAGAAGTAGGACGTGGTTGCTACTCCCACTACTTTCTGGTGCCCAAAAAGGACAAGGAGGACATGCGTCCTATCTTGGACCTCCGGAACGTCAATCGCTTCCTCCGGAAGGAGAAGTTCAAGATGCTCACCCTAGCTCAGGTCTTGACTGCCCTCGACCCTGGAGACTGGATGGTAGCGTTGGACTTGCAGGACGCATATTTCCACATCCCCGTCCTGCCGGCCCACCGGCGTTACCTGCGGTTCACGGTAGGCCTCGAGCATTTTCAGTTCACCGTGCTCCCTTTCGGCCTTACCAGCGCCCCTCGGGTGTTCACAAAAGTGATGGCGGTGGTCGCAGCTCATCTGCGCCGGGCAGGGGTTCCAGTCTTCCCCTACCTCGACGACTGGCTGCTGAAGGCGGGCTCGTCCCAGGCAGTCGTCTCCCACCTCCAGACTACGGCCGAACTCCTGCACTCGCTGGGGTTCTCCATCAACGTGCCAAAGTCGCACCTGATTCCTTCTCCACAGCTCCTTTTCATCGGAGCAGTTCTGGACACGACGCAGTTTCGGGTTTATCCTCCCGAACGGCGAGTCCGGGATATTCAGGCTATGATTCCGATCTTTCGGCCTCTATCCTGGGTTTCGGTACGTATGACCCTGAGGCTGCTGGGCCTCATGGCCTCCTGCATCCTGCTGGTCGATCATGCCAGATGGCATATGCGGGCTCTGCAGTGGGACCTGAAGTTCCAGTGGGCGCAGCACCAGGGCAACCTGTCCGATCACGTCCAGATCTCGGAGGGGACTCCAAAACAGTTGCAGTGGTGGCTCTCGAACCGGCAATGGGTCATGGGCAGATCCCTCTCCCTTCCCCAGCCAGAGCACACAGTTGTGACGGATGCGTCCCTTCTGGGATGGGGCGGTCACATGGGAGAGGCGGAGATCAGAGGCCTCTGGTCTCCGGCGGAGTCCCGGCTCCATATCAACATTCTGGAGCTCCGGGCGATCCGACTTGCACTCAAGGCATTCCTTCCCTCTGTCAAAGGGAAGGTAGTGCAGGTGTTCACAGACAACACCAGCGCCATGTGGTACTGCAACAAACAGGGCGGGGTGGGGTCGTGGACCCTATGTCAGGAGGCTCTCCGCCTCTGGACATGGCTGGAACATCAGGCATATTCCTGATGGTTCAACACCTGGCAGGTTCCCTGAACGCCAGGGCGGACGAACTCAGCCGCAGGTGCATGATGGATCACGAATGGCGTCTTCACTCGGAGGTGGCGCAAGGTCTCTTTCAGCAGTGGGGAGAGCCTTGGTTAGATCTGTTCGCCACCGAAGAGAACGCGCAATGTCAGCAGTTCTGCGCGTTGGAATTTCCAAGGCGACACTCGCTCGGCGACTCTTTTCGTCGCGAGTGGAGTTGCGGTCTGTTGTACGCCTTTCCGCCTATACCACTTCTACCCAGAGTGTTGAAGAAGATTCAGCGCGACCGGCCCAAGTCATTCTTGTGGCTCCAGACTGGGCTCGAAGAGTTTGGTATCCCGAGCTACTCAGTATGAGCGTCGATCCCCCGATCCGTCTGCCTCTTCGGGAGGATCTTCTGTCGCAGCAGCAGGGGACGGTCCTCCACCCGAACCTGTCCAGTCTACACCTGCTTGCGTGGAGATTGAGCGGCGGCAGTTGATTCCTTTCGACTTGCCTCCCGAAGTTTGTGATGTGATTCTGGCAGCCAGGCGTCCCTCCACTAAGGTGGTATACGCCTGCAGGTGGAACAAGTTTGTGGCATGGTGCACAGCAAAGGCTGTGAATCCCCTTTCTGCCCCTCTTTCTGAGGTTCTTCTGTTCCTTCTTTCTCTGGCCCAACAGGGTTCTGCCCTGGGTACCATCAAGGGCTATCTTTGTGCAATCTCGGCCTTCCTCAGGCTTCCTGATCAGCCCTCTCTTTTTAAGTCCCCTGTTGTTAACAGGTTTCTTAAAGGCATTACACACCTCTTTCCTCCTGTTCCGTTTATAATTCCTCAGTGGGACTTAAATTTGGTTCTTACTTTCTTAATGTGCGCTCCCTTTGAGCCTCTGCATAACTGTCCTCTTCGCATTCTTACTCTGAAGACAGCCTTTCTGGTAGCCATCACCTCCGCTCGGCGGGTGAGTGAGCTCCAGGCTCTTTCATGCAAACCCCCCTTTCTGTCTGTTCATCCAGACAAGGTTGTTCTTCGGACGCGTCCGTCCTTCTTGCCAAAGGTGGTTACTGCCTTCCACATTGGGCAGACCATCACTTTGCCCACCTTCTTTCCGCCTCCGTATCCTTCCAGAGAGGAAGAGAGGCTCCACCGTCTGGACCCAAAACGTGCGCTTTCCTTTTACATCAACCGCACACAACAGTTCCGGGTGGATGACCAGCTCTTTGTTGGCTACGTGGGCGCCAAAAAAGGTCGGGCGGTACACAAAAGGACCATCTCCCGCTGGGTCATCTTGTGTATCAAGGCCTGCTATTCTTTGGCTAAGAAGGAGCCTCCTGTTGGGCTGCGTGCCCATTCCACCAGGGCAACGGCTGCTACCACGGCTTTAGGCCACGGTGTTCCGTTACAGGATATATGTCAGGCAGCTACGTGGGCCTCGCTGCACACGTTTACCAAACATTACTGCCTTGACAGCCAGGTCCGGAGGGACGGCTTCTTTGGCCGTTCTGTCCTCCGGGACTTCCTTGTCTGAATCTGTTCGCAGACCCACCACCGGGGTTGGTATTACTGGGGTATCTATTCTAAGGTAAGGAATCTGTCACTAACGTGTCTCTTTCAGATGCACAAGTTACTAACTTGTGTAACGATATATCTGTAAGAGACAGTAGTTAGTGACAGATTCCTTACCGCTCCACCCATCCTCCCCGTTCTGCGAACTGATTTCTAGGGTTAAGGACATCCCTTTCAGGGCCCTAGTATTTTTCAGACACCTATGTCAGCTTCTTGCATGGCTCTGCGTTCCTGGCGCGGAAAGTCGTGTACAGAACTGACGTCAGCGCGCAGGGGCGGCGTCTAAGTACTGCCCGCGACGTCATCCCGGCGATGCCGACGACGGACGCGGAGCCGCACGACCCCGCCGCCTACCGACGCGCAAGGGTACTGCTACGCAAAAACTTTCCGGATCCAGCCTGACGCCTGGGGATATTCTAAGGTAAGGAATCTGTCACTAACTACTGTCTCTTACAGATATATCGTTACACAAGTTAGTAACTTGTGCATCAGACTCATCTCGGTCCATCGCTGACTCTTTAGGAGGTCGCCTCCTTCAAGGAGACCATGCTGCTGATTTTTAAGTTTGTTCCAGAATCCTCAGGTACACTATCTGGCTCCATGTGGCCGGGGGGGCAGGGGGCTCAAAATGGGCTTCTGCCAGTAGGCTCTCCCATGCCACCCTCTGGACCCCAATTTAATTCAGCCTTCTTTGCCACCAACACCATAAATCCGTCCTTCTGTAGGCATCACCATTCTCCCCCATCCGCACAATTCCAGAGGGCACACCCTCGGATCCGAAACCAACTTCAGGCAGAGCCAATCCCCTCTCAGTATACATAATTACCAAGGCTAATGCTCAGGCTGATAAGTACTCTCCTGCAGTCCCTTTTTCTCAGCATCAGTACTTTTGAATGTTGGAAGACTTTTTTGGGTCAGATTCAGACACCATTGCAGGCCTCCTTCATGTCCCACATTTTGAAAACAGTTGCCTTAACTTCTACTTGCAAAAATACCAGTGGTTTGGATACCACTCCAGAGTCCACCCTGGATTGACATTGAGAGTCTCCCACCGAGAAGAGTGCCTCCTTTGTGGTAATAGTTCACAGGGCCACAGAAGGCCTGAACATATTACTCCCCACAGGAGAGACTAAAGCTAACCTCATAGAAATTTTACAACATTTTTTGCCTTTCATCGCCTTGACTGACTTGATTCTGGTAGCTTGGTGAAACCCATTTTCAATTCAACTTTGGTTGTGAGTGCACCATTGCAAGACGTCATAGGCAAGCTCCAGGTGATAGAAAATGTTTGACGCAATTTCTAACGCCACAAACCGTGCAGTGCAGTATTCTTCGACTAGAGTGAACCAAATTATTTTCCTTCCATTCCTCCTGATAGTCAAAACAAATCGATACTGTGGATAAAAAAGGTTTTTCTTCTGCCAGTTTTTCCATCACAGGATGCAGTTTGCCTTCTTGGGCACAACATTGGAGTCCCAAGGGTATTGCCAGCGCTGCCCAATAACATGCACAGCATATTCACTCAAAGTACATGATGGTAATGGTCAGGATGCTGCAAAGTACGTTTTACATTCTGGACTGAACTCTACAAACTCTGCTGCTCTAGCTCTGGGTGCCAGCTTCCTTATTAAATGGCACACCTGGATGCCATCCCTTGAATTGTTAAGGGACGGCAAACACTTTTTGATGGATATGCCCCTTGATTGATCTTTGTTCTTTTGCTACAAAGCTTATACAGCTTTGGAGAAACGCAAAGACAGGAGTGTTACAGCCCACTAGCTGAGATTACTTTTTCATACTCACCAGTTTCATCAGCAGTATAGGGTGTTCAGAGGATACTAGAGGGGTCTTGATTTGCAAACAAATGCCCTCCAACCCATACAGCAACACATGGAAACTTTTTGAGGTGTAAGTGGTGCCAAAGATTAAGATCAACACCAGAAGCAGCACTCCTTTTTCTCCTCTTTACCTGGCACTGCTTACAAAACTCTTTAATTTACCCTCAAAACACACTTTTAACCCGTGGTTGGCAGAATTTAGCATGGCTTGCATTACTTGGGTTCCAGTTAGCCGAACCAATAAGTTCTCCAAATTATCCAAGTAGGTTATGCCTCTACTGGCAAGCTGACCTTGGACACCCGCTGCATGACCAGGATTGGGCCTACTGTTTAGAACAAACCCACAGGGTGTCTCCCAATCACAGGCATAAATTGCTTCATTTTAAATTTATTCACTGGGTTTATCTTACCCCACTCCAATTGTCCAAATTTGATTCATCTAGGTCGGCGAACTGCCCGAAGTGTCATGCTCTGAATGCCGACTTTGCTCACATGTCCTGGTCCTGCCCCCACATTCTTCCATATTGGCAGGATGTTTTTGCTGAGCTATCACGCATCATAGATACACCGTTGGTACCCACCCCGGAGTTGGGATTGCTAGGCCTGGTCAAGCGAATTAAACTGTGTTACAGGCGATTTGTTGCGCTTGCCCTTCTTCTCGCCAAGCGGGGGATTGCCACTCTCTGGGGGGCGAAGGCTCGCCCGACTAAATTGGCCTGGCAGCGAAGCATGCTATATTGCAATACCCAATCTGACATATATGCTTCACTCCAGCCTCCTAACTCTAGACCTTGCGACATTTGGTGCATATACCGTACCTATCTCCAACGCGCACTTCCCGCATCCCAGACTGTTCCCCCCCCCCCCTCTTCCGTAATACCTGGTGCATGATTTGATCTCCTTGTGCCTCCCGTGGGCTGTTGCCCCCCTTCGGGGCGGTCTAGTTGGGTGGCCGGTTCGGTCTTCTACCCGGGCCACAACCGCCGCTCCTGGTCTTTCCTGGGTACCTACCTGGGATTATGCGTGAACTTCAGGTCTCCTACATTGAGCGAGAGTATGTATCATTCATTGGGTATGTCTGTTTTTGGAAATTTTGTTTCATTTTGTTAGGTTTTTGGATATTATTGTTGTTTTGTACTCCCCCAGTATTCCGATGCCGACTGGCTTTGCTGTACATTTCATCATTTGCACGGCTACAATCTGTGTTTCCGTCTGACGGGGTTGTGATTATGTTTTGTGGGTCTTCTTAATTTCTGTTTATAGTTTCTTTCTGTGTGTCATGATGTTGTTTTGTATCACTTTCAATAAAAATCTTTAAAAAAATAAAATAAAAAGTAGGTTATGCCTCATCTTTTCTGGATGCCTGCCCTACTTTTCCCCTGTTTCGTCTCAGATGTCAGCAGATCACTCCAATATTAAGTCAAAACAAGTGATGAAGTTACAACAAATTGGCAATCAAAATGGTACCGGAGGTAGAGAGAGGACTTGGATGGCACTCTGTACTTCCTGGTCCCCAGTAGGACAGGGGTCTGAGACTGATTTAGACCTCAAGCTCTTGATCTCCTTCCTCAAAAGTATGTTAAAAATTGACACCTGCTCAACGTCTCCATGCCTTGGATCCTGAGTACTGGATTTGTCCCTTAACCTGCAGGACATGTACTTTCATATGCCAATCCTGCAGTACCAAAGGAAATATCTCTGCTTTGTGGTGTGGTCCGACCACTTCAAATTCATCATTCTTCCATTCAGCCTTAACTCAGCCCCTCAGGTCTTTACAAACAGAATGTCAGTGGTCCACTGCTTCACAGGTAGGGGATGCATGTCTTCTCATACATTGACAATAGGCTTCTGAAGGTGTACTTGCTGCAGTTAACCTTGGATCAGCTACAGATGAGTCATTACTGTTCACTCTTGCGTTTTCCGTCAATAAGCCCAGACCCCATCTCTGGCCTGTGCAGAAGTTTCTCTTTATTGCAACCATTCTGGATAGGGTCGACTTGAATGTAGTCGCTCTCCCATGAGGAGTCTGAAACTTTCAGGCTGTGATCCTGGTGGTTTGGGCAAGAGCTTCTGTTTCGTCCTCAGTGGTTCTGAAACCTCCTGGTCTCTTTTGTGTCATGCATCCTCCTGGTGCAGGCCTTTCAGTAAACTCTGCAGTTACAGGGGGGCCAGCACTGGGGTTGCCTTTGAGGCAGAATCATAATCTCCGACAAAATGGCCCAAACTTTTCAGTGGTGGATGCCAACCTGAAAATGGGCTGGCTGTTTTCCTTGCCCACTCCAAAGATGACAGTGGTGACAAATGTCATCTCTGAACCGTGCACATCATCCGGCTGGCTCTAAAGGCTTTTTTGCTTTCCATCAATGGAAGGTCAGTCCCAGAGTGACAGAACCCTGAACACCATGTGGCACTGCAAAAAGTAGGGCAGAGTGGGGTTTCTTGTCCTCTGTCTGGAAGCTTTAGCGATGGCTGCACTTCACACGTTTTCCTTGAGGGTCATACACCTGGCCAGATTCCTCTGCTTCGGGCAGACAAACTCAGCAGGTGTCATCTTGCAGACCATAATTGGTGTCTGCACCTAGAGGTGTTTGAGGGTGTCTTTGCTTAGTGGGGTGCTGCTTTGGTGTATCTATTTAATGACTCCAAAAATACTGATTGTATTGCCCTCTCTACTATGTAGTTTCCTCAAGAATTTCTAGGATACACGTTCCACCTTAAGTGGGACTCCGGCCTCCTATGCGCATTTCCATCTCTGCCAATGATTCCACACATCCTGAAGAAGGTCAGCTTGGGACCAAGCTCAGCTCATTCTGAGTGCCCCTTACTGGCTTGAAGGGGTTGGTACTCCAGACTCTTGACTCTGAGCATATGCCCTCCACTTCAACTGGTTTTTCTTGAGGATCTGTGTTCCCAACAAAAGGCAAGAGTTTAGCATCTTCTGCTGGAGGTGGTGAATTTCATTGTGGCTGCTTGACACCCTCCCAAGTTTTTGTTGTTGTTGTTGCAATACTTTGTTTGACTCATACAACATATGGTGCACAAGCGCTACTATGTGTTAAATACAGAAAATCTTGAATTACCCCCCCATGAGGTACAATTAAAGATAGTGAGGACCAAAGTACATGAGTACTGCAACCAGCATCCACTTAGCAACCTTGGACCATGTGCATCTGTCCAATTAATGACAACCACGGTCCCGGCCTGTTGCATACATATTCCCACACAAAAATAGAATTTGATAAGCCTACTTCAGGCTCAGTCTGGTTGTTTGGTTTCACCTACTACTCTGAGCTCCACCTAGTCTCTCCACTCACCTGACCTTTTCCACTCTTGGTGCTGTTGGTTCCTCAATCTCCAAGTGACTAACCATTTCCTGATCAACTGCTAGGGCCTCAGTTCTGCCAGTTGTAGCCTGACCCAGTCTCCATACATGCAGTCTACACTTCTAAGCTAGTGAGGTTAGCGAACACGCAATCAGCAACAATGATCAGGTGGGTAGGCAGGTAGCAGAGTACCAGTCACTGTTCTGGGTTCAGTATCCCTGGAGTATAATAATTCTTAAGGGCAGGTTGGGTCGCCCCATGGGCAGGTCAGGCGTCATCCCATTGATCCATCAAGTCTGAATGTTCGGGCTGTTGAACTAAATTTGTCACCTGGTGTGCAGAGAAATGTGTTGACCTCCTGCAGGTGAAAATATGCAAAATTCTGTTTGCATTCTCTTTGGCCTGGCAAGGCTTTGCTGTGGACGCAGTCAGTGGTAATTTATCAATCCTCTCTGCCTTTATTAATTTGCCTGATCAGCCTTCATTATTCAAGTCACCCGCTGTGATATGTTTCCTAAAAGGGTTTCCCCATAGTTTTCTCCCTTCCTTATTCTGCAGTGGGACCATAATTTGATCTTAACCTTTCTGATGTGTGCTCATTTTGATCCTCTTCACAGCTGTAATATGAGGCTCTTGACTTTAAAAACTGTGGGCCTGATCCTCAAACTCTACTTTGTAGTAGTACGTTTTGAAGAACAACAAAACATACTACAAAGTGTAAGTTTTGCCTATACTTAGATGTGTGTATACTCTGCCCTGACTGTGGATTCTCCACACATGTAAGTAGAGATTATAGTAGTGAATATGGGGGGGATAAAGTGGAGTGGGTAGAATGAGAAGGGGCAGACTTACTACTAAAGAGGATGGGAGGAGTAACGGGGGTTTTGGAAGGACCGTAGAGACTTTTAGGGAGGGATGTCTCTCCCATACAAGAGTAAGCCAGTTATCTGGGGATGGAGATATGTAACTTACACTTTTGTAGTAAGTTTAAACTCGGAGTTTGTGAAATCCAAGTAGGAAACTCACTTCAAAGTGTACACTTAAAAGTGGGGCCAGCGTCGTCTTTACCTCTTACAGACTCCTGTTATTGGTAAGACAGATGTATTTTAAAAAAACAGGTTTAGGACAATGAATACCATGATATTTATTGAAAGTGATGAAATAAGCGAATAGAACAGGACAAAATTGGTCTGTGCTAGAACCTGTTTGGGTGATTCTAAAGCGACCCCTTTTTTATTTGTATTTTAAGAAGCGTGTCTTTCCGCGTCAATTTAAATTTTTAAGTTCTCAACTTTTTCAGGAAGTGAAGTGGAAAATGCTCAATAATAAAAATAACTGTATTTAAGGTAGAGTGTTGGAATACGAGGGAAACAAATTGGATTGGAATTCCTTATTGTTGTCCTCTGCTAACTTTTTTGCAACTCTGGTATTCTGATCTCCTTACTATACATGAATGTTGCATTCGGTGAAGTAGCGAGCTATCTGCTATGACCCAGGATCTATTTCTTCTTGATTTTGCTGGATGTCTTTCCAGAGGCTGCATGCTTCTTGTAAGCATTTTGGTTATTTTTATAAAATTCAGCAGGCAGACCGTCAGGGCCTGGTGTTCTGCCGATTGCTAGTGCTGTTATTGCCACCTGAATCTCAAACTGCGCTAATAGAGCCGTCAAATTGTGCCCGTTGGTCAGGGATAATGCAGGGCATCGATATTGTGGAGAAGGAGTCAAGATCTTCAGGGCGCGCATCAGAAACTGATTGGTATAAGAGCGTGTAGTGGTGCGTTAGTTCATCATGAATGGCTTGTTGAGTGCATAGCAGCATATCTGTGGCAGACAGTAGCACCATTATGGGGTGTCTGGACTGGTCCTGCTGGATAAGCCAAGCCAGCAACTGACCAGTTCTGTCAGCTGTGGCATGTGTAAAGTCTGAATGTGCGGCATAGTTGAGACAATGCAATCTCTCCATCAACCCAGCATGTTCGCGTCACGCATCCCCTAGTTGGTGCATATTTGTGGGACTGTGTACCATCTGTTCCTCGTGATCTAAAAGCTTGTGATCTGATAGACATCTAGCCGCAGATTCCTTACCTTTGAATTTCCCAGGGTCAGACTGGATCAGAAGATTTTGTTTTGAAGCAATACCCCTGTGTGCCGATAGGTGGCGTCGGTCGGCTCCGCGTAACGTCTGCGCCTTTGTAACATCCACATCACCTATATAGACACCACTTCGGCGCGCTGATGTCAGTTCTTTTCTTTCCGTGCCAGCCAGTGCAGACCCATGAAGAGAGCTACCCTCTGTCACTTTTTGACAGGCTTTTTTGGACCCTTTTTTGGTGTGTAGGTTTTCCATCATGTCTAAGACAACTTCTGGTTTCAAACCGTGCGGCGCCTGTCACCGCGCCATGTTGGTGACAGACCTACACCTAGTCTGCCTCTGGTGCCTGGAGTGCGACCATGACTCGAAGTCGGCCTCCGACTGCCGTGCCATGGCTCCGAAACCTTTGATTTAGCGGTCCCTAAAGTTGTTTGTGGCCTGGCGGTCGGCACACGTTGCTCTTCGGAGGTCTCATTCACAGTCCCGTTTGAGAGGAAGGTCCGGACACTGCTCCGGGAGTCCTAAGTCTTCGTCCTCCCACTCGAAGTAGTCAAGTCAGTCGAGTTAGAAGCACAAGAAGTCAAAGCGTGCTTCAACTTCTCCCCGTCCGTCGGCCGGCGTGATGGAGGAGTCTCGGTGTTTTAGGCCTCGTCCTTTTGAACCTGTGCCTGGGTTGGCTCTGGGCTTTCTCGCCTTTCCGGGAGCCGGAGCGACCCCCACCCAGCTTAACGAATTTTATGATGCCATGTGCCTCATATTTGGACGGCCTGACCGTACCTGCGCGTCTTTGGGCCCCAGAGGCTCAGAGGGGGCTCAATCAGGTTCTGCGCCAGCAGCTCCGGCACCAATGACTCTCCCCATGGATCCGGTGAAGGAAACAGACTGGCGTCGGTTGTGCCATTTCGACCTTCCCTGGCTCTGGCCTCAGAACCCTTAGGTCCTAGGTCATTTCCTCAGCCTTATTCTGAAGAGCTAGGAATGGAGGAAGACTGGGAGGGGTCGCTGGACCCTTTACAAGACCAGCCTTACCAAGAAATGGACTGATATGAGGAACTGGATGAGGCCAGCGGACTGGGTACCTATCCAGATTCTGGCCTGCTTTCTTCCCTTACTGTGGCTATGGAAGCGGGAGCATCATATGCTATGGAGGTGCGAAGGGCAGCTGAGTTCCTGGATCTTCAGCTCCCTTCCGTGGCGGTCAAGATGAATATCTTGACAGAGGTCCTGCAGTCCGGTGTCTCCTCCTCAGAACCCTTGCTGCCCTTCAAAGAGGTATTAACTGATGTCCTACTGGGAACCTGGTCCAAGCCCAGCACAGTGGCTCCTGTGAATAGGATATTCGCCCGACTCCATCGCCCTGCACCGGGCGACCCAAATTTCCTCACCAACCACCCTACCCCCAAGAACTTGGTGGTCCAAGCCTCTACCTCCCACGGCGCGTTCCCTTCCTCACCCCTGGCCAGGGAATTCAAGAGGCTGGACGGTTGGGGTAAGAAAATGTTTTCTTACGCCAGCCTTGCATTGTGGTCGGTGAACACTGCATGCTTATTGGGTCGTTACTCCCACTCCCTGTAGGAAATAATTGAGCAAGTGCTGCAACAAGTCCCGGACGAGGCCCGAGCCATCCTCTGCCAAGCAGTATCAGACAGGAGAGATTCAGCAAAGTTCGCCATTTGTTGTGATCTTGACACGACCGACCTGCTGGGCAGAGCAATTTCATCGATGGTGGCTGTGCAACACCACGCCTAGTTGAGGACTTATGGTGTTTCAGGGGATGTCCAGTGCCCTTTGATGGCACTCATCTCTTGAGAGACAAGGCAGACATGGTGCTGGAGCGATTTAAGGACTCACAGGCTACGGCCAAGTCCTTGTGCCTCACAGAGGTCACACGTCCCCCGCCTGCCTTTCATGGCTACAGAAGTGGCTTTCAGCCAAGCCAGCCATACCCCAGCCACAAGACCATGCAAGTTCAGCAACCTCCACGCATCTTTGGGCTTGGCTCGTTCCGACCCCGTGGGTCGTGCAGCCAGAGGTGGGGTCAGATAAACTTGCCGGTGGAATCCTGACTCCACATCAACTTGCTGAAGCTCCGAGTGATTTCTTTGGCATTGAAAGCTTTTCTTCCTTCAGTCATGGGAAAGCTAGTTCAAGTGTTCATGGACCACACCACTGCCATGTGATACTGCAACAAACAGGGCACGGTGGGGTCGTGTAC
Source organism: Calotriton arnoldi (assembly GCA_963921515.1). Lineage (NCBI taxonomy): Eukaryota > Metazoa > Chordata > Amphibia > Caudata > Salamandridae > Calotriton > Calotriton arnoldi. The sequence continues at coordinate 3,141,707 of CAWUFW010000213.1, read as the reverse complement.
CCTTTGTCAAGAGGCCCTGCGTCTCCGGACATGGCTGGAACAGCAGGGCATATCCATGGTTGTTCAATACTTGGTAGGGTGTCTGAACGCCAAGGCGGTCAAACTCAGCTGTCTATGCCTAGTGGATTACAAATGGCGTCTCCATCCGGAGGTGGCGCAAGGTCGCTTTCAACAGTGGGGAGAGCCTTGGTTAGATCTGTTCGCCTTTGCTGAGAATGCGCATTGTCAGATGTTTTGCGGACTGGAGGTTTCAAGGCGACTCTTGTTCGGAGCCGCTTTTCGTTTTGAGTGGATCTCAGGCCTCCTATACGCCTTTGTTCCCATGCCACTCCTGTGCAGAGTGCTCAAGAAGATAAGGAGCGAACAGGCTCAAGTCATTTTGCGGCTCCATACTGGGCATGGAGAGTCTGGAATCCCAGCGTCTCCAATTGAGCATCAATCCTCCGATCAGGCTGCCCCTCGTGGAGGATCTTCTGTCTGAGTAGCAGGGGAGGGTGCTCCATCCGAACCTGTCAACGCTATGCCTTTTTGCGTGGAGATTGAGAAGGGGCACTTGATAGCATTCAACCTTTCTCCAAAAGTTTACAGTGTTATTTTGGTGGCCCTCCACTAAAACCGTGTACGCTTGCCGGTGGAACAAATTTGTTAAAATATTGTACAGGATGGTCTATTGATCCTCTTTCTGCTTCCCTCTGTAAAGTTTTGCTTTTGAGTTTGACCTTTGCCCAGCAGGGTTCTGCACTGGGCACTCTCAAAAGGTACCTTTCGGTCCTATCTGCCTTCCTGAGGCTGCCAGACCAACCGTCAATATTTAATTTTGTATTGTAAATACATTCCTCAAAGGCCTTGGACATATATTCCCAACTTCTCCAGTATTGTATCTTTTATAGATTCACATGCTTGAATCTTCCTCGTCGTCATGGTGGGAGTCCCACGGTAACAGAAAAAATGTAGCAGTATTAAAAAACATTACCATGGACCTCCATAGAAAAGAAAAATACAATTTAGCAACCTTTCAACCTCATTTCATAACATCCAAAGTTCTGCCAATCACAGCAGAGACCTCAGAGTAACCTTCCCCTACAGAGCCACCATACCTCAGATTTCTTACTGCACGTCGTGTGATAGGGAGTCTCTCTGAGCTCTGCTCAGTGACAGTTTTTCTCTTTAAATTTTGACCTCCAGATTTCCTTTTGTTTTGTGTCTTTACCTCCCATTTTCAAGATGCCAGAGCATAAAAAGGGTTGTTTAGGCCCTGTAAGACCTGTCGGAAGTGTAGGTAGGGATTTCACCGTCTACCATCGCCCCGACTCGATGACTCCGACTGCAGCTCCGCAGACGAAGGTGGTACATGCAGCAGCGACGGTGCCGCAGATGGCTGTAAACGCGACGGCACCGTCGTTGAGCCAGACAACCGAAGGGAAAACCAGCTTCCTGCATCCTAAACCAATGCAGGATTTCTCTAAAATTTCTCCTTTGCCTCCATCTAGTCAATTGGACTTTCAAGAGTCTGAGGATGAAGGTATGTTTGGCCCTGCCTATAGCCCATCACAGTTATGGGTCAAATGTCAGGACTGTGATGATGAAGACATTGAGGACAATGATCCATCCTCTTACCTGGCAGGAGAATATTCGTTTGCGGGTAGAGATCAGTCTACTGCGTTCTGAATCCTTCTAAGAGCGTTTGTGGCAGGAGGGCCTCAAGCTAATGAAAACACCGGCTTCCATTCCATCGGTGATTCCAAAGCTGGACAAAAAATACATGGGCCCTGACAACTCGTCCACATGCTTTATAGGTCATCCTAGGTTGGACTATGTCATTATGCAGACAGCACGACGAAGAGCCAAACAGCCTTCTTCCCCGTGTTCTGCTTCCCCTGATAAGGAAGGTCGCCGGCTCGACAACACAGGGAAAAGGTTTTCTACTTTGGCGGCCACCTCCATTAGAGCCGCCAGTGCCATGGCTATCTTAGGAAGATATGACTGGCAGGTGTGGTCGGACATTTCCTCATTGTTGGAATATCTTCTGGAAGATAAGAAGGAAGCTAAGGACATTCTTTCGGAGGGGGAAAGAGCATCTTCAGAGCTCATTGAGATTGCCATGGATGTGTCATCTACTGCCTTTAGCCAAATGGCAGGAGCAGAGGTGCTGCGTTGTCCGGGTTGGCTGAGAGCGACCACCTTTCGTCCTGAAGTGCAGGCCAAAGTACTTGATATGCACTTCGATTGGGAGTGCTTGTTCGGCAAGCACATAGATGAGGCACTTTAGTCCATAAAAACAAACACAGCAAAATCACTAGCCACTCTCCAGCAACGCCACTTCCAGTCCGTTCGAGGTAGAGTTCGGGGGCAATATACATCTCGATCGCAATTCCAACAGCGTTTCCAGACTTATTCACAGAATACGTACCAACCATATAATCAGTCCTTCCGATCTAATGCTGCGCAGTCCTATTCAAGATCAACAGGACCTAAGAGAGAGCCATCTAACGAAAGGTCCCAGGACTCGAACAGGAGACAATGAGTATCACCAGCCCCAGGCCATGACAGTCCCACAGCAATTCGGTCCCACCTTCTCAAAATTCTTGCAAAAATGGAAGTCCATCTCATCAGACGATAGGGTGTTAGACATCTTCCAACGCAGTCACACCCTGGAATTCGTTCAGCACCCTCCAAATGCCCCACAGCGGAAAGTTCTGATTCGTCATCTACCAGATCTCAAGAAGGAAATAAAATCACTTCTTTCCAAACACGCCATAGAGGAGGTACCCTCAAACAACTCAATCAGGGGTTTTATCCTCACTTCTTCTTCATCAAGAAGAAAACAGGAAAATGAAGGCAGGTCATGGACCTCTGGTTGCTGAACAAGTTCATCAAAAAACAATCCTTCAGGACGCTCTCTCTACAGGAGATCCTATGAAAACTGCAATGTCTTTGTGGAGGACCAAGGAAAATCTTACACAGGGCCTCTCCTTCATTCCTACTGTGCCACAGTTAGTGATGACCTCGAATGTATTGATGGAGGGATGGAGAGCTCACCTCGAGGAATTGCGAGTTCACAGCAAATGCTCCAAGCAGGAGTCGGAATGCCACATAAACCTTCTGGAGCTCAGGGCGGTATTCCTGGTCCTGAAAGCCTTCTTACTTCGAATCCAGGGCTCTTCTGTTCTTGTCCGGATGGACAATGCTGCCACCATGTTCTACCTTAGAAAGCAAGGCGGCACAAGATCTTGAGCGCTTTCCCTCCAAGCTCCGCAGATTTGGGAGTGGCTTCTTGCCAACCACATCTCCTTGCGGGTGGAACACGTGCCGGGAGTCCACAACGAGTGGGCCAACTCTCTCAGCAGGGTGTCCAAGCAATGCCACGAATGGGAACTGAACTACCAGCAACTGCAGGTGATCTTCCAGTCCTTGGGTTATCCAATATTAGATCTGTTCGCTACATACCTCAACAAAAAGTGCACCTTTTTCGCAAGCAGGAATCCTCAGCCGGAGTCATGGGGAGACTCCTTTCTTTTTTCATGAGCGGGGATGTTCGCGCACGCCTTCCATCCGTTTCCTCTCATCCCTTGAGTCCTTCAGAAAATGAAGCAGGAGCTGTGTCGGCGGATTCTCATTGTTCCCAGGTGGGCAAGACAATACTGGTACACCGAGCTGCATCGCGTATCAGAGTGTGCTCAGCTTCTCTTTCCTCTAAAGGAGGATCTTCTCTGCATGAACCAGGGCCAAGTGGTTCATCCGCAAATTCCCTCTCTTCATTTGCCGGCTTGGCTCCTCACCTCGCTGAATTTAGGAATTTGAACCTACCCGAAGAATGCAAAGCAATACTGCAGAACTCTTAAGCTCCTTTCATGCTCAAGTGCTACTCTGCAAAATCAAAGAGATTTTATGCATGGTGCATTACCCATTCATTGGATCCGCTTTTATCTTCACCGAAGCAAGTATTGCCTTATCTTTTGCACCTAGCCAAAGCAGGACTTTCGCACTCTTCCATAAAAGTTCACCTTTCTTTAATATCCAGATATAGAAGACACTCTGATCAATCTCCTTGTGGTCCAATAGACTCATCAAAGAATTTATGACAGGTCTCTTTATGGCCTATCCACCTGTTAGACCTCCTCCCGTACTGTGGCAGCTAAATACAGTTCTGTCGCAGCTTATGCGACCTCAGTTTGAACCTGTGCACAAATGTGAGTTAAAGTTTCTTTCTTGGAAAGGGGCTTTTCTCTTGGCCATTACATCAGCTAGATGTATTGGCGAAATCCAGGTGTTCACCATAAAAGAACCATATCTCCAGTTCCTGCCAAACAGGGTTATACTGCGTACTAATCCTTCCTTCATACCTAAAGTGCCTTCAACTTTCCACTTCAATGAGCCTATAATCCTACCTACATTCTTTCCTAATCCTTCTTTGGCGGCGGAGAGAGCTCTCCATTCAATGGATATTAAACGCTGCTTGAAGTTTTATCTGCAAAGAACAAGGATTTTCAGTAAATCCTCTCAATTACAGATATCCTTCTCTGCACCTAGAAAGGGACAGACCTCGACTAGGGCCAGTATTTCTCGTTGGGTCACCTCAGCGATTGTCTTCTGCCATGCAAAGGCTGGCCATCTGCTACCTGCAAAGACGCAGGCTCATTCAACGAGGAAAGTGACAACTTCTTCAGCCCTGTTTGCGGGAGCATCTCCACCTGACATATGCTGGGAGCGATGTGGGCGAATGCTCACACATTCACGAAGCATTACTGCCTCGATGGTTGGAAGAAGGCAGATATAGCTGTTGGACAAGCTGCGCTTTGTCGCCTCTTTGCCTAAGGTATGCAGGTATTAGCCTCCTTTTTCTTTATATGTCTGGTTGCTATTGTTTTTTACTTGCATTATATGTATAGGTATTTATGCAAATGATTTCATATTTCTACTAATTGCCCTATGGTATATAGCTTTTCGTCATGGTGGTATAGTTCACCTACCCACCACCATTATTTTGTTTTATTGCTGGTATACTGCTAACTAGTCAAATTCAAGCAAGTTAATCTATAAAAGATACAATACTGGAGAAAACAAGTATCTGAAAGAGACACGTTAGTGACAGATTCCTTACCTTAGAATATCCCCAGGCGTCAGGCTGGATCCGGAAAGTTTTGCGTAGCAGTACCCTTGCGCGTCGGTAGGCGGTGTCGTGCGGCTCTGCGTCCGTCGTCGGCGTCTGGATCGCCGGGATGACGTCGCGGGCAGTACTTAGACGCCGCCCCTGCGCGCTGACGTCAGTTCTTTCTTTTTCCGCGCCAGTAAGCGCAGATCCGGGAAGAGCAGTGCCCTAGTCATTTTTTGACTACGTTTTTGTGATTTTTATCACTGTTTTTTCTCGAGTCGTTCGACTCAGACGGTGTCAGTAGGGATGCCCGGCTTCAAGCCATGCGACGCCTGTGGTCGGATGATGTCGATCACGGACCCGCATCGAGACTGTCTTTACTGCCTCAGCCGCGACCACGACTCCAAGTCGTGCCCCGACTGCTGGGCCTTCCATCCGAAGGCTTTGCGAGAGCGGTCTCGAAAGCTCCTCGAGGTCCGGCAGTCGGCTCCGCGCCAATCCAAGCCCCGGTCACGTGAGAGGTCGAGGGGCCGGTCGCGGAGTCCTCATCGGTCGTCTGGGTCCAAGTCTACGCACTCCTCCGGTAAGTCGAAGCACAAGAAGTCGAAGAAGCGTCATCGCTCGACGACTTCCCCTCGCCGGTCTCGCGACTTGGCTGAGGGTCCTGTCGGCACCGTCCCCGCGGCTCCGGGAGTGCCTGTGGAGCCGCCGCCGCATTACCCACACTTCCCGGGTTCGGGGGCGACTCCGGCCGAAATACAGGAGTTCCTGTCGGCCATGGCCCGCTTCTTCGGGCCTCAAGGTCCCCCCGGTGCGCCTTCGGGCCCCGCGGGCCCTAATGGGGTGCCTACGGCGCCGCCGGCGACTCCGGTCCCGGCGCCGCCAGCGACACCAGCCTCGGCCCCGGCTCCGGTGTTGCCGCCACCCCCATCGACGCCGGTTGACCTGACGACACCTCCACCGGCGCCGATTTCACCGGTGCCGTTCCCGGGGCTCCGGGCGGCGTCGTACCCCGGTTCTCTCCGGACACGGCGCCGGACCCGGCGCATATTAGACCTTTGGTTCCGCATGTCCCTCCTCCTTACTTTGAACCTGTATTGGAGGACGAAGAGGACTGGGAGGGGTCTGAGGACCCTCTCACTGCCCAATGTGAGTTCGATCAGGACTGGGCTGAGGAACTTGGGGATGCCAGTGGTCTGGACACCTCTCCTGACTCTGGCATGCTGTCTCCTCCTTCCGTGGCAACGGAGGAGGGAGCAAACTTTGCAACGGTGTTGCGTAGAGCAGCTGAGGCTTTACACCTCCAGTTACCTACGGTGGCTGTCAGGACTAACATCCTGACGGAAGTGCTTCAGCCGGCGGCTACCTCCTCGGAGCCACTGCTGCCTTTCAACGAGGCACTTTCTGACGTTCTTTTGGGCACCTGGTCCAAGCCCACCACAGGGGCTCCTGTGGATAGGAACGTAGCCCGACGCCATCGCCCTGCTCCGGGCGACCCCCTGTTTCTCTCCCAACACCCCACCCCTGAGAGCTTGGTTGTCCAAGCCTCTGCTTCCCAGAGCGCCTTCCCTACCGCTCCCCCGGATAAGGAATCCAAGAGACTGGATCAGTTTGGGAAGAAGGTTTTTTCTTCCTCCAGTGCTGGCTTGCGGTCTGTCAACACCACTTGCCTCTTGGGCCGATATTCCCACTCTTTGTGGGATTCGGTGGCCCAGGTTCTGCCCCAGTGTTCTGAGGAGGTCCAGACACTGCTTTCCCGCGCCATTGCGGAAGGAAGAGATGCGGCAAAGTATACCATCAGATGTGGCCTAGATACTGCCGACTCGCTAGGCAGATCGCTTGCGACGACAGTGGCGCTGCGCCGTCACGCCTGGCTGAGAACCACTGGTTTCTCGGGTGATGTCCAAAACATTCTTATGGACATGCCCTTTGATGGTGTCGGCCTTTTCGGCAACAAGGCAGACCATGCGCTGGAGCGTTTTAAGGACTCACGGGCTACAGCCAAGTCCCTGGGCCTTTCTGCTGTGCGCCCTCCGCAACAGTCTGCTTTTCGCCCCTTTCGTGGCCACGGAAGGGGCGCCCAGTCACGTCCACTGCCCAGCCACCGGCCCGCGCAGCAGGCGTCTTCGCGTGGCCGAGGACGTGGCTCCCACCGAGGCGGGTCGGGTAACCAGCGTGCGGGTCAGGCCACCACCCCCACCCCGTCCGCGGCCTCCAAACCCTCCTAGTCCTTCCTTTCAGGTCCACAGCACGCCAGTAGGGGGCAGGGTTCGCCATCACCTCGGACAAGTGGGTCTTGGACATTGTCCGAAGGGGCTACTCCCTCCCCTTCGTGACCACTCCCCCAGCCATGCCACCTCAATACCACCGCATGTCAGGGGATCACTTGGTGCTTCTTCAGAAGGAAGTTGCGGCCCTCTTGGCCAAGGGGGCCATCGAACGCCTTTCGACCCCAGAAGTAGGGCGTGGTTGTTACTCCCACTACTTTCTCGTGCCCAAAAAGGACAAGGAGGACATGCGTCCTATCTTGGACCTCCGGAACGTCAATCGCTTCCTCCGGAAGGAGAAGTTCAAGATGCTCACCCTAGCTCAGGTCTTGACTGCCCTCGACCCTGGAGACTGGATGGTAGCGTTGGACTTGCAGGACGCATATTTCCACATTCCCGTCCTGCCGGCCCACCGGCGTTACCTGCGGTTCATGGTAGGCCACGAGCATTTTCAGTTTTCCGTGCTCCCTTTGGCCTTACCAGCGCCCCTCGGGTGTTCACGAAAGTGATGGCGGTGGTCGCAGCTCATCTGCGCCGGGCAGGGGTTCCAGTCTTCCCCTACCTCGACGACTGGCTGCTGAAGGCGGGCTCGTCCCAGGCAGTCGTCTCCCACCTCCAGACTACGGCCGAGCTCCTGCACTCGCTGGGGTTCTCCATCAACGTGCCGAAGTCGCACCTGATTCCTTCTCCACAGCTCCTTTTCATCGGAGCAGTTCTGGACACGACGCAGTTTTGGGTCTATCCTCCCGAACGGAGAGTCCGGGATATTCAGGCTATGATTCCGATCTTTCGGCCTCTATCCTGGGTTTCGGTACGGATGACCCTGAGGCTGCTGGGCCTCATGGCCTCCTGCATCCTGCTGGTCGATCATGCCAGATGGCATATGCGGGCTCTGCAGTGGGACCTGAAGTTCCAGTGGGCGCAGCACCAGGGCAACCTGTCCGATCACGTCCAGATCTCGGAGGGGACTGCAAAACAGTTGCAGTGGTGGCTCTCGAACCGGCAATGGGTCATGGGCAGATCCCTCTCCCTTCCCCAGCCAGAGCACACAGTTGTGACGGACGCGTCCCTTCTGGGATGGGGCGGTCACATGGGAGAGGCGGAGATCAGAGGCCTCTGGTCTCCGGCGGAGTCCCGGCTCCATATCAACATTCTGGAGCTCCGGGCGATCCGACTTGCACTCAAGGCATTCCTTCCCTCTGTCAAAGGGAAGGTAGTGCAGGTGTTCACAGACAACACCACCGCCATATGGTACTGCAACAAACAGGGCGGGGTGGGGTCGTGGACCCTATGTCTGGAGGCTCTCCGCCTCTGGACATGGCTGGAACATCAAGGCATATTCCTGATGGTTCAACACCTGGCAGGTTCCCTGAACGCCAGGGCGGACGAACTCAGCCGCAGGTGCATGATGGATCACGAATGGCGTCTTCACTCGGAGGTGGCGCAAGGTCTCTTTCAGCAGTGGGGAGAGCCTTGGTTAGATCTGTTCGCCACCGAAGAGAACGCGCAATGTCAGCAGTTCTGCGCGTTGGAATTTCCAAGGCGGCACTCGCTCGGCGATGCTTTTTGTCGCGAGTGGAGTTGCGGTCTGTTGTACGCCTTTCCGCCTATACCACTTCTACCCAGAGTGTTGAAGAAGATTCAGCGCGACCGGGCCCAAGTCATTCTTGTGGCTCCGGACTGGGCTCGAAGAGTTTGGTATCCCGAGCTACTCAGTATGAGCGTCGATCCCGCGATCCGTCTGCCTCTTCGGGAGGATCTTCTGTCGCAGCAGCAGGGGACGGTCCTCCACCCGAACCTGTCCAGTCCACACCTGCTTGCGTGGAGATTGAGCGGCGGCAGTTGATTCCTTTTGACTTGCCTCCCGAAGTTTGTGATGTGATTCTGGCAGCCAGGCGTCCCTCCACTTAGGTGGTATACGCCTGCAGGTGGAACAAGTTTGTGGCATGGTGCACAGCAAAGGCTGTGAATCCCCTTTCTGCCCCTCTTTCTGAGGTTCTTCTGTTCCTTCTTTCTCTGGCCCAACAGGGTTCTGCCCTGGGTACCATCAAGGGCTATCTTTGTGCAATCTCGGCCTTCCTCAGGCTTCCTGATCAGCCCTCTCTTTTTAAGTCCTCTGTTGTTAACAGGTTTCTTAAAGGCATTACACACCTCTTTCCTCCTGTTCCGTTTGTGATGCCTCAGTGGGACTTAAATTTGGTTCTTACTTTCTTAATGTGTGCTCCCTTTGAGCCTCTGCATAACTGTCCTCTTCGTCTTCTTACTCTGAAGAGAGCCTTTCTGGTAGCCATCACCTCCGCTCGGCGGGTGAGTGAGCTCCAGGCTCTTTCATGCAAACCCCCCTTTCTGTCTGTTCATCCAGACAAGGTTGTTCTTAGGACGCGTCCGTCCTTCTTGCCAAAGGTGGTTACTGCCTTCCACATTGGGCAGACCATCACTTTGCCCACCTTCTTTCCGCCTCCGCATCCTTCCAGAGCGGAAGAGAGGCTCCACCGTCTGGACCCAAAACGTGCGCTTTCCTTTTACATCAACCGCACACAACAGTTCCGGGTGGATGACCAGCTCTTTGTTGGCTACGTGGGCGCCAAAAAAGGTCGGGCGGTACACAAAAGGACCATCTCCGCTGGGTCATCTTGTGTATCAAGGCCTGCTATTCTTTGGCTAAGAAGGAGCCTCCTGTTGGGCTGCGTGCCCATTCCACCAGGGCAACGGCTGCTACCACGGCTTTAGGCCGCGGTGTTCCGTTACAGGATATATGTCAGGCAGCTACGTGGGCCTCGCTGCACACGTTTACCAAACATTACTGCCTTGACAGCCAGGTCCGGAGGGACGGCTTCTTTGGCCGTTCTGTCCTCCGGGACTCCCTTGTCTGAATCTGTTCGCAGACCCACCACCGGGGTTGGTATTGCTGGGGAATCTATTCTAAGGTAAGGAATCTGTCACTAACGTGTCTCTTTCAGATGCACAAGTTACTAACTTGTGTAACGATACATCTGTAAGAGACAGTAGTTAGTGACAGATTCCTTACCGCCCCACCCTTCCTCCCCGTTCTGCGAACTGATTTCTAGGGTTAAGGACATCCCTTTCAGGGCCCTAGTATTTTTCAGACACCTATGTCAGCTTCTTGCATGGCTCTGCGTTCCTGGCGCGGAAAGTCGTGTACAGAACTGACGTCAGCGCGCAGGGGGCGGCGTCGAAGTACTGCCCGCGACGTCATCCCTGCGATGCTGACGACTGACGCGGAGCCGCACGACGCCGCCTACCGATGCGCAAGGGTACTGCTACGCAAAAACTTTCCGGATCCAGCCTGACGCCTGGGGATATTCTAAGGTAAGGAATCTGTCACTAACTACTGTCTCTTACAGATATATCGTTACACAAGTTAGTAACTTGTGCTTCTAGCCACCCATTTCTTAACATAGAATTATTCTTAAGCATCTGACTGGATCTAGAAAATGTTTGTGAGCAGTTCCCCTGCGCACTGGTAGGTCGCGTCGTTTGGCTCCGCGTGGCGTCACCCTTTCCGGAAGTGACCTACGCGATGCCTATATAGGCGCTACCCCAGTGTGCTGATGTCAGTTCTTTTCTTTCGGTGCCAGTCAGCGCAGATCCAGAGAGAGTTACACCCAGTCATTTTGTATCTGAAAGAGACACGTTAGTGACAGATTCCTTACCTTCGAATATCCCCAGGCGTCAGGCTGGATCCGGAAAGTTTTTTGCGTAGCAGTACCCTTGCGCGTCGGTAGGCGGCGTTGTGCGGCTCCGCGTCCGTCGTCGGCGTCGTGGTCGCCGGGATGACGTTGCGGGCAGTACTTAGACGCCGCCCCTGCGCGCTGACGTCAGTTCTTCTTTTTCTGTGCCAGTAAGCGCAGATCCGGGAAGAGCAGTGCCCTAGTCACTTTTTGACTATCCTTTTTTGTGAATTTTTTCACTGTTTCTTCAACGAGTCTTCACGACTCCTAAGGTGTCGTGGGGATGCCCGGCTTTAAGCCCTGCGAGGTCTGTGGTCGCATGATGTCGATCACGGACCCGCATCTCGAGTGTCTCTTCTGTCTCGGCCGAGACCACGACACGAAGTCGTGCCCTGACTGCCGGAAACTTCATCCGAAGGCTTTGCGAGAGCGGTCTCGAAAGCTGCTCGAGGTCCGGCAGTCGGCTCCGCGCCGCACCAAGCCCCGGTCCCGGGAGAGGTCGAGGGCCGGTCGCGGAGTCCCCGCCTTTCGTCGGAATCCAAGTCTTCGCGCTCCTCCGGTAAGTCGAAGCACAAGAAGTCTAAGCGGCGTCATCGCTCTAAGACTTCGCCTCGCCGGTCTCGCGACTCGGCTGAGGCCCCAGTCGGCACCGTCCCCGCGGCCCCGGACATGCCTGTAGAGCCGCCCCCGAATTACCCGTTCTTTCCGGGGTCGGGGGCGACTCCGGCCGAAATACAGGAATTCCTGTCGGCCATGGCCCTCCTCTTCGGGCCTTCAGGTCCCTCCGGTGCGCCTTCGGGCCCCGCGGGCCCTGATGGGGTTGCCCCGTCGACTCCGGTCCCGGCGCCGCCTGTCCCACCGGCCTTCATCCCGGCCTCGGCTCCGGCCCCGTCCTCGATCTCGGCTCCGGTGGTACCGCAACCCCCATCGACGCCGGTTGACCTAACCACGCCTCCGCCGACGCCGATGTCCCCGGTGCCGTTCCTGATGCCGTCCGGGGCTCCGGACGGCGTCGTTCCTCGGTTCTCTCCGGCTCCGGACATGGAGCCGGACCGAGCGCCGCCCGACGCCGGCTCCGGCGTCGTTGAGACCTTGGGTCCCAAATGTCCCTCCTCCTCCATATTTTGAACAAGAGGAGGACCAGGAGAGCTGGGAGGGGTCTGAGGACCCTCTCACACAACAGTGTGAGTTTGACCCGGACTGGGTTGAGGAACTTGGGGATGCCAGTGGTCTAGACACCTCCCCTGACACTGGCATGCTGTCTCCTCCCGTGGCTACGGAGGAGGGGGCTAATTTTGTAACGGTGTTGCGTAGAGCAGCTGGAGCCTTATATCTCCAGTTGCCTACTGTGGCCGTCAGGACTAACCTCCTGACAGAAGTGCTTCAGCCGGCGGCTTCCTCTTCGGAGACTGTGCTGCCGTTTAATGATGCACTCACTGACGTTCTTTTGGGTACCTGATCCAAACCCACCACAGGGGCTCCTGTGGATAGGAACGTGGCCCGACGCCATCGCCCTGCTCCGGGCGACCCCTGTTTCTCTCCCAACATCCCACCCCTGAGAGCTTGGTTGTCCAAGCCTCTGCCTCCCAAACCGCCTTCCCTACCGCCCCTCCGGATAGGGAATCCAAACGCCTGGACCAATTTGGGAAGAAGGCTTTTTCTTCCTCCAGTGCTGGCTTGCGGTCCGTCAACACCGCTTGCCTTTTGGGCCGATATACCCACTCCCTGTGGGATTCGGTGGCGGCTGTTTTGCCGCAGTGTTCTGAGGAGGTCCAGACACTGCTTACCCGCGCCATTGCAGAAGGGCGAGATGCGGCTAAATACACCATCCGTTGTGGCCTTGATATCGCCGACTCGCTGGGCAGATCGCTTGCGACGACGGTGGCGCTACGTCGCCACGCCTGGCTGAGGACAACTGGTTTCTCGGGTGATGTCCAGAATACACTCATGGACATGCCCTTTGATGGAGTCGGTCTTTTTGGTTCAAAGGCAGACCATACGCTGGAGCGGTTTAAGGACTCACGGGCTACGGCCAAGTCCCTGGGCCTTTCTGTTGTACGCCCTCCGCTCAGCTCTGCTTTTCGCCCCTTTCGTGGCCACGGAAGGGGCGCCCAGTCATGTCAGCTGCCCAGCCACCGGCCCGCACAGCAAGCGTCTACGCGTGGCCGAGGACGTGGATACCGCCGTGGCGGTTCGGGCAACCAGCGTGCGGGTCAGGCCACCACCTCCAACCCGTCCGCGGCCTCCAAGCCCTCCTAGTCCCTCCTTTCCGGTGCACAGCACGCCAGTAGGGGGCAGGGTCCGCCATCACCTTCACCACTGGCGTCCCATCACCTCGGACTGGTGGGTCTTGGACATTGTCCGAAGGGGCTACTCCCTCCCCTTCGAGACCACCCCCCAGCCATGCCACCTCAATTCCACCGCATGTCAGGGGATCACTTGGTACTTCTGCAGAAGGAAGTCACGGCCCTCTTGGCCAAGAGGGCCATCGAGCATGTTCCGACCCCAGAAGTAGGGCGTGGTTGCTACTCCCACTACTTCCTGGTGCCCAAAAAGGACAAGGAGGACATGCGTCCTATCTTGGACCTCCGGAACGTCAATCGCTTCCTCCGGAAGGAGAAGTTCAAGATGCTCACCCTAGCTCAGGTCTTGACTGCCCTCGACCCTGGAGACTGGTTGGTAGCGTTGGACTTGCAGGACGCTTATTTTCACATCCCCGTCCTGCCGGCCCAACGGCGTTACCTGCGGTTCACGGTAGGCCTCGAGCATTTTCAGTTCACCGTGCTCCCCTTGGCCTTACAAGTGCACCTCGGGTGTTCACGAAAGTGATGGCGGTGGTCGCAGCTCATCTGCGCCGGGCAGGGGTTCCAGTCTTCCCCTACCTCGACGACTGGTTGCTGAAGGCGGGCTCGTCCCAGGCAGTCGTCTCCCACCTCCAGACTACGGCCGAACTCCTGCACTCGCTGGGGTTCTCCATCAATGTGCCGAAGTCGCATCTGATTCCTTCTCCACAGCTCCTTTTCATCGGAGCAGTTCTGGACACGACGCAGTTTCGGGCATATCCTCCCGAACGGCGAGTCCGGGATATTCGGGCTATGATTCCGATCTTTCAGCCTTTATCCTGGGTTTCGGTACGGATGACCCTGAGGCTGCTGGGCCTCATGGCCTCCTGCATCCTGATGGTCAATCATGCCAGATGGCATATGCGGGCTCTGCAGTGGGACCTGAAGTTCCAGTGGGCGCAGCACCAGGGCAACCTGTCCGATCACGTCCAGATCTCGGAGGGGACTGCAAAACAGTTGCAGTGGTGGCTCTCGAACCGGCAATGGGTCATGGGCAGATCCCTCTCCCTTCCCCAGCCAGAGCACACAGTTGTGACGGACGCGTCCCTTCTGGGATGGGGCGGTCACATGGGAGAGGCGGAGATCAGAGGCCTCTGGTCTCCGGCGGAGTCCCGGCTCCATATCAACCTTCTGGAGCTCCGGGCGATCCGACTTGCACTCAAGGCATTCCTTCCCTCTGTCAAAGGGAAGGTAGTGCAGGTGTTCACAGACAACACCACCGCCATGTGGTACTGCAACAAACAAGGCGGGGTGGGGTCATGGACCCTTTGTCAGGAGGCTCTGCGCCTCTGGACATGGCTGGAACATCAGGGCATGTTCCTGATGGTTCAACACCTGGCAGGTTCCCTGAACGCCAGGGCGGACGAACTCAGCCGCAGGTGCATGATGGATCACGAATGGCGTCTTCACTCGGAAGTGGCGCAAGGACTCTTTCTACAGTGTGGAGAGCCTTGGTTAGATCTATTCGCCACCGAAGAGAACGCGGAATGTCATCAGTTCTGCGCGTTGGAATTTCCAAGGCGGCACTCGCTCGGCGACGCTTTTCGTCGCGAGTGGAGTTGCGGTCTGTTGTACGCCTTTCCACCTATACCACTTCTACCCAGAGTGTTGAAGAAGATTCGGCACGACCGGGCCCAAGTCATTCTTGTGGCTCCGGACTGGGCTCGAAGAGTTTGGTATCCCGAGCTACTCAGTATGAGCGTCGATCCCCGATCCGTCTGCCTCTTCGGGAGGATCTTCTGTCGCAGCAGCAGGGGACGGTCCTCCACCCGAACCTGTCCAGCCTCCACCTGCTTGCGTGGAGATTGAGCGGCGGCAGTTGATTCCTTTCGACTTGCCTCCCGAAGTTTGTGATGTGATTCTGTCAGCCAGGCGTCCCTCCACTAAGGTGGTATACGCCTGCAGGTGGAACAAGTTTGTGGCATGGTGCACAGCAAAGGCTGTGAATCCCCTTTCTGCCCCTCTCTCTGAGGTTCTTCTGTTCCTTCTTTCTCTGGCCCAACAGGGTTCTGCCCTGGGTACCATCAAGGGCTATCTTTGTGCACTCTCGGCCTTCCTCAGGCTTCCTGATCAGCCCTCCCTTTTCAAGTCCCCTGTTGTTAACAGGTTTCTAAAAGGCATTACACACCTCTTCCCTCCTGTTCCGTTTGTGATGCCTCAGTGGGACTTGAACTTGGTTCTTACCTTTCTTATGTGCGCTCCCTTTGAGACTTTGCATAACTGTCCTCTTCGTCTTCTGACTCTGAAGACTGCCTTTCTGGTGGCCATCACCTCCGCTCGGCGGGTGAGTGAGCTCCAGGCTCTATCATGTAAACCTCCCTTTCTGTCTGTCCATCCAGAGAAGGTTGTTCTTCGGACGCGTCCGTCCTTCTTGCCAAAGGTGGTTACTGCCTTCCACATTGGGCAGACCATCACTTTGCCCACCTTCTTTCCGCCTCCGCATCCTTCCAGAGAGGAAGAGAGGCTCCACCGTCTGGACCCAAAACGTGCGCTTTCCTTTACATCGACCGCACACGCCATTTCCGGGTGGATGACCAGCTCTTTGTTGGCTACGTGGGCGCCAAAAAGGTCGGGCGATGCACAAGAGAACCATCTCCCGCTGGGTAACCTTGTGTATCAAAGCCTGCTATTCTTTGGCTAAGAAGGAGCCTCCTGTTGGGCTGCGTGCCCATTCCACCAGGGCAACGGCTGCTACCACGTCTTTGGGCTGCGGTGTTCCGCTGCTGGATATCTGTCAGGCAGCTACGTGGGCCTCGCTGCACACGTTTACAAAGCATTACTGCCTTGACAGTCAGGTCCGGAGGGACGGCTTCTTTGGCCGTTCTGTCCTCCGGGACTTCCTTGTCTGATCTTTGTTCGCAGACCCACCACCGGGGTTGGTATTGTCTGGGGTATCTATTCTAAGGTAAGGAATCTGTCACTAACGTGTCTCTTTCAGATGCACAAGTTACTAACTTGTGTAACGATATATCTGTAAGAGACAGTAGTTAGTGACAGATTCCTTACCGCCCCACCCATCCTCCCCGTTCTGCGAACTGATTTCTTGGGTTAAGGACATCCCTTTCAGGACCCTAGTATTTTTCAGACACCAATGTCAGCTTCTTGCATGGCTCTGCGTTCCTGGCGCGGAAAGTCGTGTACAGAACTGACGTCAGCGCGCAGGGGCGGCGTCTAAGTACTGCCCGTGACGTCATCCCGGTGATCCCGACGCCGACGACGGACGCGGAGCCGCACGACGCCGCCTACCGACGCGCAAGGGTACTGCTACGCAAAAAACTTTCCGGATCCAGCCTGACGCCTGGGGATATTCTAAGGTAAGGAATCTGTCACTAACTACTGTCTCTTACAGATATATCGTTACACAAGTTAGTAACTTGTGCGACGTACCCTTTTCGGCTTTTTGTCGAACTTTTTTGAGAATCTTTCTCGTGGTGTGGCAGGGATGTCCCCAAGGAAAGTTATCTTCAAGCCCTGTGGGGCCTGTCACTGACAGATGTCAGTGACGGACCCACATCTTGTTTGCCTCTGGTGCCTCAAGTGCAACCACGTCGCGAAGACCTGCGTCGACTGCTGCGCCATGCACCCCTCGGCCTTAAGGGAGCGATCCCTCAATCTCCTTGCCGCTCAATACCCTGAGGGTCTCGATCCCGGTCAAGAGAAAGGTCCCGGGGTCAATCGTGGAGCCCTAGATCTTTGTTGCACTTAAAGTTGACTTGTATGTCCCACAAAAAGAAAAAAAGCAAGAAGTCATAGAGGTCTTTGACTTCACCCCATCCGTTGAAGTCATCCGACGAAACGGGGGAGCATAGTCATTAAAGGCCTGGTTCCATGGTAGAGCCTTCGCCTGGGCTGGCTCTGCGCCTCCCTGAGTTTTCCGGGAGCCGGAGTGACCCCACCCAACTCTGCGAATTCTATGAGGCCATGCATTAAATATTTGGGCGACCCGTGCAAGCTGGTGTGCCTTTGAGACCCGCGAGTTTGGAAGGGGTCCCTACTGGTTCACCGCTGGTGGTTTCGCCCTGGATCCACTCAGGCCCCTTGGATGGATCTGGACCGGTGCTGGGCGTACCATTTCAACCTTCCTCTGCGCTGGTCCCGATGACAACGCTCCCAGAGGCGCCATCCCCATTCTCATCCCCGACACGGGACCAGAGGGGCATCGTCCGACACGACTGGAGCCATGCCCTCCAGGCCAGAGCCTGCACCTTATTCCTGTTGGACTTGGGGAATATTGGGAGGTGCCACTGGACCCTAAAGAATACCAGTCCCTTGTCCCCAACATGGACTGGTGTAAGCAGGTGGTGGATGCCAGTGGACTGGACTCCACCCCAGATAGTGGCATGGTCTCTCCTCCTATCATGCCTATTGAGGAGGGAGAGTCTTTTACTGTGATGGTGAGAAGGGCAGCCAAGGTCCTGGATCTAGCCTGCCCTCGGTGGCAGTCAAGACTAACATCTTGACAGAGGGGCTTTGGTAGTGACCTCCTCAGAACCGCTTCTCCCATTTAATGAAGCCCTAGTTGACGTCCTGCTTGAAACCTGGTCCAAATCCTCACAGGGGCTCCGTGAACAGGACAATTGCCCGCCGCCATCTCCCTGCTCCCAGGGACCCAAGTTTCCTCATATAACATCCTACCCCGGAGAGCTTAGTGGTCCAAGCCTTCACTTCCTGTGTAAATCCTGGCGTATTCCCTACCACCCTACCGGAAATGTCATCCAAGAGGCTGGACACCTTAAGCAAGAAAATGGTCTCTTCCACCAGCCTGTCACTGCAGTCCGTGAACACTGCATACCTTTTGGGCCGTTACTCCCATGCACTGTAGGGTTTGGTTGCACAGGTGCTGCCAATGGCCCGGGCCATACTCTCCCAAGCTATGGCAGATAGGAGAGATGCAGCGAAGTTCACAATCTGATGTGGGCTGGAGACGACCAACTTGCTAGGCAGATCGGTTTCTTCATTCGTGGCCTTATGGCACCATGTCCGGCTGAGAACGACTGGCTTTTATGGGGATGTCCAAGCTTCGCTTATGGACATGCCCTTTGATGGCTCCCGTCTCTTTGAAGACAAAGTGGACTCCGCGCTGGAGCGCTTCAAAGATAGCAGAGCTACAACCAGGTCCTTGGACTTTTTCAGGGCCCCCCACCACCACCAGTCCACTCTTCTCACCTTTCGTGGCCTTCCTGACGCGTCTTTTCCACCCAACCATCACAGCGCACAAGCTTCCCAGCCTCTGCGTGGCAGAGGACTCAAGACCCTCAGACCCCATGATTCAGGCAGCAAGAGGTCCAGATAGTCCCCCCTGCCCCCCGGTAGCCCCCAAACCCCTTCGTTTGCCCTCCAACCATCATGGGCACCCAGTGGGAGGCAGGATACGTCATCACCTGCACCACTGGAGGTTGATAACATCACACACCGTTGGGTTCTTCAGAATGCACAAAGGGGCTACTCCCTCCCCTTCGTGACCACCCCTTCACCCATGCCACCCACTTGTGAGAGGCTGATGGAGGACCATCTCTCCTTACTCCGGCAGGAAGTGGCTTCTCTCTTAGCCATCAGAGCTATAGAGAGGGTGCCGACACCAGAAGAAGGTAGTGGTTGTTATTCCTGCTACTTTCTGGTGCCCAAACGGACAGAAGCCTTTGTCCTATTCTAGACCTGCACACTCTCAATTTCTTCCTGAAAAAGGAGAAATTCAAAATGCACACACTCTCTCAAGGCCTGTCTACCCTGGACCCGGGAGACTGGATGGCAGCGTTGAAATTGCAGGACGCATATTTTCACTTCCTCGTCCTGCCTACTCATAGGTGTTACCTGCAGTTCAAGGTAGGCCACGGGCACTATCCGTTCGCTGTGCTCATTTGACCTTACCAGCGCCCCTTGGGTGTTCACCAAGGTGATGGTTGCAGCTCATCTGCGAGTATCAGGTGTACCGGTCTTCCTCTGTCTCGTCGACTGGCTGTTAAAGGCGGGCTCGCCCTTGGCAGTTGTCTCCCACCTCCACTCTATGGCAGACCTCCTGCACTCCCTGGGGTTCACTATCAACTTGCCAAAGTCACACCTGACTCCCTTGCTTAGATGCACCCTTTCATCGGAGCAGTTCTTGGTACGGTTCAGTTTCGGGCTTATCCTCCCGAACTGCGAGTCCAGGATATTCAGGCTGTTTCAGCCTCTATCCTGTCTTTTGGTGAGACTGACTCTGAGGCTGCTGGGCCTCATGGCTTCCTGCATCCTGCTTGTGACACATGCTCACTGGCATATCCAGGCTATGAAGCAGGACCGGAAGTTCCAGGCGGCGCAGCATCAGGGGAACCGTTCTGACATGGTTCAGATCTCGGAGGGGACTTGTAGGAAAGTGCCCCTTTTTGACATGGTTATCCCCACTTTTTGTCTAGTGCATGATGTGATTTCGACTGAAAGTGCACTGGGTTCCTGCTAACCAGGTTCCCAGTGCCAGAGCTCTTTCCCAAAACAGTCCAATTGTTGCCCCAATTGGCAAAACGTTTAGAACCCTCTGTACGTCCCTAGTAAATGATACCCTGGTACCTAGGGCCTGAGGTACTAAAGAGGGCCCCTAAAGGCTGCAGCACGAATTGTGCCACCATAAGGGACCCCTCACCAAGCACATTCATGACTGCCATTGCAGGCTGCGTGCTTTGGTGCAGACAAAAGTGAAAACATGTCACACATCCCTGTGTGCCATTTCCCCTACCACTATATATGATATCTGAAAGAAACAGTTAGTTATAGATTCCTTACCTTATAATCTCCCCCAGGCGTCAGACTGGATCCGGAAAGTTTTTCGTCAGCAGTACCCCTGCGCGTCTGAAGGTGGCGTCGGTCGACTCCAGGTCCGTCGGCGGCGGCGTGGTCGCCGGGATGACATCGCGGACCCTATATAGACGCTGCCCTCACGCGCTGACGTCTGTTCTTTCTTTTACAGCGCCAGCAAGCGCAGATCCAGGAAGAGCGGTATCCCCAGTCACTTTTTGACTGAGTTTTTTGCGACTTTTGTCGACATCGTTTTCGAGTCTTTATCCGACTCCTGGTGCACGAGGGATGCTCGGTTTCAAGGCCTGTGGTTCCTGTTCCCGAATGATGTCGGTGACGGATCCGCATCGCGTGTGCCTCTTCTGCCTGGAGCGCGACCATGACCCCAAGTCGTGCTCCGTCTTTGCGGGAGCGGTCCCGAAAGCTCCTCGAGGCCCAGCAGTCGGCTCCGTGTTGCGCAAGGTCCCGGTCGCGTGGTAGGTCAAGGGACCGATCGCGGAGTCATCATCACTCCTCTTCTAAGTCTTCGCACTCTGGGTCAGGTAAGTCGAAGCACAAGAAGAAGTCAAAGAAGCATCGTCGCTCTTCGACTTCCCCTCAGCCGACGCGACGCAGGGTGCGGGTGGTGCCACTCCTGCGGCTCCGCGTGCGGTGCCTTCAGGGTCAACTCCGGCCTGACCGGGAGCGACTCCTGCCCAGCTTCGTCAATTTTACGAAGCGATGCACGCCATCTTTGGGCAGTCCGACTCCACTGGCGCGACTTCGGGCCCCGCGGACTCCGTTGGGGGCAGTAGGCCTTCGATGCCGGTGGCTTCGGCCTCTGCACCGCAGGGTCCCCTTGGATCCAGGCCTGAATCCGGATCGGCGCAGGTCGACCTCATTACACCTCCACCGGCGCCGACTCCACCGGCACCACGTCCGCAGCCGACGCCGGCTGGACCCCCAGCTCCCACCAGATCCGGCGCCGATGGGTACTTTTGTCCCTGTGTTCCACCCTGGCTATTTTCAACCAGATTGGCAGCCAGAAGAGGGTGAGGAAACCTGGGAGGGGTCTGGTGACCCTTTGACTGACCAGTTAGAATACAATCCGGACTGGAGAGAGGAACTGGGGGAGGCCAGTGGTCTGGATACCTCCCAGACCTAGGCATGTTGTCTCCCCCTACCGTGGCTACGGAGGAGGGAGCGTCATACGCAGTGGTGTTGCGCAGGGCGGCCGAGGCTCTCAACCTCGAGCTTCCTACAGTGGCAGTCAGGACTAACCTCCTAACAGAGGTGCTTCAGCCGGCAGCGAGCTCTTCGGAACCCCTGCTCCCGTTTAATGAAGCCCTTACGGACATCCTTTTGGGCACTTGGTCCAGGCCCAACACAGGGGCTCCTGTGGACAGGATGATTGCCCGACGCCACAGCCCGGCCCCGGGCGACACCACTTTCCTCTCCCAACACCCCACCCCTTAGAGCTTGGTAGTCCAAGCCTCCACGTCTAAGAGCGCCTTCCCTACCGCACCGCCGGAAAGGGAATCCAAAAAGCTGGACCACCTTGGCAAGAAAATGTTTTCTTCCGCCAGCTTGGGACTGCGGTCGGTAAACACAGCATGTCTGTTGGGCCGTTATACCCACTCTGTGTGGGATACGGTGGCGCAGGTGCTGTCTCAGTGCCCGGAGGAGGCCCGGGCCACGCTCTCCTGTGCCATTGCCGAGGGGAGAGACGCAGCAAAGTTTACCATTCACTGTGGACTGGATACCGCCGACGCACTTGGCAGGACGATTTCAACGTCAGTCGCCCTTCGACGCTACGCCTGGTTGCGTTCGACTGGTTTTTCAGGGGATGTCCAATCCACCCTTATGGACATGCCTTTTGATGGCCGTCGCCTTTTCGGCGACAAGGCAGACAACGCGCTGGAGCGCTTTAAGGACTCACGGGCTACGGACAGGTCCTTGGGCCTCTCCACCACCCGCCCTGCGCAGTCTGCTTTTCGCCCCTTTCGTGGCTATGGAAGGGGTGCCCCACTACGTCCCGCCCAGAGCCACAGGCCGGTGCAAGCTGTACAGTCTCAGTGCGGCCGGGGACGTGGGAACCACCGGCGTGGTTCTGGGGGCCAGCGGGCGGGCCAGTCCACCACTGCCCCCTCTGCAGCAGCCTCCAAACCTTCCTAGTCTGATATTTAAGGGCCACCAAAAGCCAGTGGGCGGCAGGATCCGCCATCACCTCCCCCACTGGCGCACCATCACGTCGGACAGGTGGGTTTTGCAAATAGTCCGAAGGGGCTACTCCCTCCCCTTCGAGACTACCCCTCCCTCCATGCCACCCCAGTACCATCGCATGTCGGAGGATCACCTGGCCCTTCTCCAGCAGGAAGTTTCGGCACTTTTGGCCAAGGGTGCCATCGAGCGCGTTCCTGTCCCAGAAGTAGGTTGTGGTTGCTATTCCCACTACTTTCTGGTGCCCAAGAAGGACAAAGGCCTGCGTCCTATCTTGGATCTCAGGAACGTCAACCGCTTCCTCCGGAAGGAGCAGTTCAAGATGTTGACGTTCGCTCAGGTCTTGTCTGCCCTCGACCCTGGAGACTGGATGGTAGCGTTGGACTTGCAGGACACTTACTTTCACATACCTGTCCTGCCGGCTCACCGGCGTTACCTGCGGTTCACGGTAGGCCACGAGCACTTTCAGTTTACCATGCTCCCCTTTGGCCTGACCAGTGCCCCTCGGGTGTTCACAAAAGTGTTGGCGGTGGTCGCAGCTCATCTGCACAGATCAGGGGTTCCAGTCTTTCCCCATCTCGACGACTGGCTGTTGAAGGAGGGCTCGCCCCAGGCTGTCGTCTCCCACCTCCAGACTACGGCCGACCTCCTGCATTCGCTGGGTTTCTCCCTCAACGTGCCGAAGTCGCACCTGATTCCCTCTCAGAAGCTCCTCTTCATCAGAGCGGTTCTGGACACGACGCAGTTTCGGGTTTATCCTCCCGAACAGTGAGTCCGGGCTATGATTCCGATCTTTCAGCCCCTATCCCGGGTTTCGGTCAGGATGACCCTGAGGCTGCTGGGCCTCATGGCCTCCTGCATCCTGCTGGTCGATCATGCCAGGTGGCATATGCGGGCTCTGCAGTGGGACCTGAAGTTCCAGTGGGCGCAGCATCAGCGGAATCTGTTCGATTTACGTCCAGATCTCGGAGGGCACTGCACGACAATTGCAGTGGTGGCTCACCAACCAGGATTGGGTCAATGGCAGATCCCTCTCCCTTCCCCAACCAGATCATACAGTGGTGACAGACTCATCCCTTCTGGGAAAGGGGCGGCCACATGGAAGAGGCGGAGATCAGAGGCCTCTGGTCTCCGGCGGAGTCCGTGCTCCACATCAACCTTCTGGAGCTTCGGGCGATCCGTCTTGCACTCAAGGCATTCCTTCCCTCTGTACGGGGAAGAGTAGTGCAGGTGTTCACGGACACCACCACCGCCTTGTGGTACTGCAACAAACAAGGCGGGGTGGGGTCGTGGACCCTATGTCAGGAGGCCCTCTGGATATGGCTGGAACATCAGGGCATATCTCTGGTGGTTCAACACCTGGCGGGTTCACTAAACGCCAGGGCGGACGAACTCAGCCGCAGGTGCATGATGGATCACGAATGGCGTCTTCACTCGGAGGTGGTGCAAGGTCTCTTTCAGCAGTGGGGAGAGCCTTGGTTAGATCTATTCGCCACCGAAGAGAACGCGCAATGTCAGCAGTTCTGCGCGTTGGAATTTCCAAGGCGGCACTCGCTAGGCGACGCATTTCGTCGCGAGTGAAGTTGCGGTCTTCTATACACCTTTCCGCCTATACCACTTCTGCCCAGAGTGCTAAAGAAGATCAAGCACGACCGGGCCCAAGTCATTCTTGTGGCTCCGGATTGGGCACGAAGAGTCTGGTATCCCGAGCTGCTCAACATGGCCATCGCTCCTCCGATCAGACTGCCTCTTCGGGAGAATCTTCTGTCGCAGCAGCAAGGGACGGTCCTCCACCCGAACCTGTCCAGCCTCCACCTCCTTGCGTGGAGATTGAGCGGCGGCAGTTTACGTCGTTTGACCTGCCTCTTGAAGTCTGTGATGTAATCTTGGCAGCCAGGCGTCCCTCCACTAAGACGGTATACGCCTGCAGATGGAATAGATTTGTGGCATGGTGCACAGCAAAGGCTGTGGATCCCCTTTCTGCCCCTCTTTCTGAGGTTCTCTTGTTCCTCCTCTTTGGCCCAGCAGGGCTCTGCTCTGGGCACTATTAAGGGCTACCTCTCGGCCATTTCAGCCTTTCTTCGGCTTGCTGATCAGCCTTCTCTTTTCAAGTCCCTTATTGTAAATAGTTTTCTTAAGGGCATTACTTATCTTTTTCCTCCTGTTCCCTTCGTAATGCCCCAGTGGGACTTGAACTTGGTTCTTACATATCTTATGTGCGCTCCCTTTGAGCTGCTTCATAATTGCCCTCTCGCGCTTTTAACTCTGAAAACTGCCTTTCTGGTGGCCATCACCTCTGCTCGCAGGGTGAGTGAGCTCCAAGCTCTTTCTTCTAAGCCTCCCTTTCTGGCTATCCATCCCGACAAGGTCGTCCTGAGAACTAGACCTTCCTTCCTTCCCAAGGTGGTTACTTCTTTCCACATTGGCTAAACCATCACTTTGCCCACCATCTTTCCGCCTCCGCATCCTTCAAAGGAGGAAGACAGGCTCCACCGTCTGGATCCAAAACGTGCGCTTTCTTTCTACTTGGATCGCACAAAACAATTCCGGGTGGATGACCAGCTCTTTGTTGGGTACCTGGGCGCTAAGAAATGTCGGGCCGTGCACAAACGGACCATCTCCAGGTGGGTCGTTCTGTGAATCAAAGCCTGCTATTCTTTGGCTAAGAAGGAGCCTTCAGTGGGGCTGCACGCCCATTCCACCAGGGCAACGGCAGCTACTACTGCTGTGGGACGAGGATTCCCCCTGAATGACATCTGTCAGGCAGCTACATGGGAATCGTTGCACACGTTTACGAGACACTACTGCCTGGACAATCAAGTTCGAAGAGACAGCTTCTTTGGCCGTTCTGTTCTCCAGGACTTTCTGGTGTGAACTTGTTCGCAGACCCACCTCCGGGGTTGGTATTGCTGGGGTATCTATTCTAAGGTAAGGAATCTATAACTAACTGTTTCTTTCAGATGAACAAGTTACTTACCTTCGGTACGATATATCTGTAAGAAACATAAGTTAGTTATGGATTCCTTACCGCCCCACCCATCCTCCCCGTTCTGCGAACTGACTTCTAGGGTTAAGGACATCCTTTCAGGGCCCTAGTTTTGTGCACCAGTGGTCAGTGTCTTGCATGGCTCTGCGCTTCTGGCGTGGGAAGTCGTGTACAGAACTGACGTCAGCACGAGAGGGTGGCGTCTATGTAGCTTCCGCGATGTCATCCCGGCGACGCCAACGACGGACGCGGAGTCGACCGACGCCACCATCAGACGCGCAGGGGTACTGCTGACGAAAAACTTTCCGGATCCAGTCTGACGCCTGGGGGAGATTCTAAGGTAAGGAATCTATAACTAACCTATGTTTCTTACAGATATATCGTTACCGAAGGTAAGTAACTTGTTCATTTGGAAGTCACCCCTACAGCAGATCTGACAGCCCTAAAGCAGGGTGCTTAATATTATATGTGAGGATATATCTGCATGGGTAGATATGCCCCTGTGATGGTCATCCCTATTGTTGCAAGTGCAAGTGACCAGGGAAGCCATCTTAAACCATGTACTGGACACTGGTGAAAGCGAGTTCCCCAGCTACATGATGGCTTCACGAAAAATAGGGATATTTGGTACCAAACATGTCGTCTTGATAAACCCACACTCATACCAGTATTGGATTTATCAAAACATGCCCTCAGAGGACACCTTAGAGGTGCCCCCCTGAAAACCTATCAGCCACTAGTGTGCCTGCTGACTGGATTCTGCCAGCCTGTCGCCCGAGACAAGTTTCTGACCTCCTAGGGTGAGAGCCTTTTGCTCTCAGGAGGTCAGGAACAAAAGCTTGTCCGGGAAGCGGGTGTAACACCCCCCTCCCACAGGATGACCTGTTGATTAGCCTGCTTGGGCTGGCATGTTTCAAAATATCCGCCAACTTTGGATTGCGAATCTGGCTTCCCTCACAGGAGAAGAAGCCACCCCCCTGTCCAGAGCCCACTTGGCATCTGGACAGGCAGGAAAATTAGCTAGTCAGGTAGGCGTGCCCTCCCCAGGCTAGTTCCACCCCTAAGGTGGGCTAACTGTGAGGTGTGCATGATTTTTCAGAGGTAGCATCTTTGTGATGGCATACCTAGGAATTCTGAGACAGGTTTATGCCCACTTCCCACAGGAGTGGTCATATAGGGGGCGCAGTGACCCTAAGGGTCAGTAGCCCATTGGCTACTACTCTACACTCCCCTAATGCCCCTAAATTCAGTATTTAAGGGAGTTCCTGGCATCAATAAGCAAATCCTGATGACCTAAGAAGAGAGAGGACACTGAAGAGCCGCAAAAGCAGAGAAGACTGAAGAAAGCACCTGACTTGGCCGCAACCCTGCCAGCCTGTCTGCAGCCCTTATCGAAAACTGCGCCAAAGTCAACTCGTCCTGCAGCTGTGACTCAAGAAACCTGGAAGGACTACCTGCCTTCGAAAAAGACTCAAGACCTTCCGTGAACAGCAGACCTGTTCAGCAGAAACTCCAAAAAGAAGACTCGAAGGCCTCCGGAATCTCCAAAACTCGACACCTAAAGCAGCCTCTGCACCCGTCGCCTCTGGCCCGAGTTGAAGTGGGCCAGTGGTGCCAACAAGGTTCCCCAGCCCTCCGTAGCTCAAGTCCAATGTGCTTTCACCCCTCCTAGACTCCTCGACGTTGCCTGCAACTTCTGTACGCAGTCCCCCTTTGCCGTGACTTCTCCGGTAAGAAAAAAACCCGATGCCTAAAGACACCTCTGCACTCGTCGCCCCTGGGCCTTGGAGAAGAAGACCAAAGGTGTCCTTCAGTCCCCGAGCCCACTTGCTGGTTCAGCCTGACTGGCTTCCTAGCCAGAGCCTTCAGCCTCTTTTTACAGAGACCGATCCCTATTGAAACGCATTTGGCTCCCGACGATGATTTGCACCCTGCACCCAGCCCCCCCCCATGCTGCTGGTGGTGTACTGTTGGTGCTGCCTTGGACCTTGCCCACCGCTCACCTTAACTCCTGGAGATTGGTCCTGTAAGTAGATGTACTGTACTGGTTTGCAGAACTTGTTCTTCCTTCCATAGGATAACATTGCAGAACTCAGCAATTGCACTACATGTCCACTTTTTAAAGTGGAAAGAATTTATATTTAAAATGTACTTACCAAAACGATTTTCTCTTATGCCTAAACATATATACAGATACCTGCTATTTTTATAAATTGGTGCAGCTCTCCTTCTTGAGACGTGTTGTCATTTATTAATCATTGTGTGTATTTGCAAATGTTTTGCACACCTCTGTGTTAAGCCTAAAGCTGCTCTATCACACTACCCCCTAACAGAGCACTTTGGGATTGCATAGCAAGCCCTGTCCACTAGTAGGGGAAACCCTGGACTCCTTACACAATATATCAGGTTATTGATATAGCACATAAGGAGCCAGCTTCCTACAGGACTGCCAAAAATCTGCAGTGGTGGCTAACAAACTGTGATTGGGTCAGTGTCAGACCGCTCTCCCTTCCCCAACTAGATCTGAAGGAAGTAACGGATGCGTCACTCCTGGAATGGGGCGGTGTAGGGGGCTGGCTTAGTATATGGTGCACCTTGCACTTATCTAGGCAACCCTTATGGTGGTTTTAGTGGTCTTTGATAACCTTTTAAAACTCTCAAAGTGCTAGCTGTGAAGAGCAGCCTTCAGGCTTATCTTGAAGGAGTGTTAAGCAGCTTATTTTACCAGTTTAATCTTATAGTGTAGGTTAGAATGAAGAAGAACCACACAGTGTATATATAAAAATGTCTGTTTATTACACAACACTCAATAACACATTGGTATCGCTCCTATCCGGAGAGATCAACACAAATACACAATAATACTTCAATTGTAATAATGTAAGTAGCACAAAACACAGTGGCCTTCAGGGGAGGCCAAACCATATATTAAGAAAGTGGAATGAGAACAACGACTGAAGTCGGGACTTGGACCAGGAGACTCGGAGGAGCTGGGGAGACAATGAACCACACATGGTAAGTACCCAGGAACCCTGTGGAGGCTGTGTGCATCGGGAAACACAGCTGCATGTCCAGTAGAAGTCAAAGGGGAAGTTGCAGTTTTTAAGAAGGACCCTTCCCAGTGGACCCTGAAGAAACTCCATGGAAGACAGAAGGTTGGAGTCTCACCCCACCCGTGGATGCCCCAGGAACCAGGATACCTACACCAGGGAAGCCGGGTGCATAGGTGCGAAGTGACGTCGGAAACCGCCATAGACCACAATAGAAGACTTCAGGAAAGATGCCGCTGGAGAAGACTGTGCAGGAGTCCGGTGGAATCCAAGGGTGGATTCTTGAAGTGAAGAACCTGTAAGCAGAGGGGACAGAGTCTATGCCACTTGGAGGTGACCAGGAGGCACGAAAGAGCAATGCCCACCGATGTCGGACGGTTCAGAGGTGACCTTGTTGCTGCAGCTGTGAGGACCATGCAACGCTGAGGAAGACCAGGAGCCGTGCACAAGCTATCCCACATCAGAAGTCGAGAACCAGGGGGTCGGTGTCCGGCGGGAGCACCAACAAGCCTTGGCAGCTGCAACTGGCGTGGAGAACGAAGAAGCAGCAACGTTGGGACCGGCAAGGTCCAAGGGACTCACCACAAGCAGGAGAGTCAGAGCAGGCCCCGACCAAGCAGCGGAGCCCACTGAAGCAGGAGAAGACCCTCAGGAGGACCCACAGGTCGAAGACACAGGAGTCGCAAGAGGACCTCGAGCAGCTCACCCAGAAGGAAGGCCCATGGTGCTGAGGATGCGGTGAGGAGGCTGTACTTGGCAAGAAGAGATGCTGGAGGTTGGAGCTTCTTGTAGCCCGAATATCTCTGGAGTGCAGAGCCAACAAGCCTTGGCAACAGTAAGCCGATGCGGTGCACAAGGGATCGGTCCCAGCAGTTCTGACGAGGGATACTGACCTCAACATTGCAGAGAGGACAGGTCAGGCCTCGAGGGAGTTGCAGAACCACCACCCATGTTGCTGAGCTTTCGAAGTCCTTGGGACGTCGGGAGCAGCAGACCCGTCAGCTTTATTGCGGTGTCTGCAGATGCAGGGGAGTGACTCCTTCACTCCAAGGGAGAATACTTCGGGTGTCCTTGATGCCCACAGGTCTGTTGAAGATCCTGGAAGGAGACGACACAGACGACGACGAAGAAGACTTGCAGAAAAGCAAGACCTGGAGCAGCAGAAGTCTTCCTTAATGCAGTCTCAGTTGCAGGCAAAGTCCAAGTGTCCAGACGGTCGGAGAGTGACGTGGTTTCAGGCTTGAGTCTTGTCCCACGACGAATATGAGGACCCACCCACATGTAAGCCCCTAAATACCCTAGCATAGGAAGGGGGTTAGGTAGACCATGGGGTCCCTCCCAGAGGAGGAGCTGGACAGAGGGGAGGATACTCCCAAATCCTTTGTCCAGTTTCGTGCCAGAGTGGGAGCCAAAGGCTCCCTGAACTGGCTCAAACTGGAGTATGGAAGAGGGCACCAAATGTGCCTTTCAAAGTGGTCTGGTGGCGCTGGCAGTGGCCCCCAGCCCATTACACTAAGTCCTGTCTGGGAGGTGGTCATACCTCCCTGCAACAGGAAACCTATTGATCAACTTTTCCCTGCTCAAGCTTGGTTCAGCAACAGGAGGGCAGAATCGTGTCTGTGGTCGGCAGCAGCACTAGCTTGCTGTCAGACTCTGAAAGGCTGTAACTGTGAGTACGGGGGGGGGTACCCTAAGGGAGCCCCCAGTACATGGGATCATACTTCCAACACTGGAATCGGTGTTGGGGTATGATTCCAACATGTTTAATACCAAACATGACCGGGTTCGGTGCAGCCACTATATAGTTAGACAGCTTGTAATGACTGATGTCCACTTTATGTATCAAAATGGCTGACCGCACTTACAAAGCCCTGACAATCGACTCCGGGGTTTGTAGGGGTGTCCTGCTCATGCAGGGGCACCCTCACACTTATAACCAAGCACCTTGCCTTCAGGACTGAAAGGCCTGCCATAGGGGTGACTTATAGGTTTTAATTGTAGTGACCTCAGATATAAGAAGTATTCTATCTGTTGTGAGAGGTGCAAGCACTAGCTCACACAGGTTGCAATGGCAAGCCTGTAGTCACAGTTTGAGTGGTCTGTCATAGGTGGCACAATACATGCTGCAGCCCATGGGAGACCCCTGGTGTACCTACTCTCTGGGTACCTTAGTACCAGATACTAGGGACTTACAAGGGTACACCAGTAGCTAATTGTGGATGTACAGAAGTACTTACCACGGACACTTTATGGAGAAAGCAGAGCGACTGGGGTCCTAATTAGCAGGATCCCAGTCAGACTAGTAAAAAAAAACAGACTGACACTATCAAAAAGTGGGGGTAACCATGAAAGCAGATTCTGCTTTCCTTTAGGCGGTCATCTGGGAGAGGTGGCGATCAGAGGCTTCGGATATCCAGCGCAGTCTGACTACACATCAATCTACTGGGACTCCTGGTGATCCAGCTTGCATTGAAAGCATCTTTCTACCCTCCATCAAGGGAAGGTTTGTGCAGGTGTTCAAAGACATCACCACCGCCATGTGGTACTGCAACAAACAGGGTGGGGTGGGGTCTTGGGCTCTCTTTCAAGAGGCCCTGCGTCTCTGGACATGGCTTGAACGTCAGGTCATATCCCTGGTGGTTCAACACCTGACGGGCTCTCCGAACTTCAGGACGGACTAACTCAGCCGAAGATGTCTAGCAGATCACAAGTGGCGTCTCTGTCCGTAGGTGGTGGAAGGTCTCTTTCAACATTGGGGAGAATCTTGGTTAGATCTGTTAGCCACCGCCAGGAACGTGCAGTGTCTGCAGTTTTGTGTGCTGGAGTTTCCAAGGCTTCTCTCGCTCGGAGATGCGTTTCATCTTCAGTGGAACTCAGGCCTCATTTACACCTTTCTGCCCATACCACTCCTGCCTAGTGTTCGCAAGAAAATATCAGAAATGGCGGGGCCCAAGTCATCCTTGTGGCTCCAGACTGGGCTCAGAGAGTTTGGTATGTCGAGCTGTTGGTCATGGCCATCGGTCCTCTTATTTAGCTGCCCCTTCAGGAGGATCTTCTGTCGCAGCAACAGGGGCGAGTTAGCCACCTGAACCTGTCAACACACCACCTTCATTGCATGGATGAGCGGCAACAATTGACAGCTTTTGATCTTCCGCCCGAAGTTTGTAATTTCATCTTGGCAGCCAGGCATCCTTCAATCTAGGCGGTATACGCCTACCATTGGGGCAAGATTGTGGTATGGTGTGCAGAATAACAGGTTGACCCCCTTTCTGCTCCGTTTTCTCAGGTCCTTCTATTTATTTTGTCTCTAGACCAATGAGGCTCTTCTTTGGGCACCTTAAAAGGCTATCTTTCTGCCATCTCTGCATTTATGTGGTTGCCAGATCAGCCATTCCTGTTCAAATCCCCTATTGTAAATAGGTTTTTAAATGGTCTCCAGCATATGTTCCCACCTTCACCCTACATCATGCCTCAGTGGGACCTAAATCTAGTACTCACCTTTCTGATTGCGCTCCTTTCGAGCCACTGTACAGGTGTCCTCTCAGGCTGTTTACCATCAAGACAGCCTTCCTAGGAACAGTAATATCTGCCTGGAGGGTCAATGAGCTTCACACTTTGTCATCTAAGCCTCCATACCTGAACATCTTCTCAGACAAGCTGGTTCTTCGCACTAAAGCATCCTTCCTGCTTAAAGTTGTCACTCCTGTAAGAAAGTGGCTCTGTATATACTGAACCAGAATAAGGTTCAGTGTGCACAGGGTCCACAGTCCCCAGAGGTTTGGCAGAGGCTAAAGTTAGATATAACCTTACTCTCTAAAGTGGTAGCTTGGTCGAGCAGTAAGGCAGTATCAGAGGACAGTGTAAAGCATTTATTGTACACACTCAGTCAGCAAATGGTCTCACACACTCAAGAACTGAACTCTAGGCCAATGGTTTGTATATAAAAATATATGCTTGTTTTATTTTAGAACCAACAATAGGTATCAAAATATACTTTCTCTGAATGAGATGCTTTAGATAAATACTTTCAATAGGCAATAGACTTTTGAATGCAAGGGTTACAGTTGTTGCCATAGGCAACACAATTTCAAACACAATTTAACATTGAGCTCAATGGGAATTTCTAGTTAAATGCAATAGATTACTTTTTGGATTACTTTTCTTACCACAGGACTGGATCCTAGATTCAGTCCTGGGACATCTCCTGTAAACAGTTGAGTAAAAACGTTTTGGTTACAGTTGTGATTTTTAAGGAATATTATTGTATTTTAAAAAGTTGGCACTTAGAAGCTTTTTCACACGGAATCACCAATGTAATCCTATGGGAGGAAATTCACTTAGCAGGTAAGTAGTGTTATCGTTACTTTTTCTTACTCAGTGTTGGATCCTGGATCCAGCACTGGTGCATCTCCTGTAAACAATTGAAAGAATGCGTTTGTGTCACAGGCGATTTTTAACGAATATTTGTAAGTTTGCAAAATCGACACTTAGAAACTTTTTCGGCAAAAGCCAGGCAATGTTATCCTATGGAAGGAAATTCAAGTTACCGGTAAGTACAGTTATGATTACTTTTCAGGGTCAGTGCTGGGCACCAAGATCCAGCACTGGGATCTCTCCTGATAACAGGTGAGTAAATTCGTTTTCGTAATTCGGTTGATTTTAGATGAATATTTTAAAGTTTCAAAACTCCACACTAGAATTTCCAAGTGAAACCAGTCAATGTTACCCTATGGAAGAAAAGTGAGTTATCGGCTTTTGGGTAAGTACTCGACTGGCAGAGTTAAGGTTCTGGGCATAGACTCAGGGGTCCCCCAGGGTCAGGTAAGTACAGTTGTTACACCCTCAGCGGCACAGGGGCGGCCGGGTGCAGAGTGAATAGGCCCAATGTTATCCTATGGACGGCAGGGGGCCTTTGGTTGGTGGCTGCTGGCTAGCAGGCCACTCGGCTGTGGGAGCAAAGCTCCTGGTCACTTACTCAGGGGAAGTCGAACAGGGTAGTTGGTGCACCCTCAGCGGCACAGGGGCGGCCGGGTGCAGTGGGCTTTTGGACCGTCGGGCGCCCAATGGTTTTCAATGGGAAAGCTGCGTGACGAACAAAGACTGCAAGCTCGGGACGGTGATTCTTCAGGTGCGACCACCACTTCGAGAGGTAAGTTGGGAAGCTGTGGGAAGGGTAGGCACCCAGGAGTTGGGCACAGGAGGCCGTGGGGCGTCGGGTGCAGGGGTGTCTTTAGGCGTCGGAAATCTTACCCTCGGCTGGTCGCGGTTGGAGGGGTCCCTGGTTCTGAGGCTGCAGGCGTCGTCAGGAGCGTCGAGGAGGGTCCTTGGGTGCTGGATTCTGGGTCACAGTCGCCGGGGGACGTCCCCGTGGTATTGGTCCACTCAGGCACAGGCCGGGCTCGGCGGGTGCAGAGGGTGCAGGATTCGCGGTTCCCGGTTGGCACCAGGGGTTGTTGCTTGCTTTGAGCAGTACCACTGCTCTTGGGAGTCCCAGGTAGTTAGAGTCACAAGGCAGTCAGGTCCTCGGGGTTTGTGGAGGTTGTTGACCACTGGAGACGCCGGGGTTTAGCAGGAGCAGGTTCGAGGGTCGACAGGCCGGTAGGGCTGGGGCCAAATCAGTTGGTGTCTTCCTCTTGTGAGCAGCTGCACGGCAGGTCTTCTTGTTTCTTGTTCTTCTTTCTTGTTTCGGAATCTGGAACTAAGGAAGGAAGGTTCAGGCGCCCCTAAATACTAGATTTAGGGGTGTTACAGGTAGGTAAAGGGCAGGGACCAATGGGTCCCTTCCCTGGGGTGGGTACACCCCCTATCCTGCCACTCTCCAGTGGGAGGGGGGCAGGAGCCTAGTCCTGATCGGGCAGGGCTCCCCACCTTCAAGATGGCGAGAGCCCGGAGATGTGCTTCACCTCGCCTCCCCCACCTGAGGGGTGGGGTTGGCAGAGGCTGGCACACCCCCTCTCCTCCCTTGGTGTTTCCCGCCAGTCTTCCCGCCAGAGTGGGGGCTAGAACCAGTGGGGACCATTTGCTGAGTACAGCAAGTGGTCTGGGGAAGCTCACAAAGGCGGAATGCCTTTGAAGCTTCCCCCTGCCCATCCTGGGGGGAGGAGGCCTAGCACCTCGCCCAGGACGTGCTTTGTTGCAGGCCCGGGAGAGCGGATGGCTCTCTACCCAGGGGTCCAGCAACATGTCTGCTGGGTGGCAGCCTAGGCAGCCCCTCAGACAGGACGTGGATTGTAGGTTAGGTTCAGGGGGCAACTCTAAGTTGCCCTCTGTAGTGCATTTTACATTAAATCCCACACTGGCATCAGTGTGGGTTTAATGTGCTGAGAAGTTTGATACCAAACTTCTCAGTCTTCAGTGTAGCCATTCTGGTGCTGTGGAGTTCGTAATGATAACCTCCCAGCACCATATACTCTTAATGGCATCACTGCACTTACAGTGCCCAGGAATGGCCCTGGGTACTGTAGGGGCACAGGGCTCATGCACCTGTGCCCACACCACTGGCATAGTGCACCCAGCTAGAGGGGTGACTGAGGTATGCCAGGGCAGTGTGTTTGTGGGCATGGTACACAGGGATGTGTGCCATGTCGACTCTGTTTAGTTCTGCACCAAGACACTCAGCCTGCAAAGGCAGGGTGTGGGTGTCAGGGTACAGGGCCTCTAAGGGTGGCACAATAAGTGCTGCAGCCCTTAGGGGCCTTCTCTGGTCACAATGCCCTGGGTACCTAGGGTACCATTTACCAGGGGCTGACATGTGGCCAGAGGTGCCAATTGGGTTTAGGCTGTAATGCAGTTTTAGGGAAGGAACACAGGCCCTGGGCACCTGATTGGCAGGAGCCCAGGGCACACTCAGTCGAAGTACATCAGCAATTCAGCAAAAAGTGGGGGGCATACCATGCAAGAAAGATGGCACTTTCTCACAACTCCCTTTTATGTAGACCAGTCCATTACCCTGCCTACCTTTTACGCTCTGCCGCATCCCTCCAAGGAAGCGAAGTGACTCCACAGACTGCACCCAAAAAGAGCATTGTCATATTACCTTGACCGCACAAAAGAGTTCTGAATGGATGACCAACTGTTCGTGATGTATGTTGGAGCGAAAATGGGAAAGGCCATGCAGAAATGGATCATGCTCTGCATTAAAATCTGCTACGTATTGGCCAAGAAGCAACCCCCTGAGGGCTTGCGTGTTCATTCTACCAGAGACAAGTCTACGGCCACTGAGTTAGCACATGGGTCTTCCAGTCCTGGCGAACTGCCAGGTAGCAACTCTGGCCTCTCTGCACACATTCACCAAGCTCTACTGCCTGGACAGTCATGTCTGTCGGGATGGGCACTTTGCTTGTTCGGTCCTGCGGGACTTCTTAGTGTTAGTCGGTTTCGCAGATCCATCTCCGGGGAGGTATTGCTTGGGTATCTATTGTAAGGTAAGGAATCTGAGTCCAGAAGTCTCTATCAGATCAACAAGTTAGTTACCTTCGGTAATGCCTTATGTAGTAGAGATTCTGTCTAGCCAAAGATTCCTTACGAACGGATTTCTAGGGACAGGGCTGTTCGCCTTTCAGGGCCCTAGTTTCCCAACCAAGTAGTCTGTGTTCTTCGTGGCTCCGCGCTCCCCGCGTGGAAAGTAGCTAAAAGAAACTGATGTCAACGTGCAGGGGTGGCGCTTATTTAAGCGCCGCACATTTCCCTTCTGGCGATGACGACACCACCTGCCGGCATGCAGGGGTACTGCTCTCGAAAAATTGCCAGATCCAGTCTGATGTCTGGGGATAATTCTATGGTAAGGAATTTGCGGCTAGATAGTGTCTACCAGCTAAGGCGTTATCGAAGGTAAGTAACGTCTCTGCTCCAAGCACAACTTGGCGTCACAGCTGCGTGAAAATGAACCAAAAGGCAGTCAGCTACCACAAACCCAAACTTGCCATCATAGAACTCCAAAAGAAGTTGTAGAAAGTTTGGCCTCAGTCGAAGTCAAGGGCGGGGACGTGCTTCCAATCCTGACCTGAGGCCAGCCAAAGCTTCGAGCTTGGCTTCATCAAATCCAGCCTCGGGGACACGCCAGCCAGTGTCTCAACATCACCGACGCCGGGTGTGGAGCGGATAGTTTTATCATACTCAAGTTATAACACAAATCCCCCCAAGGTCACAAGCAACCCGCTCTTATCTTCACTCAGATCCCAAACAGCATTATGATGACGATAATCCTGAAGATGATAGCCCTTACGATGACAAACATATTTTTGCATTTGCAGGATGCCAAGGTATGGATTCCTCACCAGACTTTGGTTTTTCTTCCCCTAATCCTGCCACTGCCAGAGAAGAATCTGCCTCCTCTGTTATGGTAATTTGGAGGGAAGCAGAAGTCTTGAACCGCACCCTACCTACCCCAGAGATCAAAACTAATGTACAAATTGAGGCCCCTCACTGAGGCCACACTAATCGGGACCTCTCCTCCCTTTTAACTAGGCTCTGTTGGACGTACTGATGGGCACCAGGGCAAAGCCATGATCTTTCCCCAGTTAATGGACATGTTGCAAGGTGGCATGGACCTGGCCCATCAATCTCGACACCCCATCCAAAATCTCATTCCAGAAAGCCTTGAGTTGCAGGTGTCTACAAGTAGACTAAATCCCAATGTGTTCCCCACCATCCCGCCTGACTCGGAGTCAAAAAATATTGAGACATTTGCCAAGCACATGTTCTCATCTGCCTGCTTTGCCCTCACATCAGTCAACACTAGCTGCCTCCTGGGGAGGTACTCTAATGCTTTGTAGGACAGAGTGGCGGACATCTTGCCAGCTATTCCTGATGACATCTGGACAACCCTAGAACACCTCATTACAGACAGCTAGGACACAGTGAAGTGCCCCATATGTTTGGGTCTGGACACTACCGACTGTATGGGTAGTTCAGTCTAGTCTATTGTGGTGCTTCACCGCTACCGAACTACAGATTCCTCACCCACCCACCTTCCTCCCTGTTCTGTGGAATGGACCCATACCATTGATTAATGAGTTCCCAATTTACAAGTCTGCACGCTGGCATATTCTGATTTCCATGGGCTCTGCGTCGGACGGTGCGGACAGAGATAAGAAAGAATCTGACAGCACATAGAGGTGGCTCAGATTTAGTGGCTCCAACCCTACATTCAGGGCAGGCCAGATCCGACACAGAGTTGCACGACGCCATCTATCGATGCAGAGGGAATTGCTATCGAAAATTGTTAAGGTCAAGTCAGGAACCTGCTGGTATTCACAAGGTAAGAAATCTGCGGTTAGACAGTCTCTACCAGAAACTGCTTGATGTCTCTCTGTCCCTGCTCTCATCTAAATAGCTCTTGTCCCTCTGTCCTTGTAACTGTGTCTTTTCATAGCTCTCCCTTGTGCATCTTGCTGTCTCTACCCTTCCCTCTCAACGTTTCCCTTCCCTTCTGTGTAGGTCTCTGTACTAAACCTGTTTTTGCTTGTGTAACTCCTTGTTTTTGATAGACTTCGTCGCAGATTATTTAATTTTTTAGTGTGCCCCAGATGTCACACTTTGTCTGGAAACTTTTTAGCAGTACCTCTGCGCCACCAGTGGGTGGTGCCATTCTGGAAATGACATGCAAAGCCTATATAGGCACCACTCCTGTGCGCTGACGTCAAATCCTTCTTTTCCATGCCACGAGACACAGATCCAGAGCTAACTCTCGTATCTTTAAGTGGGACACGTTGCTCAGTCGTGTTTGTTCTGTTAGGGCCCTGGTTGAGTGGGGGCTCGGCCTAGCATGATCCCTAAATTCCTTTGTAACCTCACCCCACAGAAGACTGCACAGGTAGTAATACAAAATCCAGACATAATGGACAGAAAGGCCTCATCCAATTTTTGTGGTATGCTTCATCATCAGCCAGTCCGCCCCACAGTGTTAATACAGTGCTAACACAGTGGTCTCAACCTCGCTACAAGGGAGAGCAAGATAAGTGTTTCTGGTCAATCGAGGGATTCAGATCTATTCTGAAGACTACCTCTGCATAAACCATGGGGATTCCCTTTAGTCAGTGGGTGCGCAGGGCAGGATTAAAAGAACAATATTGGATGATAATGTGAGTCAGTGTCTCGGACATCCATCATAATCAACAATTGACAACATGTTTCGGCCACAACAAAGATATGTCCATAAAAAGGGTGGTCCAGGGCATTCTTCAGGGCAAAAAAGGGGACCCCTACAGTCCATCCTGCATGCATGTCCATGCACAGAGGTAAGAACAAGTCACACCTTTACTTGTCGGGTAAACTGTTATTGCCTGTAATGATAAAGCAGAGTTTACTCTTACTTATGTCTGGATATTTTATTCATATTTTATTGTGGAAGTCCCTGTGGTGAGTCTCAGCTCCTCTATTGCAGTCGTTCGATTATATAATAAATAGCATGTCATGGGGGCGTGGCTAGCCAGGAAAGATGGCGGACGCACTCTAACGAGGCTCCGTCTCAAGGCCCGATAATCCGGTAATTATCCTGTGCATAGCAGTGCCATCGAGATGACAGAACCAACCCGTTAGGCTTGGAATGCCGGCGTAAGCGGGTGCAGCAAGTTTAGAGGCGCTGGGAGCCGTCTAAGCTGGGACATGGCCATCTGCGCAGAAGGGACGCCATATTCGGGCTGGGAGCAGAGTGGCGCCGCGAGATGTGAAAACACTGAGGCCGCAGCCGA
Source organism: Calotriton arnoldi (assembly GCA_963921515.1). NCBI lineage: Eukaryota > Metazoa > Chordata > Amphibia > Caudata > Salamandridae > Calotriton > Calotriton arnoldi. The sequence goes on along the minus strand of CAWUFW010000213.1, from coordinate 3,102,620 downwards.
ACAGTATCTCCGTAGCATAGGTACGGCAACTCGCCGACGCGCAATGCGGCTCGACGGCGCTAAGAGGAGAGTCTGTTCTGTCCCTGGGCGCTGAGGTGGTGATACGCTGTTGGCCCAGTCGTGCATTGGTGTAGGCGGCGAAGGCGGAGTGAAGCCTCCCCGGGCAGTGGAGAGAGAGCCCGGCTGGGACCCCGCTTCATCCTGGAGACTGCCGAAGGAAATAGTGGACTGGGCTGGTGTAGAAGGAGGGGTGGTGCGCCCCCCCGGACCTAGGGGTGTGTTGAGGCCCCCTTGCCGTTTGCAGAAGTGGGCTGGGAGATATACGGTGGAACCCTTCTACCTGGAGCCAGACGAGTGCCGGGGTGGCACGGTAGGCCCCAAAACTATTTTGAGTCTGCCCTACATTGTGACTCACAGCTGTAGAGACGCGGTGCGCGCTGACGCCGCGCGGGCTGTGACCCCGGGAGCCACCACTGGCGGGGGCTCAAGCAGCATTCATGGCCCAAGAACTGATGAATCGTCAGGGCAGGCACGGATCCGGATGGTGACACAGGCCTGGTCCGCACTACGCGCCGCGCAGGAGGTCGCCTGCAGTGAGTTGAGGTGAGAGGGGCAAACACCTGCGACAACGCGCGGAGGAAGGCTACGTGCTGGCCGGCCGGCCGCTACTCTTAGAAGCGAACAAAGGGCCCGATGCTTGGTGGGCATAAGTTGGAATAGTGAGAGGACCAGCGGCCTAACTACAGGTCTGCGTTGCGCTGAGATCCAGAGTGGCAGGAGGGTAGCAAGCACACAGCGACGCGAGGCCTGCAGAGACATTGAGTGGGCCCACAGTGGTGAGCGAGGCGGGAGCACACTACACCCAAGACGACGCACTGAGACCAAAGGCTCTGGCATGCAACACAAAGACATTGGCGAGATATAGTCCTTATGCCTGATCCGCACGAAACACAACCGCAGCAGTGGGACACGAAGTCGGCCTCAGATTGAAAACGGCCTGGGGCACGCTCGCAGGCACCTGGAGGAGTGTGACACGGACGTGGCCAAGCTAGTGTACAGATCCCGCTAATAACGCAAGGGAAAGCATTGGAGCACAAACACGAGGGAGCAGCGATCTTGGCGCAGCCAAGGTGCCACGAGGAGCCACGACAGACAGGACCGATACAGCAGGCACCCAGACCCAGCATGCAGGTAGAAGTGGTCTCAGCATTCAAGCAGCAGTTACAAACCTGACACACGACTGCCTGTTGTACCACGTGTGTGGAGCCATCCTGAGGTGCTGACAAGCACTGTGGAACGTAGAGTACTATCCCATCTCCAAACACAACAGCTGTATCACTCTAACAGGATGGGCAGACAGCGCACAGGTGCGGCGTCCACGTGACCGACGTCGGGCCCAGCTCAGTCAGATCAGGAATTTGAGACGTCCAGCACCTCCAGAGCCTCCAGTTTGGAATCAAAATTAGACTCTGTACTCCAAGCAGTGACACAAATCACCGAAGCGGTGACGCAGACCCGTACATCTCTTGAAGGCCGAATAGACTAGGTCACGTCGGACTTCAAGCTCCTACATGCTGATCACAGAAAGCTGGCAGGGAGAGTCAACAAGCTAGCAACAGAAGTGAAGGAGATCGCCCCGGTGGCCAAGGAAATGTCCACGGAAGTACGAAACCTCGCCTCCAGAATCCACTTCCTGGAACGCAGAATGGACGACGCAGAAGGCCGATCCCGCAAGAACAATGCACGCGTGGTGGGGCTGTCGGAAGGCACAGAGGGCGGAGACGCTGTAGCGTACACCGAAGCCTGGTTACAGTCCTTGATGCCAGTGGGCACACTCTCTGTTTTCTTCGCTGTGGAGAGAGCGCACAGGGTACCATCGAGTCACCCGCCGCCAGGAGCTGGACCGCGACCTTTCCTGTTTCGTCTCATGAATTTCAAGGACCGAGATGCAATACTCCGGGAGGCCAGAAAAATGGAAACGATCAAGGTGGACAACTCACAAGTTCTCTTCTTCCCAGACTACGCCCTGGGTGTGCAGCGGAGCGCATTCCTCACTGTCAAAAGACGAATGCGGGATCTGAACTTGAAATACTCCCTCATATTTCCGGCCCGACTGCGGGTAGTCGCGGATGGGGCTACACATTTCTTTAATAAAGCAGAAGATGCATGGGACTGGCTCGAAACCAAAGGGCATCGCACCTCACCGAGCCAGAGGCATAGCAACATGGAGTCACATGCGGGCGCTCGAAGGAATCGCCGCGGTAGACGCAGGATGCGAGTAGCAGAATCATCAACGCAATTAAAGGCTGCCCCCAACCGAGAACAGGTATTGCAAGAAAGAAGAGATGCACTGCAAGCGGTGGCAGACTTGAGAGAACGGCAGACTACTAGCGACGTGGATGCCTCCTTTTAAAAGTCGCTGAGTGACGACAGCCTGCAGGCTGTGTGGCCAGCTCACGAAGACTTGCAATCACTCCCAGTTGTGACGCCCCAGACTGCGGATGACTTAATTTAGTAGTTAAATATAGCCCGTGGACACGCAAGTATGAGATTGTAAAAGTACTTACATGTGCGATACATATGTTCCTCACACGCCCCACACATGAAGCCTTCTAAAACACAACTCGGACTGCGCCGCACAGGCAGGCTGACACCGATACGCATACACTTCAGGCTGCAGGCCACTAGCGAATGGCATAAGGTATGGCATAGCGCGCACACACAAGCGCGCAAGACGGGCCCAAGCCCATATAACCAGTTCATCGCAAGCTTTCACCCACCCCCACCTCCTAGTAGGATCTAAACGGCGAACGTAGCCGTGAGTTGCCGTATGGCAGCGTTACCCATTTGGGCAGACACACATTGTCTCTCTGCTCTTTCCCAGTTGAACCTCATAAGGTTTTAACCCACACCCCTAGTTCGAGTTAGCACACTCACACAGCTACGGATCTCACAGATACATTCCGCAAACAAATGATACTCAGCATGTCGTCACCTCACCCCTAGTGCAACAAGCCACCAATGCAGCGCACTAACTTCTAACTATGTCACATGCCGCCTACAGACGTAGTTACCTGGAACGTCAGGGGGAGCCACACGCCAGCCCACAGGTATGAAATATATGCATATCTTAAGCGACACGCAGCTCACGTGGCGTTTCTACAAGAAACGCACATCTCACAACCAGAAATCCGCAGGTTGCAACACAGATGGAAAGGCCAAATACTGGCCACGGGCTACTCGGCCTACGCTAGGGGTCCCTAATATGGGTTCGGCCGGGTACCCAGTTCGAGCCTGAAGAGATTGAAATAGACACACACGGCAGATACGTACTCACAAAAGGCCGCATCAATGGGAAGCACGTAGTGTTAGGATCCATATACGCCCCAAACACGGAGCAGGGTGCATTCTGGCACACGCTGACAGACCACCTCTCACGCTGGTGTGAAGTCCCCTGGTTGCTGGGGGGTGACTTTAACTCGGTCTTTGACACAACACTTGATAGGTCATTTCCACCACTGCCGCAAACAGTAGCAACATCCAATGCTAGGAACCTAGGGGAGTGGCTGCGCCGCTGGGATTTGACAGATGTATGGAGGGCCCTTAATCCGCAGGCATGACTACTCGTATTACTCGCACCCACACGGGCTACATGTCCGAATCAACCGTTTTGTTGCAAGTGTGTTGATATTAGCAAAGTGCCTCAGTGCGGATTATCTTGGCAAAACACACTCAGACCATAACCCACATATTATGACACTGGAGGGAGAAGATGGGGGTCCCATCAGCCGCCTATGGAGGCTCCAACCTCTGGCATTGGAGGATCCCCCGTTCAGAGAAGCAGTAGGCACAGCGATAGAAACGTATTTTGAAAGCAATGCGGGGTCAGTTGCAGACACGGGTATCCTATGGGACGCAGGCAAGGCAGTGGTCAGATGGCAGTGCATGGGGTTAAGCTGGTGTTTCAGGAAACAACTAGACGGCGAAGTAAAACTCATTGAAGATGCTCTGACCCGTCTTGAAGCTGAATTAGCGCAGGGTAACGTTGCGCAGCCAGATATAGACGCACGGCGTCAACAGCATGCTGAAGTGCTAGAGCGGCTGCGCTGTTTGAATTACGCGTCGCAAGCCCTCATGCGGGGGCGGACAGAGCAGGCAGATTGTTGGCGCGTATGATCCGGCAAGAATATGCGCAGGTACCTGTGTTGAGGTTGCGGTCTGCGGCTGGACCGGTACTCACTACGCAACATGACATCCACGGTGAGTTCACCACGCACTACACCAAAGTATACCAATCATTGAACCGCACAGCACCAACGGAAATAGACTCCTTTCTCACTCCCTTAGCCCTACAAGTTACAGCAGAGCAAAGAGACGAGCTGAACGAGCGGCTCACGCTGCTGGAAGTACAAGATGCCATACGTTCATTGGCCACGGGCAAAGCGCCGGGCCCGGATGGTTACCCGGCCGAATACTACAAAGCATACCAGCAGACCCTAGCGCCGCGACTCCTCGCAATGTACCAGAATGCGCAGGAAACGGGCATACTACCGGGAACGCTTCGTGAATCCCTGCTGGTGTCCTTGCCCAAACCTAACAGAGATGTGGAACTGATAGGGTTGTATCGTCCACTAGCACTACTTAATACAGATTATAAGGTGCTAGCTAAAATACTGGCGAACAGATTGGCCCCGTTGGTGCCACAGCTAGTGCAGGCGGATCAGAATGGTTTTGTGCCGGCCCGCAGCACGTCACTAAATTTGCGTCGGTTCTTCCGGTTGGCGCATTACTCCAGGGACAACTGGGCGCATGCTGGGTGTCTGGTTTTGGACCTGGAGAAGGCGTTTGACACCCTAGAATGGGGTTTCTTATTTGCTGTGTTAGGTAAATATGACCTGGGAGATGTTTTCTTGGGCCTCGTTAGGCTATTATACACGTGCCCAGTGGCCAAGATTAAGACAGGTCCCTATGTATCGGAACAAGTCCCTATTGAGTGCGGTACGAGGCAGGGCTGCCCGCTCTCCCCATTACTATTTGCGCTGGCTGTTGAGCCGCTGGCTGAGGCACTACGCAATACTCAAGACGAATGGGGAATCCCTCTGGGAGACGGCACACATGCGGTCTCGTTACATGCAGAGTACCTGCTGATATACCTGAGGGATGTTGGGCAGTCATGTGCGGCGATTGAGAACATGCTGTTCGAATTTGCCTCGGTGTCAGGACTAAAGGGGAATTGGGAAAAATCGTGTCTATACCCCTTTGCGGAATCCACCCCGGACCCGCAATTAATCATCAGCGGCAGGCCTGTACACTGGCAGCTAGCAGCGTTCCGGTATCTCGGGATCCTCATATATGTGGACCCGCAAGATCTCTTTGAGGGTAACTTTGGGCGCGCCATCACAGCAGTGCGGGCACAAATGACCTTCTGGACCACCCTGCCACTGGCGGTCATGGGCAGGATTGCGCTGCTAAAAATGGTGGTCCTACCGCGCTTCCTTTACCACTTCACGAACTTACCACTCCACCTCGGACCGCCGCTGTTTAAAGGCTTGGAGTCAGATATGCGGCAGTTCATTTGGCACGGGTCACGAAGTAGAGTAGCACAGGCCAAAATGTACCCACCGACCGCCCAGGGAGGCCTTTCACTGCCCAACATGGAACAATATTATTTGGCGGCGCAGCTTCAGTGGGTGGCACGATGGCCAAGTGCGCGCCAACTTGAGGACTCAGCAACACAGACACCTGGACTCACTCAGCCCCAGATAGTGATGCTGTTCCACCCCAGCAGGAAGGGTAACGCACCTACACAGCTATTGGTGCGGGTGGCGTATCAATGTTACCGCCGCAATCTTCGCGTCACGGACCTGGTACCACCATACGCACCGTCTCTTCCCATACTGGGCACACCCAGGGGACATCGAGCAATATCTAGCGCAGAACTTATACACTGGGAGGAAGCGGGCATACAAACATTAGGTGATTTATACAATGATGGGCAGCTCATCCCATTTGAGGATCTGGCTGAAAGCTCGGGCCTGCCACAAGGCCAGTTTCGACTTCACGCCGCAGTGACACGCACGCTGAGCGCATCGTGGGGGAATGTGGCACAGGAACCTGCCACTCATTTAACCATACAATATTTGCATGAATTGGGCACAGGCCGCCATCTCACCAGATGGTTCGCAGACTCCCTCAGAACCCACACGGCACCGCAATTACTCTCCTTGGGTGCCCACTGAGACACAGACCTACAGAGACCCAGCATGGACCGGGAATGGCAAAACATACTTGAGAGCCCTACACGGAACCCCGCAATGCCAGATTTCGACTCATCCAATATTATATAACACACAGAGCCTACCTGATGCCGGAAAAAATAAACAAATATTTTGTCCCCGCAAATGCGGGAGGTGTGACGAGGCAGGTGCAAATCTTTTGCATATGTTGTGGTCATGTACAGCTATTCAAGCATATTGGGGAGTGGTCATTGGGTGCTTAACCTAGTGCACGGAACGAGCTTTGGACGGTACATGGGAAACGTGCATACTAGGACTGTATCACAGACCCAAAAAATATAAAGTGACGTCTAGATATATAGATCTGGGCCTAATAGTGGCCAAGCGAATACTTGCGCGCCGCTGGAAGTCCCCTGCCCCCCCAGCAGCAAAGGCCTGGTATCAATCCCTATTATGCTGGGCGCAAGTGGAAAGCATAGCGCTCCGCTGCGAAGACGCAATGGGGCTGCGAATTGGCGTCGGCGTGGGACGCAATTTTATCAGACTTCCGCACAGCCTGGCAGAGACACTCGGAGACACTAGCGGTCGCACCTGAGTGATGAGGGGCAGACAGCAGAATGATCGGTGCATAATAAGTCCCTAGAGGGCACATTGATCAGGAACCTGGGCATTGGCAGACATATGAGTTTAAATTCACATACTGCAAGAGCAAAGTTGGGTGGCTGGGACAATTTAAAGACATGTAGCAACGCCAGACATGATACTCGAGGTGATGTACAAGCATAATGTAGACGATCCAAGGGGTAGGGTAGATGTTATGTTATGTCAATGTTATGTTGATTATAGTTCAGTTCTGATTGCCAAGACATTACGCCGGCTGATAGCGCACTGGACTTGAAATTTTGCGATAACGGCTGCGATGTAAATTGTCACAACTGCATTGTTTATACAGTCTTCATATGCAAATTATGCTGAATTGCAGATATACTGGATGTTATGAAAAATGTATAAACTATAATAAAAACAAATTTAAACAAAAATAATAAATAGCATGTCATACACATGAAAAACTATATTACATATATGGCATGCGTGAGCACACAAGTGAGCATGCACAGCTCGTGCATCTACTTAACCTATTACTTGTAGGGTCCAATCCATAAGTCACACCGGTGGGGGACCATATTTTTGTGGTTGTATGTTAGTTGTGAAGGGTGTATGACACCTTTTAAAGAATACTCTGTCTCTTCCTTTAGTGTGATACTTGCATAACCCCTCCCATCCAATCCCCTTCTCAGTGCGTCCATCCTCTCGCGTAGTCAGTGGGCCTAGGGGAGTGTTGGGGGAGGGACGGATGCTCAAGGCAGCTTGTTGTCCACCCTCTTTCCCAGTGAGTCTGTGTAATTGTCCCAGGCGTCTATCGGGGGACCCTTTAGGCCCCTCATTTTCAAAGAGTTCCATGTTGCAATCTCTGCAGTTGCCCATTTGGTGAGATTGTGTATCCAGAGAGTCACTTGTGGTGCAAAGGTGTATTTTTCAGGCCATTGCTTTACGTGTCTTGGCCAGGATATACGCTAGTTCTATAAAACTCAACGCATGCCAATCCTTCTTGGGGTGTGTTGTTATACCAAGCTGGCACATGAGCAAGTCCATTGCTAAAGCTGTGCCAGTGATTTCTGCCGTGCTGGCCATTATGTATATCCAGTACTTCGTGATCGCTGGGCAAGCCCATGTCGTGTGGTAGAAGTCGGCCTCCGGGTTCTGGCACCGGGTGCAATTGGGCATCATCTCAGAAAACATGTGGGTGAGTCGCTTTGTTGTCAGATATGTGCAGTGTGCATAGTTAAACTGTGTGTACTTGAAGCGTGGATTTCTTGACACTTACTTGCCATTTGTCAAGGCTTGCTTCCATTGCTTATCTGTTAGTTACTGCCCTAAGCTATGTCTCCATTGGGCCCTTAGAATGGGGTTTTCAGAGGTGTGGGTTTCCAGCAGGGTGTTGTATAGCAGGGTGACGGCTAGTTTACCATTGCCGAGGTTAAGTATTAAATGTTGTGGACCAGATGTCAGTGGTTCTTTATGGTCTGAGCCCCATATCCTCCTGGTCACCCTGCTCAGGGCATTGCACGTCAAGAACTGCTCCCCATCTGTACTATATTGCTCCTCTGTCATTGAACGCCATCCAAGTGTTGTGCGTTTACATGTTGCCTATGACTGGTAGTCCTGCTTCTGTCCGGGGGCGGGTGTTGAATCTAGCTACCCTACATGTGTCGGGAAGGGACCATAGTGGGAGGCTTGGTGAATAGGGTGTCATGCCCTTCCTGGGGTGCACATATTTGTGCCAGCAGTATTTAGAGTCAAGCAGCCACTCTACGACCGTACGCCCTTGAGGTTCACACTGCACATTCGCCTTCCCTGGTTTGGGGGAGGGTACAAGACATGTAGCTGGCTATGGCAGTTGTGCTGCCGTATAGTACAGCTCATAATATGGAGCTTCCAGCCCACACCACCATTCATGTTGATCTCACTCCTGAAGTGGTTCATCTTCAGAATCTAACCCTCAACTTGTTTCAGCATAACCTGAGTTTCCAGGGCTGCAAACCATTCCAAAGCAGATCAAAAAGTTCTGCTTGGCCGTGCTCTGAGTCTTTGGATCCTTGCCGACTCCTCTGGTGTGTCTGCGGGCCCACCGAGTCAAGAGGTTCTTCACCTGAGTCACTGCCAGTGGTTCGCCCTTGGCGCCAGCTGGACTCTCGGAGCCCATAAGGGGGCTGCCTCTGGCTCCACTTTCAACTCCACTTCCGGTGCCACGATCCACATCGGTTCCTCGCTATTCAATGCCAACGCCAACTCCGGCGACTCTGCGGTCCGCTGGTTTTTCAGGCGTTGTCCCTCATGGACATGTTCGACAGGACTCACCTATTTGGGGACAAGGCAGACTCTACTTTCGAGTGATTCAAGGAGAGCAGGGCTACAGCACGCTCCTTGAGCTTATCTGCACCACCTCACCAGCCGCATCAGCCCACCCATTCCTTTTTTATTTGGCTTTGGCAGAGGTGCTCTATATCATCAGCCAATCCAACCCCAGCATGGGGCTCAGCAATTTTGCAGTTGTGGCAATGGTGTCCACCGCCCCCCTGGCCAAGGTCAACAGGCCGCTCAGTCCACTGCTCCCCATCCAGCCCCAGTTGCCATATACCTTTATCGCATGCCATTGTTGGATCACGGTAGAAGGCAGGATTCTATGATTCTTGCCGGGTTGGCAGGCCATAACATCTGACATGTGGGTCTTGCAAGTTGTTTGGGAGGGCTATGCCCTACTTTTCCTTTCTGCGTTGCTGCATCTTCCAACAGCCTCCCTCTGATGACTGACTGAGGACCATCTTTCTGTTTTGCGGCAGGAAGTGCAAGCCTTCTGGTCAAAGGGGCTATTGAGAGGGTGCCCATACCAGAAGTAGGATGTGGTTGCTATTCCTGCTACTATTTCACTTTTTCCTGTGCTGGGAAAGATGCTGGGAACTCTGGTAAATCTTTAGATTACCAGGCACATTGAAAGGAATAACATCCTTCACTCATCTCAATATGGATTTTGCTCGGGCTTTAGTGTTGTCTGCCCTCTTGGAGGTCACCGAGTATATCAGATGTCATCTGGACCTGGGAAGAAAAGCAGTGGTCTTTTTATTAATTTGTCTGCTGCATACAATACGGTGTCCCACAAAATACTCCTGCCGAGACTTAAGAAGGCAGGGATTTTGAGTAGAGCTTGGAATTGGCTCCGATCCTACTTATCAGATAGCCAGCAAGAAGTCTTCCTATTACCGCATTCCTTTCACTTTAGAGAGTTCGAGCTGTGGTGTCCTGCAGGGTTCAGTACTAAGCCCAACTTTGTATAACATCTAAATGGCACCACTTGCGCCTATCGCTCAAAGTTGGGGTCTGAACATTGTTTCTTAGGTGGAACTTTCAGGGCTGCCTTTCTTCAGTCACAGTTTGATGCACAGCAGTTGGATGCACAGCAGTTGTCTAAAACTTAATTCAGACAAATCAGAAATTCTAGTTTTTGGTTCATCTTCCCCGTTTATTTCCACTAGATCTTGTCCTACTGATTTTAGGGGTAGCCCCCACTCCAACAGCAGTGGCCAGGAATCTCTGGGTCCTATTGGACACAGACTTCTCTTTCAAGCCTCAGATGCAGGCCATTACTGCCATCTGTATTTCATTTTTAAAATCTTTAAGAAATACCTTGAAATAATTTCTGTTGGTCACTCAGAAAATCATTGTACATGCATTAATCACATCTATACTGTACTATGCCAATGTACTCTATCTTGGTGCCCCATAGGAATTGTTTATTTGACTGCAGCGGCTTGCCTGGTCTTAAACATCCCAAAAAGGCATTCCATTCGTCAATTTGTGAAACAACTTCATTGGTTGCCGGTCAAGTCTAGAATTTAAATTAAAGCACCATTGATTACCCACAGGGCATTTCATTACAATGGCCCTTGTGTATACACAGGATAAAATAAAAACAAAGATCTTCCTGCAAGGGCATGACGCTCCACTAATCAAAACCGGTTATGCATACCTAAAGGTCATAAAGCCAGAACAGGGGGCAGATCCTTTGCTTTCTTAGCTCCCAGCTTCAGGAAATACCATTCCACCTCCGGTCTGTCTCTAAAGAAAGGTCATTCAAATCCCAATTGAAGACTTTTGTGTTTCAGGAGGTGTAATCTAGTCTTACTCTCTCTCTACCTTGCCAGGGCACTTCTTGTAAAGCAGCAGTTGTGCTGTATAAATATATTTTCATCATTCATTCACTTTCTGGTGCCCAAGAGTGACGAAGGCCTTTGGTCTATTTTAGACCTGCTCAACGCCTTCATCTGAAAGGAAACATTCTAAATGATCAAACTGGCCCAGGTCTTGTCTGCCCTCAAGCTTGGACACTGTAGGGTGGCTTTAGAGCTGTATGATGCCTATTCCCATATACCCATCATGCAGGCCTATCTGTACTACTTGCAGTTTGTGGTGGGACAGGAGCTTTTTCAGTTCACTATTCTCCCCCTCTGTCTCACTAGTGCCCCCTCGTGTGTTCACAAAAGTGATGGTGGTGGCAGTACATCTTCGGAGGTCAGGGGTGCTAGTCTTCCCCTACCTTGACATCTGGCTGTTGAAGGTTGGCTCGCCCCAGGCAGTTGTCCACCACCTCCAAACAATGGTGAACCTTCTGTTATCTTTGGGGTTCACTATCAACTTACCGAAGTCGCACCTGACTACTGCTCGGAAGCTCCCGTTCATTGGTGCCATTCTGGACACGGTTCGGTTTCGCGCCTTTTTACCCAGGAAAGGGAGTCCAGGGTGTTCCCCAAGGATACACTGAGGCGCCAGTCTGGTTATCATTGGTGGATCCACGTTTGGCGCCATCTATGTCTCCCGTACCTGTCTCGGGTTCTGTCAGATTCTAGAGCCGACATCTAAACTGGCGTCAAAATTATCCATGGGTTTGTTCGACAGCGCCAGATTAGGACTGGTTTTGACATCCAACTCTGAGACAAGTTTATCTCTGCCTCAACTGTCCTGAATTCACACCTGCGTCACCATTCCATATATGGTCCTGTTCAGACAAGACACTACCTCTATCATGGAGCTAGAGCACCTCTGGTGCTCCACCACCTATTTCATTTTGACTCTGATCATACCAACCAGCCTTCATAGATGACCATGGAGGTGATGGGGACGACGTACCTCCACATTATGGCTACGACAATCTATATATACACTTGCAGAAAGCCAGTGAGTTGGACATATCCCATGATACTGGGTTGGCTCCCCCAAATGGGCCAGTAAAGGACGATACTGATCCTTTTGCAATGGTGATCAGAAATGCAGCAGAGGTGTTAAACTTTCAACTTCCTTTTGCGAAAGTTAAGATAAATTTGGTCATGGAGGTTTTGCACCCTGGACAAGCTTCCTCTGAACCTTTACTACCATTTAATGAGGTCCTCGCTGACATATTAATGGGCACCTGATCTAAGCAGGCAGGTAATCAAGTCTCACATGCCAGCTCCAGGTGACCTGATTTTTTTTACTGCATCCTACGTCAGAAAGTATTTTGATTCAGGCTTCCAACAGCAAAGTGAACCCCAGTTCATTCGCTATGACCCCCATGGACAGAGAGAATAGTAGGATTCGGAAAACTGGTGTTTACATCAGCCAGCCTAGCCCTAAGGTCAGTGAATACCACCTGCCTACTTGGCCAATATACACATGCTGTTTGTGACATGGTCAGGGAAATATTGTCTGCAGTCCTTGAAGAATTTCGGGCCTCACTGGCTCATACCATCCAAGATGGTCAGAATGTGGCTAAATTTGGTGTGGACCCCCAATAAGCACTGAACGTTTACATCAATTGTACCACACACCCTTGTGGGATGATCAGCTCTTTGTGGGGTTCTCATGGGCAAAGAAGGGTAAGGCAGTGCAGAGCAGAATTTTGTCCACGTGGATAGTCCTCTGCATTAAGATCCGCTATACATTGCTTCTAATGTAGGGATAGGAAATGTAAGGGGTCCTGCGCAGGCTGCTACCCACTTAGTCAGTAACCTATCTGACTGATAAATTATAAGTTAAACCTCATATAGTCGTATGAAGCCAAAGAAAATGTATTCTTTCATGTTTCTTCATTCATTATTCATAAACAATTATTTCTATTTTTAGTCAGTTTTCTTTATTGAAAAAATGTCTATAAGTATTAGTTTCTGATTTTCTTGTACATTTGACATTTGTAAGAACCATATTTTTCAGTCATTAAAAAACAAATCCATCATGTACAGTACAACCACAGCCAGCACGTGTTTCGCGGTAAGCAGACCGCTTCTTCAGGGCTGCAGCAAGAGGATATACAAAATAAAAACATGACATACATTGCAGTTACAGTTATATTGCATGCTTGTCCATCAACACTAGTATGTATTCTCTGAACTCTATACCTTTACTTAATACAACATTTACAAATTCTCAACATACCATGCATTATGTTCAAAGCGATGATAAATTGTACAGTTCATATACAGCTTTCATATTTAATTCATATATACAATCCCAAAACCCACACACCCCGGAGGAATTTCCGACCCTGATTAATGCTCACTAGAACACTTTTCATGGGAGTGCTTACATTGATAAACTAATAGGATATTAGCATGCATATTTCTAGCAGCATTAATGGGAATGTTATCAGTTCTATGGAATCCCAGCAGGAAATTATTTCTAACAGTGTAATTGTAAAGTTCAATCTAAACATGGTTCATTTAAATTCTGCAGAATTTTCACCTACTTACTAGGAAGGTAAGTATCTGTTCATTATTAATCTTCTTATACAATCAGAAGTCCGTGTTAGGCGATATTGATGGTAAACATCTTATGATTTATAATTGACGATAGGAAATGTATTAAGTACATAGGTATTAGCAGACATTTACATTTGTACACGTTTTTCAATCTATGTAGAGAAATAGAACCACTTTTCCTATCATAAATAGATCCCTCCTCACCTCACAGTTACTAGTGAAGGGTCCTCTTTTTATTGGTAACGCTAGGATTACTCACTATCGCCCGTCCAATTTTACAGTAAATAAATCTTCTCACAAGCGTACTTCATCGTTCGGGAGTTCACTTATCCTATTTCAAACCCTTCTGTTCTCCTGAGGGGTTCAAAATGCCTAATAATTTCTATGCATATCTCAATTTTTCAAACATACATATAGCTATAGGCATGCACCAACTTTAAATTTCTTACCTTACAAACTTTTGTCAAACAGTTACTTACATTTTCTTCACATTTGTCAAAAATAACCTTTTGATATCTATTCATTTTCTCTTACTCATATGAAATTGCAAGCCTGAGAATACAAAATCAACAAAGTTCTTTCTCTTTCAAGTTTTGTCTACAGATGCTCCGCATTAGAGATATGTGAAATAAATCACCAACGTTTTTCTGTGAATATAAGTATTCTAATGACTTGTATCCAATAGTCATCATACATATCCCAACCTACAGTTGCAAATTTCAAGGAACCAGTCACCCATACATTGGTAATTCTCCTACATTTGACTCGCCCAATAGTTTATTCCAACATCAAATTGGACTCGTCATTCTTTCTCCTATTTTTGAACATCCCATTACATCACCTCATAATTGAAGCCATCATCCCAAAAACCTGCACATTTCCTATGTACTTTCCTACATCACAAAATGCTTATCAAAAGGATCGGCTTACATAACTCTTGGCGGCCTTCACCTGGCACAGACCTCCACATTAACCAAAAGACCCCAGGGTTCATGGTTTTCCAAGCAATAGTGCCTATCCAGATCACAAATAATTTTTGGAAGGTAGGTAGAGTATTAAACTTTTATCAAATCCCAAAAATTTGACACATATGTTTGCGCAGGCGTATTCCAAATCACTTAAAAATATAGTCCCAAGTTTCAAAAACTTGTCACCCATGCAAACCGATTAAAGTTGATCTCATTGGCTACACTGAACCATACAGTTTCCAAACAGAATTAAACTCTTTCATGTTGCTTTTGGTTATAAAAACACCCCATCACATAACCTCAAAAATTAAAGCTTCTACTTTGTACTTAATGCATTTCCTATCGTCAGTTATAAATCACAAGATGTTTACCATGACTATCGCCTAACACAGACTTCTGTCCTTGAATAGGCAAAAGGGGTTACTCTACATCCCTACCGCCTTTATATACTGACCACACAGTATTGGGATGTCACATCTTTTCATATACTGATGGCGCCAAACTCCCAATTAGACCAAATTGGCAAAAAGAAATACCTGGCTTTGGTGTTTATTAATTTCTCTTCACGTTGTTCAGCATCTACATGATTTACAGATAGCTTGGCAGTACTATCTGCCACGCTCATAAGTACTTTCCTAAACCTGTATAAGGTATCTCAGATATGTTGAATCACACTGCAGTCTGATCAGGGTGTATCCATGTGTCTACTACCCTTACCAGCCGGGGTTGACTCTTATTTGCTAGGACTTTAGCCAGCAACTTTATTTCAACACATAAAAGAGAAATAGAACAATAAGAGGCGCATTCCTTTGGAAGTTTGCCTAATATGTTAATGAACGCTATTTTATCTAAGTGGTGGTTTACATAAAGACTCTCTTCCTGTCTTGTATATCGTAGCATTTGAAAGGTATATGATTATTCCAGAGAGCCACTTAAATAATTTGCCCATCAGGCCATATGGACTAGGGTCCTGTATCCCTTCATCTGCAATAATGCCTCTTATAGTTCATCAGCCTACAGGCCCCTCTCCAGCATTGCAGTAGCATCTTGCGTAGGGACTGCACCTGTGGGTCCCTCATGAAATTGCCTAGATCATCCTTATCATATCATGCCTCTGTATTATGCAATGACTGAAAATGGTGTGTAAATATATGCGCCATGTCATAATAGTCTGTCACCAATTTGCCTTCCTTACCTCCAACTCTCTTGCTATTTGCCACCCTCCTCTTCTTTACTTTACAATACCAGTAATTTGCTAGCCTTATTTCCTACCTCGTATAATCAGTATTGTCTACTTAGGTTTTGGAACCTGGCCCCCTCTTCCCTGACATTTTATATACAACCCCCCACTCCCCTTGATCACAACACCACACCAATTCCTATGAGGCATTTTCATATTGTATCTATTTGAGATGTAAGAGTTCCTCCTCAATAGTCCTAGCCTCCTCTGCTTAGGCCTACCTTGTGGTAGAGATCTTGGCTATGACTTGGCCTCTTAATAACAGCCTTATAGGGCCGTACTGTTCCCTTTGAAAAGACTGAGACTGCCTACCTCTTAAAGTAGGCAGCCATAGAGGATACCAAGTGTTGCACCACCCGCTTGTCTTATAGTTCCCATATGTCTAGCCTCAATTTCGTCCGGTGCAAGGCACCTAGGCAATGAAAGATGTTATCAACAGGGAATGGTTTCAGAACCCCCTGGTGAGATGAGATTTGTTTTTTTTGTTTTTTTGTTTTTGTTTTTTTTACAAATCTTGCACCTTTGATGTATACTTCAAAACTCTGTTTGTTCGAGGCAGGTGAGCTGTAGATCACATGCTTATGTATAGATCGCCATCTAGTGTTGGTCCCGGATGTTTGCACTTTGTTTTTCTTCGAAGAAGTCTTCCTAGTCACGAGGTAGGTGACTCCTCCTTTCGGTGATAGTGCGCATGGTCATCGACTACATCGTCAAATTGTTTTTTTCCGCCATCGGGTTCGGATGTTACTCGCTGCGCTCCGGTTCGACGCCGATCCTTCGGTTTCCCTCGGTGTGTAGAACACTCACTCTTGACGGTATTGTTTCCGAACGCGTGTTCCATTACTTCGCGTATCATGTTTATTGAAAAAAGCCCTATTTCGGTCGGAGAGCTCGTGGTAGGCCGTCGGGCCTAGCCCCCGCTGCGACTCGCAGTCGATGGAACGAACTCCCTTTAAATTCTGTCCTCAGTGCCGCGCGAAATACCAGCGCACCGACTCACACGAAGTGTGCAACCTGTATTTGTCACCGGAACACAGTGAACAGGACTGCGACGCGTGCCGAGCTTTCCGCTCCAAAAAGACTCTTAGCGCCCGTCGGGCTCGCCGACGCGACATGCAGAGCCAACACACAGGCTCCGGCTCCATTCCGGACCTCTTTGGACCTGAATCTGATGAAGAAGCCGGCAACGCTATCGGAGCCGAGGAGGAACAGGAACAGATCTCCCTTTCCGACAACGACTCCGAACAGGATGAAGACATCCCTCATGGACAATGTACTGTAAGTACAGTCCCTACTTCGCCCCGAATCCCAAGCCAACCGAAAAAGAAGGCTCTGGACCAACCCCGGCCCCGGTCGGCACCGAGACCACTCTTCCGACGCCCCGCCTTCTGGCTCGGCACCGAAGCTTACCAAAAAGCCTTCCGGCACCGAGAAACCCCACGCCAAGTCGGGTATCGAGCCAAAGCCCTCGGGGTCGAAACCAAAGCCCGGCTCCGAACCTCACCACTCAGCACCGAAAACCACCTCGGATCTGAAAATGCCAACCCCGAAACCTTCTGCGCCGAAACAGACTGATGCACCAAAGTCACCTAAAAAGCACAGTTTCGGTGATCCGCTCCAAAAACCAGACCCAAAACAGAAAATATTGGTCATACATCCCAAAACTGGACACATAACCACTAAAGTGACTTTAAAAAGAGGGGTTACTACAGAAGAGGAATCTCATATTCCATTGAAGAATATCTTCTTCTTCCTCCTCCTCTTCCTCTACCACCTTCGCCTCAATCTCTACAGGTGCTAACTTCACCTGAAAACTCACCACCACATACACCTGACAATCAGGGTGACGGGGATGGGGATGATAATGATGATCTTCAGCCAGGACCTATAGATGAGTGGGATGACTACAACATTGATTAGCCCACACACAATGATCCTGGCCTATATCCTACCAGGCCCTCTCCACCAGACGACAGTGTAGGATACATTGAATTGCTAGGCAGGGCTGCTAATTACCTTGGGGTCCAGCTTCATAAAGAGTCCCTTGAAGAGGATTTCCTTTTTGAAACATTAAACAGCACACAAAAGTCAACACATATGTTACCCATGCTGAAAGGAATGACCAGACATGTAGACTACATATTTAAGGATCCGGTCAGGGCACGTATCCTTACCCCTAGGGTGGATAAAAAATACAAGCCTGCACCATCTGATCCAGTCTACATAAAAGGACAATTACCCTTAGACTCATTGGTAGTTTCCAATGCAAGAAATAGGGCAAACTCCCAAACCACTGGAGACGCTCCACCCCCAGATAAAGAGTCAAAACTTCTTGATGCCTCAGGGAAAAGGTTAGCCTCCCAAGCAGCTAACTTTTGGCGCATATCAAATACACAAGCATTGCTAGCCAGATATGCCCGTGCGCATTGGGATGAAATGGAACAACTCATCCAATTTCTACCCCAAGAACATAAATCTAAGGCGCAAGACCTGGTACGTGAGGGACAGTTAATTTCCAACAACCAAATTTGTTGCTCCCTAGATGCTGCTGACACATCAGCCAGGGCAATAAACACGAGTGTCCTGTTAAGAAGACATACATGGCTACGCATATCAGGGTTCAAACCTCCATATTGAACAAACCTTTCGATAAAGAACACCTTTTTGAGCCAGTGGTAGATTCTTCACTTGAGAAAATGAAAAAAGATACTGAAGTGGCTAAATCTATGGGAGCCCTTCAGTCTACACAAGGCCGTGGCTCCTTTCGACGCTCTTTCTACCGGGCAGGGTCCAAAAATACTTCCTCGGAAACTGCATCCACCTACAAGGGCAATAACCAACCCTCAGGCTCGAAAAATTACTTCAGAGGGGTTTACAGAGGGAACAACGGCAAAGGTAGAGGTTCTAACTCACGTACCTCCCCCTCTAATACAAAGCAGTGACTTGCCCATCATTCCCCCCGACCACTTAACACCTGTCGGGGGAAGACTGTCGCAATTCCTACCAAAGTGGCAGTCAATAACAACAGACAAGTGGGTTCTACAAATTATCCGTTCTGGTTACTGCCTGAAGTTCATCAACACTCCTCCAAACATTCCCCCAAGGTCACACAAACTTTCACTGGATCACCTACACCTCCTCAAACAAGAGGTACAATCACTACTACTAAAAGGAGCTATAGAACCCGTACCACTACAACATCAAGGGTCGGGCGTGTACTCTTTTTACTTCCTAATTCCCAAAAAGGACGGCTCTCTCAGACCGATATTAGATCTCAGAGAACTAAATTTTTACATACAGTCAGACCACTTCCACATGGTAACACTTCAACAGGTACTACCTCTTTTGCAAAAAGGAGACTTTTTGACTACTCTAGACTTAAAGGACGCCTACTTTCATATTCCAGTCCACCCAGCTCACCGCAAATTTCTCAGGTTTGTGGTAGCAGGTCAACACTACCAATACAAAGTACTCCCATTCGGAGTCACCACCGCCCCCAGGGTCTTCACAAAGTGCCTGGCGGTAGGTGCTGCTCATCTAAGAAGACAAAGCATCCATGTCTTCCCATACTTGGACGACTGGCTCATCAAAGCCAACACGTACCAACAATGCCGCAAGCATACTTCCGTAACCATTCAGTTACTTCACCAACTGGGGTTTGCAGTCAGTGTGTTAAAATCACATCTTAAGCCAGCCAAAACTCAGAACTACCTAGGAGCCTCTTTAGATACTCAAAGGGCTCTGGCGTTTCCCAACGCAGCCAGGATTCAAAACATTCAGGCATTAATTCTCCAGTTTCAAGCCAATCAGTCACTTCCAGCTCGAGTTTTCATGCAGCTGTTGGGAATGATGGCGTCTTGCATCATAATCGTTCCCCATGCCAGGCTGCACATGCGTCCACTTCAAGAATGCTTAGCCAGTCAGTGGAACCAGTCTCAAGGTCTATTAACCGATCTAG
The DNA here is from genome assembly GCA_963921515.1 of Calotriton arnoldi. NCBI lineage: Eukaryota > Metazoa > Chordata > Amphibia > Caudata > Salamandridae > Calotriton > Calotriton arnoldi. The sequence goes on along the minus strand of CAWUFW010000213.1, from coordinate 3,082,872 downwards.
TGTTGGTAAGCGGCCATACTCCTCGCTCTCTGCAGTGGTGGAACACACACAATTTGTCAAAAGGACGGCCGTTCATAGACCCGGTTCCACAGACAATATTAACATCGGACGCGTCCCTCACTGGCTGGGGAGCTCATCTTCAACAACACACAGTGCAAGGTCTGTGGAGCCACCAGCAAAGGTTCTCCACATCAATCATTTAGAGCTAATGGCAATCTTTCTAGCTCTCAAAGCCTTTCAAGATCACCTCTCTGGGAAAGCTGTCTTGGTCCGAACAGACAACATGACAGCTATGTATTACATACAGAAACAAGGGGGGGACACTCTCTCCAGCTGTCCCACTTAGCCCAAGACATCTGGAAGTGGGCTATTCACCACAAAATCTATCTCCTAGCGGAACACCTCCCAGGAGTCAACAACCAGATTGTGGACCTCCTCAGCAGACAAAGGTGTATCAAATACACGAATTTGAACTTCACCCTCAAGTTCTCCACCCATACTTACAAGCTTGGGGAGTCCCTCACATAGATCTGTTTGCAACACCCCAAAACACAAAATGCCAAAGCTTCGCCTCCAGGTATCCACACCCGTTATCCAAAGCCAATGCTCTATGGATGAACTGGTCAGGGATATTTGCTTACGCTTTTCCGCCTCTCCCACTCATTCCATTAGTGGTTCGGAAACTCAGGCAAACATCTCTCACACTAATCCTGGTAGCTCCAACATGGGCACGTCAACCATGGTTCACAACCCTGATAGAATTTTCTCTGGTACCGCATCAAAAATGACATTTAACTCCCAGTCTCCTCACACAGAGCCATGGAGAAATCAAACACCCAGATCCCAAACAACAGAACCTCGCGATCTGGCTCCTGAAGTCATAGAGTTTGGTTATCTGAACCTTCCACCAGACTGTATAAACATTATTAATGAGGCCAGAAGGCCTACCACAAGAGCCTGCTACGCAGCCAAATGGAAGCGATTCGTTATCTATTGCAATAACATCAACCCTCTTGATGCCTCCATACAAAACATTATCTGCTACCTGTTACATTTGCAGCAGTCATCATTGGCCTATACATCCATCAGACTGCATCTCGCGGCGATTGCTGCCTATCTTCAAAATAGGCAACACTTATCACTCTTTAGAGTGCCTGTAATCAAAGCATTTATGGAAGGACTAAAAAGAGTTATACCACCAAGACTTCCACCTGCCCCAGTGTGGAATCTTAATATAGTCCTCACAAGGTTAATAGGTCCACCATTTGAACCCATGCACAAATGTGAACTACAATTCCTCACTTGGAAAACGGCTTTCCTCATTGCAATCACTTCATTAAGGAGAGTGGGTGAACTTCAGGCACTAACCATAGAAGAACCTTTTTTCCAACTACACAAAGATAAAGTGGTTCTTCGTACCAATCCCAAATTCCTACCTAAGGTAGTATCTGCATTTCACATAAATCAGTCGGTTGAATTACCAGTTTTCTTCCCTCAACCTGACTCTGTTGCAGAAAGGGCTCTACACACCTTAGATGTTAGAAGAGCACTATTGTATTATACTGAAAGAACTAAATCTTTTCGTAAGACCAAGCAACTCTTTGTCGCTTTTGCACCACCTCACAAGGGCAATCCTATATCCAAATCAGGTATTGCTATGTGGATCGTTAAATGTATTCAGATTTGCTATGCAAAAGCCAAAGGACTCTAACAGTACCCCCTAGAGCACATTCCACTTGTAACCTAGGGGCTACTATGGCTTTCTTAGGAAACATCCCTATTACTGACATCTGCAAAGCTGCAACATGGTCCACACCACACACATTCACTAAGCACTATTGTGTAGATGTGTTAGCCAGACAACAAGCTAATGTGAGCCAAACAGAACTTAAAACACTGTTTCAGACAACTCCATCAGTTACAGGATAGCCACCGCTTAGGGGAGACTGCTGTATAGTCTATGCATAAGCATGTGATCTATAGCTCACATGCCTCGAACGGAAAATGCTACTTACCCAGTATGCATCTGTTCTTGGCATGTAGAGCTGTAGAATCTCATTTGCCCACCCACCTCCCCGGGTACCTGTGACTGCTGTAGTTCTCTTGTTACTATTCATACATACACATGGACATCTCTATTCTTTACTACTACTCCATTCTCTCACCCTTTGCGGGAAAACAATCTGAAGATGGAGTCAGTGACCATGCGCACTATCACCGAAAGGAGTCACCTACCTCGTGACTAGGAAGACTTCTTCGAAGGAAACCAAAGTGCAAACATCCGGGCCCAACACTAGATGTCGATCTATGTATAAGCATGAGATTCTACAGCTCTACATGCCAAGAACAGATGCATACTGGGTAAGTAGCATTTTCCCTTTCCCCTTTGAATCCCCCAGGCTTAATCTGGAAATGTTCCTGTAATAGCGCCTGTGTGCTGTTAGGGAGTGCTAAAAACAACACTGCTGCTTCATCCCGCCTTTGTAAGTAATGAGAAGGTGCCACATATAGGTTTCACCCTTGCGTGCTGACATAAGTTTCTAGATTTCAGTGTGCTTTGATGGAGATCCAGAGCTCAGTTCCCAACTTTCTTTGGTGTTTCGCTGAAAACTATTTTTCATTGTGCTAGGAATGAGTCTCCCCTGAAGATGCAGGTTTTAAACCATGCCACCCCTGCAGGAAGCATATGTTGATAACTGATCCACACAATGTTTGCCTTTGATGCTTAGAATCCAAACAGGACTTAAAAGGTCTGTGAGAAATGCTCCCTGATTTCTATGAGGACCATAAGGGAGTGTATAGCTTTATGTCTCCAAACACAAGAAAGAGGAGTCAGTTATGCTCCTGGCACCATTCCTGATTCAGGTCGCCATCCTTGGTTAAGTCCAAGATAAAGTCAAAGGACAAGTCTCAAAATGAACACAAGAAATCTAAGCAGGATTTCTCTTCTTCTTTCTGCTGACACTCCAGAGAGGGTACCATTGAGTTTTCCAAAGACTCCGCTCCGTCAGTGTTGTCTTATTCCAAATCCCTTTCCAGACTGAGCTAATGAGTAATGGAGTCTGTATGGTCCCGTGTTTGGGTTGACTTCGCATCAGATTGAGGTCTTCAGAGAGGCAACGCTGCTTCTCTTTTGAGTCCCTCAGAAGTGCCTTTGGGCTCCATGAATCTGTTTTCGTCTCAGCTGTTGGGGCCTTCCTGATATAGTGAGGGATCCCAACCAGCCTTAAAACCTACTCTGGATGTACTGCTGGGGGCGTGGCCAAGCAACATGGCTGACAGGACGTAAGCTCCCTCGGCTCCCGTCCTGCCAGCCGCTGATATCCTGGAAATATCCTGACACGGGCGCCCACTACGACATTCTGTGAGCGCCTGGGGCTTTGGAGGGAGTGGCGGGGCTCCGCACTCCCAGCGGGGCTGAGTTCGGTCCGGAACTCGACCGCATCGCCCCGGCAACTGGCGGCCCGGCGGTGAAGCCTACGCGAGGCCGGGGATCCGGCCTGTAGTTGGGTGACCGGGATCCGGGCCCTGAGCGAGTGGAGACTTGCCGGGAGTGGGACGCGGCCCCGGGGCCCCACCGGATGACAATTAGCCTTGGTGGAGCTGAACACTGGGGGTGCTGGCCCAACCCCCGCTGATTTTGGTCCGGGGGTCTGCCGAATCGCCCCGGCGGCTGGCGGACCGGCGGTAAGGCCTACGCGGGGCCGGGGATGCGGCCTGCGACCGAGTGACCGGAATCCGGGCCCTGAACGGATAGACATTTTCTGGAGGTGGGCCCCGGCCCGGGGCCCCCCGGATGACAAGCTGCCTCGGTGGAGCCGATTGCTGGAGGTGCTGGCCCTGGGCCCGTGGCTCGGCCCAGTGGCGAGGAGCTGTGAGCGGCGCCGGTGGGCGCCGGACTTTGGCCTGCGGGGGGGCCTGGGGGCTGGCCGACGCTTCCCGGTCCTGTGCAGTTGGCGGCCCCGGCTGGGTGGAGGCCCTGAGACGAGCCCTGAACGTGGGCCCCTTGACCGGCTGAGCACCGGGCGGACCGTGCATTGGCCCTGTGTGAAGAGCTTCGGTGCTGGGGCCCGGGAATTGATGACGGGCGGCGCCCGCCCTGGGGGGCATTGATTGGCTGTGCACCTTCCCTGCTTGGCTGGAGCAAAGGCAGCGCTCGGACTCACACGGGGCCACGACTGATTGGAGGCCCTGTCCCTTGGAGTGGTCGATCAGTGAGAGCTCCTCGGCGACAGTGACCCTGCTGTCAGTAAAAGTGGCGGCGGCTCCGACGATGAACGAAAGGGGGGGTCTGAGTCAACCTATGCAGTGGTGAGGGGCCCTGGGAGCACGGGGAGACTGCCTCCGCAATGTTACTCAGCAGCCTCACGGAGGGGGGATCTACCGGCCTCCGTGGGTAGGATACTGACCCTCCGGGACCTGGATTGTTCTGCCCTGCATCTTGTGGCACCCGTGGGGGCAGGATAACCCTACTTCTAACAGCCCGCAACATCAGTCGGACCCAGGTCGTCGACTCAATAGACGGACTGCAGCCTACAACATGGGTAAGGACAAGCCCTCGCGTGCCGCTAACCCCAACACGATCACGCAATATACCACGCAACGCCTCCCCACGCAGAGGATCACTCGCCAGACGGGCCAGGATAGTGAGGGCGATACTCCTGGTGAGCCGTCTCGGGCTGAGTTAATTGAGGCTATACAGGGCTCTCGCACCGCCCTGGAGAAGCAAATAGAAACAGTATCTATTGATGTGAACCTACTACGGGCGGACCTACGTAAGGTGGCGGATAAGGTCTCCACAGCAGAGGGGGACATCGTCCAACTGCAGGGAGAGGTGACCACTTTGTGGCAGCAGGTCACTCAGCTCACCAACACCACCAGTGCCTTGGAGCGCAGAGCGGAGGAGGCGGAAGGCAGGGCCCGCCGCAGTAACATCACTGTCCTGGGTATCCCGGAGCGCTCGGAGCAGGGCAATGCGGAGCGGTTTCTAGAGCACTGGATTCGAACGAAGCTGTGTTCCCCCTTGGGCCTATCCGAAGTCTTCGTCATAGAGAGAGCCCATAGGGCGTTAGTCCCGCCGCCGCCGGCCCCCCCGCACCCCCGCACCCCCCCAGGGCCCTCATCGCCAAAATCCTGAACTTTCGGGACAGGGATTGTATTTTAAAGGTCAGCAGAGAGGCGGTGAACCTCACTTATGATAACGCCAAGGTGTCCATTTACCCTGACTACACCCGCCAAGTTCAGGAACAGCGAAAATCCTTTCTAGGTGTCAAACAGCAGCTCCGTGCACTCTGCCTGCAGTACATGTTACTGTACCCCGCAAAACTCAAGGTGATCTCCCAGGGGAAGGCTCAGTTCTTTGATTCTCCCGAGGAAGTATGGGAATGGCTCGAGGTCCGGGGGGAGGCCCTCCCGCGCTCTGACCGGGGGGGTTCCCGCAGCACCTGGGGGACCAGACCGAGGAGACGACGTAGGAGCAGGCGAGGGGTCGGGTCAGGGATGACACCCAGGGAGAACGACAGCGGATCACGGTGGGGACGATGGAGCTCTGCGTGTGGACTCCTCGGATTCAGATGACTCTCCCCACGGACAATGGCGGCGGACAAACCTGAGAAGAGCCTGGTGCCGGACACTCTTTTGTCTACCGATCAAGTGATTCCAGAAACTAACCTAGACCAGCTTCCCTCTGCTGCGGGCCCATCCGGATGAGGCTGCGTTCCCATGTTTGACTCTTGGACTGGGGGAGCTGGATCGGGGTGGACTGGCACCTCCTTGCACTGCTGGGGGGGGATCCGACCCTGGTATCTTGCCTACCTGATGCCTTTGTGGATACGGCTCGGGGAGTGGGACTCTTGAGGACCCGGTATCCACCTGGTGACTGATATCCCTTTGTTTTGTTTTTTCATATTACGGGGGGGGCGGGGATGGGACTGATGGGGACCGGGGTCTGTGGCGCTTCGGGGTGCCTGTGTGTGATTTCTTCATGATTACGGTGATGAAGCTGGGTGCGACAGCGGGGCTCCGCTGCTTGCTTTGACCTGGATTGGTTGTATACGAACCTAGCTGGGTGGCCCGGGACATTGAATTAGCCAAGGGCGGTTGGCATGGGTCGGGAGTCGGCCTTTGGGGAACGGGGAGGGGGGTCTTTCTTCCTTGTTGAAGTAGTTAGGCCCGGTTAGGCTCATGGTATCGCTGTGCACGTCCTGGCACCAGCACGGGAAGGAGCATTTCTGCATGTTTTGTTGTCAGTAAATTGCTCGTGGGAGGGGGAGGGGTTTCTAGGGAGGTTTTGTTGGGTTTTCATTGGCATCGTATGCATTGCAGGTAGGGCACGGAGCTTAGGTAGCAGCAAGGGACATGGCCCGCCCAGGGAATGGGCATCAGAACTTACATGGGGTTTAAACTTTTAAGCTGGAATGTGAGGGGGCTGGGTACGTGCACCAAGAGGTATAGAGTCCTCTCTTTTCTCCGTAGGCATCAGGTCTCAATAGCATGCCTCCAAGAAACGCACCTTACGGAGGAAGGGGCGCAGCAATTGGCAAAGAAGTGGCGAGGTCAGTTCTTTCACTCCTCCTTCTCTAGTTATGCCAGGGGGTCCTTGTGTGGGTGGCGCCTGGGGTCCCTTTGCCATCCAGTATGTGGAAGCGGATGTTCAGGGGAGGTACTTGCTCCTCAGAGCTAAACTAGATGGTAGGGATGTTGCTCTTCTGAACATCTATGCGCCAAACACGGACGACCCAGACTTTTATCAGGCCCTGCAGGAGGTTCTGGTATCGAAATTGGAGGTTCCACTGCTCTGGGTGGGGGACTTTAATTGTGTTCTGGACCCCTTCCTGGACAGGCATCCCCCCGCGCTGGCACGAAACCCAGAATGACGCTGAAACTTCGGGAGGTCATGGGGAATGTAGGCGCCCAGGATGTATGGCGTCAAAGATACCCGACCCAGAAACTGTATACCTGCTTCTCCTCCACTCATAATACCTATAGCCGCTTGGATAGGGTCTTACTTGCAAACCCCGAACCGATTATGTCTTTACAGGTGATCCACCTCGCACGATTCCTATCTGACCATACCCCTGTGGCATGTGTGGTGCACTGGGGGAGGCCCCATATCTCGCCTACGGACCTGGAGGCTGCGGGCGGAAATCCTTGAGGACCAGGTGGGGAGACACCATGTACAAACTGCCATTACTGATTATGTCGACCTCAACTGGGGTGGAACAGACTTGACACAGGCCACGAAATGGGAAGCATTGAAAGCAGTAGTGAGAGGGGCATGCATGAGCGTGACGTGCGGGGTCCGGAGACAGCTCCAGCGTGAGTTGCCGGAGGAGGAGAGCCGCCTATTAGAGATACAGACCTCGGACGCCACTGATATAACGGAGGGGGATGGGGAACGGGATGTCCGGGTGCGCATCCATGACATATTAGATAGGCTTGACAAATACACGCTTACACAATATAGACAGCGTCTTCATAGAGAAGGGGATAAGTCAGGCCGTCTTTGGCCTGGATCCTTCGCAGGGAACACGCTCCTGCGGTAATTGAAGCCCTGCGGGACTCTACTGGGCGATTGGTGCATTCACAGGTGGGGCTACTACGGGTACTTAAGACACATCTACAGGTAGTATACACTGCAGATCCCGCAATCGGTGTGGCGTCTTATCTCCCATATCTTTGTGGGATAACCATGCCCTCCATCCCTGAACAAGCGCGGAAGGAACTGGACGAGCCATTGACGCTGGCTGAGGTTCACACCGCACTGCAGCATCTTCCCCGAGCCAAATCTCCGGGTAGTGATGGATTTCCGCCCGAGTTCTATCAGGCCTTCGCGGATACGCTTCCCTGGCTACTCCGGCGGGTCTACGCTGAGGCCTTTGAACATGGAACCCTTCCGCCGAGCATGACACGGGGAAATCTGTATGATTTTAAAACCAGGGGGGGACGCACATGAACCCTCATCGTATCGACCGATCACAATGATCAATACTGATATAAAACTCCTCTGTAAGCTTTTGGCCTCCCGACTAGCGCCACATATGGCCCACCTGGTCCACGAGGATCAATGTGGGTTCATTCCGGGGCGAAACACGGCTATGAATCTACGCCGTCTGTCTCATGTCCTTCATGAAGTGCGGGACCGTGAGGAACAGATGGTGCTGGTCTCTATAGACCTCGCCAAGGCCTTCGACACGGTGGACTGGGGATATCTTCTCGAGGTCCTGCATGCGGCGGGGATGGGCCCTGCCTTTTGTAGCTGGGTTCGCATTCTATACACCGCCCCACGCGCTCGGGTTAAGCTCGGAAGCGCGCGGTCAGAGGAGTGGCAATTGGGAAGGGGTACACGACAGGGGTGCCCCCTTTCGCCGCTGTTGTTTGCCCTGGCCATAGAGCCCCTCGCCATTCGGATTAGAACGGATATGGCACAGTGGGGTATCAAGTTGGGGGACACCAGTCATATTATATCGCTATATGCGGATGATGCTTTGTTCTACTTGGCTTCCCCTCGTGACGCCCTGCCGGCATTGCTGCACCACCTAGACCAGTTTGGCGAGGCCTCGGGGCTGCGCCTGAACCGTGGCAAGTCACTTATCTTCCCGTTGGCGGGCCTGGCCGGAGTGCCCCTGGAGGATTTGCCGGTCCTGGGGTTGCGTCGGGAACGGGAGGGGTTCCGTTACCTGGGAATACAGGTGGCCCTGACGGACGCGCAGGTGTTGGCCCGGAATGTGGACCGCTTAGTTACAACACTACGGCAGTCGGTGTCCTTCTGGAATACTCTCCCACTCTCACTCATGGGCCGACTGGCCATCTCGAAAATGGTGATGCTCCCCAGGGTGCTCTATGTGCTTCAGAACTCACTTTGCCCTCTGCAGCCGCGAGTATTTAAAACCCTAGACTCATTGCTCACATCTTTGCTCTGGGCTGGTCGACGCAGTAGAGTAGCCCTTCGCACCATGGTCCGCAGTTACCACGAGGGCGGTTTAGAAGCCCCTCGCTTCGACTTATATTATTACGCGGCCCATCTACAACATGCGGCCCGGTGGTTCACGGACACCGATAACTGGGAAAAGCGCCTCCTTCTTGATAGGGCAGATACTCGGACGCTCCAAGAGGCGCTGATGCAGGGCAGGGGCTCGGATGTGGCTTTACCCCATATTGTGAAACACACAGCTGCAATATGGCAGCGTTTCGCTGAGAAGGTCTTAAGAAGGGCCCCCTTTCATAGGGAGCTCTCGATCTGGATACTGGCCCCCTTCATAGATATGGGACGGTACACTTCGTTCCAGGTCTGGAGGGAGGGAGGTTGTGAGGTGTTGGCCGATCTGTTTCCTAATGAAACCTTCATCACATACGAACAGGCGGAAGAGAGCTTTGGCCTCGGACACGGCCAATTTTTACAGTTCAGAGGAATCCAGGATGTGGTGAAAATCACTTGGCCCCAGTACCCGGGCATCCCCCGCCGACGCATACACTAGACGCCATGCTCGCGTATGGCGCGGGGCGTAAATTGATCTCCCTCCTATATAAAGCAATGAAACAGGATTCCGCCCCCCTGGTGCCGCCATCTAGGTCTGCCTGGGAGAGGGATCTCGTGGGCCCACTGGAAGAGAGGCAGTGGGAGCAAATTGGCTCCCTCACACGTAGGGTATCATGCAATACCAGGTTTAAATTGACGCACTTTAATTACCTACACCGTACTTACCTTACCCCGGTGTCCTTGAAACGCATCACTAGTAGTAGGGGCGATTGTTGCCCCAGGTGTGCCGCAGAGAATGCCGGCTTTCTACATTTAGCCTGGGAATGCCCACTGGTTCGGCGGTTCTGGGTGGGAGTGGTGAAGAGGGTTGTGACTGCCACGGGCCTTCAGGTGAAACTAGAACCTTTACACTGCCTGCTCGCGCTGGTACGGAGGCCCAGGAGAAAGAAGCTCCCCTATAAGCTTTTACAACTAATGCTGGTGCTTGCTAGGCGGAGGGTAGCTATAACCTGGATGGGGCAGAGGGCCCCTGAATTCAATGCTTGGCTTAAGGATGTCCGAGAGTGGTCCCTAGCCGAAGAGGCGCATATGAAACTCACCAGGACAGATGAGAAGCTACAGGATGACTTAACAGCTTGGCGAGCCCTGTGTACTGCGGGATTAGCAGAGGGGGAGTCTTTCTCACAGGGTTCCACCGACGGAGAGCAGGAAAACTTAGACATATCCGGTGGCTCAGCTCATAGAGGGGAATCTCAGGGTGGACTTTGAAGGGACTCGCATTGGCACCTGGTGCTTTGCCCGGTGTCTTCCTTACAATGATAGATCTGTGCATGTCCTTTCCCGTTGTCCCTTTCATCACGGGTGCGGCCTTAGCTTATATAACTCCTTACTGTGCCCAGTGTCATGCATGCATATGTTTTACCGATGCCATTGTATTGTTATGCAAAATTGAAAATAAAGTTTAAAAAAAAAAAAACCTACTCTGGTTTTGGGTTTGAAACCGAAGGCAGCTATATCTCGGTCTATGCCCTGCTGTGAGATGGTTTGAGAGGACTCCCCTCCAGTGCCTCTGCCTCAATGCCAATATTATGGAGGACAAGGAGTTCTCCCCTCTCACTGTATGAGAGGCCCTGATTTTAATGAGTCCATGACGGATGCTCATGTGGCAGCTTAAAAAAAGCCTTGCTCTGTGCCACTGGTGAGCTGTCCAATTGCTAGACACCTTTGGCCTGTCCCTGGGAATCTGGCCTTCATGGCGCAATAGCCCGCGCCTGAGAGCCTAGTTGTATAAGCGTCTGCAGGTATGGTAAACCCCAATGCTTCCCTACTGCTCCCTCGGTCAGAAAATCAAAACTCATTGCAGCGCTTGGAAAAAGTGTGTTCTCCTCTGGTACTTTGTCTATTAAATCTCTTAAACTCGGACGTCTTTTGGGACGTTACACTCATGGTCTTCGGGACATGGCGAGCAAGATCTTGCCTGCTCTCCCAGAACTGTTTCGTATTACCTTTACACAGACTGTGAATGATGGCCAGGATGCAGCCAAGTAAATTTTACAAGCTGTCCTTGACTCCACAGTCTGTGTCGTTTGTGCTATGGACTACAGCGTTGTAGTTCATCTCAATGCCTGGATACCATATGCGTTTGTGAAAATGCTGTTTGACTGCTCTTGACTCCTTGGAAACAAAGCTGATTCAGCCTTGTAGTGCTTTAAGGACAGTTGGGTGGTAATCACTTAATTATCCAGTGGATTCCCTCAACATCAGGGCTGATGAGCTCGTCAGGTGTCACCTTCCTGCCCATGGGTGGTGTCTGTACCTGGAGGTAGCTTAAGATGTCTTACCATGTCATGCACTCTACAACAGTCTCTCTTTGGTGGGCTGTTGCATTCACCAGGCTCCATGCCCCCACTGCTCCTCCAGTGATTAATCAGGAGATCAGCTCACAACACTAATTCTTAGACCTAGGCCTTCTCTCACATCTGTGCCACGCCTATGACACCCACCATCCTCTAGCGAGTGGGTCTGGTTGACCACTTCAGGTTAACAATCCTCTAGCCATCAGAGCACATGTAGGCCTTATCATCACTGCACACAGGGCATTCCAGGCATCTCCAAAGCTTCCAATCACTTCCCGAGATCCTATGTTCAAAGCTTTTTCTCTTCTTGGAATCTTCTGGGTACTGCAGGCTTTGGTCATTGTAAAAATAGGGGTACCCCTGAAAAATGAGAATATTTCCTAAATCAGGGAAAGATAACAAATGTGTGCAAAAACTTTTTAGGAAATTGGATACACAGTGGACCTTCAAAATTACAATATAAACATATCATGAACCCGATGTTCATCGTTATCAAAAATATTTTTATTCATTCAAAAATGTATTTTTCTTTTTTGGTTAAAAATTAGTACAAATACATTATATACAATTATAGAGGCTCATATCTAATTTATTACAAACCATGTGATATATTTATTTCACTGATGGTTCTTACTAAATCGTCCCAAACATACTCCCACATTCATCCATTGCCTATATTGACATGAATTCAATACATAGGTTCTGAGCAAATTTGTGTAGACAAACAATGGAATATCCTTTATAATCATTACAGATAGCACCAAATTATAACAACAAATATTGTAAAGCTATCTTTTGTGGGGTATCTTTGGAGTTTATTAGAGATTTTAGTGTCACTGATTACATTATGACCTCTATATCAGATAAAAAGAACATTCGTATCTGTCATGGCTGAGTTGGTTCATGTCCTACGTGTGTTTCGGCTTTGAGCCTTCATCAGGAAGCCATGTAAGAAAAGAATCCTAAAAAACATGTGAAGAGAAACATCCGGGTTATCAATGAATGGTCCTTTTTAGAAACATTACTTACATTAGGGATAAAAACATGGTGTGCCATAGACCAAAGAAAAAATTGTGGTATAGATTCCACAGTCCAAACGTGAATAGAAAAAAGAAGAGAGAATACGTAAAGTAGATGCATGTATAGAACCCAATTATAGCCCATATCGTATTTTCAAGAGAAATCCTAGCTCAAACATGTGAAGAAAAGTTCTATTGCGAAGTGCCAAAGTCCATGCATATGTAATAGATGTAATCCAGTCCGCATGGAAACTATTCAGATGTAGAGGAGAGTAGAATATTATGCCAAGATGAGAGATAGCAACAATTCCCCTCACATAGGTGCAAGTCATGCCTCTGAGTGTTAATGTACTGGTACCTTATATCTGTCTATAGGGCAAATAGTCTTGGAGAGGATGATTAACCGGCTGGTTTATTACGTCTTGTCTATAAGCCCTATGAAGAAAGAATTTTCTTAATGATGACTGCATCCATAGGAGGCTTGACATTTACAAACTAATATATAAAGTGCTTACCAATAGTAAAGGTAAACAGGATGTGTCCATCATCAGAAAAAATTGCAGGGATGGATACCTTACAAAGGAAAGCAATAGAGTGCTATTAGCAACTACTCTAGATAACCTGCATTACACAGAACGATTTTTTAAATTATGCCATTTGAACATCCACATCGGATGTATAGACATATGCATGAAACTTTTGCTGGGACTCTACGACCTCAAGAGCTAACAAAGACGTGGATGCTATGAGCGTCAGCAATGGATAGCCTGCAGTGTACAAAACGGGAGAACTGCTCAGATTGTGCCGTTTTAAATATCCTTAGCAAATGTGTGGACATATGTGTGAAGCTTTTACTAGGGCTATACAGACGCATTAATTGGCAAAAAGGTAAATGCTGATGGCATCTGAGCTAGATAGCCTGCATTGCAAACAAACTGGAAACTTCTAAAGTTTATGGCTTTTAAATGTCCAAATCGAGTGTGTGGACAAATATGTGGAGTTTTACCGCAGCTTGTGAAACTGCGTAAACTAACAGAATGATCAAGGTAGGTTTGCAGTTAATTCTTACCTCGGTAATTCTGTTCTTGATGTTTGGATGATGAAAACATCCAAATCCGCACCGGAACACTCGAGGGTTCCTCGATGTCCGTAGATCTCTTGCTTAATCCTTACAGGACGTGGCAGGGGGTGGGCGAGATGCTAACGCGATGAACACCCTCGCATGCGGGTATGCTGTGCGTTTCGTTCTGTTCCAGCCTCGGTCCGTAATCCGGTGGCGTGCATGCGCCATTATGGGAAGATGGAATATTTAAAAGCAGAGACAGGATCCTGATTGGTTACGGAATCTAGGAGGAGCCATGGAAGTGCTCTCATTGGAGATAATGCAATAAATGTCATGGCGGCCATCTTAACATGGTGTGAAGATCAGCCAGCAAATAAGTTGGATGCATAACAATGACAATGCTTTTAAGAAGATCATTATAGTATGAAGATATTCTACTTGAAGAGAATAAAAACAATTGGGTTTATTATGTCATTTACCCTATATGAACACTCAGAATGTGTTGATTAAAACGGAAAAGATTCATCATGGTGACCCGAATGATGAAAATACCACAAAGAAAGCGCTGTATGGCTATGTTGATTATTTATGGCAGCCATCTTACCATAGTAAATAAAAATGGGATGGCCATAGCAGTCTCTAAGTGAATGGAGTTTGTATTTGAAAAGAGGTATACAACATGTTGGAAATAAACATGTATATATAGTGGATTGCTGTCTTTAAGGCAAACAGATAAATACGATGAAGCTCATAAAACACCATAGACTAAGCTACAGAGAAATACAGATAAATGTCTAGCAAATGTTATTAGATGTTATTATATTTGATGGCCTGATCCCATGGGATATCGTTGTTCATCCCATTTTTGTATGTATCTAACATGAAAATCCAATAGACTTCTCTCCGTTTACGTATTTCAGAACTTAAATTTCCTGCATTGATACGTATTTTCTCAAGGATGAGCCATCTTATATCTTGGGTCGTATGTTGTGCCTCTAAAAAGTGTTTAACTAATGGGGCATGTAGTTTCTTAGTTCTGATGGCTGACCTATGTTCTGTGAGCCTGGTTGTCATGGTGCGGGAGGTTTCTCCCACATATCCCTGTTGACAGGGACACAGAATAAGGTATACGATGTTGGTGGTCTTGCAGTTGGTCAAGATTTTGAGAGAGAAATCAATGCCATTGTGGGTATACATTTGAGTTTCTATAGCAAATTGGCACGCTACGCAGGTCATACATTTATAGTTCCCGATAGGATGCTTACTGCCCAATAAAGATGTTTGAATAGTGCTTTTAGGTGTATTGGTCATACGAGATCGTACTATAAGATCTTTAAGATTTTTGTTCTTTCTGTGTGCAAAGAGAGGTTTGGGTATATGAGTTTCTTTATCTCTGGTTGCATTCAGAATGTGCCAGTTGGAATTGACAATATGACAAATCTTTTCATTCATAGTTGAATGACGTGTGACAAATATCAGATTAGAGTTCTGTTTGGGATTACGTTGGGTTAATAAATGTTGCCTATCGTAGTAGTGTGCTCTTTTATGAGTCGCGTACCAATCTGCTAGGGTAACCCCTGGTGATCAACTTCATTTTCATGTCAGTGGCTTGTGTATCAAAATCCTTAAGATTGGTACAGTTCCTGCGGAGACGCAGGAACTGTCCAAAAGGGATACTTGTCTTCTGTGATTTGGGATGGTAACTATTGAAATGCAGCAGTGTGTTACGAGCCGTCGGTTTTATATAGAGATCCACTTCCAAATGTTGCGCATTATGTCTGATGATAATGTCCAAAATTCTACACTGATATTGCTATAGTTGGCTGTGAAGAAAAGGTTACTGTCACATAGATTAAGCCAAGTGATACATTTGTGAAGTTCATCTTGTTCAGCTGTCCAGATAAAAAAGACATCGTCTATAAATCGTGACCAATGACTGATAGATTCACTAAATGGGGCAATCTCATTATAGACATATCTGGATTCAAAATGGGCCATGTATATATTAGCAACTGTGGGGGCACAAGACGCCCCCATGCTGACTCCCTTGGTTTGCTTCTTTTGTCCTCATTTGTGCAATAATTTACTAGGAAGAACATGAGGGTTTTCGAGTTTCCCACTGAGGTTGTTGCTTGGCGAAACACGCTTACCCAAACTTCCTGTCCCTTGGAAACCAATCAGTTATGGGATTGAGGAGGGAACATCGGGGGCTCCAAACCCATTCCATGGATCCGGGAATTATTGCGGAATTGCTTAATCATTAGACATTTTGAGACTGATCATACACAAATTAAGTATCTTAAACCACCCGTGAGAGTTAACTAAACTAAAATACCAGATCCCATATGTCCCAAAAATCAAGCCTCTTTAGTCCCACCCTGTTCTTATCCAGCTTTCGCACCCTCCGTATCGAATCCAGCCATTGACTCTTGGACGGGGGAAGTGGAGTTATCCACTTGATACAGATCTCCCGCCTAGCTAACAGTATCACATGAATAGAAGATGTTTCTGTTTCCTTTCCAAGCTGACCCTTACCTCCTCATCCTCATTCAGTACCCCAAAAATACATAAAGACATGCTCACCTCTAGATTTATGCCCAAGGTTGTTGTGAGGACCAAACTTACATCATGCCAGAATACCTGGAGGCTGGGGCAGCGGAAAAACATATGGAGATCGTCTGCTTCTTCCTCCCCGTACTTGGGACAACATTTGATCACTTGCTTATTCATCCTTGTCAACTTTTTTGGCGACCAGTAGGCCCTATGTATTGTAAACAAATGTTTTTTACTGAGAGGGGCAGCACTAACAACATGCCATAGCATAGACATTGATACTTGCCAGAGGTCTGTATGTCTCCTGATGATACGTCTGTCCTCCAGATTTCCTTGGGAACAACAAACTCTTCCTCTCCGGCTAGGATGAACAGCCAATATCACTCCAACACCTCCTTCTTTTGTCCAGTATTCTGTAAAAACTTCTTTTCGAGTTCTGTGTTTCCTACCTCACCCTCTGGCAGCGAATTTGACCAGCTAGTCAATTGATAAAACTTAAATCTGGAAATGTTCCCGTTTGTCAGGGCTGATATTTGTTCCCAGTCCACTAAAGTTTGCCCATCAAGTATCTGGTTCCATCTTGTTACCCCTGCTTCTGCCAATGAGGTTGAAAGTTTATCTCTTAGGCACTCGGGAGTTCCTGGGGAGGCCCAGATCGGAGCGTGGCTGCTGTAGTACGAAATCCGCGCTGCCCTTCTAATTTGATACCATAGCTTACTAGCTGCATGGAGGATCTTAAGTTTTATTTTTTTTAAATATTTCGGGTGCCCGATTTAAACAGAAATCCATCCCCCTCTGCCTTAGTTATGGCTTGTAAACACCTGGGGTACTTCCAGTAGTCCTGCATTAGAACTCTCATTGTTTTAAATTGAAAGGCCTTACAGTACTGAAGCATGTCCGGGCTAGCAATTCCCCCTGATGTTTCCCCCTACGAAGCTTCTTCCATGCAATTCTATGAGCCTTAGAGGCCCAGATAAAGCTGGTCAGCGCCCCCTGTAATTTATCAAACCAAGTCTTCTTGAATTCTAGGGGTATTGATGCAAAAAGGAAGGTAAACTTGGGTAATATTGACATCTTCAAGATGTTTGACCTACCTAAGAAGGAGAGCGGGAGTCCTGCCCAAGATCTTAGTAGCTTCTTAGTCTCACTCACTGCCTTCTCAAAATTCAGGCGTGGTACCTCTTCGAGATTATTATACACCATAATGCCTAAATATCTCATTGAGTTTTTTACCAAGGGATTATTACTCAGAGAGTTCCACTCCATCACCTCCGTTTTCTGCCAATTAATCTGATAGCCAGAGACCTCACCAAATTTACCCATAATCTCCGAAATTGTTGGTAGTGAGAGCGCCAAATTTGTCGTGAACACCATCAAGTCGTCTGCATAAAGAGCTACCCTCTTCTCCCATCCCTGAAACATAAAAGGGGAAATTCCTTGGCTAGCTCTGAGTTTATTTGCAAGAGGCTCAATGTATATGTCAAAAAGGAGAGGGGAGAGGTGACACCCCTGCCTTGTTCCTCTTGATATAGCTATCTTTTGAGTGAGATTCCCATTCACCAATATCCTGGCAGAAGGGTTCTTATAGATTGTCTCCAGGACCCTACAAAAAGCTGTACCCAGACCGCACCTCTCTGTAGCTCTAAGCAGGAAGGACCACCTAACCCTATCAAACGCCTTTGCCGCATCAAAGGTTATAATAGCCAAAGGGAGCCCATTCTGTGTTGCCATATCAATAGCACCGAATAGTTCATGCGTTAACTCGTACAACTGCCTGCCCCTAATGAAACCCTTCTGATCCAGATGAATTAAATCTCCTACAACCTCCCCTAATCTCGTTGCCAAAATCTGGGTGAAAATCTTGTAGTCTGTGTTCAATAATGAAATAGGTCTATAAGACTCCCAGAACTCGGGGTCTTTCCCTGTGTTATGCAATAGACAGATGGTGGCTTCCTCCCAGGATGTTGGAATATTCTCACCCCCAAGGAAAATCAAATTAAACAGACCTGTCAAGAAAGGCGAAATCTCTTCACTAAGGAACAGGTAAATCTCGTTTGGAAGAGAATCTGGTCCAACTGCCTTCCCCCTTTTCAACTTTCCTATTGAACTTGCTACCTCTTCCATTGTTATTTCTGCATTTAACCATTCCCTCTGCTCATCCGACAATGTAGGTATATGCATGTCTTCTAAATACCTCTTACTTGCTCCTTTGACACATAACCTCCTCTGTGTATAGTGTCTGGAAGAACTCTGTGAAGGCTTTCTCTATCTCCCTTTCCTCATACCTGAGCTCCCCTTGACCCTCCACCCTGACGGCTGGAATTTTATTTTGGCTCTGTTCTGTTTTTAGTTTCCAAGCCAATAGTTTGCTGCAACCTTCGCCGTATTCGTAGTGTGCCAACTTACTTGCCTCCCACCTTCTTCTAACTATCTCCTCCAAAAGATAAGACAACTCCTCCTTTTTCCCCTTCATTTCCTATTCCAGCAAGTTTAATCCCTGGGCCCCTGACTCTGTCTCTTAACCAGCTCTTCCAGTTGTTCCAGCCTAGCCTCCAAGGACCCTATTTTACTCCTGGTATTTTTATGTTTAAAGGCTGCCATGCTGATTAGCCTTCCCCTTATATCTGAAAGAGACACGTTAGTGACAGATTCCTTACCTTAGAATATCCCCAGGCGTCAGGCTGAATCCGGAAAGTTTTGCGTAGCAGTACCCTTGCGCGTCGGTAGGCGGCGTCGTGCGGCTCCGCGTCCGTCGTCGGCGTCGTGATCGCCGGGATGACGTCGCGGGCAGTACTTAGGCGGCGCCCCTGCGCGCTGACGTCAGTTCTTCTTTTTCCGCGCCAGCAAGCGCAGATCCGGGAAGAGCAGTGCCCTGGTCATTTTTTGACCATACTTTTTGGTGAATTTTTTCACTGTTTTTTCCATACTTTCAAGGTGTCGTAGGGATGCCCGGCTTCAAGCGATGCGGCGCCTGTGCGCGGATGATGTCCGTCACCGACCCGCATTGGGAGTGTCTCTTCTGCCTCAGCCGAGGCCACGACACGGAGTCTTGTCCCGAATGCCAGGCCCTCAACCCGAAAGCTTTGCGAGAGCGGTCTCGAAAGCTCCTCGAGGCCCGGCATTCGGCTCCACGGAGGCCCCGGTCGCGTGAGAGGTCCAGGGGTCGCTTGCGGAGTGCACACCGGTCGTCGGCGTCGAAGTCTTCTTCGTCCGGTAAGTCAAAGCACAAGAAGTCCAAGAAGCATCATCGCTCTAGGACTTCGCCTCGCCGGTCTGGCGACTCGGCTGAGGCCCCTCCCGGCACCGTCCCCGCCCCGCGGCCCCGGACTTGCCTGTGGAGTCGCCCCCGCCATACCCGCCCTTCCCGGGTTCGGGGGCGGATCCGGCCAAGGTACAGGAATTCCTGTCGGCCATGGCCCGCCTCTTCGGGCCTTCAGGCCCCTCCGGTGCGCCTTCGGGCCCCGCGGGCCCTGATGGGGTTGCTCCGGCGTCGCCGACGGCTCCGGCCCCGGCGTCGCCCGTGCCTCCAGCCTCGGTCCCGGCTCCGGCCCCGGCCTCGATCCCGGCTCCACAACCCCCATCGACGCCGGTCGACCTCACGACACCTCCGCCGGCGCCGATGTCTCCGGTGCCGTTCTCGACGCCGCTCCGGGCGGCGTCGTCCCCCAGTTCCTTCCGGCTCCGGACATGGATGGGACCTTGGGTCCCAACTGTCCCTCCTCCTCCTTATTTTGAACCAGAGGAGGACCAGTTGGACTGGGAGGGGTCTGATGACCCTCTGACGCGACACTGTCAGTATGATGAGGACTGGACAGAGAGTCTAGGGGAGGCCAGTGGTCTGGATACTTCCCCTGACACTGGCATGCTGTCTCCTCCCGTGGCTACGGAGGAGGGAGCCAATTTTGGTACGGTGTTGCGTAGGGCAGCTGGGGCCTTACGTCTCCAACTCCCTACTTTGACGGTCAAGCCTAACATCTTGACAGAGGTGCTTCAGCCGGCAGCCTCCTCTGCGGAGACTGTGCTGCCGTTTAACGACGCCCTCACTGACGTTCTTTTGGGCGCCTGGTCCAAGACCAACACAGGGGCTCCTGTGGATCGGAACGTGTCACGACGCCATCGCCTAGCTCCGGGCGACCCCCTGTTTCTCTCTGTCCACCCCACTCCTGAGAGCTTGGTTGTCCAAGCCTCCGCTTCCCAAACCGCCTTCCCTACCGTACCTCCGGATAGGGAATCCAAACGCCTGGATCAGTTTGGGAAGAAAGGTTTTTCTTCCTCCAGTGCTGGCTTGCGGTCCGTTAACACCGCTTGTCTTTTGGGCCGATATACCCACTCCCTGTGGGATTCGGTGGCGGATGTTTTGCCCCAGTGTCCTGAGGAGGTCCAGGCACTGCTTTCCCGCGCCATTGCGGAAGGAAGGGATGCGGCTAAATACACTATGCGTTGTGGCCTTGACACCGCCGACTCGCTGGGCAGGTCTATTGCAACGACGGTGGCGCTCCGACGCCACGCCTGGCTGAGAACCACTGGTTTTTCAGGGGATGTCCAGAATACTCTCATGGACATGCCCTTTGATGGAGTCGGTCTTTTTGGGTCCAAAGCAGACCATGCGTTGGAGCGCTTTAAGGACTCACGGGCTACTGCCAAGTCCCTGGGCCTTTCTGCTACACGCCCTCCGCTGACTTCTGCTTTTCGCCCCTATCGTGGCCACGGTAGGGGCGCCCTTCACGTCAGCAGCCCAGCCACCGGCCCGCGCAGCAGGCGTCTTCGCGTGGCCGAGGACGTGGATTCCGCCGTGGCGGATCGGGCAACCAGCGTGCGGGTCAGGCCACCACCTCCAACCCGTCCGCGGCCTCCAAGCCCTCCTAGTCCCTCCTTTCAGGTGCACGGCACGCCAGTAGGGGGCAGGGTCCGCCATCACCTTCCCCACTGGCGCACCATCACCTCGGACAGGTGGGTCTTGGACATTGTCCGAAGGGGCTACTCCCTCCCCTTCGAGACCACCCCCAGCCATGCCACCTCAATTCCACCGCATGTCAGGGGATCACTTGGTGCTTCTACAGAAGGAAGTCACGGCCCTCTTGACCAAGAGGGCCATCGAGCATGTTCCGACCCCAGAAGTAGGGCGTGGTTGCTACTCCCACTACTTTCTGGTGCCCAAAAAGGACAAGGAGGACATGCGTCCTATCTTGGACCTCCGGAACGTCAATCGCTTCCTCCGGAAGGAGAAGTTCAAGATGCTCACCTTAGCTCAGGTCTTGACTGCCCTCGACCCTGGAGACTGGTTGGTAGCATTGGACTTGCAGGACGCGTATTTCCACATCCCCGTCCTGCCGGCCCACCGGCGTTACCTTCGGTTCACGGTAGGCCCCGAGCATTTTCAGTTCACCGTGCTCCCCTTTGGCCTTACCAGTGCCCCTCGGGTGTTCACGAAAGTGATGGCGGTGGTCGCAGCTCATCTGCGCCGGGCAGGGGTTTCAGTCTTCCCCTACCTCGACGACTGGCTGCTGAAGGCGGGCTCGTCCCAGGCAGTCGTCTCCCACCTCCAGACTACGGCCGAACTCCTGCACTCGCTGGGGTTCTCCATCAATGTGCCAAAGTCGCATCTGATTCCTTCTCCACAGCTCCTTTTCATCGGAGCAGTTCTGGACACGACGCAGTTTCGGGCCTATCCTCCCGAACGGCGAGTCCGGGATATTCAGGCTATGATTCCGATCTTTCGGCCATTATCCTGGGTTTCGGTACGGATGACCCTGAGGCTGCTGGGCCTCATGGCCTCCTGCATCCTGCTGGTCAATCATGCCAGATGGCATATGCGGGCTCTGCAGTGGGACCTGAAGTTCCAGTGGGCGCAGCACCAGGGGAACCTGTCCGATCACGTCCAGATCTCGGAGGGGACTGCAAGACAGTTGCAGTGGTGGCTCTCGAACCGGCAATGGGTCATGGGCAGATCCCTCTCCCTTCCCCAGCCAGAGCATACAGTTGTGACGGACGCGTCCCTTCTGGGATGGGGCGGTCACATGGGAGAGGCGGAGATCAGAGGCCTCTGGTCTCCGGCGGAGTCCCGGCTCCATATCAACCTTCTGGAGCTCCGGGCGATCCGACTTGCACTCAAGGCATTCCTTCCCTCTGTCAAAGGGAAGGTAGTGCAGGTGTTCACAGACAACACCACCGCCATGTGGTACTGCAACAAACAAGGCGGGGTGGGGTCGTGGACCCTTTGTCAGGAGGCTCTGCGCCTCTGGACATGGCTGGAACATCAGGGCATGTTCCTGATGGTTCAACACCTGGCAGGTTCCCTGAACGCCAGGGCGGACGAACTCAGCCGCAGGTGCATGATGGATCACGAATGGCGTCTTCACTCGGAAGTGGTGCAATGACTCTTTCTACAGTGGGGAGAGCCTTGGTTAGATCTATTCGCCACCGAAGAGAACGCGCAATGTCATCAGTTCTGCGCGTTGGAATTTCCAAGGCGGCACTCGCTCGGCGACGCTTTTCGTCACGAGTGGAGTTGCGGTCTATTGTACTCCTTTCCGCCTATACCACTTCTACCCAGAGTGTTGAAGAAGATTCGGCACGACCGGGCCCAAGTCATTCTTGTGGCTCCGGACTGGGCTCGAAGAGTTTGGTATCCCGAGCTACTCAATATGAGCGTCGATCCCCCGATCCGTCTGCCTCTTCGGGAGGATCTTCTG
The DNA here is from genome assembly GCA_963921515.1 of Calotriton arnoldi. Lineage (NCBI taxonomy): Eukaryota > Metazoa > Chordata > Amphibia > Caudata > Salamandridae > Calotriton > Calotriton arnoldi. The sequence continues at coordinate 3,060,211 of CAWUFW010000213.1, read as the reverse complement.
TCGCAGCAGCAGGGGACGGTCCTCCACCCGAACCTGTCCAGTCTACACCTGCTTGCGTGGAGATTGAGCGGCGGCAGTTGATTCCTTTCGACTTGCCTCCCGAAGTTTGTGATGTGATTCTGGCAGCCAGGCGTCCCTCCACTAAGGTGGTATACGCCTGCAGGTGGAACAAATTTGTGGCATGGTGCACAGCAAAGGCTGTGAATCCCTTTCTGCCCCTCTTTCTGAGGTCCTTCTGTTCCTTCTCTCTCTGGCCCAACAGGGTTCTGCCCTGGGTACCATCAAGGGTTATCTTTGTGCTATCTCGGCCTTCCTCAGGCTCCCTGATCAGCCCTCCCTTTTCAAGTCCCCTGTTGTTAACAGGTTCTTAAAAGGCATTACTCACCTCTTCCCTCCTGTTCCGTTTGTGATGCCTCAGTGGGACTTGAACTTGGTTCTTACCTTTTTAATGTGCGCTCCCTTTGAGCCTCTGCATAACTGTCCTCTTCGTCTTCTGACTCTGAAGACGGCCTTTCTGGTGGCCATCACCTCCGCTCGGCGGGTGAGTGAGCTCCAGGCTCTATCTTGCAAACCTCCCTTTCTGTCTGTTCATCCAGACAAGGTTGTTCTTCGGACGCGTCCGTCCTTCTTGCCAAAGGTGGTTACTGCTTTCCACATTGGGCAGACCATCACTTTGCCCACCTTCTTTCCGCCTCCGCATCCTTCTAGAGAGGAAGAGAGGCTCCACCGTCTGGACCCAAAACGTGCGCTCTCCTTCTATATCGACCGCACAAAACACTTCCGGGTGGATGACCAGCTCTTTGTTGGCTACGTGGGCGCCAAAAAGGTCGGGCGGTGCACAAGAGGACCATCTCCCGCTGGGTTACCTTGTGCATCAAGACCTGCTATTCTTTGGCTAAGAAGGAGCCTCCTGTTGGGCTGCGTGCCCATTCCACCAGGGCAACGGCTGCTACCACGGCCTTGGGCCGCGGTGTTCCGCTGCCGGTTATCTGTCAGGCAGCTACGTGGGCCTCGCTGCACACGTTTACAAAGCATTACTGCCTTGACAGTCAGGTCCGGAGGGACGGCTTCTTTGGCCGTTCTGTCCTCCAGGACTTCCTTGTCTGATCTTTGTTCGCAGACCCACCACCGGGGTTGGTATTGCTGGGGTATCTATTCTAAGGTAAGGAATCTGTCACTAACGTGTCTCTTTCAGATGCACAAGTTACTAACTTGTGTAACGATATATCTGTAAGAGACAGTAGTTAGTGACAGATTCCTTACCGCCCACCCATCCTCCCCGTTCTGCGAACTGATTTCTAGGGTTAAGGACATCCCTTTCAGGGCCCTAGTATTTTTCAGACACCTATGTCAGCTTCTTGCATGGCTCTGCGTTCCTGGCGCAGAAAGTCGTGTACAGAACTGACGTCAGCGCGCAGGGGCGGCGCCTAAGTACTGCCCGCGACGTCATCCCGGCGATCACGACGCCGACGACGGACGCGGAGCCGCACGACGCCGCCTACCGACGCGCAAGGGTACTGCTACGCAAAACTTTCCGGATCCAGCCTGACGCCTGGGGATATTCTAAGGTAAGGAATCTGTCACTAACTACTGTCTCTTACAGATATATCGTTACACAAGTTAGTAACTTGTGCGACGGCCTTATACGCATCCCAGACCATCTGTGGTGCAGTACTGCCGTCATTAATATGAAAATATTCCTTAGTTATGTCCTTCAGCTGCAACCTCACTTGGGGATCTAGTGATAAGGTTCTATCCAATGTCCATCTAGAGGTGGGGTTGCTGGTTCCCACCTTAAATTCCAGACAGACCGCAGAGTGATCTGACAAATGTGCTGGCAGATGTTCCACCTTACTAACAATCCTGCTTACTCCTTTATCTACCAAAAAGAAATCGATCCTTGAGGCATGACCATGTCTCCTGTTCTTAAACGTGTACTTTTGGTGACCCACCCCCTTCTCTCTCCATACATCTTGTAGCCCAAGATCCTGCATACAGCATCTGAGTATTGATCTCATTTGGGGCAAGTTTGACTCCCTAGAAGGTTTTATACTTGGCCATCTATCCTTGCCAGGGTCTAAAAGTAGATTAAAATCTCCTGCCAAGATTATGGGAGCCATAGAGTCCAACAGATAACTATACAAAGATTTTAACGGTGAGGGGTCATCTATGTTCGGACCATAGTACCCAGCGATAGCATATGTCTTCCCCTGAATCTTAGCTTTAACGGCGACCCATCTTCCCCCAGTATCTGAAAAGGCTTCCAATATTACCGCTTTTGCTGCCTTCTTAAAAATGATAGCTACTCCCTTAACACCACAATTTTGATTGGTGCATATTGAGGCCTCCACCCATTTCAACTTCTTTATCGCCTCTTCCCATTCCGCCTTTACCAAATGTGTCTCTTGCAAAATGATAATCTCGCTATCTACCAATCGCAGGTACTCCAATATCTTTTGCCTCCTCTTCCTGACCCTCAGCCCGTTGACAATCCAGGATAATATTTTAACCATCTTTAAGATTTAAAATTAGTATGTTAACATATTCACCGGTCCAGTAAAACTCCCTCTATCCTTAATCGCACTAAGCCACAAACTTGGACAATTTTTTTTCTTTTTTTTCCCTATCTGCTCCCAACACGCCTGTGAAAAATGTGTATTAATTTCTATGAACACCCAACCCCCCTGAAGAAACCTCCCATCTCTCCTTAGGTGACACACGTTCGCCCTTCGAGACCCTGCCTGCTCTGGATTGACTCCGGTTTACATCAACTACTTTGTTTTAACCTGCTTAATAAAGAGTTCCACTTCTTCTGGGTTTCTAAAGTTGTGCATCTTATTTTGCCACATGACTCTTAAGGATGCAGGGAAGCGTATTTGCGCTGTTGCGCCCATTGATTTAAAGTCTTGAATAAACTTGCCCAACTCCCACTGACGATCTTGCGTAGCTCTGGAAATGTCAGAGCGGATCCTAAATGACCAGTCATCTTTTTTATAACTGCCCGCTTTTAACGCCTCTGCTAGGATCCTCTCTTTCAGGGAGTATGATTGAAATTTGATAAGAATCTTTCTTGGATTCTTCCTCACCCCAGAACTCCTGAAGGGGTCCCTATGTGCTCTTTGTATGTCCTTCTCTAACCCCGCAGGATCTAGACCTGGGATAAAGTCACAGAGTAGTTTTACTAAAAAACTTTTGATGTTCTCGCCTTTCTTTCCTTCTGGAATATTTAATAGTCTTAAATTATTCCTCCGTGCATTGTTCTCCAAGGATTCCATCTTATCTCTAAGTTCCTTCTCCCTTGATTTCAATGATTTTATTTCCTCTCGATTTTCCTCTACCTCTTTGCCAAGATCTGACAATGAAACCTCAACTGCAGCCACCCTGTTCATCAAAGAAGTCATTTTCTCTTCCAATAACTCACAGGAGTCCTGAATTTTACCCTGATTTCTCTCTGAAATGGCGAATTTTTCTCTCATTTCTAAAAACATGGCCTCCATCAGCTTCTCCATCCCAGAGTTTACTTCAACCCCTTCAACCTCTTCAGGCGTCTGTTGACTAGCATTATTTTGATCTGGGGTTAAAAGTGCCTCTCCAACCTTAGGTTGTGCGCCGTCTTGATTCTGTACCTCCGGGGTCAAAGACTCTGTCTGGTTCATTTCTTGAGACATTTCCTGTTCGCTTGTTGCTAAGACCTGGAACCTGTTTGTAAGCGTGATATTACCTCCCACAGAGAGATTATTCTTTTCCAATTCAGACCCCTTTTCCGAAGGTAACAGTGCCCTAGTATCAGGTTCTGGGAGAGGATAGGGTAACCTTGCTTGTACCTTAAAGAAGGAGCGCAGAGATGGAGTAATTTTAGGTTTAAAGGCTTTACCCTTTTCCCTAGATGAAACTGATAAAGGGGGGACCAAGGTATTAATATGTCCCCTCTTTTTTCTCTGCGTGGTGTGTGCTGGTTGGGGTGCTGCACTATTGGTTGGGGAAATAATGGGGGGGGATACCTAATTTCCTTGTCCTTAAGCAGTAGCTTATACCTTGTTTAAGGCCACCCTCCCTCTGTTGAAGAGGCTGTGCAGCTTCCCCTTTATCTCTATCCTGACACCTCTTGTCCCCTCCTCCTTTCCCTCTATCTGGAGCCTGCAATCCTCTTTTGCCCCCACGAATACCTGGTGATGACATGCACGCTGAGCTGGTTTCCCTTTGCAGTAGAGTTGGCTGCGACTTCCCTGCAAAGTGTGTGTCCTCCTTCAGCCGGTTCTTGTGCTGACTCTGCTGTTGTATACCTCCGGAGGGGCTGCTCTCTCCCCGGAAGCAAAACCTTCCTGCAACGCGTCTAAACCGCCTTGCATTCGCAGCAGCCTCCCCCCAGCGAAACGATCCCTCCGGTAGCGTGAACTCTGCGAATTCCGCAGCCCCCCGCCTCTGATCTAGCATCTGGTCTCCTCTTCAGTGAAAATGCCAGCGCCAGCACCCGTAAGTGTTTTCCGACCGGGAAATTCTCTTTTTTTTTTTTAATTTTCAGTGCCCCCGCGTATTTTGCCCCCGCGTACTTTGCCGAGTCTCTCGAACCCCGTAGTGAAACCCGCTAATGCATATGCGTATTCCGCTTAAACCCCAGAGCAGGCAGAGAGCTCCCGACCGGACCTCTTAGCCGGCCGCCATGCTCTTCCATGTGTACACCTCAAAAGTATTCTCTTGTAAAATGATCTTTAAACATTCAAGAATAAATATTCTGGAGCAATCTATCTGCCACAAATCTATAAACCATGACACAGCCTCCATCGCCCCTATCTGGGGGATGTTACTGTAAAGGGCTTCTATGTCCATGCTTACCATGGTGTGTCTCATGGCATTAAAGGGTAGATGTTCCACTTTGTTAATGATGTCACTGGTGTCCCGAATGTAGGCCTGCGTTTTGTGGATGTGAGGTCTAAGTATAACATCCACATATTTCGATAGAGGCTCTGTTACAGACACAATGGTGGTAACTATGGGTCTGTATGGTGGATCCGTACTGTGTTTATGGATTTTCGGGACTCCATAGATTGCTGCCATTTTTGGTTTGTCAATATTGAGATATTCCCATTCCTTCTCGCAAATCTGGTTGTCTGACAGTGCCTGGGTGGTGATGTTTAAAATAAGTTTTTGGACACGTTTAGTGGGATCAATCTTAATCAGTGTGTAATGTTATCTGTTTTGTAACATCTCTTGCATTTTAAGAATATATTGATCAGTGTCCAATAGGACTATCCCACCCCCTTGTCACAACTTTTGATGGTTAGCTGTTTGTTTTGAATTAATTCCTGTAAAGCTGTATGTTCTTCACTGGAGATATTGTATGCAGGTGCAGGGATGTATTTCATTGCTGCTTTCATTTTATTAAATACAACATGCTCAAAGATGGCTATCTCTGGGCCTACTTGTTCTAAGGTAGGGAGAAAAGTTGATGCAGGAGACAGTCCTGACTTGTTGTTAGCAGGCAAAATTTGATCATTATGGCCTTCAAAGAAGGCTCGAAGTCTGATCTTCCTACAAAAAGTTATAAGGTCTTGGAAGATTTCAAATTTGTTGGCTCTGGTATGAGGGATAAAGGATAAACCTTTTGTGAGGAGAGATTCAGTAAATGGATCTGTCGTTTGACCACTGAGATTAAAGACAGGTATTTGGTTTAATCTCGCCAGTACTGGCCATGTCTGGTCACCAGATACTGGTTCTCGTTCTGATACCGATTCTGTCCTTGCTGGTAATGATTCTGAGGTGGTTGGTAGTTCCCTCAGAACCTTGGTTGGTATCTCGTACGCCATTGGTTCCTTTGATTCCCTCGCCTGGCTAAAAAAGGAGGGCGATCACCTCGAGCTCCTCCGGACATATTTCTGCCTAGGCCCTGATCATAGCTGTTCGTATATCCTTCTCCCTCCGAGTCTGAAGTGTCGGAGAAGGTAGTGATCTTTCTGGGTGGTCGATTGTATGATGGATTTTGTTGTTCTGTATAGCTGGACTCCTGTTGGTAATAATTGTCCGCTAAATACGGATACATTTTCTCTTGGTGGGCAAATCTGATGTCTTTCTTTAGTTTTTCTGTTTTCCTCTTAACTAGATAGTCATTATAGGAGGCCATATCCTGTTCCACTACCTCCAGTTTCTTTTCAGCTTCTTCAAGAGCCTGGCTATTCTTAATCTTGGTTTCAAGCTCTTGTACTTCCTCTAAGAGGGTTAAGACTAGCTCCTTGGCTGTTTCCACTATTAAGATCATGCGATCTATTGGCTATCAGAGACCAACGTTCGAGAAATTTCCGTATCTGTACAAATAGACCCGGTATGTTTTTTACTCGGAGCCCTTGTGGGATTACGCCTGCCTTTAAATATTCGAGCATTAAGTGCCCATGCAGTTCTATCCGCTTGATTTTTTTCTTAAGGGTTGTCAATTTTTGTACATCTTCACTGCCTAGGGTGGCAGTGTTGGTTGAATTTAACCCTCGAGCTGATTCTCCCACCAGAGAGGCAAAATCTTCATCGGAAAAACCGAAGGTTTGTAATTTGTCCATGTTAATATCTTTGGATAGTGTTAGTAGCAAGTTGTTTTAACTATTGATCACTTCTAAGTCTAGGAAAAATTAAGAAGACACCCAAGTGTACTGGAACCGTCTAAAGAGTTATAATAACTATTTCAATTGTTAGTAAGACAATACTACCATAACAACATATGAAATAAAGATTGAAACACAGAGGAAAAAAAGAGTTAGAAAAATAGTTGTGGTGTGAGGCAAGCTACCATGTATAGAATGGAAGAAACAATCGATACTGCGCCTGGAGGGAAGGAAACCAGGCAACCCCGCACAGACAGGCTGTGGAGACAATAATTGTAAAAATAGGGGTACCCCTGAAAAATGAGAATATTTCCTAAATCAGGGTAAGATAGCAAATGTGTGCAAAACCTTTTTAGGAAATTGGATACACAGTGGACCTTCAAAATTACAATATAAACATATCATGTACCCGATGTTCATCGTTATCAAAAATATTTTTATTTATTCAAAAATGATGTATTTTTCTTTTTTGGTTAAAAATTAGTACAAATACATTATATACAATTATAGAGGCTCATATCTAATTTATTACAAACCATGTGATATATTTATTTCACTGATGGTTCTTACTAAATCGTCCCAAGCATACTCCCACATTCATCCATTGCCTATATTGACATGAATTCAATACATAGGTTCTGAGCAAATTTGTGTACTTTAGACAAACAATGGAATATCCTTTATAATCATTACAGATAGCACCAAATTATAACAACAAATATTGTAAAGCTATCTTTTGTGGGATATCTTTGGAGTTTATTAGAGATTTTAGTGTCACTGATTACATTATGACCTCTATATCAGATAAAAAGAACATTTGTATCTGTCATGGCTGAGATGGTTCATGTCCTACGCGCGTTTCGGCTTTGAGCCTTCATCAGGAAGCCATGTAAGAAAAGAATCCTAAAAAACATGTGAAGAGAAACATCCGGGTTATCAATGAATGGTCCTTTTTAGAAAAATTACTTACATAAGGGATAAAAACATGGTGTGCCATAGACCAAAGAAAAAATTGTGGTATAGATTCCACAGTCCAAACGTGAATAGAAAAAAGAAGAGAGAATACGTAAAGAAGATGCATGTATAGAACCCAATTATAGCCCATATCGTATTTTCAAGAGAAATCCTAGCTCAAACATGTGAAGAAAAGTTCTATTGCGAAGTGCCAAAGTCCATGCATATGTAATAGATGTAATCCAGTCCGCATGGAAACTATTCAGATGTAGAGGAGAGTAGAATATTATGCCAAGATGAGAGATAGCAACAATTCCCCTCACATAGGTGCAAGTCATGCCTCTGAGTGTTAATGTACTGGTACCTTATATCTTTCTATAGGGCAAATAGTCTTGGAGAGGATGATTAATCGGCTGGTTTATTACGTCTTGTCTGTAAGCCCTATGAAGAAAGAATTTACTTAATGATGACTGCATCCATAGGAGGCTTGACATTTACAAACTAATATATAAAGTGCTTACCAATAGTAAAGATAAACAGGATGTGTCCATCATAAGAAAAAATTGCAGGGATGAATACCTTACAAAGGAAAGCAATAGAGTGCTATTAGCAACTACTCTAGATAACCTGCATTACACAGAAAGACTTTTAAATTATGCCGTTTGAACATCCACATCGGATGTATGGACATATGCATGAAACTTTTGCTGGGACTCTACGACCTCAAGAGCTAACAAAGACGTGGATGCTATGAGCGTCAGCAATGGATAGCCTGCAGTGTAGAAAATGGGGAACTGCTCAGATTGTGCCGTTTTAAATAGCCTTAGCAAATGTGTGGACATGTGTGAAGCTTTTACTAGGGCTATACAGACGCATGAATTGGCAAAAAGGTAAATGCTGATGGCATCTGCGCTAGATAGCCTGCATTGCAAACAAACTGAAAACTTCTAAAGTTTATGGCGTTTAAATGTCCAAATCGAGTGTGTGGACAAATATGTGGAGTTTTACCGCAGCTTGTGAAACTGCGTAAACTAACAGAATGATCAAGGTAGGTTTGCAGTTAATTCTTACCTCGGTAATTCTGTTCTTGATGTTTGGATGATGAAGCTTATCCAAATCCGCACCGGAACACTCGAGGGTTCCTCGATGTCCGTAGATCTCTTGCTTAATCCTTACAGGACGTGGCAGGGAGTGGGCGAGATGCTAACGCGATGAACACCCTCGCATGCGTGTTTGCTGTGCATTTCGTTCTGTTCCAGCCTCGGTCCGTATTCCCGTGGCGTGCATGCGCCATTACGGGAAGATGGAATATTTAAAAGCAGAGACAGGATCCTGATTGGTTACGGAATCTAGGAGGAGCCATGGAAGTGCTCTCATTGGAGATAATGCAATAAATTTTCATGGCGGCCATCTTAACATGGTGTGAAGATCAGCCAGCAAATAAGTTGGATGCATAACAATGACAATGCTTTTAAGAAGATCATTATAGTATGAAGATATTCTACTTGAAGAGAATAAAAACATGCTGTTGCTGGAGAACATCCGGGTATGGGTATTTATCCTGTTGCCATTTCGTTACTTTACCTTTTGTGCACCTTGTGCCTGCATTGGTTACAGCCCAGGCATTGCCTCTGCTGCTCTCAGGAAGCCCCGGACAGCATTGGAACAGTCTAGAGTCTCCTGTGACTGTTGGCTGCTCCACTACACTTCGTGTAAGGAAAGGCTTCTTTTTGCATGATCATTCCCAAAGGTTTGGACTGATGCTGCTTGTTTTTTGACTCTGAGATTGCACTGAGGCTTGCTAACCAGACCTCGGTGCCAGTGTTCTAACCCCTTACAAAATGTATGTTGAATTGGGTACCACAATTGGCATAAAGCATATTACTTAGAAGCCTATGTATGTACCAAGGGTACCCAGGGCATGTAAGACACAGTGTCTCCCCTGGGCTGCAGCACTTGTTGTGCCACCCTAAGTGTGACAAAGTACAAAATGGCCCCCAGCCTGCCACTGCAGCCTGGAACAGCAACTACTAGTTTGAGTTTGCCATTTAAATCAATGGCAAAGTCCCCACTTAGGTTAACAATATGTAAGCCTCCCCCAAGGAAAGCCTGTTGAGCACTAAGGCAGGAAGCTGTATATTATTAAGTATGACATATACTTTTAATGTGTCCTAACAGCAAAACTTCCAAATTGTCTGTGCAAACGTTACTGGCCCTATTGGCTAACAGAGTTACCGGCTGGCCTCTAATACCAGCTAACTTCTGAATGGGATTATTAAAATGAGTATTTCAGGGTATCAAATTGATTGTGGCATTAAACCAGACTTGATGCCCAAATCGAATGTAATGCCACTTTTAAGGAAAGGTGTAACTTTTAGAAAGTTTCCACTCTGTTACCCAGTTCGTCCAGTGGCCTTTACCAGTAGCTGGCTACCAGACAACCTTCTGCCCACCTGGGGAGTCGTGTGGACGACTCCCAGGCTCAGGAACAATGACAGCCTGCTACAGGGAGAGGTTTTACCTACCCCGTACAGGAAGCCACTCAGGGTGTTTGCCCAAAGGGTGAGCTTCAAAGGCAAGGCAGCCTTTGATGGGCAAATGGCGATCACACTCCTGAGGAGCTGCTCCTTTCTTCAGGTAAACAGGCTAGCTCCGAGAACAGAGAGAGGAGACCAGTGCCCAAATCAGTTTACCCGTGGGCATTTAGCCCACAGGTAGCCACACCTGTAGGGTGGGCTACCAAGCTCCTAACATCCAAGGAAGGGTTCAGACATCATGGGAATGGGCAGAATAAAGCCCCTTGGGATTGCAAGTTGCCACACATAGCCAGAAGTTGTCACAGGGTGGGAGGGATCCTGGTAGCCCATTGGCTAGTGACCGCATCATCCCCCAGGGTACTTTCTGGGCATAAATATGGCACCCTGAACCTCCGATCACGCAGGAACTGGACAAACAATCGAAGACTTGGCAAGAGAGGCTACACCATCTGCTGGACTGCACCAGCTGCACCTTGGGCTAGCTAAATGCGGACTGGGCCTGTCAAAGTTGCTCCCGAGCCCCAGACCAAAAAAGTGACTCCAGTGCTCGGCCGGTTGACCCCTAGAGCCAGCACTAGGGCCATCAAAGCTGAAGAAGCCCATTCCAGCACGTCAGTAGCCACTGTTAGCGAATCGCCGCTGGGCGCCCCAAGAGACCAATCTTTGATAGCCAAAAGTCCCCTCCCCTCCCCCCCCCCCCCCCCGAGTCTGCTTGATCCTAGAGTGTCGTCTGAGTCCCGATCGGTCACCAAAATGGAATACCATCCTTTGCCAAAGAATACCGCTGGACCCGCAGTGTATGGAGATCGGTAGTCTAGCCACAGCTGGCCTGCTGCCTCAAGAAGGCCTTAGAGGAACACAGACCCCTGTGGCCAAAATGGGCAAAATCGCTCGACCTTACCCGTGGACCGAGGAAGAACTGCAAGGACACCTCATCGATCGCACAGCACCCAGAGCATCTTTAGACAACCTCAGCATCAGGGCCACTCAATTGAAGTCTATTGCGGTCTTAATGTAAAGTGGGGAACTGGACTTGAGACTGCTTTGGTGGCCAGGTAACTGTTCAAATATTCCTTAGTGGCCCCCTTGACCTTCTCCCTTTCTGATTTGGCCCCCCCCCCCGGAGTAGCTGAACACAACTCTTTAAAAATGTTCTATACTTTACGGTTACGCTTACCTTGTTTGCCCTTTGGACTAAAAAGCTGAGATTTATGTTTTACTTAAAAATCTATTTCTCTTGAACCCTCATGTGGATTTTGCTCATCTTGGTGTGTAAAAATTTATAAAAATATAATCAATTTTTATAAATTGGTGTTGGATTTCGTTCGTGTTTTGTGCCTTTCTTATTTCATTGTTAGGGGCTTCTAAATGCTTAACACTAGTGCCTTTCTGCTCGAAGCCACAGCTACCCAGGGTTGAGCTAAAGGTTTTACAAACAACCCTGACTGGACCCACGACAGTTTTGCGAGTGTATTACACAGTAATGTCGCTCAACCATACGATATAATACACCTCAATCCTCACACTTCATCTCATTGACTCTTGTATGCCTTATGTGGGTCCATGCCACCTACAACTCCTGACCAGCACAGCTGCCTGTAACATCAGCTGATGCCCTTGACCCCCTTTGTCGCATTTCATGCCTTCATACTTCTCCTCCACATGGCAGATCCTTTGTAGGCCATTTTGTTTTTTATATCGGGATGATGTCGTCTTGAATTTGATCGGTTGGGTCATGATGGGAGCACTGTCTCTGAGCTGCTATTTCCTTCGACTTCCAGGTTATGCCCCCAGTGCTGGCTTTTTAAGCTGTCGTTATAGGATACATTTATCAAGACCAATTGATTTAGTTTCATGTGAACTCTTATATCTGTAACAATCAAACCTCTACAGCAAATTCTCTATTTGCCCTGTGCTTGAATGCTGCCTCTATATATCTTTGTTACTGTTATTTTCCCAAAGCTTGTCTTCCATTGTGGCAACGTTGGGGTGGGCGCGGTCACTGTTAGGAATAGCATCTCCCACCCTCTCCCCAGAGAAGAACTATGTTATTTTACAGTTGTTAGCCCAGTTTAGGATGCGTGGAATGCAATTCCTCCATGTATCCCACTAAAGCCAAGGATTTCAGCCCTCCGTTTACCAGGATTCCACGTATCTCAACCAATTTTCAGTAGCCTTTCTTTGTAGTCCCAGGAGGCCAACCTGCTGACTAGGCTTAGCCTTTTATTCTCCGAAAGGCCAGACTTTAGGTCTTGTTGTCTCTGTCACTTACACTTCAATTAAATGAATTCGGCTCTAATCCAGGGGCCTTAGCTGTCTGTAGTCCATCTGGCAGCATCAGCCCATGTATGTGTGGAATTGTGTGAGCATTCTAATTCTCATCACAACCAGGAACCCAACAACTCCATGATCATCCTGATCTTTTGTTTATGGCGGCTTCAATACTGGGTCTGTTTGGGTCTAAATACAATCTCCTAGAGCCTATGAGAGATGAGACACTATGTCCATGAGAAACCTTGCAGTTAATTTGGAGAGGTCTGTTCTCTTACGTCTTCTTTACCATAGCTCTAATTCCACTTGTTACCCCAAAGCCTAGATTATCCATTATCTGAGTGTCCTTTCCGTGGCTGTGCAGGTTTTTGTTCTCAGATCTAAGGCTGTTGGTAGCAGAGAGTTACATAGACATTCTGTTTGAGCATGTGTGTTTGGGATTACACTCTTGCCGTTGATAATTAACTTGTCTGGCTTTTTCCTGAGAAGCTAGCCAAACCTAACATAGATGTGTTATAGAAAAATACAAAGGAGCAAATGGTAGACTGTTTAATTTACTTTGAGCCACTGTTACTTATTGGGGCCGGCTTTCCAGTACATCCTTCATTTGCCTGTCATCCTGTAATAAGTCCTGAAGCTTATCTCTGGCCTCTGCCCATTGTACAGCAGTTTACTTCCTAGCTAGGTTTGTACAAAGTAGATTGTGTAGATCATACAAAAATGCCCTCATGGTCCACATTCTACCCATACTTTCCTTGTTTAGACCTACCCTTCCAATTAACTCAACAGCCTAAATGTGAAATTTTACTTGTGATTTTTTTAATGTAGAATTCTGAAGTCCTTCTGTTAAAGCAGTACACATAAATGTAAATAAAGGCAAGTACCATTATTTTTTTAAGTCCTCATTGGGACTAGAAGAGTGTCCACATCATCTAATTCTTTATCATATTTTTGGCAAGGGAAAGTATTCTTTTTTGGTATTATTTTGTGTGAAGGTGGTGGTAAAATATCATGAATGTTTTTTTCTCTGTAGGGTGAATTTGTGAATGAATATGTTGGCGAGTTAATTGATGAAGAAGAATGCCGGTTGCGAATTAAAAGAGCTCATGAAAGCAATGTTACAAATTTTTACATGTTAACAGTAACCAAGGTAAGATTTCTTTTGCGTCATTAATGAAGATGTATATTTACTCTTATATTATTATGAAACCACTTATTTCATCTTTTGGTGACTTGAAAATCAGTTAACCGCTTAGCTGACTGAGACCCAGACTGCTGGATCTGCCGTCTGATGGAGCAGGGTATTTTTCAGTAGTTTGGAAGAACCTTGGTTATATTTTTTTGCCATTGTCGAGTACATGTAGTGTCCACGTTTCTGTGCCGACTGGTTAGGAGATGTATTCCAACTGGAATGGAACATGGGACTCCAGTATTCCTTCTCACCCCTACCTCTTCTTCCCAGAATTGTGAAATAGATCAGGAACGACCAGGCCCAAATTATCCTAGAAGCTCTAGACTGGGCCAAGAAAGTGTGGTAACCGGAGCGTCTGGGCATGAGTATCTTGTCTCCAATCGGGCTACTACTTCGAGAGGATCTTCTATCGCAGCAGTAAGGCAGAATCCTTCACCTGCACCTATACAGTCCACAGCTCCATGCATAAAAACTGAGAGGTGGTAGTTTACTGTGTTTGATCTGTCACCCGATTGTGGATGTTCTCTTTGCTGCCAGTCACCCTTCCACTAAGTCCATTTACGCCAGATGCTGTGACAAATTTATGTCCTAGTGTGGAGTCTGCAAGACAAATCCTTTACAAACCAAACTGTCTGATGTTTTATTGTTTTTGTCTTTGGCCCAGCAAGATCTTGCAGTGTGCACTGTGAAAGGTTATTTGTCATCTGTTTCATCTTCTTTGCTTTTACCGGACCGACTGTCATTGTTTAAATCACCTGTTGTGATGTGGTTTCTTAAAGATTTAACACATTTTCTCCCAAACGGTTTGTGATGCCACAGTGGAATCTTAACTTGGTCTTGATGTTTGCCATGTGTACACCCCTCGAACCGGTGCTCGGTTGCTCATTGGGTCTTCCGATTCTAAAGACTGCCTACCTCATTATGATCACTTCATCTCATGGCAGGGGTGAACTTCAGACACCACCTTTTTTCTGGATAAACTGGTGTTGAAGGCCTTTTTACCAAATATCATGACTCCTTTCCAAATCGGGCAATCAATCACTCTCCCAACATTCATTGCTGCTCCTCACACCTCGAAAGAAGAGGAGAGGTTCCATTGGTTGGACCCCATAAGCTTTAAGCTTTTACATCGATTGTACAAATGACCATTGGGAGGACAATCCGCTTTTTGTAGGGTTCTCTTGGGCAAAGAACAGAGAGACAAGTTGGAGATCGCACACTGGTCCCCACATTTGTTTGACCCCCATGTCTGATGGTGCGGAAAGTGTCAGCCAAAACTTGTATGGGCTCGATTTTGTTTCTTCTGTGGCAGTATAGAGCCAGAGCGGAGCTGATTGGCACCACCTAGCGACATGTGGGAGTGTTGCTAAAAAAAAAAAAACCTGCTGGATCCAGTGTGGTGGCTTGGGAATATTGCAACAGTGAGAATCTGCATTTAGAGTATCCACCACAAAGAGTGTTACTGAACATTACTCAGTTGTTCATTAGTAGGAAGCACATACGTGGAATCTTCTCCAGCTCAGGGTCCTCCCTATAGAGTTAGTGGCACTGAAGCAGCTCAAGGCTCAGAATTGGTCATGGAGACCAATAACAAAGCACCATGGTCGTTGTGTTAGATTTCACAGACCAAAGGGACAGTGTCAGTCATTAATGGCAATTAAGTCATTAACCCACTTTCAATCGAGCACCTTTGTTTGATTAATTGTGACAACTGGAAAGAAGCGTACCAAAGTTGAATTATATTCTGTTGCTGTCATTCGATAGATTGCCAGATATAAAACACAATTTGGACCAGACTAGTACGCTTTGGAATTCCTGGATTTTTATGCAGGGGAGAGAATCACAACTGGGCATAATTCCAAAATAGCCATTTGGCATAATGTCTTCAGAAATGCCAGCAGGTTAGACATCTTTAAGTTGTCTTCCCCACACCTAAGCGATCAACGTCTGATGGTCAAGACTCGTACACCGCTGTGGTAAAGAGGGCAGCAAAGACCACTGAAGTACGCCGACTGACTGTGAGCAGCTAATTGGTGTGACATCATTCAGTCGCACTTTTCTTCATATGGATATGCGAGCTAGAGTCAGATTGAGTGACAATGAGAATGTGTCAAATGATATTGCGATTGGCACAGGCGTTCGTCAAGGGAGCGTGCTTGCCCCACTTTTGTTTATATTGTACATTAACGATCTCCATCCGGCTTTAGTTCGGATAACCGGCGACGTCCCATTTGTTAAGGGAAACCCTTTACCTCCAATTTTATATGCAGACGACGCTGTGTTAATGGCCCAAACTCCCAATGCATTGCGCCTTTTAGTATCTGCTTTTGTAGATTTTATGACTAACCTTGATCTTAGAACACATTTTACTAAATCACATATTATGGCATGTGGCCCCCGTTGTATTAAATTGTCTAGTATACAAATAGGCGAAAACTTCCTAACTAGTATAAAGACTTTTCCCCGTTCCTGGGTGTTCCAGGTCGCAGTTTTCAAAGGCAATTGGATCATTATTCTCCCTCCCCCAACCTCGTAGCGGAGGTCAATTGAACGCTATGATACAAATTTATAAATATCAATGTGTCCCCATTGCTACATATAGTTATGAAATCTGGGAGGTTGCCAACTGTGAAACTCTACAAAATGAAGAAAATAGGTTCTGCAAGCGACTCCTTGGAGTACCAATTTCATCCCCTGTTATTATCTGCCATACCGAGCTAAATCTATTGTATCTAAATGATTTTATTAGATTGAGGCCCCTACTATTTTGAATTTCTATCTGGAGTAATGAGAAGGCCATACTTACAAGGGATATAATAACTGATTGCCCCTCCTGTGAAAATGGCCTCCGAATCCCATGGTTGGCATACATTAAATCGGAAATGGGAAAAATTGGTATGCAGAAGGCCTTTACGGAGAAAGATCAATGTCCTACCATTAATAAAAAGGAAGTGACTACAGTCTTTTATCAATCAGCCCATGAAAATCGCCTTAAAAACGTGGAAGGGAAATCATTGTTTACCGCTTATCTGTCTTTGTGTACCCCGATGTCACCTCCCGTTTACTTAGAGCAGCCCTGTGGGAGATGGGCACCCTCCTTGATATTTAGGTTCCGAGCCAACACTGTTAAATATTTCTTGTGCTTCCCGCGAGGGTACCAACCCAACCTCGCTATGACTCCCTGTCCGTGTGACAATAAGTCAGGTCAAACTATGATACATATTTTATTGTCCTGTAAATTCTATGAATTTTATACAAGATTATTTTTAATTCCGTTCTTCAAAAGGAAACATAACGACATTAGGCCGTGCAGAGCCATGTTCTCATTGGTCATTTCTCTGTCCGATCACAAAACTTGCCTATGTGTGTAGGTTCATTTTTAAACATGCAGTTAGGGCACATAGCACTTTTATTATTGTAATAAATGATGTTGATTTATTTATATCTCGTCACTTAAGTATTAGAAAATGTAGCTTGCCGATTCTGCAGGTTTACTATTTTGCAGTGGAAGCATGTGACACTTTATTTTACTATAACTTGATGCTATTTGTAATTTTAATTTTGAAAAAAAATGCTTTTTTTAAAACTTGAATGAAATGTCAATTGTGATTTGTGTGTTACTTTTATGGATGCAAAACTTTCAGAATAAAGTGAATTGACTTGACAGTCGCACTTTTAGGATAAACAGAACACATCTGAGAGAAGGATTCTGATGGCTTATTTGTGATTCGAGATGCTATTCTGATCCTGAGGTGTGGCCCAAATCATTTCATCAAGAAATGAGTGAACACCCCCACTTGTCCACTATATCCGTGTCCTTGCAGGGTTGTAAAAGAATACCACAGTAATTTATCCCCTTTTATTCTGAAGACTGTCCTATATTAGAAAGTTATACCAGATACCTCGACGGAATCATCGATTACTCTAATCCTGACAAACCCCTTACCTTGAAGTTATGGCTTATTACAATTATCGTCATGTTGCTTCCATCTCCTGCCTCCTCAAGAAAATGGAAATAGCAGCCACATTGCAGCTTCGAGAGTACGTGCAAATGTACGACATCCTTGCAGATAGTCTGACATCATTTCCCATCGAGGCACAGAGATGGCTTAGATCATCGTCCATTCTTGGATTTTGAACATAGTGGACTTTGCAGATTTAGGGCTTTTTATGCTACTGACTGCTAAAAATGGCTGAACTCTTTCCTTTCTGACCAGAAAGCCAGGGTAGTACTGGACCAGAAATTAGTAAAGAAAGTAACAGTTTAAAGTAGAGTGAAGAAAGCAGGATATGCCGTTCCTAAGTGGAAGGGAGGAGAAAGGGAGGGCAGGGGTATCTATTTGATGAAACCAGGTGTTCGTAAGGAGAAGAGGGTGAAAAAGGAATAGCTCCAATTAGGAGCAAGGGCCCTCAAATGTTTCAAGAAGAGCTTCAATTGTGCTGGTGACCATGATTTCAAGAGTGCAATTGAGCAATTGGATAATTTAAAAGCAATGGTCAAGTTCTGGTTTAGGGTATATTTTGTAAAATCACTCTCAAATGGCTCTTTTTTTTAATAAGAATCTTAAAGTGCCTTGGTCTGCGTGTAGAATATTATACGCCCATCTAAGTACGTTGGTGATCGCTCTAGCAAAGGAACTAACTAGAGAAAATTCTAAACGCAGAGCTTGTACTAGGACTGATTGTTGAACCTTTGCCAATTTACGTAAAATTTTCCCTTCTTTCGTTTGTATTTGATGCCACTGAGGAATTGGGATATATTCCAGGGCGTACGATAAAATTGGGGGAATTTTTGAGCTATATACCTGTAATAAGGATTGAAAGTGTCTTTGTCCGGAAGAAAGGTATAATCGTTGGAGCGCTCCCACATGGATGTCTGCTTTACGATTTAAATGCTGAAAATGGGTAGAATTTCCTGATGATTGATTAAAAATCCGTCCCAGATAAGTGTATTCTTTTACCACTTCTATGGTTTCTCCTCCCAGTGTCCAGTTATAGTTTGTATAATTCTTTCTCCCTCTAAATGGGACGATTTTTGTTTTAGATGAATTAGGAACCAAGAAATTTTCCTTTGTATATTTTGTTAGTACATCTAGGTTCCTTTGTAATCCAAAGGGGGTAAGATCAAAAATTACGACATCGTCGACATACAACATGATGTGTATATTACTTAATGCGATCTTCGGGGGGAAATTTATTACATGTAGAAAACTGTCCGGGAGGTCACTAAGGTATAACGAAAAAGGAGGGGAGCCAAAGGCAACCTTGCCTAAGGCCGTTTGGTGTAGCAATTTGACCAGTAAGACCCTTTTTGTCCCAGTTGTACCTGCGACCAGGTTTCAGAGTGGAGTAAAATTATAAGGTAAAGTAAAGTTTTCGGGATTCCCAGTTTTCTGAGTTTCTTCCATAGTGTTGGTCTATCCACTCTATCAAATGCCGTTGAAAAATCAACGAAGACCGCATAGACCACCTGCGATTTCCGGACTACATATTTGTCGATAATAGTTTGTAAAATCGCTATGTTGTCCGTAACTGAATGTTTCTGTCTGAACCCGGCCTGGTTGAATGGGATCACGCCGGAAGAAAAAGCCCAATCTTTAAGATGGTCTAGGACACTTGCCGCGAAGATTTTACCTATTGCATCCAGCAGTGCAATCTGTCGATAGTTCCCTGGATGCAACCGAGGTCCTTTCTTATAAATTGGAATAACTATATTCCCTTTCCACGATTTGGGAATTTTCCCAGTATAGTAGCAATGTGAAAATAATGGTGCTAAAAATTTACTCCATTCCACAGGATTAGTTTGTAGTGCCTTCATCGGGATTTGATCCGGGCCCATTGCAGCTGAAGATCTAGCTTTCTTTATGTAGTACTCAATTTGACGGGCCACTGGAGGAGAAATATTTTGAGTATTTTCCATCTGCGTAGACAGTGGATAGTTCAGATTTTCTTTATTCCAATTTAATTTATAAAGGTTACGTAGAAATGTTTCCCATTCCCTTGGCGGGACTGGAGATGCTTGCAAAGATTTCTTTGTCCCTGTATGTTTGGCTATTAAACTCCAATACTCGCGAGTATTATTTTGTTTTGCTGCAATTTGGATTTCTACCCAATTTTTGTCCTGCTGTGTTTTTCGCAAATTTTCTTTTTCCCTCCTCAGGTACCTGTAACATAATAGAGCAGTAAAGTAATGCAATAGAGGGAGGGCCGGGGTAGAGAGGTACTGGAGCAAACCGGAGGAAGTTCTGGTAGTGGTATTGGTGGTTGAATGGTCATATAAACCAGCAATGGGAGATCTGCTGCATAGAGGATCGTGTGGGAGTGGGAGCAACGCAGGAGCAGGCACTGGTGGACTGCAAGGAGTCAGCCAGAACCGCACTCTCCCGTTGCAATGCAGTCTAATGTGGAGACGTTATGAGACCGTATGGGGTGGTGGTAGTACACCGCCGCAAGTCAAAGCACAATGGGATAGCGGGGATTAGGCTGGCTCGTGCCCACTTCATTGCGCGCCGGATGGTCTGACGTGCAAGGATGCAGTGCTAAGCGGGGGTCATGTGTAGTGGTAAGGAAGGAGCGGGTGAGTCCCGAGGCAAGTGGGAGAAACTAGGCAGTGGTATGTAGCAGGTGCCGGTCAGTCATGGGAAAGCCTCAATAGGTACGCTTAGCCGGCGGAGATTGAGTGGCCATATTATTGAAGGAGGAAGGGCAGCGCATGATAGCTCAATACATTTAACAGTATATTGCATTCTGCTGCATTTAGTGTTTCACATAACATTGTGAGAATGTCTTAAAAATGTAGCATACAAAGTGTTATTGGCTAAAACAAGAAGCCAGGGTAGGCTGAAGGCATCAGTGGCATGTGCCCTCTTGGCAGCTAGCTAAAACGTTATAACATTAACATCTATATGCAGAAAGTCATCAGTATACAGGTATGCCCCACGGAAAGGACTTTTTGGGTGTTTTAAAGCGGAGTAAAAGACACTGGATTCAAATCAAGTCAGGCCAGAACCTCTGCAAACAAGTAAAGTACATGCAGACTGAGCTCCAGATAATTTAATAAAAGCATATTCTAAAGCTGAAATAAAATGGTGTACTACAAAACTTCGAAACTGAGCTCAGAATGTAACCTGAAACAGCTAGATAATTTACAGATACGCCCACTGTGGCCTCCTTGAAATATTAATCTACTAAAATATGAAATGAGACAACTACCATCATCCACCAAACATAAGACTATGTGTACATTGTGAAATCTCACACGTCCAGAGTAGAGCTGTGCAGCATTTTCATCCTGGTTACTTGTTATCATGTAAACCCAGCCAGGAGGAAGGGGAGCCTTATTTTCGGTCAACCACTGGTGTCCCTTATAAGTCTGGGAATTGAGCCCAAACCAGAAAAATGCTCTGGCAGTTCCTGTCCCCTTATTTATTTTTTTAATTATTTAGCAGGAGGAGATTTGGCCTAGCGTGTTTTTTTTGCTGCCGGCCGCCTCTGGAACCTGGAGACCAAGATTGAAATCCCGGCCTCGGTGGTAAACTCAACATCATGTGATTCTGGGCAAATTCCTTAATCTGCCTGTGAATAAATGTGTGTAAAATTTATTTATGTAATCCCACTTGATGTACCCGATCATAGATCATCTCCCCTTCCCTCGTTTAATGTATGGTGCTCCGTTGCATCACACCTAGATTCATGCTATATAAATACCAATACATACCTTCATACATTCAATAGCTTTATAAAGTATGACTGAACTAATAATAGTATTATGATGCTTTATATTTGAACAACAAATACATGGTTTCACAGTAGCAGGGATATAGGAATTCAGAAGGAATGGGTTAAGGAAAGAACATTAAAGAAAAAGTTCTTATATCAGATATAGCCACAAATGTTGGTCTTTTAACTGTTGTTTGAAGGACAGAATCAACAGAAAGAGAATCGCAGAAAGTTGCTGCAGTCCCTTAGAGGAAAAAGATACTTGCCTTAGGTAACTTTTTGTGGTGGATACTTGTGTAACTGCAGATTCCTTACTTTAAGAATATCCCCAGGTGCCAGACTGAGTCCAGAATTTTTTTAAGCAATTGTTCCTGTGTTCCGGTAGGCGATGCCTTTGGTCCCTGCAACGGTCTCGTACTATCTCCAGAAGTGACGTCATGGAGCCACATATAGGCGCCATCCCTGCGCACTGATGTCAGTTTATCTTGAACATTTCTGTGTCCTAAGACGGGAATCAACCTTGACAGACTAGGGTAAAAGTGTGCTGCATCTTACTTGAGATTTTTTTTAACAATTACAGGAGTCCACTTCACAGAACAGGAACGAGGTGTGGAATCTGTAGTTCGTGTACTACTAGAAAGAGCATTACCAAAGGTAGTAACTTCTTTTTGATAAATATTTTTAGCTGCTAATTCTTGACCTTTATAATAGAGGTGGAATGTCTGAAGAGTGGATTCACACCACATAGTCCTATGGGACTGAGCGGCCAAAATGGTCCTCTGCTCACTTGACTGTCGAGGCAGTAATTCTTGGCAGATGCTTGCAAAGACGCTCAAGAAACAGCCGGGCAGTTATCCAGAACTGGAATACCCTTTGTCAATGCCTTTGAAGCAGCTTGGCTCTTGTAGAAGGAGCCTGTACGCCCACAGGCAGCTCCTTATCCATGGCATAGCATGTCTTTATACAAAGACGATTCACCTGGACAAGGTTTATTCCTGCACTGTCTTCCATTTCTTGGCACTGACAAAGAATTCAAAAAGCAGGTTATCAACTCTGTATGCCTTCATACGCTCGATGTAAAAACAGAACCCTTTCTTTGGGTCAGCTGTTAAGCCACTCATCCTCCTTAGTGTTACTTGGCAGAAAGTAATAAAAGGTGGTGATGGACTGACCAATGTGGAAGGGCGGTATAACTTCCAGCAGAAAAGAAGCACAAGTACTCAGCAACAATTTGTCAGGAAAGAAGGTGGTGTGTAGGGGCAGTACTGAATGTGCCAGATTCGCACACAGAAGTAATCGTGATAAGACATTTCTTCTGATGGGTTTTTCTAACGTGGGATTCGTCACTTTGGAATATTCCACCAGACTTGAAATTGATTGGGATTGAGGTTGTGCTACTCCGATTTGGCTCCATACTGCACCAGAACTGGCAGAGCAGAGTTGCATATAAGCACCTCCCCAGTGCAGTGCCATCAGTTCCTTTCATTCTGTGCCTTCTGATGCAGATCCAGAGCTCTTCTCCTGATTTTTTGGAGTTTTCTGGCGACTTCCAAACTTTACCAATGTGAACTTGGGAATCGTATCCCTACTGCAAATGACCGTATTCAAGTCATGCAGTGACTGCAAGAAGCAGATGTCAGTCATGGAATCGTTCGAGTTGTGTCTGGGCTCAGTACACAACTCTAAGTCACGTGATAAGTGTGCCTTAATTCACCAGAAAGTAATTCAAGACCGAGAGGAGAAGCACTATGTCGCCGAACCCAAAAAGAAGTCAGCCTTTGCGTAGATCCCGCTCCAAGTCCCAGGCCCAGTCTCGGTCACATGACCTTTCCATGACTGAGAGATTGGTTGATCTTATTGATCAATACAGCTAAGGAAACAGCTGAGATTCTGATCGTTGAGATCCAGACTCTAGAGAACCAACTTAAGTGCTCTATCCAAATTACAGCTTACAAGAAGAAATTAGAGGAGATAACTAGAACTCTCAATGAGACTAAAGAAGATCTTAAGTATAAAGTAAATAAACTTAAGAAAGCCCTAGAAAGGTTTATCCTCAAAAGTATATCCATATACTTCTGAGGAACATCAAATCTAACAATCTAAGAAAAACAATCGGAGAGGAGCTAGAGGTTGGCGCCGTGATACGGATGAATGCACATCTAACTCTGATGAGTGGAGTGACTCCAATGATTCGACGTCAAGTGATCCTGATAGTTCATTCTGGAATAAAATATGGACAGTCAGAGGACGAGAAGGACCGCATTTATTTCCACAACACACACCTTGGTGACCTCCACAACCATGGGGGTTTCCACCACACCCGTTCCACACAATTCCCTATGGCGGCAATGGATACCAGCCTTTTTTTGGACAGGACTGGGGCCGCAGAGATCAGAGAAGAGGAAATAGTGGTCGTACAAACCATACGGATCAACAGAGACCCCAGGTACAATGGGACCCAACGTTGGAACAATGCATTACCAGGAGCATGACACGGGATCCGATGGCATTTACAAGCGAAACAACGACCTCGTAGTTAATCTCAATAGTACAATTTTGACCACCATGGAAACCAGAGTCTTGGATAAAGGCTTGGGCTTTGTTCCAACTTTTTTAGGTGATGATTTTACAACTTACAAAGAGTTAGCAGAATTCTTTCGTAAGTTAAGGTTATCTTTTTTCTTCGAGAAACAGAATATGAATGTTGTCGACACTACTTCAGATAAAGGCCTTTAGAACAAGTCCAAATTTCTTCCTTCCCTCCAACAAGTACCTTCGGAGGTGGCTACTTTCGAGAAGGCAGTGCTAAAGGATTTTGAGATGCATAAGAGTCAAGCTAGACTACCTTATTTTAACCTGATTAAAGAGGAGAAACTGTGTCTGGAAGAACTTAGCTCTGACTCTTTATTCATTATTAAACCAGTAGATCAAGATGGGGCCACTGTGATTCTTGATATCATCACTTATTGTACAGTGTGTCTATGACAACTAAATGATCAAAAAATATTACAGACCCATACAGCGGGACCCTACACAAAGATTACAGAGGGAGATTACAGCCTTAGTAAACAGAGGAAAAGAATTGGGTTGGATTACTAAGGGTGAAGCTGATTTTCTCATCAAAATCCATCCGAGAATCTCAGATGTTTACATCCTCCCCAAAATTCATAAAGCTCAGAGACCTCCGCCAGGGAGACCGATTGTCTCTGGCATAGGGTCAATACTTGAACCTTTGTCTCAATTTGTAGACTGCTTCCTTCGACCGCTTGTAGCTGAGATCCCATCATACTTGCAAGACACTAAACATGCCCTGTCCTTTCTTAGTACGGTTGAGTTTGATCCTGAGAAACATCTATTGGTTACATATGATGTGGAAGCCCTATTCACCAATATTCCATAGGATGATACACTGAATACGATAAAACATCTGTTGGAACAACATCCTCGAGATGGCTCCACACCAACTTCATTTATCATGGAATTTGCCACACTTGCAATGAAAGAGAATTTTTTCTCCTTTGAAGATGAATCATATTGGCAAGTGACTGGTACATTTATGGGCAGTACCTGTGCCCCCAGCATGGCGAAATCATACATGCATTAGTTCGAGACAACATACATTTATCCGGTGGACAATCCCTTCCAGATGAACCTAAAATTATGGAAGAGATATATTGATGACATCTTGGTCATCTGAGAGGGAGATCCCATATCTTTGGATACCTTCTCTACATGGCTTAATGCCCCCAATGCTAATCTGAAGTTCACATGCGAACACAGTAAAAGGCAACTCCCATTCCTTGACCTACTTCTCTATCCCAAGGAAGGCAGAATTTACACTGAATTATACCAAAAACCCATGGCATGAAACTCATTGCTGAGCTATAAGAGCTTCCATCCTCTGCCTTGCGTGACAACCTTCCTGTGGGCCAGTTTGTTTGATTGCGAAAAAACTGCACAGAGGTACAAAAGTATAAATAACATGCAGACAATTTGAATGAAAATTTGCTAACACTCAATATCCTAAAGATATTATCCGTAGGGTATCAAAACGGGCACGCAATAACAATCTGGATGCCCTTTTGGAAACATACCCAAAGATAAAAACAGAGATTGGTTTGCGTTAGCACATTCAGCCATCTCAAAAAAACAGTTAAAAAAGCCATCAATAAGAACTGGCACATTCTAAATAAAGGGAATATATCCTATGAAAAACGATTGTTTGCTCTAAAACGTAGCAGCAACTTAAGGGATATCCTTGTTCACACAAGACCACGTGGTACTAGGAGCTCTGACTCCCAACAGACATTATGGCGAGGTGAGCCAGCTGTGAGCCATTTTCTCTGTGGGTCCTGTTCTGTGTGTGGGCTCACACAACAGACGAAACAACTAGATCGAAGACTCAAGACACCGTGGGTATTGACAAACCACACTAATTGTAATTCATGGGGTGTGTTCTGTTTGATCAGGTGTCCTTGTGATCTAATATATGTGGGTATGACTACCCACAAGGTGAGAAGTTGGATCATTGAACACAGAAGTTCGATTAGATGTAAAAAGTCAAATACCAAACTCAACAGGCACTTCATAGAAGCAGAACATACTGAGGATGACATCAACTGGGTAGTCCTTGACAAACCCTACTACTCCACAGAAATGGGTCCCCTTGACAAAACCTTGTTTAGTGTTTCTGTGTTTATATTGAGGAGTCACCAAAGAGGTGTCAACGATGACATCCCTTGGTGTTCCCTATGAAGGAGCATATGCGATATCTGGATATAAGCAACTTACATCTTGTTGTTCATGGCAAATAATCCATTCTGTAATGGTCCTTTGGACTTCTTTGGACCAAGTACGCAGTTGTCATCCCCTAAAGGTTGAACTTGATCCATGTATCAGGGAACACCATTGTTATTTTGGACGTGACAGTTATTTGTTATATCGCTGTATTCCGATACCTTGAATTCCTACGTGTATAAATAGACAACGTAGATGTCCTTTTGAGTCATGTCTAAACTTTATCAATACATATTAACCGTGCTCATACCCTTTGGCTGTAAAATATTCAACATGATTCTTGAATTGTCGTTGGGCCAATTGATTTTGTCACATTGCTCTTTAGTTTCAATAATTTTATTTGCTGAATAAGTATCTACTGTGAGAACCACAAATCCCATGATTACTTGGGATACATTTCCGGGTTACAAAAGTACACGCGGGTTACACATCCACCACACCACACACAAATACGCCCCCCTGGAGTCTTCCTCCCGCCAACCCTTTGCAAGACGCAGCGTATCAAGACTCTACAGGTATGGCGCTTTCCACTGATTTCACATTGGGATATACCGCTTACATTGCGGTGTTTGTCAGTATAGTTGCTAGATGCTATATTTACAGACAGGGTATTTACCCTATTAAAGAAATAGTGAGACCGGTCTTTATATATACTTAAATGGGACAGTTTTTAACCCCTTCTAGCATGACTTTTTCCAGAGTTTTTTAGGTGTATGTTGATCTATGTTTCTACACTTTTGGCTATTCCCCTTGGCAAGCAGATACGGTGACAGTACGATGGAGTCAACTTCTGGTCCCCACTTCACGCTCTATTGTTTACTATCAATGCTTAACGTAGACTTGCACGGGGGATTGAAACATCATTACTCTAGAAATGTCTTTATTTGCAAGGACGGTTTTTGAAAGAATGTTTATTTGAAAGTATTGTTTTTATTGATTACTTGTGTTTTTTTGGTACACGCACATAGCTCTGATTCGCCCCGAGGGGACCAATGATGGTTGTGCAGACCTTGATATACTGTTTATGGTAAGGTCAGATAGAATCTTCTCTTGGGCACCACAGATTCACTTTACACTAGTTTTGCAGTGTTGATGATGTACACTGGGGTTATATTGATATGAGGTTTGTTTTTCATTACTGTTTTACTTTCAGAATCTAATGGACAGTACCAGATGATGGTACCACAAGATCAATCAGTATCGTGAAAGTATGGTCTTTTTGTGGTTATTTTCAATCGATTTAAGTAGCAGAGTGACATATATCTTTCGTCCTGAGGAATGCCATGAACCTTCAGTCAATTAAGGCAGAAACATGTTGACCACAGAATAGGGGAACATCTATATCCCTATCTCACTTCGCTTGTTTTTAATCCTATCCTTTGGGGGTACCAAAATAAAGGTTTTTTTACCCACCAAGAGATAGTTTTATTAAATTTCAGTTGCACTCTGCCCCTCACTCCACACACAGGAAGTAGTATGTGTTGTGCTTGCGACAACCTCCGCTCCTCTCCTACGGGAGAGTTGTAACCCACTCTGGGTACCTTGCTGTCCTAGGGTGAAGAGGGGACCCAATGATGAAGCATGCCACCCTTGGTTGAGTGAGGGTTCTCGTCTTAACACAGTTGTGCTTTTTAGTTCCTTTCTTTCCCCTTTTCTTACCACCCCCGTACATAGTGTGAGTTATAATATAGTGGAGTAGTACGTTTGGATCAGGTGGCTAATACTCCAATGAGACCCTTTGTGTGAGATAGTACTTTCCATGACTGTATCACTTCTCGCTCAAAGTTTTCTGGAAAGTCAAAGACCAAGTCTTAATCACAAACATTAAAAAACATAGTGGAACTTAACCCCATCCTGCCTCTCTGACTCCAAAGAGAAGGCGCACGAGCATCACAATGTAAGTCACACTGCATCGAGGTAACGGAGCCGATTCCTCAGCTAGTCCCATCACTGCCAGAGTTCCCCAAGCTGTTGTCAACCCTGAAGCAGATCAAGACACTGCATGCTTTGGGCCCCACAGAAACACACTTACCTCCAGTCCGGTTACTGCTGGAAGGTCTCTCCCTGCTGCCATCAGTCCCCTCCAGACTAATAACCGGGCCTGTTGGACTCCGGTACAAACTTCCACTCCGGCCCCACTATCCATGGCATTCCTAGCACCACTTGCACCAAAGCATGGTCCATTGCCCGCACCCAAGGTGGACCCGAAACTGACAATGGGCCGAGGTTGACCGATGACGCGCAGCAAAATTACAAAAACACAACTGTCATGCAGACTGACACTGTGCCTGTACAGCATCATATGTATGGGCAGAGGCTTCAATATCTTTTGTTTTGACTGTGATCTTGTGCCACAGCAGGGTGCACCAGAGGATGTTTGATAGTGAAGGGGTGGTTTGCTACCCCCTCATTACACTATGATGCTTTCTACCTTAATTTACAAAACGCCAGTGGGTTTGATACCTCTCCTGAGTCAAAGTTGGACTCATCACTTGGGCCACCAATGGAAGAGAGGGACTCGTTTGTAGTGGTGGTTCGGAGGGCAGTCGTGGTGCTAGAGTTACAGCTGTCCTCCATTAAGACTACTGCAAATGTTTTGACAGAAATTCTGCAGCCGTGGCCAGCAACATCTGAGCCCTTGCTCCCGTTCATTGACACCTTCACAGATAACCTGATGGCTACCTGGTTGAAACTATGTTCTTACTCACTGTGAGCAGGCAGGTGTCAAGATGTCATAGACTGACGACTGGTAACCTGGATTTTCTCATTAAGCAACCCAATCCAGAGAGCCTTATTCTGCAGGCCTCCACTTGTAAGGTGAATCCAAACTCATTTCCAACCACTCCACCGGATAGAGAATATAAAAAGATTAGCACCTTTACACATCATATGTGTTCTTCCACTAGTTGGCATTGCGTTCTGTAAACACAGTTTTTGTCCGATACACCGATGCCCTTTGGGACACGGCCAGCGAGACTTGTCGGCAGTCAAGGAGGATCGTAGGTCCTCTTTGAACCAGAGTGTACATGATGGACAAGATGCTGCTAAATACGTTAACTGTGCAGGTTTGGATTCCATGGATTGCCTTGACAGGGTGGTTGGCACAAGTGTGGTCTTTTTTGACATGCCTAGATGAGATCCACTCTGTTCTCTGGTGATGTGCTGGCTTTACTGATGGACATGTCCTTTGATGGGTCCCACCTCCTAATTGAAAAAGCAGACTCCAATTTGGAATGCTTTAAAGGCAGTAGAGCTACAGCTTGTTCCTTGGGGCTGATGACCCCTGCCAAACAATTTCCACATCAGTTTGGGAAAGTTGGGGCTACTCTAGAGGGCTGTATTTTCGAACCGCTGGCAGGGATCTGGCAGGCAACGTGCATGCCAGCAGAGGCACCAGTCTTCTAACTCCCTCTTCCCCTGCTACAACTGCCAACAACCTGTTTTAGTTTGTCCTTAGTGGTGCATGCTCTCCCAGTGGGATACAGGTCCAGCACTTCTTTCCGGGTTGGTAGTCCATCACATCAGACTGATGAAATTACTCAAAAAGGTTATACCCTGCCTTTTCTCTCCTCACCTCCCAATATCCCTCCAACATCAGAACAAATTTCAGAACAGCATCTGTCCATGCTGTTACATGAGGTACGCCTTTTGCTGTCCAAAGGTGCCATAGAGAGGATACAGGAAATACGAAGGTTGTTACTATTTCCCCGAAAAAGGATGGGGACCTCCATCCCGTGAATGCCTTCCTAAGTAAGGAAATATTTTAAAAAACACCTCATGTTGACCTAGATCATATCTGTTCTGGACCCGGGCGACTGGAAGATGTCGTGATTCATGCAGAATGTGTATTTTCATGTGCATGTTCTGCATTCCTATAGGCATTACCAGCGATTCAAGATGGGCCGTGAGCGTCTTCAGGTTACAGTGTTCTGAGGTGGCGCAGGGTATCTTCCGTCAGTGGGGGAACCTTGGGTAGATTTCTTCTCCACTGTCGCATATGTGAAGTGTCAACAATTTTATGCTTTGAAGTTTCCCCACGAACAATAGTTAGGCAACGCATTCTGGATTGAATGGTACAAGCGACTCCTGTATGCCTTCCGGCCACTTCCTCTCCTGTCCGAGTTCGAAGAACATCAAGAAAGACTGGGCCTGGAGACCCTGGATTGGGCCACGAGAAATTTGATATCTGTAAGTCCTGAGCATCTGTCCTCTGATCAGGCTCCCACTTTGGGAGTACCACCCATCTCAGCAACATGGCAGGGTTCTCCATCTGAATATACTCTCCTCCATGTGTGGAGATTAAACAGTGGCAATTGACTGCATTTGATTTGATGCATGAAGTGGTAGATGTCATCCTTGCCACTGGGCGCCCCACCACAAAATCCATTTATGCCAGTAGGTGGGACGAATTTGTAACATACTGCAGTGGCCAGTACAAAGGCCCCCTACAGGCAAAGCTGTCAGATGTCTTTTCATTTATTTGTCTTTATCCCACAAAAGCCTTACAGTGGGCACTAAAAAAGGTTATTTGTTGGGCCTTTGTGTTTTCTGGACCAACTTAATTTGTCCAAACAACCTGTTGTGACGAGATTTTTTAAAGGTTTGACACGTTTCCTCCAAAGCAGTCTTTGATGCCACAGTGGGATAACTTGGTCTTGACATTCCTCATGTGTATGTGCTTTAATCCGATGTATTGCTGCTAACTGCGGCTCATGGCCTTGAAAACGGTCTTCCTCATTGTGCTTATGCCAGCTCGCCACATTAGTGAACTATATGCACTTTCAGTGCAACCGCCTTACACCACCTTTTTCCCGGATAAATTGTAAAGAGGACTTGAGTGGCCT
Source organism: Calotriton arnoldi (assembly GCA_963921515.1). NCBI lineage: Eukaryota > Metazoa > Chordata > Amphibia > Caudata > Salamandridae > Calotriton > Calotriton arnoldi. The sequence continues at coordinate 3,029,310 of CAWUFW010000213.1, read as the reverse complement.
TCTTACTGAAATGTATTATCCCCTCCCACATTGGGCAATCCTTCACTCTTCCAACGTTCTTTGCTTCCCTTCACTCCTCAAAGGAGGAGGAGAGACTCCATCGGTTGGACCCCAAAAGGGCTTTAAGCTTTGACATAGATAGTACCAAGGACCATCAAGTGGACAACCAGCTTTTTATAGGGATCTTTGGAGCAAAGAAACAGAAGGCTGTGCAAAAGAGGACCATGTAAATGTTAAAAGTCTTCTACATTAAGAAATGTTATGTACTGGCCAAGAAGCAGCACTCAGAATGTCTGAGAACCATTCCATAAGACTGCGCCCACTAAATTGGAGTGAGGCGTGTTGGTACTTGATATCTACCAGGGTGCGACTTGGGCATGGGTGCATATCTTCAAGAAGCACTACTGCCTTGACAGCAATGTTTAGTGGGAAAGACACTTCACTCGCTCAAGTACTGTAAGGTTTTTTGGTCTGAGTCCACTTCACAGACCCTTCACCTTGCGGAGGTACCGCTTGGGTATCTGTTCTAAGGTGAGCAATCTGGGGTTATAAGTATCCATCAGAAGAACAAGTTACTTACCGTCAGTAAAGTTTTTTGTGACAGATACTTTATTTAACTACAGATTCATCACTGCCCTCCCACCTCCCCTTTCTGTGGAATTGCATCATTTTAACATCTAAAAAGCACCCAAGTTAGTACTCAGCACACTATAATCAACAATTGTTCACAATATGCTTTTGAGGGTGTGGAAAATGAAAATACAAGAAACTGATGTCAGTGATCATGGTAGAGCTTATATGTTGCTCCACTCTGGTAAATTCTGGGGTGCTTTGGAGCCAGTGTCTAGCTGCTTTATGCCGCCTAGCGGCACACTGAATCACTGCTACAAAAAATCTTTTTATCCATTGTGGCACTTTGGGAATATTCTAAGGTGAGGGATCTGCGATAGGATACAGTATCCACCAGAAAGAGCATTACCGATGGTAAGTAACTTGCTTGTCTTGATTGTGAGCGACCATAGAGAAGAGCTGTGCCTGGGTTCGAAGCATATGCACATCATTAATGTGGTTAAAGTCACATTGAACCACAATAAAAGTGACACTGGAAACATTCAGGCAAATCCTTTTAGAAAGCTCATCACAACTGGTGACTTTAAAGAATGAAGGTTGATCAGTTAAAAGTAAAAAGGCAGAAACTGTTGGGATAACCCCTTCTCTGTGCCCACTGCAAAGCCTTGCTGGACCAAAGACTAGACAACCAACAGAACACCAGACAACTTAGTCCTGTCCCCACACCAAGCCACACATTTTGGCCAGCTACCCAGATAGATCCAGAAGAAGTTGTGGTAGATGTGCATCAAGCTTCAAGAATCTCATTCATTACCTTAGTAGGAAGGTCAGAACTGCTCAATTGTTAGCACTCAGTCTCTACGCATGGAGGTATAGGTTGTGGAGATTTGGATTCAAGGCCCGTCGAGTTGCTGGCACAGGAGGTTCTTCCAAAGAGGTAGACAGATTGGAAGGCAAATCCTCAGGCTCGAGATCAAGGTACCACACTGTCCTTGCCCATCCGGATTCAGGGTCTGCCCTGATCGAGGCAGGTGAGACATAGAATGAAAATGCCTACAAGAGTCCTGCGCCCCACTGCAAACTGAATCCTCTAGGAATCTTCTTGGTGGAAACTCAAGTATGCAGTAATCATGACACTGTACATTCTCTGCTGTGGCAAAAAGATCGTGTCAGGACATGCCCAATTTGGTGAAGATGTCCTGAGCTGCCTATGGATGAAGATGCAATTTGTGGCCTGCCAGCAGGCATCTGCTGAGCTCACACCATTGTGTTGAACAACCCTGCCAGATGATTGACTACCAAGAGATCCCCTTATAGTCCATTCATTTTTAAAGATGCAGAACCTCCTTCCGCATGGTCCAAGACCACACGTTGCCCTGCTTGGTGCAGTGCCTCATGGTAGCTGTGTTGTCTGTTAGGACCTGTACAGGCCTCCTCTTAATGGATTCAAGAAAGATTTTCAGAATAAACCAATTGGTACTGAGCGCCACAATTTGGATGTGGAGATTTTTCTCCACTGGGGACCAGAAGCTCCTCTTTTCCACTTCTCCCATGTGACTGCCCCGTTCTTGATATGATGCACCTGTCACTACTGTGAGCTGTGGTTGGGGTAGGTAGAACAGCCTGCCTGACAGATTGCGGTCCAACTGCCTCCACTGAAGGTACAAGGCTGTCTCCTTCAAGATATTTATGCTTTTAGGAAGCCAGTGTGTTGTGCAGAGGTTTCTATTGCAAGGCTTACTTGTGCCAATGGGTACGAGGGACCCAGGAGGATGCCTGAAGCCAGGAGTCCAAGAACCATCCACTTCGGAACCAAGGATGGAGTTCGAAGCATCAGGATCATATTCTGAATGTCCTGGGCTTGTTGCAGGGGTGGGAAGGCCCTGAACATCTCAATGTCCCTCATAGGAAAGGGAATCCTCTGTGAAGGTGTCAAATGGGACCTTGGCTTGATAATGGAAAACCTCAGTGATGAATGAAGGATGACCAACGTCCTGAGGTAGTCTGTGGTGAGTTCACCTTTCTCAGCCAGATATAGAGTTATGTGAATACATTCTCCACCGACCTGCAAAGATCGGCTGCAACCACCACCACCATGACTTTGGAAAACACCATGAGGGGCAGAAGTGAGGCGGAAAGGTAGAAAGGCAAATTGGTAGTGTCCTGATTGCACTACAAAGCAAAGATGGTGTCTGTAGTACTACAGTACAGGCACATGAAAGTATGCTTCCTGCAGGTCCAAGGATACTCTCCAATCTCGCAGGTTCAGGGTAGAATGAACCTGTCAGAGTGAGCATCTTGAATTTGTCCTTCTGTAGAAAGGTATTCAGGGGGTGAAGATCTGAAATCTGCCGGACTCCTTTTTTTTTTTTTTTTTTTAAACACAATTTTATTGAGCTTTTGGGCATACATTCATGTAATTCTTAATTAATGACTTCGGTACTATATGCGGATACTTTTTTTAATTTTAATTTAAGTTTATTAAACAATATGTCACGGTACATACAGTGCAATAAAAAGGTGAGTTGCAGTGTACATCATTGACAGGTAGCAGTAAGAGGCATTCTTCACAGATATACAGTCATTTCGCAAATAATGTATTGCTTCTTTCAAGGTAACAATATTTTCCGACTATGGCTGAGGGATTGTAATCACATTTCCAGCTGTACAAATCTTCTATATGCGGATACTTATTTACACGTTCAAAGGAATTGTAGTTACATGTCAAAAGGCAGAATTTAATTCCGTGCTATAGGTTTAATTCCTCTACCATCCTCTGTCTCTTAGTAAGTGCTCTGCAAGCTACCTCTTACTCTATCCGCTTAATACCAGTCTAAATAAACCAAACATTTAGAAAAGTAGGATTCTTAACATTATAAAACAACCCTCAACTGCGCCCCACACCCTCACCTCCCCCCAGGCGTGTCGTGTAGTCAATCTCTTATTTTCTTAACCCCTTCGCTGCTAGGCCTCCCCCCCCCCCCCTCCCCCCCCGTGCTAAGCCTTTTTTTGGCTATTAGGGGTAGTTCGCGCTTAGGCCCTTGTAACTTTTTGACCACATAAGGTATCCACGCCAAATTTGCATCTTTTTCTTCCAACATCACAGGGATTCTAAAGGTATCCAGGGTTCAGATTCCCCTGGAGGGGACCCAGAAATTAGCGAAAATACAGCTAAATTTTGTTATTTTTTGGAAAAATGGGAAAAAAGTGCTGCAAATGAAAGCGTCTGGTTTTTTCCCTGCAAATGGTATCAACAAAGGGTTTGTGGGGCTACAATCACCATTTTCCCAGCTTTTAGGGACAAGCAGACTTTTGTCAGAAAACCAACATCTTTTACACAGTTTTGGCATTTTACTGGGACATAGCCTATTTTTGCTATTTTTTGTGCTTTCAACCTTCTTCCAGTTAATGGTAGAAATGGGTATGAAAGCAATAATGGATCCTGGAAAGCTATACATTTAACAAAAGTAGACAAAATTCTGAATTCAGCAAGGGGTCATTTGTGTAGATCCTTCAAGGTTTCTTTATAGAAACTAACAGTTGAATATAGGAAAAATTTTAAATTAGTTGAAAAAAACAGCCATTTGTGCCAACGTTTTCACCTGTAACTTCTTCTAATTATGACAGCTGTTTGAAAGCAATATACCGTTACATCAGCTGAACCTTTCTGGTTGTGGGGATATATAGGACTTGTAGGTTCACCAAGAACCCGACGAACCCAGAGCCAATAACTGAGCAGCGTCTTGCAATGTTTTTTTATTATGTACTGGGTGTATAGCAATTAATTTGGGAAAATATATACATGGAAAAATCGGTATGAAAGACACCTATGTATGTCTGAAATTGGAACGAAATATAGAGTTTAGAAACAGTAGATATTTGCACATTTCCGAAATTGTGAGTACCCATACTAGCATGAGAATTATAGGACATTTTTCAAAGTGACTTCTTTTTACATTGTCTTTCATTTGGAAGGCAGAAATGCATCGAAAGTCAATAGGTAATAACAGTTGCTCTACAATTCTGTGTTACCCAAAGTCTCCCGATAAAAATGGTACCTCACTTGTGTGGGTAGGCCTAGTGCCCGCGACAGGAAACGGCTCAAAACGCAACGTGGACACACCACATTTTCACAGTGAAAACTGACCCTTTTTTTGCAAAGTGCCTAGCTGTAGATTTTGAACCCTAGCTCTGCCGGCACCTAGGGAAACCTAGCAAAACTATACATTTTTGAAAACTAGACACCCAGGGGAAACCAGGATGGGGTGACTTGTCTGACTCTCACCAGGTTCTGTTACCCAGAATCCCTTGCAAACCTCAAAATTTGTCAAAAAAAACAAATTTTCCTCACATTTCTGTGGTGGAAAGTTCTGGAATCTGCGTGGATCCACAAAATTCCACCCACCCCACATTCCTCAAAGTCTTCCGAGAAAAATGGTACCTCACTTGTGTGGGTAGGCTTAGTGCCCGCGACAGGAAACGGCCCAAAACGCAACGTGGAAACACCACAGTGAAAACGGATCCTATTTTTTGCAAAGTGCCTAGCTGTAGATTTTGAACCCTAGCTCTGCCGGCACCTAGGGAAACCTAGCAAACCTATACATTTTTGAAAACTAGACACCCAGGGGAATCCAGGATGGGGTGCCTTGTATGGCTCTCACCAGGTTCTGTGACCCAGAATCCCTTGCAAACCTCAAAATTTGTAAAAAAACATTCCTCACATTTCTGTGGTGGAAAGTTCTGGAATCTGCATGGATCCACAAAATTCCACCCACCCCGCATTCCCCAAAGTCTTCCGAGAAAAATGGTACCTCACTTGTGTGGGTAGGTCAAGTACCTGCGACAGGCAAGGGCCCAAAACCTATTGAGGCGACATCAGAATTATCTATCACAAAACAACCTGGTTTTGCAAGGGGGGTCCCATGAGTTTTGGGCCCCGGGCTCGGCGGCCATCTAGGGAAACCTACCAAACCCACACATTTCTGAAAACTAGACACCCGGGGGAGTCCAGCAAGGTATGGCTTGCGTGGGTCCCCCAACATTTCCCTACCCAGAATTTCCTGCAAACCTTAAATTTTGTTGAAAAAATCAATTTTTTCTCACATTTCTGTGTGGGAAAGTTGTAGGATCACTGGGCTGACGAAATTTCCTACCACCCAGCGTTCCCCCAGGTCTCCCGATAAAAATGGTACCTCACTTGTGTTGGTAGGCATAGTGGCTGCAACAAGAAATGGCCCAAATCGTACTGTGGAGACTTCAAAATTACCTATAACAAAACTACCTGGTTTGGGGGGGGGGGGCGCGGCACCTGGTTTTTTGGCCCCGGGCTCGCCGCCATTTAGGGAAACCTACCAAACCCACACATTTCTGAAATCTAGAGACCAGGAAGGTATGGCTTGCGTGGATTCCCCAACGTTTCTCTACCCAGAATCCTAAAGGCTCATTTCAGTTTCGGTTTCTATGAAATGACGTCAGCACGACGTGCGCGCTGATCGTCATTTCACAGAAACTAGGGGTGGGGCCTCAGGAGCTGGGGAAGCTCTTCCCCAGCTCCCGAGGCTTTAGGGGAGAAAAAGAAATCCCTCTGGTGCCTGCACCAGAGGGATTTCCAGTGCCATGTGCCAGGACGGCCGGGAGCCGTCCTGCGCACACGAGCACTGTGGCGCACGACAGCTCCCGGCCATCGTGCGCACAGAAGGGGTTAATGCTGGGTTGTGTGTCCGATGACTCCTCTGACTGCTGCTATGACCCTGGGGCTTGTGTCTATCCAGTCGGAGGGATTTTTGCCGTTGTTTATCTACTCACCCGCTTCTCATCCTTTGGTTTCTAAGCTGTGGGGCTCAGCTTTCTCCGTCGCAGGCTTCCCCTATTGGGCCTCTGCCTCAATCTCGGGGTTCTTCAATAATTCCACCATCGCTGCCCATGCTCTAGCTGTCTCCAGAGCTCTTTCGCTCTCTGTTTTCTTGGCTATTTGCAATCTCACTGCCCCCTCGCATTCTGCCCATTTTACAGATTCTTTTTTCCATCTAAGTATGTTAGGGGCCCCTCTTGATTTCCAGTGACTGGTAATGTATCTTTTTGCCAGTACCAAGCCAAGGTACTGAAATTTGCTTGTCGCTTTATTTTTAGCCGCATGGGAGAACCAGTGTAGCAGACAATACCCAGGTGTTACTGCCTCTTCTTTTTCCGTCACTTCTGCTAAGGTTGTAGCCACTTCTTCCCAGAAACCCCTCAGTTTCGGGCAGTTCTAGAACATATTTAGGAATTCTACTCCTCCTACGTTGCAGCGTGGGCAAGTTGTTGTTTGTATATTGAAATATCTATTAATTTTGCCCAGCATGAGGTAAGCTCTGTGCAGGGCGTAGAAATGTACCAATTGAAATCTGGCATTTCTGGTACTCTCCCTTGCCACTAGTTCCCCCCACGTTTTTTCAGCTATTGGTTCGCCTAAATCTTCTTCCCATTTCCGATGTAGCGTACTCAGGAAAGGGAGTGTCTCATGCGTGAGTCGCCTGTAGAGGCATGTGACTGCCTTAAAGGTTCCTGCTGCAGCTACTACATAGTGACATCCCGCCAACGTCTGCGGTTCTGTGAGTCCCTCCCTCCAGTGTTTTCGTATCGCTGCTGTGAGGGCTGTGTATAACAGGAAATCCCCCCCTGGTATGTCATACCACTCACTGGGGTCGTTAAATGGGATCAGATTGCCTTCTTCATATAAGTCTACCACTACGGACATTCCTAGTTCTCCCCAGGCCTCCAGTCTGCGCCAGTCTCCTCCATGAGGCAACGCCTCGCAAATACTCAGTGGGATCCCCGGGGCATAGGGGCACCTAGTCTTAGATCTTCGTAAGCTCCTAGTCCAACACTTATGCACTGTTTTCAGTTCTGTGGTCAACTCTCGGTCTTGAATAGGGAGTCTCAACACCACTCGTGATAGTAGTCTCTGGCATGGCGTCGTGTCTCCCTGTGTCAATGTCCCCCTTAGTCTACTCGCCATCCACTTCGAAAGCCACTATAACTGTGCTGCGAGATAATAGTATTCAAAATCAGGTACCGCCAGCCCTCTCTCTGCTCTTGGCCTCATAAGTGTGTTGAGTGCTACTCTTCGCCTACTCGTTCCCCTTAAGAACGCCGTCATCAGTGTTTTTAGTTGAGTAAACATTCACGCCGGGATCCATATTGGCAGCACTCCGAAATAGTATAGGAGCCTTGGTAAAGTCACCATCTTCAATAGAGCGACTCTGCCAACCACTGATATGGGGAGAGTCCCCACAAATCTAAGCTAGCTTCTCACGCCCCTCATAGCTCTCCCTACATTGCCTTCCAATAAGTCTCCTTGGTTGTGGTATATCTGAGTTCCCAGGTATGTTCAGCATCTCTTCTCCCACCGGACTCCCTCCGTCTCTTGGAGTCCCACTCTGCCCTCCGTGACAGGGAAGAGGCATGATTTTGCCCAGTTCACCCTGAGGCCTGCCACCCTCTCCAACCTTGCTAGGAGTTCCGTAGCCCCCCGGTCGGCCCCCTCCCGCCAGAAACAACAATAGGTCATCTGCATATAATGCAATATAATGTATTTGCCCGATCACTTCTAGCCCTCGGTAATGCTGCCCTATCCTAGCTCTGGCCGCCAGAGGCTCCATAGCCAAGGCAAACAGCAGGGGTGACAGTGGGCACCCCTGTCGTGTCCCCCGCTCTACTCGGCAGGGATCGGAGATTAGTCTGCCCGTCTTAACTCTTGCTGTATAGTCCTTATATATCTGAAAGAGACACGTTAGTGACAGATTCCTTACCTTAGATTATCCCCAGGCGTCAGGCTGGATCCGGAAAGTTTTTGCGTAGCAGTACCCTTGCGCGTCGGTAGGCGGCGTCGTGGGCTCCGCGTCCGTCGTCGGGATCGCCGGGATGACGTCGCGGGCAGTACTTAGACGCCGCCCCTGCGCGCTGACGTCAGTTCTTTCTTTTTCCGCGCCAGTAAGCGCAGATCCGGGAAGAGCAGTGCCCTAATCATTTTTTGACTAAGTTTTTGGGTGAATTTTTCACTGTTTTCTCGAGTCTCTCGACTCCGAAGGTGTTGGTAGGGATGCCCGGCTTCAAGCCCTGCGACGCCTGTGGTCGAATGATGTCGATCACAGACCCGCATCAGGAGTGTCTTTACTGCCTCGGCCGCGACCACGACACCAAGTCGTGCCCCGACTGCCGGGCCTTGCATCCGAAGGCTTTGCGAGAGCGGTCTCGAAAGCTCCTCGAGGTCCGGCAGTCGACTCCGCGCCACGCGAAGCCCCGGTCACGTGAGAGGTCGAGGGGCCGGTCGCGGAGTCCTCATTGGTCGTCGGGGTCCAAGTCTTCGCACTCCTCCGGTAAGTCGAAGCATAAGAAGTCTAAGAAGCGTCATCGCTTGACGACTTCCCCTCGCCGGTCTCGCGACTCGGCTGAGGGCCCTGTCGGCACCGTCCCCGCGGCTCCGGGAGTGCCTGTGGAGCCGCCCCCGCATTACCCGTCCTTCCCGGGTTCGGGGGCGACTCCGGCCGAGATCCAGGAGTTCGTGTCGGCCATGGCCCGCCTCTTCGGGCCTCAAGGTCCCCCCGGTGCGCCTTCGGGCCCCGCGGGCCCTGATGCGGTTTCTCCGGCGCCGCCGGCGACTCCGGTCCCGGCGCCGCCTGCCACACCAGCCTCGGCCCCGGCTCTGGCCCCGGCCTCGACCCCGGTGCTGCCACAACCCTGATCGACGCCGGTTGACCTGACGACACCTCCACCGGCGCTGATCTCTCCGGTGCCGTTCCCGACGCCGCCCGGGGCTCCGGGCGGCGTCGTTCCCCGGTTCTCTCCGGATCCGGACACGGCGCCGGACCGGCGTCGCTCGACGCCGGCTCCGACGCCGCTGGGACCTTGGGTCCCGCATGTCCCTCCTCCTTATTTTGAACCAGAATTGGAGGACGAAGAGAACTGGGAGGGGTCTGATGACCCTCTCACACAGCAGTGTGAGTTTGATCAGGACTGGGCTGAGGAGCTTGGGGATGCCAGTGGTCTGGACACCTCCCCTGACTCTGGCATGCTGTCTCCTCCTTCCGTGGCAACGGAGGAGGGAGCAAACTTTGCAACGGTGTTGCGTAGAGCAGCTGGGGCCTTACACCTCCAGTTGCCTACAGTGGCTGTCAGGACTAACATCCTGACGGAAGTGCTTCAGCCGGCGGCTACCTCCTCGGAGCCACTGCTGCCGTTTAACGAGGCGCTTTCCGACGTTCTTTTGGGCACCTGGTCCAAGCCCACCACAGGGGCTCCTGTGGATAGGAACGTGGCCCGACGCCATCGCCCTGCTCCGGGCGACCCCCTGTTCCTCTCCCAACACCCCACCCCTGAGAGCTTGGTGGTCCAAGCCTCTGCTTCCCAAAGCGCCTTCCCTACCGCTCCCCCGGATAGGGAATCCAAACGCCTGGATCAATTTGGGAAGAAGGTCTTTTCTTCCTCCAGTGCTGGCTTGCGGTCCGTCAATACCACTTGCCTCTTGGGCCGATATTCCCACTCCCTCTGGGATTCGGTGGCGCAAGTTCTGCCCCAGTGTCCTGGGAAGGTCCAGACACTGCTTACCCGCGCCATTGCGGACGGAAGAGATGCGGCAAAGTACACCATCAGATGTGGCCTTGATACCGCCGACTCGCTAGGCAGATCGCTTGCGACGACAGTGGCGCTGCGCCGTCACGCCTGGCTGAGAACCACTGGTTTCTCGGGTGATGTCCAAAACACCCTTATGGACATGCCCTTTGATGGGATCGCTCTTTTTGGGAACAAGGCAGACCATGCGCTGGAGCGCTTTAAGGACTCGTGGGCTACGGCCAAGTCCCTGGGCCTTTCTGCTGTACGCCCTCCGCAACCGTCTGCTTTTCGCCCCTTTCGTGGCCACGGAAGGGGCGCCCAGTCACGTCCGCTGCCCAGCCACCGGCCCGCGCAGCTAACGTCTTCGCGTGGCCGATGACGTGGCTCCCGCCATGGCGGGTCAGGCAACCAGCGTGCGGGTCAGGCCACCAACCCCACCCCGTCCGCGGCCTCCAAACCCTCCTAGTCCTTCCTTTCAGGTCCACAGCACGCCAGTAGGTGGCAGGGTCCGCCATCACCTTCACCACTGGCGTGCCATCACCTCGGACAAGTGGGTCTTGGACATTGTCCGAAGGGGCTACTCCCTCCCCTTCGAGACCATCCCCCCAGCCATGCCACCTCAATTCCACCGCTCTGCGCCTCTGGACATGGCTGGAACATCAGGGCATATTCCTGATGGTTCAACACCTGTCAGGTTCCCTGAACGCCAGAGCGGACGAACTCAGCCGCAGGTGCATGATGGATCACGAATGGCGCCTTCACTCGGAGGTGGCGCAACGTGTCTTTCAGCAGTGGGGAGATCCTTGGTTAGATCTGTTTGCCACCGAAGAGAACGCGCAATGTCAGCAGTTCTGTGCGTTGGAATTTCCAAGGCGGCACTCGCTCGGCGACGCTTTTCGTCGCGAGTGGAGTTGCGGTCTGTTGTACGCCTTTCCGCCTATACCACTTCTACCCAGAGTGTTGAAGAAGATTCGGCGCGACCGGGTCCAAGTCATTCTTGTGGCTTTGGACTGGGCTCGAAGAGTTTGGTATCCCGAGCTACTCAGTATGAGCGTCGATCCCCCGATCCGTCTGCCTCTTCGGGAGGATCTTCTGTCGCAGCAGCAGGGGACGGTCCTCCACCCGAACTTGTCCAGTCTACACCTGCTTGCGTGGAGATTGAGCGGCGGCAGTTGATTCCTTTCGACTTGCCTCCCGAAGTTTGTGATGTGATTCTGGCAGCCAGGCGTCCCTCCACTAAGGTGGTATACGCCTGCAGGTGGAACAACTTTGTGGCATGGTGCACAGCAAAGGCTGTGAATCCCCTTTCTGCCCCTCTTTCTGAGGTTCTTCTGTTCCTTCTTTCTCTGGCCCAACAGGGTTCTGCCCTGGGTACCATCAAGTGCTATATTTGTGCAATCTCGGCCTTCCTCAGGCTTCCTGATCAGTCCTCTCTTTTTAAGTCCCCTGTTGTTAACAGGTTTCTTAAAGGCATTACGCACCTCTTTCCTCCTGTTCCGTTTATAATGCCTCAGTGGGACTTAAATTTGGTTCTTACCTTCTTAATGTGTGCTCCCTTTGAGCCTCTGCATAACTGTCCTCTTAGTCTTCTGACTCTGAAGACAGCCTTTCTGGTGGCCATCACCTCCGCTCGGCGGGTGAGTGAGCTCCAGGCTCTTTCATGCAAACCCCCCTTTCTGTCTGTTCATCCAGACAAGGTTGTTCTTCGGACGCGTCCGTCCTTCTTGCCAAAGGTGGTTACTGCCTTCCACATTGGGCAGACCATCACTTTGCCCACCTTCTTTCCGCCTCCGCATCCTTCCAGAGAGGAAGAGAGGCTCCACCGTCTGGACCAAAAACGTGCGCTTTTCTTTTACCTCAACCGCACACAACAGTTCCGGGTGGATGACCAGCTCTTTGTTGGCTACGTGGGCGCCAAAAAAGGTTGGGCGGTACACAAGAGGACCATCTCCCGCTGGGTCATCTTGTGTATCAAGGCCTGTTATTCTTTGGCTAAGAAGGAGCCTCCTGTTGGGCTGCGTGCCCATTCCACTAGGGTTACGGCTGCTACCACGGCTTTGGGCCGCTATGTTCCGTTGCAGGATATATGTCAGGCAGCTACGTGGGCCTCGCTGCACACGTTTACCAAGCATTACTGCCTTGACAGCCCGGTCCAGAGGGACGGCTTCTTTGGCCGTTCTGTCCTCCGGGACTTCCTTGTCTGAATCCGTTCGCAGACCCACCACCGGGGTTGGTATTGCTGGGGTATCTATTCTAAGGTAAGGAATCTGTCACTAACGTGTCTCTTTCAGATGCACAAGTTACTAACTTGTGTAACGATATATCTGTAAGAGACAGTAGTTAGTGACAGATTCCTTACCGCCCCACCCATCCTCCCCGTTCTGCGAACTGATTTCTAGGGTTAAGGACATCCCTTTCAGGGCCCTAGTATTTTTCGGACACCTATGTCAGCTTCTTGCATGGCTCTGCGTTCCTGGCGCGGAAAGTGGTGTACAGAACTGACGTCGGCGTGCAGGGGCGGCGTCTAAGTACTGCCCGCGACGTCATCCCGGCAATCCCGACGCCGGACGCGGAGCCGCACGACGCCGCCTACCGACGCACAAGGGTACTGCTACGCAAAAACTTTCCGGATCCAGCCTGACGCCTGGGGATATTCTAAGGTAAGGAATCTGTCACTAACTACTGTCTCTTACATATATATCGTTACACAAGTTAGTAACTTGTGTAATAGAGCTGTCCACCCTACGAACTCAGGCCCCAGTCCATTTTACCTCATCACTCGGAATAGATCATTCCATTCGAGGCTATCAAAGGCCCTTTCAATATCTACTGCAAAGATGGTCGCCTCATCCCTGCAATAGGAATCGGCCTCATGAATATGCAGTAGCCTTCTGACGTTTAATGCCATGTTTCTGGTGGGGATAAAGCCTGCCTGGTCTTGATGTATGAGTGTGGTCATGTGTGGGAGAAGGCGAGTGGCAAGAACCCTACTCAAAACTTTATAATCTAAATTAAGCTTAGAGAGCGGTCTATATGCTGTTTTGTCACATGCAGGTGTCCCAGGTTTCAGTAGCGGGATAATTACTGCTTCTCTCGTTGAACCAGGGAGTTTTCCCTCTTGTTTTGCTTGGTTATATATCTCTACCAGCTTGGGACCCAGCAACTCAATATACGCGGAGTAAAACTCCACTGGGAGTCCATCTGTCCCTGGCGTTTTATTCCTGGCCATGGCTTTAATGGCCCCATCTCACCTCACTAAGCTCTATTTCTCTTCCCAGGGTCTCTGCTACTTCCTCCGATACTTCCGGTAACTCAATGTCGCCCATAAATTCTTCAATTTCCTCATTTGTGGGGGACAGTCTACTTTCGTACAAACTTGTATAGTATTCCAGAAAAATATCATTAATATCCTGCTGTCGATGACGAATCTCTCCCTCATGCCCGTTCATTTCTAATATGACCGATCCCTTCCTAGCCGGACTAGCCAGCCAGGCCAGCAGGGCCCCAGATTTGTCCTTTTCAGAGTGAGCTCGGACTATATAGTTTTTATAATCAAAGCAACGCAGCCACTCCACCTGCTCGGCTACTGCTTCCTTGGCTGCCATGAGCTCCTCCTGCCTATCTCTCCTGTCAGGCCTCTCTTTCTCTAGGTCTCTGAGTCGTTGCTCAGCTGCCAGGGTGTCTTTCATAAGGACCTTCCTTACTCCCACCGCCTCTGAGATGCATCGCCCTCATATTACGGTCTTAAAGACCTCCCACTCTATTAGTTTATTCGTGGCTGTCCCATCGTTCTCTTTAAAATATTGCCCAATAGCGGTGCATATCGTCGCCTGGAAGACTTGGTCCTCCAGTGTTTCAGGCGCCAGGTCGGAATTTTGGGCCTCTCTTGGGACCAGACCAAACCCAGCAATAGCGGGTTATGATCTGAGATTGTTCTGGCTAGGTACTAACTCATCTGTACACTTTCATGTACGTTAGATGAACACAGTATGGAGTCTAACCTGACATGCAATTCATGTAGTGCTGAGAAAAATGATTAATCTGTCCTCTGGGTGTTGCACCCTCCAGGTATCTACCAATCCCCACTGCTGTTGCTAGTTTCTTCGCGCCTCCGCTATTTTATGCATGAGAGTGTCTGGGAGAGGTGGGTGGGAGCGATCCAACTCCACATCTGTAATGCAATTAAAGTTCCCCCCTAAAATTACCGATCCCGTCAGCGCTGGAGCTAACGTTCTGGAGAGATGAGTCAAAAATGAGGTTTGGTCTGTGTTTGGGCCATAACTACTACCCAATGTTACATCTTTACCATCTAACTTTCCCGACAGTATGACCTATCTCCCATCCGGGTCAAGTATTTGTCCGGTGCACTGAGAAGGGACTCCTGCCCTCACCCATTTCAGGACCCCCCTGGCAAATGCTGAGTAGTTTGTATAATATACTTGGCCCCTCCACCTACGTTGAAGTGCAGCTCCCTCTTTCGCCATTATATGTGTCTCCTGCAGTAGAGCGATTTACACCCCCCTCCTCACTAAGTATGCATGTATCCTGTGGCGTCTCGCTAAGGTGTGCATCCCCCGCACATTCCATGATATACATTTAAGATCTATAGAGGATGCCATTGTATTGATCTCGACCCCTCTCCATTGGTTACCCTTCCCTTGACACGCATGGCCCCTAAAAACAAACCCTGAATTGAACAAGAACCCAAACTCCCCCTCCCCAGGACAGGTACAGGTAGTCCAGCTCCCATCCAAACTCAAACAAAGTTGCAAGTAAGGTTCCTTGTGATCTTGGGGTTATGCAGCTTACCCACCAGGTCCCGGAGTACCGCCAGGCCATACCCCCCCAGTATTATGTCCTTATCTTTGGCCCCGGCTCGCATGCTGATTATCTTCATCTTTTCCAGCAGGAGTTATGTCCTCGGCTTTACTCCCTCAGATTCGGGCCGGTGTGCCAGCGGGATATATGACTGCTTCCCTTCCTCGTCTCTTCCCCACTACAGAATGTCGTTCACCAACTGGGGTGTAATCTTTGGCAGTTCTGATTCTGAATCTTCATTTGCACTGGTGGCCAGCGAGCCATCCGATCTATCCGCTTCTTGCCCACTCTTGCTTGATCTAGGGCTAGAGCCTCCTTGGAGAAGCTCCACAACCGCTTGCAGCGGCTTGCGTCTTTCAGATCTGACTTCCGTCGAGGAGGGCGCCTGTGTCGTACTCTTGCCCTTGTCTCTGGTAGTCTGTGTCGGATCCGGTGAGCGATTGCGCCCTTCATGTCCTGCTCTAGAGTCCAACCATTCCCAGGCTTCCTGTGGCGAGTTAAAAAAATTGCAATCCTGTTTTTCCAACTACTCGCAGTCTCGCTGGGAATAGCATTGAGTAAGGGATCTGTAGTTGCCTCAGTTTCTTTTTGAGTGCTAGGAACGAAGCTCTTTGTAGTCGTACTTCCCTAGTGAAGTCTGGGAATATCATTACTTTACTGTTGTCCATCTGCAGGTCTTGTTTCTGGCGGGCTTGGTGGAGAATGTGATCCCAATCTCTGTAATGAAGAAGCTGCATCACTATAGGGCGGGGAGGGGCCCCAGGTCTGGGGGGCCTGGCTGGGACCCTGTGAGCCCTCTCCAATGCATAAAAAAGCGAGAGACCCTCTGGCGCCACTGCAGTTTTGATCCAATCCTCAAGGAATTGCACTATATTCGTTCCATCTGTCTTCTCAGGCATTCCCACTAAGCGTAGATTATTTCTACGATATCTCCCCTCACTATCTTCTGCCCTTACTTCGAGTACTTTCACCTTGGCCTCTATGTCTCTGAGTGATTGTTGTAAGGTTATCACCGTCGTGGGGAGATCATTGAGTGTCTTTTCGGTGGTTGCCACTCTTTCTTTTAATTTGCGGTGGTCATCTTTCAAAAGGTTCAGATCTGTTCCGATTGCGTCTATTTTCGTCTCAAGTGCTTCCTTGCAGGCCGTAATGGCTTGCATGATGTCCATCAAGGTGGGCCGGGTAGTTGTGGGGTCCCGCCCCGATTCCTGTCTTTCGTTGTCGTCATCCGTCTGGGTTCCGGCTCCCCCCCCATGCTGAGGACAGTCTACCCTTTTCACTTAGAGGCTTTCCCCATCACTCCTCGGGTCTAGGCCCCCACAGGGTGAGTATTCTCTGATAGTGCAGTTGGTTCCCAGGCAGTGCCCACAGTCTGTCAATGTGCTAATGGGCTGCTTTCTGCGTTGTCTCTTGGCGCGCTGGTGGGTGCAGTTTCGTTTCCCGCAGCAGTAGACTACACTGGGCTTATGTCTCATTGGTTGCCTGGTCTATAGATCGGAATATGCTCTAACGGTTACTCCACTCGCGTAGGCCTCCTGCTCCCTCGCTCTGTCCTGTTCTAGCCTCGTCTTCTTCTTTTGGCCCCCTCCAAGCTGATACTCCTCACCTCAGATGTCGTAGATCTCATGGGGCTCTCTCGCCAGCCAGAACTCGAGCCGCCGCCCAGTCGCCTGTGGCCGCGCTCCTCGCACTTTCTTTGCCAGCCTGCACTATAAAGTGTTGGAGCCTCTCTCGCCGTTCAATGCGCGGTTCCGCTCACCCAAGCCCGCCTTGCTCTTGACTCGTTGCTTTCACTAGCTCGGAGGTCCACGCTTCCCTTCAAGTCGTTGCTTTCTCAGGCCTTGCAGCCCCGGGCCTGCTTCTGACCCCGGAGCTGGTATTCTTCGTTAGAGAATTCTCCCCCGCTGTCTGATTCCACTAACCTCCCTTATCTGCGCTGGGGTCTCCAGGTCTCTAGCGTCTGTTTTCTCAGGTCGCCCACCTGAATAGGAGCATCCTCTGTCTGCTTGCCGTCTTCGTTGCGGACTCCTTCATCTCGCGGCGGTGCACTCAGACCTCCCCGGTGCCTCGTAGCGGATCACTCAACTCCGTGCCCGTTCCTCCCTGCGGTCGGCTCTTGGGGTGCACCTCCTTTTCTTCTGAGGCACTTTCCCTTGCTTCTGTAATGGCTGCCGGCCGCTTCGGTGTCTCCTCTCACACGCCAGCCCCCAAGATTCTCCGCCACTTCGTGTCGCGGCTGCCATCTTGCTCTGCACTACGCGGCTCTCTTTTTGTAAAATTGTGCGATTTCGACGCGATTTACGTCCGCCGCTCCTAATTTCCTTGAGGAGCTTTGTCCTGAGGACTCTTAGGCTCACGGCTCTTCCAAAATTAGCGTGCTCGGAGCTCAGGATATTTGTAAACGGGGATATGCCGGCCGGAGCTCCGCAGACCGCTCCTGACTACATAGGCGCTAAGCCACGCCCCCAAATCTGCCTGAGTCCTTAATCTTTTATGTGCACCAACCAATACGGGGAGTAACGCCCCTCCCCTTTCTTCCTCTGGGAGCCTCTCTGTGGCCCCTTTGACCTAAAGCATTTGGACTTCCCACATATGGATGGCAGCATGATCCACTAAATTGTGAGTGAGCACAGGTGGATTGCGAGGGAAGGTAATGTGAAGAGCAAGATGTAAACCCTCTGAACAATTTGTTTACCCACTGATATGATTAGGGTTTTCAGGTAAATTTTTAATTAATAAAACATCACCAAAGGGAATATGTTTTTCAATAGAAACCAGAAATCACCAGATTTTGCTCAATTTTTACTGCTTTGGTGTCCTCTTGTATAAAATAGTAAAATTACAGCCCCTACCTCTAAGCTCTTCTCTGTGATAGATGCGCTCTGCTCTGATCCAATTGGGCCATGCTAAGCTACTTAATATTCTATTGTGGACATTTGCAAGGTCCCAGGGCTCCTAGGACCTACTTCCACTCCTATTTTGGGAGCATTGCCCACATCATATGGCTTCAGTTGTCAAGAGTTTAACTGCAAAATGTCCAGAGAGGGGAAGTGAGTCGGTCACTAAGGCCTTTTATAATAACGCTTGGGTCAATAAACTCAGACAGGGAAGAGAATGGAGATTATAGAGGATGGCGTGCCAGAAAACAAGAAGCTAAAACTCTAACCAACCCGTGGCTAGAGCTTCTTGATTTTAAGATACTTCTGGGTTAATTGTTGTAGAGTGGTATAAAACATCTCTGCGTTGGACCGCTTTTCCTGACAGCAGTTTATCATTGCATTGGCTTCCTGCTTTGATAGTTTGTTCACCCAGATTGCATCCCACACTTTTGTTGTGTTGCTTCTGTTTGGTTCTCTTGTGATACCAACCTTACCTCTTTGTTTATTGGAGTGTGTCTTATTTGTTTGTTTGGTGTTGGCCAAGTGCTCCAGGGTCTCTGATGCTATGGAGTCCTGGGAAGCTTTGCCAGTATCAAGGTCGATGCTGGCTCTCAAGACCATAAAACCCACTGAGGATTCTGACCCTCCTACCTTGGCTGCCAGTTCAGGTGTTGTGTTTGTGTGACAGAATTTGATCCACACTGCAAAGCTTACCATACCAGAACACTCACCCAGACTCCAGGCCAGGTTTATCATCTCTGACCTGCAATCAACAAGATATCCAGTCTCTCTCTCTCTCCCTTCCCCTTTTTCCCTCACTTCTTCACTAGTGGTTAGTGTATTTCAGTCACCTCCTGAGGAAGTTGAGGTTAGGGGGTACTCTCATTGAATCCACCTCTACTACAGAAGCTTGACCTCTGCTTACTAGTCACTTCATGTTGCTACATAGTATCCAGCATGTTCACAGCTTTCAGTGTCTCAGTCCAATACTAGGAGTACCGCCATGATTCCATCCTCCATCGATAGTGGAACAGCGTTTTGCTTTTGAAAATGTCACATATTAGGAATCTGGCAACAAAAATCTCTATGCGTATGGATGCCTTCAAAATCAATGTTCTCCCTTAAAACACTACACACAACACTCCTATTGTCAAGATTATGTTGTGTTGGTCTTAAAGGCATGCCTATATGCACTGCATCCTTTCATACAGAAGGATCAGGGGCTTATGTGTAATGCAAAGAGGTTCATGAGCTGGATTGGGTGAAACTGCGCTGCTTGTAGTGCATACATTAACTAACTAAATGTATGAGTTAGTGTATAAGCTGTAGACAGTGCATCTACCAGATTCCTAGTGTGTTATAGATGGTGCAGTTTTAGCAAAAACAGGTGAATAGATCTGTTTTGATCCTGCACACTAATGCAGATACAGCCCCAGAATTTCCATGTCAAAAATAAGATTGGGACTTATGGTGCCAAAACAAGGCTTGACGTTTGGCAACATTGCCTGTACAAAACACTATTACTAGATTTAATGGAGACATTAAGCTGCGCTCATTCTTTTCCTCAAGATGGAAAATGCACTATAAAAGTACACAAAGTACAAAGGAAGGTAAAGTGCATTGTGCAACGCTCAGATGCCCAGCAGCAACCCGACATGCTTAGTAAAAATTAATGCTTAGACATGCAAATTACCCAAGGCATCGTGCCAGTGATGAAGCTTCTTACTATCTTAGCAGCTTCGTCATACAGCAGCAGTTTGCTGTTAATATAGTCCTTGTAGCTAATAATATGCATGTAATAATTTCTTATCAGGCTTCTCCCCTAAGACCATGCAAAGTAAGACTAAGACCAGATCAGACAGTACAAATACTTTTATTTACCCAGTTCTTTCATAGTATCTCAAGGCAAAGATCAGTATATAGTGACACTGGCTTGCAATGACCTAGCACGGAGCACACCACTATATAGGTCATGTAGAAAGTATTCATTCAATACATCTTTGCTATTTGTCTTAAGAATAGAGAAGGAACGAGTGTCCCACTATTAACTTTTCATCAGCTACACTAAAGTGTTAACAGGTGCAGAAATATCTCCACTCATGCACATCCTTGACTTGCGGTGAGACTGGACTTCTGGAAATATGCTTTTGAGTACTGGGAAATTGGGCTGGCAGGGAGTTGAGAGAAATAATGAAAAAAGATTCTTGAAGTAGCAAATTCAATGAAAGGGTACAAAGAAGGGGAGTTAGGAGCAGGAAATTATGGTAGAATATTTGAATATAGGAATGAAATAAAGAAGGATAAACATTACAGCAAATGTATTTATAAGTACTGGAAAAACATCATCCCAGTGATTATGTACAGGGCAAAAAAGAATAAACCCCTATAATTATTGGTTTTTACAAGTTTTAAAACATTTGAAAACACTGACAAAAACTACCAGAATTCATAGCAAATAGAAACTGAAAACCGGAAATCCTAGAGACGATGTTATAGTTTTCCAGCTGTGTAGGAAAAATCAAATCCTGCCCTCTACCAAACGAGCATGCCGCTGGAAGAGGAAATCAAAACGCCTCGAAGCCATTGTAGCGGGAGAGAAGGAAAAGGGCGATCCTTATCATTGGTGTTGTCCGCGACCTCTGATATCACCACTCCCTTTAGAGCTCCACCAGCTCTGGGGTTGGTTGCTGTATGGGTTGTGAGAGCTGTGTAGGAATAGCGAGTACCCTCTCAATTTCCTGTACTCTAGGTTAAAGTGAATGACCGGTGACGGTAAACTCAATGTGTGCTTTGACAGGGCTTTCTTTAAAATGCTGGGTCAGCCTTTTCTCTGAAAAGTCTTGAACCATCAAAAGTCCATGAGGGAAGCCTGTACATCACCTGAAAAACTGGGGACACATCCAGGCATGACACCTAATCGGGACACAGGTGCCTATGGTACAAGTCCACATGCTTTCACATCCTACGCATGCTGCAAAACATCTTTAAATGGTTTCCTCAGAACACCAGACAGACCGTGTCACCAGCACTCATCGCCAGCAGGCTGGACTACGGCAACGCTCTCTATGCCGGAATCTCCAAACAACTCTTACACAGACTCCAGGCCATCCAGAACGCAGCCGCAAGACTGATACTCAATCTCCCACGCCGCACCCACATCACACCGCACCTCAGGAAGCTTCACTGGCTCCCCATTCACAAGTGCAGCCAAATCAAACTTCTCATGCACACATACAAAGCCCCACAGAACACCGGACCAGAATACCTGAACAGACGCATACACTTTCACCAACCCACCTGCGCTCTGCCTCACTCGCACAAACGCCTGCATCCTCAAAAGCAGAACTGGAGGTCTCTCATTATCTTACATTGCACCAAAGTCTTGGAATGACCTCCCTCAACACATCAGAGCTTCCTTCTCACTAATTGAGTTCCACAATAAGCTGAAGCCCTGGCTCTTCATATAACCACCTTCGGACCACACATATACACACCTTGCCCAAGCACCTGGATACCCTTTTGGTCATTAGTGCGCTATAGAAATCAACATAACATAATTCGTTATGTCAAGGCTGACTCTCCAGACATATTTTGCAGCTTCTTGGCCATCCTGAATTGTCTGGGCAAGGGTTTTCCTGAATTAATCATGAACTGCCAGCAAGATCTCGCTGGACATGTGCTAAATGGCATGTGTCTATTGGATCAGGAGATGGCTAGTGTTTGACAACATAAAGGGTAAGCTGGTGGACGAGAGCACCCTTTTGCCAAAAGCAGCAGTGTGCTTTGTCTCCTTATCTAGCAGCATGAAAGGGAAAGCATTAGGATTGTCTTTACTTGTGGAAGCTTGGACCACCAAGCTCTTGGGGGTTGGGTGTTGAGTCAAAAAGACCAGGTTCTCCAGCGGCTGGTAAATGTCACCTAGAAACTGGGGGAGCAGATTACAGCTTTGTTCATGAGGCCATCAGGGTGTTTGTTGGTGCCTCATTACGTGGTAACAAGGGCTCTTACGTAGCAGTCACAATCTGCAAAATGTTGGCCAATAAGTTGGCTTTTGTCTCAATCATTGGACGTGGTAAAACTAGTTCTTCTGCTGCTCTGCAGACGACATCTGCAAAAGAGATTCTTTCCTCAGTTGGGGTTCCTGGAGGAGACACAAACTCGTCTCGGGGTGCGTTGTCCAGGCCACTAGCATTTTGCAAATCCAGTTATAGCGCTTCTTCAGTATAATGAGGTCAAACTAAGTTGTCTACCTCCGTCTCATCATCATCATGTGGAACATTTTGACATCCTCAAGCTGTATTTGAATCTGATCCAAGCAGGGCCTCCGGTAGTACTAGGGTTGAGGAAGAAGCTGGGGATCATCCAAGGTTGGAGGTTTCTCTTTGATTATTTCATAGTGAGATATAGGTCTAGTGAATGCCAGTTTTGCCTCTGGATCAGAAATGGGCATTGTGACTGAATCCAGTTCGGGCAACATTGGAGTTAAGGTCAGCACTGGAGCAATCGGGACAGGCGTGGCTTCTGGGGTCAAAGTGATGGCATGGGCTGGTGCCAGAAGGTAGCTGGAAGAATGCCCAATGTTTCCACTGAGTGCCAGGGTAGGGCCTGCCGGTGGAATTGGGTCTGAGAGCTCCCCACTACTCCTTTGGGCATGAAGCCATTCAGAGGCAGCCAGCAGTGCCTAAAAAAACTGCAACATGGCCTCTTTGAAGACCTTTATCTGGTGTGGGGTTGATGACAGCCCAGGAAACTTGGGGTGTACCAGGACCAGCCTCAGAATGGGCTCGGAGCTAGATGACACTTGCAGAATTTCATCTTTGGAATATCGTCGTGTCAGCCCTTCAGAGAGATAGAGACCAATCCCTCTTGGCCTTTTGTGCTTAAGGTGCAACTTGGACTTTGACGTACCCGACCACTCGGAGTGGGACAGGAACTTGGCGTGTGAATAACCCTGCAACTTGGAGCTGTAGAGTCAGTTATTACAAGTGTGATCCATCCCACTTCTTGTGTTCTGTAATGTGAAGCCGTGCTTCCCTCTCCCTTATTGCCTTCAGATGCACTAGGGAGCATTTGTCACACAACTTCATGTCATGACTGGTGTTCCACCTGTTAGCCTTAGGGTGGTCGTTCCCCCAACTTCTTGCCTTCCTCCTCCATTTATTCTGACCTTGTTTTTGCTGGTATTAGGACTCTGCACACTTTACCATAGCTAACCAGTGCGAAAGTGCTTGTGCTCTCTCATCTAAACATGGTAATATTGGCTTTTCCCCAATTGGCATATTTAATTTACTTATAAGCCCTAGTAAAGTAACACTACGTGTGGCCAGGGCCTATACATTAAATACTACTAGTGGGCCTGCAATGCTGGTTTTCCCACCCACTTAAGCCACTGCAAACCTGTGTGCGCAGATAAAACTGCCATTTCGACCAAGGCCCAAAACCAGGCCCAAACCTTCCTTTTTAATACACGAGTCACCCCAAGTGTAGGCCCTGGACAGCCAAGAGGGCAGGCTGAAATGTATTTAAAAAGCATGACATGTACTTTTAAGTTTTACATGTTCTGGTAGTGGACAACAGTTAAATTCCTTTTTCACTACTGCAAGGCTTATATCTCCCACAGGATAACATGGAGATTATTACATTTTATAAGTGTAATTTCGAAATGGGAAAATATAACCTATGCAAGTCTGGTGTCTCTGGAATCCTAATTTAAAATCCTTTAATTTAAATTTAAACTTAAAATGTTTAAACTTATAGTGAAGTCGGATTTTCAATTACAATTCTGAAAATTTCACTTTTGGAAATTTGGTATTTTCTTTCCTTAGCCATTTGGTGCCTGCAGCATGTCTCTGGTCATCTGACTGAGTGTAGTTGGGCTTTGTGTATTCCTCTTAGACAGCCAAACACAATGGGAGCTTAGGTAGGACTCAATGGGCCATCACTGGCAGGATGGAAGGGAGGAGTTGGACTCCTATTTTCCTATGCTGATCTGCTGCCCTCTTGCCTGGGTGAGAAGGATTAAGCCTGCATCTCTTTAACCTAGAACCCTGAGTGACTCCTGATCTGAAGCCTCAGGGATAATAATAGGCTTCCAGTCTCCTTGCATCTGAACTCTGCCATCTGTGAGTCTACCCTGCAAGTGGTACCATCCCAGTCCTGGACCATTGGAAGTGGTCCTAAGGTGCTTGCCAGCGGACGCGGCACATCTTTTCTGCTTAGCAATGCAACTTGAGCAGAACAGACGCCTCTCCTTGCCTGAGCGGCACATCCCAGAGCAGAACTGGCGCATCACCGCTGCTGCGTGGATTGGACCCGTCACAAAAGACTCACAGTGCTACCGCAACATGTATCTTGGGACTTACGCATCACCTTCGGAATCGCCGCAGTGCGATGCTTTCCTCGGCAAGGATCCTCGCTTCTCTCGTTGACAGTAGCCTTGACGACAACGCCGAAACTCCGCATCGCAGCTTCACCGCTCATCGAAATCGACACATCGCATCAACTGTGCATCACATCCGGACACCAGACTTTGCATCGCAAGCCACGACGACGGCATCCTCAACATTGACGCAACAGACCTCACACCGCAGCCTCGCCGCATCTCAGAACCAACGCATCGCCTCTGCTGAGCAACGCATCTTCGATGAGGATCCACGCAACACTCTGCAACCAGGATTTAAGGTACTCTGTTCAGCAGGCTTATCTGGGTCCCTATCGCTGGCCCGTGCTCAATGGCGGTCATCCTGATCTTTTGACTTTGTCCGGGTCCGGCGCGACCAAATATCCCCCAATAGGGCTTTGTGCTTTTTGGTACTATTTTCACTATAAACTTTCAAATTCAGTATCACCGGTTCTACTAATTAGATTTTTGTCGTTTTGGTCTTGTTTTATCTATTAAATCTATTTTTCTAACCTGGTGTGTGATCTTTTTGTGTGGTGTTGTCACTGTTTTAGTGTTTGAAGTGTTGCCCAAATACTTTACACATTACCTCTAAGTTAAGCCTGACTGCTCTGTGCCAAGCTACCAGAGGGTGACCACAGGTTAATTTGCGGTTTGCTTGTGACTTACCCTGACTAGGATTGTGGTTGGTGGTTGCTGCTTGATCAGGGCTCATATTCAGTTTCTAACAACCGTAAACTAAACACTGCAGGCAAATGTGCAGACCTATGACAGTCATCTGTTTCCTGCAGTAGCTCCACTACTTAAGCCTTTGCTCTTTTGGGAAGAAATTTCCTTTGGCACACTGTCAAGAATTTTATTTAGTGTCTGGTACTGACAAAGTTAGGCGCATTGCTCTGGATCCATGTCAAGGGACAGAGAAAGAAAGAAATTGACATCTATGCACAGCGGCAGCACCAGTATGGCTCCGTGCTGCCATTTCTGCAGCCTCTACGAGGCCGCCGGGAATCCCGATGGTGCCACCTACTTGCACGCTTTAGCAGTGGCTTGCAAAAATCCAAATCCATTAAGCCACTTGGGAATATTCAAAAGTATGGAAGTTGGGAATATCCATTGGAAAGATCTCGTTTGAGAAGGTGGCCTGGTATATGCTGTCCACTAATTAAAGTGGGCACCCTGTACCAGTCCACACGACCCTTATGATGTATGAGGTCAAAGATAACCTTTAGAAAGCTATCCTAGTGGTAGCTGTGGAGAGCAGCCTTCAGGCTTAATCTTGAAGGAATGTAAAGCAGCTTGTTTTACCAGAATATCACCTCCTGAATGACTAAATGAAAGGAGAACCACACAGTAGTTATATAAAAATATGTATTTATTATTATAACACTCTCTACTAGTCTCTACACGAGATTAGAACACAAAGCACACAATACTGAATCAATAGAACATTCGTAAGTAGCACAATACACAGCGGGCTCCAGGGGGAGACTGAACCATATACTAAAAAAATGGTATAACAATCACGACTTGACTAGACAGTGCCTAGAGCACGTAGAATCGCTGGGACCCTAAGGAACCACCCAAGGCAGTGACACAGGGAGCCCACGGAGGACGGGTGCAGTGAGGAAACACGACCGCGTGCTCCGTACAACTCTATGGGAAAGTCGCGGTTGCAAAGTTATAGTTTAAGGACACTTCTCCGAGGACTTCAAGCAAACCCTTTGGAACATAGGAGGTTCTAGAGCCAACCCACCAGTGAGTACCGAGGTACCTGTGTTACCTATCCCAGAGGAGCCGGGTGCATAGGGGTCAAGTGGTGTCGGAAACCTTCGTCGTTTTCAATGGAGAGTTGGGAAGAAGTGCTGCTGCCGGGAAGGCGAAGAATGTCCTGTGGAATCCAAGCCTGGATTCTAGGTGAGGAGAACCTGAAAGCAGAGGGGACAGAGTCTGGGTCACTTCAGGTGACCAGGGGCTCGGTAGTCGAATGCCCACCGATGTCGGGTGCTTCAGGTGTGAAGAAGGGATGCTTGACTCTGCCACCACGGGAACCAGGGGACGTCGAGGACGACCAGGATCCGGAGGTGAGCTGTCCCACGAAGGATGTAGAGTGCTGGGAGGTCGATGACCGGCTGGAGCAGGGCACGTCTGGAGCAACCAGGGAAGCCCAAGAACAAACAAGGTGACCCTCGCCAGGACCCACAGGCCAACGGACCAGGGATCGCGAGGAGACCTCAAGCAAGTCTGCAAAGCACCAGCCCACGGAGCACTCAGTGCGAGGAGGCCAGATTTCTTTGGTGCAAATACTGCTCGGGGTCAGGACTACTCGGAGTCCAATGCACAAGCTCAGGGGTCGCCCACAAGCATATGCACTTGCAAATGTACGCGGTGCACAGGGGTTCGGGTCACGCGGTCCCCACAAGGTATACTGGTCTCAGAATCGCTGAGAGGGCAGATCAACCTCGGGGACCTTCGGAAACCCACCTCCTGTGTTGCTGAAATCTTCGGAGTCCTCAGGAGCTCAGGAGATGCAAGCTGGTCAGATGCACTTAGGTGCCTGCTAGTGCAGGGGAGTAACTCCTTTACTCCAAGGGAGATTCTTCAGTCGTCCAGCGTCGTGCAGACAGTCGAAGTACTTGGTTTCTTCTTAGTAGAATCTTGTCCAGGTAAAATCTAAAGTCCTGTAGCCAGGTAACCCACTTTATACCCACGGGTAAGGGTTGGACAGATTCAGGGTACCCTCCTAGGGGAGGGGCAGGACAGAGGGGTGGCTACACCCATGTCCTTTGTCCAGTTTCGCGCCAGAGCAGGAGCCAATGGCTCCCAGAACTGGTTTGAGTTGGACTATGCACAGGGACACCAAATATGCCCCAGTGCAGACTTTCTGGCACTCTGAGTGCACCCACCCAGCCCCAGTACACTAAACCCTGTCTGGGAGGTGGTCACACCTCCCTGTGACAGGATGCCTATTGTCATGCCTTCCTCTGCTCGAGCTTGGCTCAGCAGCAGGAGAGCAGAATCGTGTCAGTGGCTGGCAGCGTCCTTTTTGTGCTGCCCGGGTCGAGAAAGCTGGTACCGGGTAGACCGGTGACCCACAGTAGTGGTTTCAGAAGGGTGGAATCATACCTCCCACACCAGTTACTGGTGTGGAGGTATGATTCCAAGGTGTTTGACACCAAACACGACATGTTTCTAAGCAGCCGTTTTAAAGTTAGCATTTACCGCAAGGTTATAATGCAACTTAACCTATATGTCTGGCTGCATCACCGACAACCCTGGAGAATGGTCTCCGAAGGCTGCAGAGGGGCTCTGCTCATGCAGGGGCACCCTCTCATGTAAAACCCAGCACCCTGCCTTCAGGATTTATAAGGCCTGCCATAGGGGTGACTGATAGGTTTTTAAGTGTAGTGATTTAGATAGATATAGTGAACCTATATCTAAGTAAGCGGTGCAAGCACCAGCTTACACAGGCTGCTGTAGCAGACCTGTTGTGTCATTTTGAATGGCCTCTCATGGGTGGCATAATACATGCTTCAGCCCATGGGAGGCCTCTGGGGTACCTATGCCCTGGGTACATGGTGTACCATAAACTAGGGACTGATAAGGGTACCCCAGTATCCAATCTGGAGTGTACCTAAAGTACATACATAGCAATTTAAGGGAGAAAGCAGATAGACTGGTGTCCTGGATAGCAGGATCCCAGTCAGACTAGTCCAAAAACAGTGAGACATCAGCAAAAAGTGGGGGTAACCATAAGAAGCAGATACTACTTTCCTACAGTTGAGTAGTTCTGAAACTTGGTGCTTCAAAGCACAGAAAATTCTACTTCTGAGACTTCTTGGTCCATCCTAGATACTGTGTAGATTGGACTAAAAAGTAGTCTTATTCAGACGCATTACATTATAGATCAGGAAGCTCATTTTTTTTAAGCGAACGATCTGATGGAGACTTCAAGCCGCAGATTCCTTACCTTAGAATTATCCCCAGGCTTCTGATTGGATCTGGAAATTTTTTTGTGGGCAGAACCCCTGCACACTGGTAGGTGGTGTCGTTCGGCTCCACTTGGTGTCTGTGCCAGAAATGACGTTTGTAGTGCCTATAAAGGCGCCACCCAGGCAAGCTGGCGTTAGTTCTTTTCTTACCGCAGCAGTCAGCGCAGATCCGGGAAGAGCTACTCTTTAATCATTTTTTGACTGTTTTTTGGACTTTTTGTCAACTCTTTTTGAGGATATCCTCCTGGTGAGGCAGGAGTATGTCATCTAGGAAGGCCAGCTTCAAGCCACGTGGCACCTGTCACCGACAGATGTCGGTGACTGACCTGCTCCTTGTTTGATGTTTTTTTTCTGCCTGGAGCGGAACCATGACCCGGAGGCTTATCTCAACTGCCACGCCATGCACCCAAAGGCCGAGAGGGAGCGATCCCTCTAGCTTCTAGCGGATTGTCATGTGATACAGCGACAATCGAAATCCCGGTCGAGAGGAAGGTCCCGCGAGCAGTCGTGGAGCTCGAGGTTCTCACTGCGGGCGGCTCGGTTTCCAGCCCCAGCGCCAGTTGGGCCCCAAAAATCCACTGATTTGAACCGGTCGTACATCCGGACCTTCCCCGGCGCCAGTCCTCAGGCAGACGCTCCCAGCGCCTCCTGACGGCACCATCTCCGACACGGAGCCGGAAGGGCATCGTCCGATGCCACCTCCGGTACTGATTGGTGCCATGCCGTCCAGGCTGAAGCCTGAGCCCCATTTTTACAGGCTGGGACTCAAGGAAGTAGGCGTAGGAGAGGGTTGCTGGACCATGAGGAATGTGAGCCTTATGAAAACCCTTTGTTCTGGTGTGAGGATCTGGGTGAAGCCAGTGGACTGGATACCTCTCCTGATGCTGCTCTGCTTTTTCCCCCTACCGTGACTATGGAGGAGGGAGCTTTATTTGCAATGGTGGTGCGGAGGGCTGCTGAGGTCCTAGACCTTAGTTTACCCTTGGTGGCAGCCAAGTCCAGCACAGGGGCTCCTGTGAACAGGACTATTGCCGGCCGCCACCGCCCTGCTCCAGGGGACCAAACTTCCTCACCCAACACCCCATCCCGGAGATCTTGGGGGTTCAGGCCTCCACCTCACAAGTAAACCCTGGCCCATTCCCTAAGACCCGCCACACCAGGAATCCAAAAAGATGGATAACTTCGCCAACAAAACGTTTTCTTCCACCAGCTTGGCATTGCGGTACATGAACACTGCATGTCTTTTGGGCTGCTACTCTCACGCATTGTTGCACAGGTGCTGCCAACAGTTCCGAAGGAGGCTCAGCCCATGCTGTCCCAGGCTGTTGCCGACGAAAGAGACACTGCCAAGTTCACCATTCGCTGTGGACTAGACAGCACCAACTCACTAAGCAGAGCAGTTTCCTTGACTGTGCCTCTGAGACGCCTGGTTGAGGGCTTCTAGCTTTTCAGAGGATGTCCAGTCATCACTCATGGACATGCCCTTTTATAGCTCCCGTCTCTTTGGAGACAAGGCAGATTTGGCGCTGGATCGCTTTAAGGACAGCTGGACTATGGCCAGGTCTTTAGGCCTTTCCATGGCCCCCCGTCACCCTCAATCTGTCTTTCGCTCCTGTCGTTGGGCAAAATTTGAGGCATGGTGTTCAGAAAGACACATTGATCCCCTTTCTTGTGTTCTCTTGTTCGTTCTTTCTCAGCAAGGCTCTGCTCTAGGCACTGTTAAGGGATATCTTTCTGCAGTCTTTGCTTTTCTTCGGTTGCCTGAGTAGCCTTCCCTTTTCCAATCTCCTATTGTACGTACATTTTTGAAAGGTTTGCAACATATGTTTCCTCCCTAACCTTTCGTTATGCCCCAGTGAGACTTTAATCTTGTCCTCACTTTCCTTAAGTGTGCTCCCTTTGAGCCTCTGCATACTTGTCCACTCAGGCTCCTTACCATCAAGACGGCCTTTATCGTAGCTATAACATCTGCCCAAAGGGTTAGTGAGCTTCAGGCCTTGTCATCTAAGCCTCCTTATCTTAACATCTACTCAGACAAACTGGTGCTTCATATGAGAGCTTCCTTTCTTCCGAAAGTGGTTACTCAATTTCATGTAGGCCAAACCATCTCTCTGCCTACTTTTTACGCTCCACCTCATCCCTCCAAGGAAGAGGAGGGACTTCACCATCTGTACCCAAAAAGAGCATTGTCGATCTACCTTGACTGCACACGAGAATTCCGGGTGGATGACCAAATCTTCGTGGGGTATGTCGGAGCGAAGAAAGGACCGGCTGTACAGAAGAGGACCATCTCCCGGTGGATCAATCTCTCTATCAAAATCTGCTACGCATTGGCTCGAAGCAACCCCTGAGAGTGTTTGTGCTCATTCCACCAGAGCTAAAGCTGCAACCACTGTGTTAGCTCACAGAGTTCCGGTCCTGGACATCTGCCAGGCAGCAACCTAGGCTTCCCTGCACACATTTACCAAACATGACTGCCTGGACAGTCCAATCCGTAGGGATAGGCAGGTTGCCCGTTAAGTCCTGCTGGACTTCCTCATGTGGAATCGGTCTGCAGACCCACCTCCGGTGAGGTATTGCTTGGGTATCTATTCTAAGATAAGGAATCTACGGCTAGAAGTCTCTATCAGATGAATAAGTTACTTACCTTCGGTAATGCCTTATCTGTTAGAGATTCCATCTGGCTGCAGATTCCTTACCGATCCACCCATCCTCCCCGCTCTGCAAATGGATTTCTAGGTACAGGGCTTTCCCCTTTCAGGGCCCTAGTTTTCCACACTACTGGTCAGTGTACGTCGTGGCTCTGCGCTTCTGACGTGGAAAGTTGCGAAAAGTAACTGACATCAGCATGCCTGGGTGGGACCTATCGAGGCACCGCAAATGTCATTTCTGGCGCAGATGATGCCCACTACGCCACCTACCAGTGCGCAGGAGTATGCTCACAAGCAATTTCTGTATCCAGTCTGGCGCCTGGGGATAATTCTAAGGTAAGGAATTTGCGGCTAGATAGTCTCTACCAGATAAGGCGTTACCAAAGTTAAGTAACTTGTTCTTTATGGACATTCACATTGACCTAGCGTATTTGTGTGTTGTACACTGTAGCAATATTTGAGTGCATCTTTACGCCAGTGTAAACTTGTTCTAAAATTATTGAAAGAGGAAACTGAAGTAATAAGAAAACAATCACAACATCCGCAGATTTTCCCCCCTACCACTCCCTTCTACCTGGCTTTTGTGAGATTAGTCGCAAATGGCATTGTAATTGAACCTGGTTTTTCACAATTTAACAAATAGTTTGAAGCTATATATATATATATATATATATATATGTCATCTACGCATCTTATCTAAAGAGGTGCGGGGTCTTTAATTTTGGGGTGCAAACTGTACTATACATGGATATCTGAAAGAGACACGTTAGTGACAGATTCCTTACCTTAGAATATCCCCAGGTGTCAGGCTGGATCCGGAAAGTTTTTGCGTAGCAGTACCCTTGCGCGTCGGTAGGTGGCGTCGTGCGGCTCCGCGTCCGTCGTCTGCGTCGTGATCGCCGGGATGACGTCGCGGGCAGTACTTAGACGCCGCCCCTGCGCGCTGACGTCAGTTCTTCTTTTTCCGCGCCAGTAAGCGCAGATCCGGGAAGAGCAGTGCCCTAGTCAATTTTTGACTACATTTTTGGTGAATTTTTTCACTGTTTCTATTCGAGTCTTCTCGACTCCTAGGTGTCGGTAGGGATGCCCGGCTTCAAGCCATGCGACGTCTGTGGTCGAATGATGTCGATCACAGACCCGCACTTAGTGTCTCTACTGTCTCGGCCGAGACCACGACACGAAGTCGTGCCCTGACTGCCGGAAACTTCACCCGAAGGCTTTGCGAGAGCGGTCTCGAAAGCTCCTCGAGGTCCGGCAGTCGGCTCCGCGCCGCACCAAGCCCCGGTCCCGTGAGAGGTCGAGGGGCCGGTCGCGGAGCCCCCGCCGGTCGTCGGAGTCCAAGTCTTCGCGCTCCTCGGGTAAGTCGAAGCACAAAAAGTCTAAGAAGCATCATCGCTCTAAGACTTCGCCTCGCCGGTCTCGCGACTCGGCTTAGGCCCCTGTCGGCACCGTCCCCGCCCATGCGGCCCCGGACGTGCCTGTGGAGCCGCCCCCGCATTAACCGTCATTTCCGGGTTCGGGGGCGACTCCGGCCCAAATACAGGAATTCCTGTCGGCCATGGCCCGCCTCTTCGGGCCTCAAGGTCCCTCCGGTGCGCCTTCGGGCCCCGCGGGCCCTGATGGGGTTGCTCCGGCGTCGCCGACGACTCCGGTCCCGGCGTCGCCTGTCCCGCCAGCTTTGATCCCGGCCTCGATCCCGGCTCCGGTGGTGCCGCAACCCCCATCGACGCCGGTTGACCTAACCACGCCTCCGCCGGCGTCGATGTCCCTGGTGCCGTTCCTGACGCTGTCCGGGGCTCCGGGCGGCGTCGTTCCCCGGTTCTCTCCGGTTCCGGACATGGAGCCGGACCGACGTCGCTCGACGCCGGCTCCGGCGCCGATGAGATCTTGGGTCCCAGAAGTCCCTCCTCCTCCATATTTTGAACCAGAGGAGGACCAGGAGAGCTGGGAGGGGTCGGAAGACCCTCTCACACGGCAGTGTGAGTATGATCAGGACTGGGCAGAGGAACTTGGGGATGTCAGTGGTCTAGACACTTCCCCAGACACTGGCATGCTGTCTCCTCCCGTGGCTACGGAGGAGGGAGCAAATTTTGCAACGGTGTTGCGTAGAGCAGCTGGAGCCTTGCACCTCCAATTGCCTACTGTGGCTGTCAGGACTAATCTCCTGACCGAAGTGCTTCAGCCGGCAGCTTCCTCTTCGGAGACTGTGCTGCCGTTTAATGATGCACTATCTGACGTTCTTTTTGGCACCTGGTCCAAGCCCACCACAAGGGCTCCTGTGGATAGGAACGTGGCCCGACGCCATCGCCCTGCTCCAGGCGACCCCTTGTTTCTCTCTCAACATCCCACCCCCGAGAGCTTGGTTGTCCAAGCCTCTGCCTCCCAAACCGCCTTCCATACCGCCCCTCCGGATAGGGAATCCAAACGCCTGGACCAATTTGGGAAGAAGGCTTTTTCTTCCTCCAGTGCTGGCTTGCGGTCCGTCAACACCGCTTGCCTTTTGGGCCGATATACCCACTCCCTGTGGGATTCGGTGGCGGCTGTTTTGCCCCAGTGTTCTAAGGAGGTCCAGACACTGCTTACCCGCACCTTTGCGGAAGGTAGGGATGCGGCAAAGTACACCATACGATGTGGCCTTGATACCGCCGACTCGCTGGGCAGATCGCTTGCAACGACGGTGGCGCTGCGTTGCCACGCCTGGCTGAGAACAACTGGTTTCTCGGGTGATGTCCAGAATACACTCATGGACATGCCCTTTGATGGAGTCGGTCTTTTTGGTTCCAAAGCAGACCATGCGCTGGAGCGTTTTAAGGACTCACGGGCTACTGCCAAGTCCCTGGGCCTTTCTGTTGTGCGCCCTCCGCTAACCTCTGCTTTTCGCCCCTTTCGTGGCCACGGAAGGGGCGCCCAGTCACGTCCGCAGCCCAGCCACCGGCCCGCGCAGCAAGCGTCTTTGCGTTGCCGGGGACGTGGCTTCCGCCGTGGCGGTTCGGGCAACCAGCGTGCGGGTCAGGCCACCACCTCCGCCCCGTCCGCGGCCTCCAAGCCCTCCTAGTCCCTCCTTTCAGGTGCACAGCACGCCAGTAGGGGGCAGGGTCCGCCATCACCTTCACCACTGGCGTGCCATCACCTCGGACAGGTGGGTCTTGGACATTGTCCGAAGGGGCTACTCCCTCCCCTTCGAGACCCCCCCCCAGCCATGCCACCTCAATTCCACCGCATGTCAGGGGATCACTTGGTGCTTCTGCAGAAGGAAGTCACGGCCCTCTTGGCCAAGAGGGCCATCGAGCATGTTCCGACCCCAGAAGTAGGACGTGGTTGCTACTCCTACTACTTTCTGGTGCCCAAAAAGGACAAGGAGGACATGCGTCCTATCTTGGACCTCCGGAACGTCAATCGCTTCCTCCGCAAGGAGAAGTTCAAGATGCTCACCCTAGCTCAGGTCTTGACTGCCCTAGACCCTGGAGACTGGTTGGTAGCGTTGGACTTGCAGGACGCTTATTTCCATATCCCCGTCCTGCCAGCCCACCGGCGTTACCTGCGGTTCACGGTAGGCCTCGAGCATTTTCAATTCACTGTGCTCCCCTTTGGCCTTACAAGTGCCCCTCGGGTGTTCACGAAAGTGATGGCGGTGGTCGCAGCTCATCTGCGCCGGGCAGGGGTTCCAGTCTTCCCCTACCTCGACGACTGGCTGCTGAAGGCAGGCTCGTCCCAGGCAGTCGTCTCCCACCTCCAGACTACGGCCGAACTCCTGCACTCGCTGGGGTTCTCCATCAATGTGCCGAAGTCGCATCTGATTCCTTCTCCACAGCTCCTTTTCATCGGAGCAGTTCTGGACACGACGCAGTTTCGGGCCTATCCTCCCGAGCGGCGAGTCCAGGATATTCAGGCTATGACTCCGATCTTACAGCCTTTATCCTGGGTTTCGGTACAGATGACCCTGAGGCTGCTGGGCCTCATGGCCTCCTGCTGGTCGATCATGCCAGATGGCATATGCGGGCTCTGCAGTGGGACCTGAAGTTCCAGTGGGCGCAGCACCAGGACAACCTGTCCGATCACGTCCAGATCTCGGAAGGGACTGCAAAACAGTTGCAGTGGTGGCTCTCGAACCGGCAATGGGTCATGGGCAGATCCCTCTCCCTTCCCCAGCCAGAGCATACAGTTGTGACGGACGCGTCCCTTCTGGGATGGGACGGTCACATGGGAGAGGCGGAGATCAGAGGCCTCTGGTCTCCGGCGGAGTCCCAGCTCCATATCAACCTTCTGGAGCTCCGGGCGATCCGACTTGCACTCAAGGCATTCCTTCCCTCTGTCAAAGGGAAGGTAGTGCAGGTGTTCACAGACAACACCACCGCCATGTGGTACTGCAACAAACAAGGCGGGGTGGGGTCGTGGACCCTCTGTCAGGAGGCTCTGCACCTCTGGACATGGCTGGAACATCAGGGCATGTTCCTGATGGTTCAACACCTGGCAGGTTCCCTGAACGCCAGGGCGGACGAACTCAGCCGCAGGATCACGAGTGGCGTCTTCACTCGGAAGTGGCGCAAGGACTCTTTCTACAGTGGGGAGAGCCTTGGTTAGATCTATTCGCCACCGAAGAGAACGCGCAATGTCATCAGTTCTGCGCGTTGGAATTTCCAAGGCGGCACTCGCTCGGCGACGCTTTTCGTCACGAGTGGAGTTGCGGTCTGTTGTACGCCTTTCCGCCTATACCACTTCTACCCAGAGTGTTGAAGAAGATTCGGCACGACCGGGCCCAAGTCATCCTTGTGGCTCCGGACTGGGCTCGAAGAGTTTGGTATCCCGAGCTACTCAGTATGAGCGTCGATCCCCCAATCCGTCTGCCTCTTCGGGAGGATCTTCTGTCGCAGCAGCAGGGGACGGTCCTCCACCCGAACCTGTCCAGCCGCCACCTGCTTGCGTGGAGATTGAGCGGCGGCAGTTGATTCCTTTCAACTTGCCTCCCGAAGTTTGTGATGTGATTCTGGCAGCCAGGCGTCCCTCCACTAAGGTGGTATACGCCTGCAGGTGGTACAAGTTTGTGGCATGGTGCACAGCAAAGGCTGTGAATCCCCTCTCTGCCCCTCTTTCTGAGGTTCTTCTGTTCCTTCTTTCCCTGGCCCAACAGGGTTCTGCCCTGGGTACCATCAAGGGCTATCTTTGTGCCATTTCGGCCTTCCTCAGGCTTCCTGATCAGCCCTCCCTTTTCAAGTCCCCTGTTGTTAACAGGTTCCTAAAAGGCATTACACACCTCTTCCCTCCTGTTCCGTTTGTGATGCCTCAGTGGGACTTGAACTTGGTTCTTACCTTTCTCATGTGCGCTCCCTTTGAGCCTCTACATAACTGTCCTCTTCGTCTTCTGACTCTGAAGACAGCCTTTCTGGTGGCCATCACCTCCGCTCGGCGGGTGAGTGAGCTCCAGGCTCTATCATGCAAACCTCCCTTTCTGTCTGTCCATCCAGACAAGGTTGTTCTTAGGACGCGTCCGTCCTTCTTGCCAAAGGTGGTTACTGCCTTCCACATTGGGCAGACCATCACTTTGCCCACCTTCTTTCCGCCTCCGCATCCTTCCAGAGAGGAAGAGAGGCTCCACCGTCTGGACCCAAATCGTGCGCTTTCCTTTTATATCAACCGCACACAACACTTCCGGGTGGATGACCAGCTCTTTGTTGGCTACGTGGGCGCCAAAGAAGGTCGGGCGGTGCACAAGAGAACCATCTCCCGCTGGGTAACCTTGTGTATCAAAGCCTGATATTCTTTGGCTAAGAAGGAGCCTCCTGTTGGGCTGCGTGCCCATTCCACCAGGGCAACGGCTGCTACCACGGCTTTGGGCCGCGGTGTTCCGCTGCAGGATATCTGTCAGGCAGCTACGTGGGCCTCGCTGCACACATTTACAAAGCATTACTGCCTTGACAGTCAGGTCCGGAGGGACGGCTTCTTTGGTCGTTCTGTCCTCCGGGACTTCCTTGTCTGATCTTTGTTCGCAGACCCACCACCGGGGTTGGTATTGCTGGGGTATCTATTCTAAGGTAAGGAATCTGTGACTAACGTGTCTCTTTCAGATGCAGAAGTTACTAACTTGTGTAACGATATATCTGTAAGAGACAGTAGTTAGTGACAGATTCCTTACCGCCCCACCCATCCTCCCCGTTCTGCGAACTGATTTCTAGGGTTAAGGACATCCCTTTCAGGGCCCTAGTATTTTTCAGACACCTATGTCAGCTTCTTGCATGGCTCTGCGTTCCTGGCGCGGAAAGTCGTGTACAGAACTGACGTCAGCGCTCAGGGGCGGCGTCTAAGTACTGCCCGCGACGTCATCCTGGCGATCACGACGCCGACGACAGACGCGGAGCCGCACGACGCCGCCTACCGACGCGCAAGGGTACTGCTACGCAAAAACTTTCCGGATCCAGCCTGACGCCTGGGGATATTCTAAGGTAAGGAATCTGTCACTAACTACTGTCTCTTACAGATATATCGTTACACAAGTTAGTAACTTGTGCATTCTGTACTGTACACAGATGGCCAAAAGATAAAAACTCCATCAGAGGCCCCAAAATTCCCAAATCCAACTATACCAGTGAAAAGATTGAGGGAGGTGGATCTGCCTTGTTCACCACCGGGCTATTGATAGTTAGAATGCTCCTAGGTAATTCCACAGTTTAGTCCTGTCTGGCTTGGGAAGGTATTTGAGGCCTGGTTGGCTCAATCCTTATAGAAACAATTTGGGTGTGTGCGGCAGCAGATACCCTAGGATCTCCTTAAGCACCTGTTATTTCACCTTCTAGAATTGATGTAAGCTCAGGCATTCCCACCAAATATAAATCATTGAGCCCTACTGTTTGCATTGCCGCCAGCTCATGGGAATAGGAGTTGGAACAATCTGTACACATTAGTTGGGTGATAGTGCCATCTGTACAGCTCATTATTGCTTATGCCTTTTGTTTTCTTGGAGAATTTGCTTTTATTGTTGTCAATCCATACCGTTTCCCGTTCTTTGTGTGTGATTTCTCTTCCAAGCTCTTTATCCCATTTATTTTGAAATGCTCATTTTTTATTAGTTTTAGTTTCTAATAGTATTGCATATATCTCTTGGCGATGAGGCCCTGCTGGGGTGTCAAGCTGGTGAGAAGTTTCTCAAACATTGCTTTTTTCTTGTTTGGCGGCTAATCTAATTTCTGCATACATTCACCAGTGTCTCAGTTGGGCAAAATATAGCTTTTCAGTTTCTTCCAGTCGGAAGTCAATACATTGTTTTTTACTGTTATGGAACATGTCTGATATAAGTAAAAATCCCCCTTCTCGCATTTTTCAAAAGAGCCCCTATGGAGTGCTGTGGAGAAAAATCTGTTTGAAAGTGAATTGGAGTGCTGTGGAGACAGAAAGTAAATAAGATGTTCTCACCCCCCCCCCCCCGCCTCCTGGCCAGGGTGTCTCAGGTGTTAAATGTTCTAGTGAGAGTGCTGAAGTACAGATTTTGCGTTTTATGTGCTCTTCGCAATCAGACCACTACCGACAGAGGCCTCATCATAATAGCCCTATCCATATGTGTCTATCGGGTAGTTTTCCTCCTTTGATCATTCTGTCATTATTAAATGTGCAGCTAAGTAGTATTTACTAACGTCTGGTAGGGCCCAGTGCCCCTTAATGGTTACTTTTATAAGTAGTTTAATGGCTATTCTAGGTAGCGCGCCCTTCCAAATAAGTCTGTTAATTGCCTCTTGTAGGGATGCAAAGAGTTCTCCTACCCAAATTGGTAGAGCTTGGAAATGGTAGAGGACTCTAGGGAGAACATTCGTCTTTATTTTAAATTGTCCTATCCTAGATGGGAATGGAGCTCCATTTATTCAGGTCTAGGTGTATCGAGGAGTTGGGGTAGTTCACTTCGTATACGTTCAATATGTGCGGATTGATTCGAACACCTAGTAGATGCTTAATGTGCTTTGTAGATAACCTAAATGGGAACTTGTTGCGCAAAGTGTTTCATTCGGGAGGGTATGTCAAATTGAGAATTTCTTATTTCTCCTTAGTAATGTTATACCCTGACAGTTGTTGAAGTAGGCCTTCTAGAGATCTGGATGGGTTCCCAATGTAAGGATAACCTCAACGGCAAAGAGAGCTAGTTTGTGTTTCCGCTTCAAATGGGAAACCTTGTATGTAAACATGATTGCCTGATGTCGGAGGCCAGTGGACCAATGCTTACAGTGAATAAAATAGGGTAGAGGTGACAGCCCTATTGAGTTCCCCGCTTTAGTCAGAACAGCTTGAAAATGTGGCCATTAAATGTGTCATACAAGCTTTTGGAGTGACATAATTGGCCATAATCATGGAAATAAAATGGGTCTCACGTCCTCTTAAGACCATCTGCATAAAGCTGCAGGCCACCTCGTGGCGTCTCGAAAGACTAAAATAGCAGGTACTTTTTTCTTTACCTTTCTGACCAGGTAGAATACCCTTAGTATATTGTCATGTCTTTCCTTAATAAATCCTGACTGATCTGTGTGAATTACCTCGGGAAGAAAGTTTTCCAACCTGTTCACCAAGATTTCAGTACATAATCTAGCATCAAGGTTTAATAGAGCAGTTGGTCTGTAGGAATCGCACTTCTGTGGGTCCTTGCTTGGCTTTAAAATCACATTCTCATGGATACTTCCAACCACATATTCCTCGCCTTTAGAATATCCCCAGGTGTCAGAATGGATCGGGAAGATTTGAACAGGATTGATTTGTGCACTGGTAGGTGACTTCATGCAGCTCCGCAACTACTTTTTTCCACCCAGAGGAGACAAACAGAGCCACGTATAAGTACCATACCTGCGCACTGACATCCGTTCCTATCTTTTTATGCCTTCATACATGCAGCCGGAGTTCACCCCCCTTTTTCCTTGTATTGAAGTTTTTTCTCTAAATAATTTTTTCCAGTGTGCAAGGGATATGCCTCCCTCCCCCTCCCCCCTTAAACTACAGGGTTTAATCCATGCAGGGACTGTGGCAAACAGATATCTGTGACACATCCCAACAAGGTCTGCCATGGTGTTTGGGTTTGGAGCACGACTCCAAGTCCTGCAAGAAGTGTGCCCTTATAAACCCGTTGGCAGGAAATTCTTTGAGAGCAAAATGTTCATTTCAGCAGAAAGAATCTCATAAGCTAGCCTCGGCTACAGCATGTCTAACTGTTCCTCACTAAGCATGGGCAGATATACCCTTTTCAAGCAATGGAAATTTCTAGGCAGGACATATAGACAAACAATAAGCATTCATTAGTAACCTGTGATCACTCATCCTGCACAGTTAATAAGTCTGATGAGAAGGAAACATTCATCTCACCATGGATTCAACCTTGAAATGCAGCTACAGGTCTGAGAACAGAACAGCGTAGACATCTTCCCTAATGATTCTCACTGCACAGGAAAGTCTAGCTCTGCAAAATTCTATTTCATGATTTCTGTGATTAACCCAGCTGTGTGTTTGTGTACTGTGGTGGAGCAGGCACATGATCTAAACAAGATGTAGTTTGCTAGGTTTCCTAAATATGGCCTTGATGTTCACACCGCAAGAAGTTTCAGAAGTCCCGCTCCCAATTTAAGTCGAGGGCGCGGACCCGTTCCCGCTTTTACGGATGCTCCTATGATTGTCATTGAGATCTAAGTCTTCTGGTAAATTGAAGTCTAAGTGAAAATACAGAAAAAACAAGAGGAATTCGATTCGACCTAGTGCTGCCACTCTCACCCTGAAAAGTTTCAAGAATGTTATGGTGCGCCAATTCCGCAACTGATCCTGATGCACAATGAGTTATCATGACTCCGTGAATGCCTTAAATTGTTGCAACTTCTCCAAAGGCCATGTTTCAAATTCTTTACACCCTTCCAGCTGCTGCTGGAGCACCTTTGGAGGTCTCCAGTTAGGATACTTCGGAGGTGTCTACCCTCTGCAAGGTTGGTGTTTCCAGAACAACCTGACACTGGAGCAGACTAACAATCCAGCATCAAAAGCAGGTCCTGTGACATAGATGCCATCACTGCCACTGCCGGCAACAGAGGACTTCTCCATCCTATCAGACTCTGAGTCGAATCCATATTGGCCCCAACCAAGGTCACATGTCGATGCTGTACCTATGCACCCAGCCCCAGTTTATTCTGATTCACACAAAACTATGCCTCTGTCTTGGAGCCCCACCCCCAAACTTTTCAGCTCTGACTCTGGCCAGAACCAACCACCCTTTTGGAGATGACAATGGTGGTGAAGGGAATATTTTGCCCAACAGTATGAGAGTGACAGTTTATATCTGAATTTTCAAGATGTCCGTGGGTTGGACACTTCTCCACACAGTGCATTGTGTTCCCTCCCTATACCACCGACAGCAGAGAGTGCCTTCTTTGCCATGTTAATGAGACGTTCCACAGAGATTTTGGTGTTGCAGTTGCCCAGGATGGTAGTCACAACCAGTGTCCTAACAAAGGTTTTACAACCTGGACAAACTTTGAGCCTTTACCGTCATCGATTGAGGCCCTTGTTGAGACCCTTGTGGGTTCCTTGTTACACCCATTTTCTGCTCTCTGGTAAAGAGGGTTTTGCCTGTTTGGCGACAAGGCTGTGTTAGCATTTGACAACTTTAAAAAAATGCTTGCCATGGCATGTTCCCTAGGCCTTTCTACTCATGCTAGACCGTACTGTCACCAATTCAACCCCTTTTGAACTACTCCAGAAGAGTGGCTTACCGCCCACCACAGGCATGCTGCCCCCACAACAAGCACCCCATTCCTTTCAAGGTCCGAGACTGGGATCAAGCAGACAAATGTCCAGGTCATCAAGGGCAATGAACTTCCCAGTCTTTCACCCCTCTAGCATCCACCTCCAAACCGCATTAGTTTGTTTTTTAGCAGGATGCAACCATCCTGTTGGAGGCAGGATTAGATGCTTCCTCCAGGGGTGGCAGAACATAACATTTGACAGGTGAGTGCCCAAATCATACAGCGTGGCTATGCCCAGCCATTCCTTTTTGACCTGCTGTACTTCCCACCCACATCCGAACATCTCCCAGGTGCTCTTGTCCATCTTGCTCCAAGAAGTGCAGGTTCTTTTGGCCAGAGGAGCTATAGAGAGGGTTCTTACCCGGGAAATAGGGACTGACTGTTATTTCAGTGTGCCGAAAAAGAACAGGGGCCTTCATCCCATTTTAGATGTCTGCCCTCTGAATGCCTTCTTAAGAAAGGATAAATTCAAGATGCCCAGACTGTGTTTGCCCTGGTTCCAGTCGAATAGATGGTGTCTTGAGCTTGCAGGACTTTTACTTTCATGTACCTGTCCTACAATCCTTCAGACACTACTTGTTGTTCAAAGTGGGTCACAAGTATTTTCAGCTCTTTCAACCTACCAGTGCCTCTTTGGTGTTAAAGGTAATGGGGGTGGTCACAGCATACCTGTGGAAGATGGGGGTACCAGTCTTCCCCTACCTTGATGCCTGGTGTTAAAATCGGCTCTTCACAGCCAGTTGTGGTTCACCACCAGACAATGACGAACCTCCTGACATCACTGGGGTTCACAATCAACATGCCAAAGTCACACCTTACTCCTTTGCAGAGGCTCCCTTTCTTCTGAGCCATCCTGGATACAGTACATTTTCGGGTCTTCCCTCTGGATCAATGAGCCAAGAACTTTCAGGCTGTGACCCTGATGTTTCAGCCTCCGTCCTGGGTCTCAGTGAGGGGGACTCGGAGGCTTCTTGATCGATTGGCCTCCTGCATCCTACTTGTTGACCATACCAAATGGCACACACTTGCTGTGCAATGAGTTCTGAAGTCTCTTAGGGCCCGGCACCGAAGGAACCTATCAGATTCTAACCAGGATTCGGAGGAGACTGCGCAAGATCTGCAGTGGTAGCTGCACAACCACAGTTTGACAACAGCTCTTCCTATACCAGTCAGAGTTTTTGGTGGTGATGGATGCATTACTGCTGTGTTGTGGAGGTCATCTGGGAGAGGTGGAGATTAAACTACTCTGGTCTCCTGCTCAGACCTGTCTGCACATCAGTCTGCTAGAGTTGCAGGCCATTTGCTTGGTGTTGAAAACCTTACTGCCATCCATCAAGGGAAGGCTGGTTCAGGTACTCATGAAAAATACCACCATCCAGTGGTATTGCAACAAGGAGGACTAGATGGGGTTTTGGTCCATTTAGAAGGAGGCCCTTGACTGTGCAACTGGCTGAATTGTCAGGGTATTTCACTGATTGTGCACCACATGGTGGGATCTTTAAA
Source organism: Calotriton arnoldi (assembly GCA_963921515.1). NCBI lineage: Eukaryota > Metazoa > Chordata > Amphibia > Caudata > Salamandridae > Calotriton > Calotriton arnoldi. The sequence continues at coordinate 2,986,158 of CAWUFW010000213.1, read as the reverse complement.
TGCCAGGGAGGACAAACTCAACTGGCAATGCCTTCTGGATCACGAATGGCTGTTACACCCAGAGATGTTTTAAAGAGGACAAGGGGACTCTGGAAGTCAGAAGGGACCTAGGGTACAGGTAATTTTTACAGGAACAGTGTTACCTTAGAAGAATGCATATAAAGTAATACTACACAGAAATACAATGGTCTCTGTTTTACATTCACAATCAGTTTATTTGTTAGAATCGAAAAAATTAATAAAATCTAGAAATGGGACAAAAGAAGAAGTTGTTTAGACTATCATAACTCAGGCATTTAACAGCATGTGGGTAAAGTACACACAACGGGTGAGCCACAATAACATAGTACCTATGCTCATATTAAAATACTGTACTTTATATGCCTTCATATAAGGGACCATTGTTCCTGTAGAAGTTACACCCGGAGACGGCACTGGACATCTTCCAGCATTTGGGAGACCCTTGGCGCAATCTGTTTGCTACCGCCGAGAACATAAAATGTGAGCACTTTGCATGCTGGAGTTCCCAAAAAGGCTCTTTCTCAGAGACTCATTCCACTTTGAGTGCAACACGGGAATCCAGTATGCCTCCTCGTCGCTACTTCTCCTGCCCTGGTTTCTGAAAAAGATCAGGAACAACCGAGCCCAAGTCATCCTAGTGGCTCCCAATTGGGCAAGAAGAATGTGTCATCTGGAACTCCTGGGCATGAGCAATCTGTCCTCCCATCAGGCGACAGAATCGAGAGGATCTTCTGTTACAGCAGCAGGGCAGTGTCTTGCATCTGTGCCTGTGCAGTCTACACCTCCATGGATAGAGATTGAGCGACTGCAGTTGATCAGAATCAGCAAGGACAGTGCTAAAAAATCTTAGGATCCAGTATGGCAACTGGGGATATTGTAAAGGTGAGGAATCTGCGGTTAGATAGAATTTCCACCCAAAAGAGCGTTTCTGAAGGTAATTAACTTGTTCATCAAAATTAGGGGAGGTAGCAACCCCATTTCACCCATCAAACATGCTGGGTTTCTACGTCTAGAAAACCTAAGATAAGACTATATATTAGTTAGAGCTTGGGTCGCCTTGTCAATGATCACCCGCTTCAGGACACAGGAGGGGCGTGGACTTCAGACTCCCTCCCGGCCGCCACAGCTTCCTGAATCAGACTTGCACACGGAGGCGCATAAATCATTGCCGCTGGTCATGCTGCTCAGGACCTGCTTCAGGACACAGGAGGGGCGTGGACTTCAGCTCCCAGACTCCCTCCCGGCTGCCACAGCTTCCCGAATTGGACTTGCGCACGAAGGCGCATAAATCATTGCCACGCGCGGCCAAAGCCTGGTCCAAGAGCGGGCCCGTCCTGCGCCCGTCAGCGCCTGGAAGAGACTGGGCTGAGCCCCCCCTTATGCTTTTTCTATAGAGATATTTTCTGGAGCTTATTTTTATTTTGGTGGGTATTTTGTGGAGTTTTTAGACTGACATTGTCTGCTGTTGCCAGGCTCTTGATTACTTATTATTTGGAACAAGTGAGCTACTGTGAGCATGGGGAAGAGGAAAGCTGAATCCTCCAATGGCACTGACAAAAGACCAAGAGCCTGCAAATCTATTCTGTTCTTTCTCAATCAGGCAGTAGGCGTGTTCTCGGATGAAATCTCATGTGCAGAGGTTGAACTGGCCTTGAACCACCAAGTCATTCCTGTATCCAGAGATGCCCCGGAGCAGGGGGGGGAGCTACCCCCAGTACCGCCATCCCTGATCTCTCACTCAACTCATCCTACCCTCGCCTACATCCGCACCCAAACTCTACAACTAAAGTGGCTCACCCTAAGACTCAGGAAACTTATGCCACTAAGGAACTTGAGGACACCCAGAGTCTAGGAGCCAGACGTAACTTACAACTCAGGGCAGCTGTTCTAAAAAAATTTTTTTAAAACAGCAGGAAGTCTGACAACGTCACATGGAAGCTTCCCTCAAAGCCCCTTATTGTTGTTAACACTGACAACCACACTGCCTCTGTGGCCGATAGGACTGGGTGTACCTTAGTAGAGTTTATCCACAATCTGGAACTCGAGTTTCTTTCAGCCCTGGGAACTCGCTGTAATGCTTTGGAGTCATCAGTTGCAAGGCTACATGGTTCAGTGGACATTACTCATACACACCTTGAAAAATTGCTCTGTTTTGCTGGTCCTATTTCTAGCTCTCTCACGACCAAGGACACTGCAACAGGCCCATATCAAGGCTCCTCAACCTGCCCAGAGCCTCTCCTACCCCACGCAGTTGTCAATGATCCCGCGCCTATGTATGAGGCCTCTTGCTCCACTCGATCACCCATATGCTCCTGTGAATCAGCTCATCAGAGGCCCCTTCATTTTGCTCAGCCGCTTAATTACAACCCAATTCAAGGCTAAACAGTAGCAGCCCAACCTCTTTCACTTAAGCCGGTGCCCACAGTCTACCCCTCCACTGATGTAATTCAGCTACCCCCAGCAGCGACCCCGTATGTCGTCATTTTGACGGACGTTCCACACCTAAGAAAGGAGACTCAGGAAAATGTTTAGCAATTAAAGAACAAAGTGGTGCATTTGCTGTCATCTAGGGCCCATTCTCCTCAGTCCACAGCCTAGTTTTTGTCAAAGGAAGTCATCATGGCACGTGGAGTTGGCTGGATTGGCCTCTCTCCGAAGTTATTCCCAAGTGACTGTAGCATCATCAACTTTAAGAACACCGAACGGGCTGGACACATCCTTCATACTTTTAGCCTTAAGGGTTCTCTCAGGGATCGTATTTCGGTGTCCCCACTCAGCTTCTTTTATCCTCCTCGTACTGCAAGACCTCTGGAACAGGGAGGACAGCATACCGGCCAGCACATATTACAAGATGCATTGCTCAATCACGCTCGTCACAGCAAAATGGCAGGCATACCTCTTAGTAACCGCTTTGAACCCTTGAGCCAGCTGGATGATCTTGATTGACTGGGCCCTGTCCCTTTTGATGAGGACCTGGTCAACTTTCCAGTATACAGTAGTTCCTCTGTCCTTAAGGTTCTCAGTTGGAACATTGCTGGGGTGCGGGATAAGTTAGCTGATGTTGGTTGGATCAAAATGCTGACCTCCTATGACATTGTTTGTCTTCAGGAGAGGTGGGATGCCGGCGACTGTCTCCATCTGGATGGCTTTTCTTCATTCACCGTTCCAGCACCTTGTCGTCCAGTGGTCGTGCTAGTGGTGGCCTCGTCACTTTAGTGAATGTATGCCTTATTTGCAAGGTGGAACCTGTTAGGTCTAAGTCGAAGGAGGTTTTGGATACTCTTTTAACTTTTAGAAATAAACTTAGACTCTTGCTCATACATTTTTTAACACTTCTATAGCCAGGTCCGAAGTAGACGCTGTCTCTTATTTCAAATATTTTATTGATTACTTTTTTTTTACTTGGAATCGTCATTTACTGTGAAAATGCTATTGGGGATTTTAATTTACATCCTTGTTTGTCCTGTCAATTCAATGATGCATTTGAGAATGTAAATCCAGGCATTGATCAGGTACACTTTCTTCACACACAGCAAGGGGAGAATGTGAACAGACTTATTGCTGAATATAATTTGGTTAATTTAATGGACCAGAGTTTAGAGGGCTCAACTGAGAGGATCTCTACGTTCAAGGGGAGAGGTCTTTGCACAACCATAGATATATTTGTATCTTTTAGTTTATTTTTAGCTCTTATAGATTTTAAGGTTATGTGGGACAACTTGAGTGACCACAATACTTGATCGGCCACCTATTCGTGAGATAAAAAAAACCAATGATGCAGCCTATTCCTACAACGAATTAGTACTCTCTGCCGATCAGGGCCGACGGTTGCGGTGGGCGTCAGTTGTCCCTTTTGATTTTCTCTCCAACCTGGTTATCTCTTGTAGCACTGATTTTTTTTCTTGTCTGATTGAGGATGCCTCGGCTCATAGTATTATGGTGTCCTTCTCAAATATCTGCAGGTCTATCAAATCGGCTCGTAGTAAACCAGGTGTCCCTGCAACGCCTCGACCAGTTAGATGGTTTGATAAAACATGCTCGAAGGCAGACAAGGATCTGTTGAAATCCCTGCACGAAACACTGCATTGTCAGGAAAAGGTTAAGAGAGCCAGGGCGGTCTATCGTAGGCCTGTAAGGAACGTAAGATCCAACTCAAAGAAGAAGCCTGGGATAATTTACTCACTGCTAGCATGTTGATGGATACTGCTGCCTTTTGGCAAGTGGCTAATCTCTCCTTGTTCAAAAGTGACTAACTTTCTATCCAAGCATCAACTATTACTTCACAAGCCTGGGTTGAGCATTTTAAGGCTATTTATAGCCAAGAGGGAGAGGCCACTCTATCAGACGGCAGCAAAGAGGATTATTCTATTATATTTTTATTGACTGAGGAGACCTCTGCGATTACTAATCTTCCTACTAACAAGGCCCCAGGGCCTGATGGAGTCCCTTGTGATCTTTTTTCATTTTCTGTCGATCTCTGGGATCCCTTAATAACCCAGCATTTAAATGCAGTCGTTAGAGGTTCCCTCCCATCAACCTTGTGCCAATAAGTTACAGACCCAATTTTTCAAAAGGGAAACAGGTCAGATCCGGCCAGCTATAAACCAATATCCCTTATTGACTCTGAGGTGAAAATCATAGGCAGGATCATGCTAGAGCAACTCTCTAACTGGGCAGAGAAACACAATATCCTGTCTGATCTGCAATATGGATTTAGGCCGGGAAGGGGCACTGTCAAGCAAAACTTGAATCTCTACCTGCTGATCTTCAAGTATACCAGGGCTAAGAGGGGGACAATCTATCTGGCCTTCATGGACCTCAGCTCAGCCTTTGATAGTCAGTCGCTCCAAGCTGTGGTCCACGATGGCTTAGATGGACATAGAGCCCGCCCTGGTATACTTTTTGCGTGATTTGCACAAAGACCTCTCGGCTTCTATTGGATATGGCCCCCATGGTAAATGCACACCACACTTTAAACTAAAGCAAGGGGTTCTTCAGGGTTGCATACTTGCACCATTTTTATTTATTCTCTACATTAATCAATTCGAATCAGTTCTCACAGACCCTCACCTTGACACTCCTTTGGCTGGCGGTCGCAGGATTCCCGCTCTGCTTTATGCGTGCGACACAGTTTTAATTGCTCGGACTGCTTGGGGGTTACAGAAACTTTTAGATGTATTTACTGATTTTATGAACAGGCTTGACCTCTCCATTCATTTTTCTAAGTCACATGTGATGAAGTTTGGCCCGCCTAAGACAAAGACAATGAAATTCATAGTAGATGGTCATCATATTAGCCAGGTTGACAAGTTTAGCTATTTGGGTGTTCATTTAGACTCTGGTCTCAGCTGGCATCCTTTAATTAATCACAACGTGGCGGCCTTTAGTAGGGCAGTATTTAGTAATGGAGACTTCTCCCGATGACTAGGACGTACTCGCATAAAATCAGCCCTGGATATATTTAAGGCCAAGTGTATCCCCATAGCTAGCTATGGGTGTGGCATTTGGGGATATGAGCAAGTTATCCCGATCCAAGTGGCGGAGAACAAATTACTCCGGTCCCTCTTAGGGGTTCCACAAAGTATACCTTCTGAGGTTGTTCACGAAGAGTTGGGCATGGGCCACATGATTGATTTTATTCGGCTCTGCCCTCTGTTGCTTTGGCTTTCTGTATGGTGCAAAGAGGAGCTAGGCTTCAACAGGTTGATCATGTAAGATTGCATGAACCTGGATAACTCTTCCCTGATCCCTTGGCTGACTTATGTCTCCTCCTCAATGGAAAGCTTAGGGAGACCAGAACTTTATCATGATCCAAGTGGCATTGTTCAAACTGATAAAAGATGGGTCAAAGAAGCGTTCAGAGATAAGATGACAGCAGATCGAGAGGCTTCTGCTCAGAACAAACTTTTGGCACATAACACACTTTTAGTGAAAACTGTTAGCGGCTTGGAGCCGTACCTTACCTAGGACATTCCCCGTCACCAGTGACGACTGCTGACATTCTTTAGACTTAATTCATTCTCGCGGCTTGTGCCTTTTAATCATGGTTGTTTTAAAGACTCTAGGCTCCCTGTGTGTGACTGTGATAATGTTTCTATTAATGATACTTTGCACAAAGTCATGGTCTGCTCGAAATACAACCATTTGCGTTTCAAATATATACTTCCACTCTTGAAGAACATGAATTTTAATCCAGTGAGACCTGCTTTACTGTTTCTCCAGTTCTTAACCACTCCCACAGTGTGTTATTTTTATCTCGCTAACTTTCTGGGGTTCTAAAGTCAATCTAATTGTATTTTACCTGATTTATATTTTTATGGAATGTATTTTTTATTGTGTTTGACTTTTATGACTTTACTTCTTGAAATCGAATAAAGAAGGTTGATGATGATGATCACCATATTCTTTATCCAAGAAGATTTAGTTCAAGAATCATTTAATTTGCTGCATTCTCCCCTTCTCACGTTTCTTAATATTGTTGAGATCTAGTTTTATTCCATTGATGCCCCAGCATGGGATGATATGAATTGTTTTTGCTGGATTTCATTTGAGACACAACTCCAGTTGCTTTATCTGTAAAGTTTAGTCCCAATATGCTGCAGTGGCCTTTTTGTCTGACAGGTGGTTCATTTTATTGTCTTATTCAAACAGAATTCCAAATGTAAAGGTCCACTTGTATCTTGTGCTGCTGCTTTTGAGTTGGTCAGTGATGTGATGGAAGAGTTGTTTTTTCTGTAACGTTTTCCTGAAGAGACATCATGGAACATTTTGGCTGAACAATTGTTGGAGAGAGACATCTCCTCTTCTTTGCGTGTATTTTGTTATCTTATCCTTTGTAGTAAAGTGATTGGGTTTAGCCAGTATGTCTCTGGGGCATTTGTCAGGTGGCGCACTCCTTGGTCCAAATCGATGTACTCTATCCATTTTAGAAGGCTCACGTGCAACGCTCAGGAGGGAAGAAAATAGCCCCATTACATATGCCTCTAGGTCAGGACCATGTGCCCCCTCCTGGAGAGCCCCTGACTCAGATAGTCTTCCTGCATGAGTGCTTTTGAAATTCTTTCCATCAGACATGTACATTTACATAGGCCGTTGCGAGCCTTTCCAGTTCTTGTTTCGTAGCTTGGAGTGCGGAGTCAAGGTTTTCAATTTTAGTTTCCAGATCCAGCGTCCTCCTCACCTGCGAGTCAATATCTGTTCTCAAGGTTTCAAATTTGAAAGGCATCGGAAATCATCCAGGTCATCCATCAGGCCTATAGTCCTGTCCAAGTCGTCCTTAAGTTCTCTTCTCAGCATGGCTCGATGTTTTCCCGCTTGGCTTGTGAAACTGATTTACCAATTTTGGGGGGGGGGGGGCATCCTGCTCAGGTGGCATTCAATCATCTTAGTCACCGTCTCTGTGAAAGCCTATGTGTAAGGCTATATTAAATAGTTATTTTACAGAGGGGATTTTGGGATCTGGAATATAGTTTTCTTTGATGTTTTTTCCAGTGCTGCCCCCCTCTACCCCCTCAGGGGAAAATTCCTCCTCCACGGCTGCACTGCTGTGCCTGGCCCACAGGTGCCTCAGAAGGGCGAATCGCAGCTACCAGGGCACTGTGCTCTTCAAGCTTCTTCTCGTTGGCCCTCGGCCCATTTGAGAAGCTCTCCATCGGGAGCCTCGGCACTCTGTTTTTGGTGGCGCTAGCCTGAAAGCACGCGGAATGTGCATCCGCTCAGGCTGCCATCTTGGCTCCTCCCCCAAGACAGCCAATTCTAAAATTGATTCTTGCTTGAATTTGATAGCGAACATAAGGGACTAAAGATTGACGTAATGTGGGCAAACTTGCTGGAGGGCAATATGTGTCTGACTGTGAAGCGTAATATGAATTTGAGGGACTGCCTCAAGATGGAGAGTGTCCGAAAGTAAAGTTATTTTTATGGTGATTGTTTTTCTTTTTGTCCATAAGCTCTCTCCCACTAAAAACCTCCTTCTGCCAATCCCTAAGGTGTCGGCTGAAAAACAAACCGTGATTGCCACTTGTTTATCAAACATATCTGATATAGGTGTCAGGAGTAGGGGTGTGGGCAGGACGTGCCCATGGATGAGGCGCACACACGGCCTTGCATGTAAAAAGCACACCACAAACTATTACATAAACCGTTTATGTTCACAGCGCAAAGTCAGGGAGTGAAAGATTAAGGGATTCGTAGTAGCAGGATCAATTTAATGGTAATTTCATCCTTCCAAGACTCCCCCTTTTTGCTGAACGTCCTCACTGATTTACACGTAATTCAAGCAGAGTGATCGTCCTGTGTTTTACTAATGAAAGTTAATAACTGCAAATACAATTATTTGACATCAAGTAATAAAAATCCTTAAGGAAAACTAACATTGTTCTTTACATACTGTTATGTTTTTTTCTTTATACTAAAGGACCGGATCATTGATGCTGGCCCGAAGGGAAACTATTCTCGTTTTATGAACCACAGCTGTAATCCTAATTGTGAAACACAGAAATGGACAGTAAATGGAGATGTCAGAGTTGGACTTTTTGCCCTTCGTGATATAGAGCAAGGTAAGAACGAGAAGGGTTAAAGTCCCCCTCAAAACAGGTACATTTTGTGTTTTCGTCTTGGAGGCAGGAAAAAACATATATATTGCTTTTACAGAATGTAGTCAAACCAATAATGTTTTTTCTGTACTTACAGTTGGAGCTGTGAGTGACTAGTTGCAATATTATTGGTTGTGTGTGGCCATTGGCGCTGGAAGTAGAGGTACTGGGGTGCTAAAGCACCCCCAAAATAACAATGCTGAAGTTCGGAAGGTGAATGAACAATAAATGTCTTTTAAATTTAGTTTTTATCTTGTCACATTTACAGTGCGCTCAAAGACCGAGACCAAATGTCAGGCTATGTCTTGTGACAAATTGCTGCTTACTCTTTTAACGTGGAGACTGGTGTTTGCTTTTCTTTCTCGGATTGCAGAGTGAGAGAATTTTGTAAAGTGAATGTCAATGTCTTGCTGGTGTGAAATGAAAGACTGAAAGTTTGCAAGGTTTTTTCTAACACAACTAAATTTAAATACCTATAGATGAATTATACAATTATTTCAAAATTTGTCAGCACGTAGGAACGTACAAACGAAGCACTTTTTTGGTAATTTTAGTGTGATGTAAACAAAGGTGATGCCAAAATGACAGATATTCGCTGACATCTGATTTCCACACATTATTGTTTGTGGCTATAGTTTTATTAGTAACAGTAGGTGCAACATTAGTGGCCCTTCCAATGGAAATTGCTCTGTCGGTAAATGACAGCGAACTGTCATACTATGGTTTAGTAATATATTGAAGACAGTGTAATCCAAAATTCACCACCAGCTAAATACTGCACCTTTACCGCTCTCTTGCTGAATGGGCGTAGATCATTTGCTTCACTTGTTATTTGTGCAAAACTTGGACTTTTCACAATCCCTATGAGTTCAGCGATGTCATATTGATGGCAGCATCCCCACTCTGAAAATTGTTGCAACGCCACTGGTTGTGGCACCAGGTAAAAACATATTTGAGGTGATCTGCCCTCCATACTAGCGGAGTACAGATGTTATCTTTTACTACAAGTGTTGCTGTATTTAACCAACATGCAGAATGCATGTTCTTTCATTGTATTTCAATAGTTTCATAAAGTGTAAATGCTCCATATGTTGACCCTCAATCATAATTTAGTAGCTGAACACACAGGTGAACTGCCTGCTCAGCAGTTGCAATATGTTCCATGTTTAGGCATACCTCACTTCTGAAACCAAAGGTTTTTCTGTTTGTATGCACCTTCCTGTTCAAATCCGAGCCTGTAGCAATTCCTTTATGTGGTGATCTGCAAAGAACAATTTGTAGGAGTTGTTTACAATTTTGGTGATAGGGCACAATTAATAATTCTTTTTCCCCCAAAGCTACATTGACCCCTTCTTAGCTCTTGCATGTGGTCCCTCCATACCTGACCTCCTCTTCTCATCTTCACTTGACGTGATAGTTTCAGAATAAGAACTCAGCCCCTATGACAGTCTATAAAAGCCTCAGCACCCTATTATCTGGTAGCGCAACTGGTACCTATTAACGACTAGTTTACTTGGGGCTGGGATGACTCTATCTACCGCCTGGAGCTCCATCTGGTGGGCTTTGAGGGGCTCCTCGGCCTCCTGTATGGCCCTCGGCTGCCTCAGTGCTATCTTGCACCAGGGTGTCGATCCTTTGCTGGAGATATGCCTTACGCCTTACTCGGTGGGACCGCCGCCTAATGGGCATGACCCCGTTGTGGCAGGCCACATGGCTCCGACATCTCTCCGCCCTCGAGGGCTTCACCCACTGGGACCGCATTGGCATCACATACCTAGGGGACATCTATAAAGGGGACAATCTGATGTGCTTGTAAGATCTGAGAGACCACTCTGCCCTGTTTAACTCACAGTTCTTTTGCTTCCATCAACTGCGGCACGCACTACGGTCACATCTCCCCCAGACACTCAACTTCCCAAGTACAGCCCCCTTGAGGCTAAGATTTTCCTGGGACGTCTGGGAAAAGGAGCTATATCTATGATCTACCGCTCCCTGATAATCCACGCCCCGGATGGCTTTGAATCCCTTAGGTAGAAATGAGTAAACTGGGTGGGTGAACTGGAGGGAGATGATTGGTGGGAGGCTTGCCTTGCACCTAGGGAATTGGCCATCTCCTCCCGCTTGCGAATGATTCAGGTAAATTACCTGCATGCAGTGTATGTCTCCCTCCGCCGCTTCCATCGCATAGCACCTACTGCCCAGGCAGCCGGTGCGCGCTGTGCACTTCCTGCCGCGGACTTCTTTCATTTGGCCTGGGATTACCCGATGCTGCGCTCCTTTTGGGACAGAGTGGGACGGGAGATCTCATCTGTTCCGGACCACCCCATTCAGTTGACCCCCCCAGGTTGTGCTGATGGGTCTTGTGAAGGAACTTGGAGGTCCACGTACTAAATTAACTTTTATCAGGGTGGCATGTCTCGTGGCCAAAGGAGATGTGGCACGCCTGTGGAAACATCCCAAATCTCCCTCGCTCCGGCAGTGGAGCACGGGGTGGACTAGTGTATGCAACAAGAAAAAACAATCTATGCTGCATGTGGGTGTCCCCACAAACATGATAAAATATGGGGGAAGTGGTGGTCTTCACATGTCCTATCGATATGAAATTGTTGATTCTTGGTGAAAGTGCACTATGTACTGCTATGGTTTTTCAATGCACAGCTTCCATTGATTGTGATGATGGATGTACTTGCTGTATAAATACAATAAAGTGGATTATAATTTTTTTTTTTAAAGTCTCTGCACCCTGTGCATTTTTTGTTTAATGAGGTATTTTACTATTTTAATGAATTAGATACTAAGGCTTAACACCTTAGAATATTGGGCCCCTTTTTTCATTTATATTATGAAAATCTCAAACCTTCATAACATTTTCTATAAATGTTCTCAAGGCCAAATCTGCATCCTTTGTTCTACAGGTTGGAGACTGAGAAGACATCAAGGATTTATGTTATACTTTGGAGTTGTGTGGGAAAATATCCAAAATAATGTTTGTTTAAAAAAAAAAAAAAATACCTAAGGATATTATGCATGAAATTATTTGTTGTACTGAATTCTCGCTCTGAGCGTTCTAAACTGTTGTATGGAAAGGAAATAAATATTTTTTACCAGTATTTTGTAAGCGTATTTCTGATGGAAAACTTTTACCACAGATTCTTCATCTTTTTAATTCCCTGAGGACCCAGACTGAATGCAGAAACTGTTCCAGTACTTGTTCCTGCATGCCAGTAGGTGGCTTCATCGGACTCTGCTGCAACCTCACCCCACCTCTAGAAGTGACTGTGTGAGACCATATACAAGCGTCACCCCTGCATGCTAATGTCAGTTTATTTTTTCTTCACCCTTCGACGTGGATCTGGGGTTCCACTCATGAACTTTGTCAGTGCTTTACTGACTTAAACTGACTTACTGAAAGTTTTTTTTTCTGTGACTGAGCTAATGATGCCTACTTCGAAGGTGACTGGCTTCATACCATGCCGCACCTTCATGAAGCAAATTTATTTTAGGTACCTACATTATGTTTGTTTTCATTGTGTCTGATCCAAACATGATTTGAAGTATGTGACAAATGCTCCCTGATGCACTCGAAGGCCATCAGGGAGGGGAAGCAACATTGTATGTCTCTGAGGACAAGAAACAGTCTTGCTCCAAGTCGTGGCCCATTCCATTCCAAGTTCCATTCGAGGTCTGTGTCCTCAAGTAAGTATAAGACGAAGTTTAAAGACAATTCTTAACGCAAACACAAGAAGTCCAGATAGGGTGAGTTCTCTTTTTGCTCTGGCTCCAGAGAGAGATCATGCAGCCAGCACACTAAAAACCCAGCTTCAAACCAGTCATCCGACTCCACCCTGAAGCAGGTCAAGGCCTTCAAGCAGGTAACACTGCAGCTTTTCCTAACCATTCCAGATCCTCCAGGTGCGGCTTTGTCCTCCATGGATCCGCCTGAGGCCCAGTCGGACTTCTGGCTGGTTCTGCCTCAGTCAGTGCCTACCTACCCGTTAGACCTCTGCCCAGCCCCTGTGTGATGCCATGCTGCATCTCCACTCATTTTTCAGAGACAATGACAACCCGGTGCCACCGCTGACTGTAGTAATGCCCATTCCAGATTTTACTCGGACGCTGATCTAGGCCATTGTCTTGTTATAAGATTACTAGTGCACATCCAGTGGTATTTGAGGACTCTTTGGCATTGCCTTTGCGTCAATAGCTTTGTTGCTTCCTTACACTGATAATGCATTTAATGTAGAGTTCCAAAATGTTAGTGATCTGGACAGTTCATCCGAGACTGAGTTGGACTTTCCATTTAGATCTGTATTCAAGGCTATCCATAAACCGGCAAAACTTTTCCACGGGTGCAGTATGAAGTCAGTGGCCCAGGGAGGCTTCGACAATGATGGGATGCTGAGTAGCAATAGTTTGAGCCTCGTGGTCTTTGTCAAAAACTGTTATCTTTGTGCTTAAGGCTAACACTTTGCAGTTCTTATCTGAAAGAGACACGTTAGTGACAGATTCCTTACCTTAGAATATCCCCAGGCGTCAGGCTGGATCCGGAAAGTTTTTGCGTAGCAGTACCCTTGCGCGTCAGTAGGCGGCGTCGTGCGGCTCCGCGTCCGTCGTCGGCGTCGTGATCGCCGGGATGACGTCGCGGGCAGTACTTAGACGCCGCCCCTGCGCGCTGACGTCAGTTCTTCTTTTTCCGCGCCAGTAAGCGCAGATCCGGGAAGAGCAGTGCCCTAGTCAATTTTTGACTAACTTTTTTGTGAATTTTTTCACTGTTTGTTTATAGAGTCTTCACGACTCCTAGGTGTCGTAGGGATGCCCGGCTTCAAGCCATGCGACGCCTGTGGTCGAATGATGTCGATCACAGACTTGCATCTGGAGTGTCTCTTCTGTCTCGGCCGAGACCACGACACGAAGTCGTGCCCTGACTGCCGGAAACTTCACCCGAAGGCTTTGCGAGAGCGGTCTCGAAAGCTACTCGAGGTCCGGCAGTCGGCTCCGCGCCGCACCAAGCCCCTGTCCCGGGAGAGGTCGAGTTGCCGGTCGCGGAGTCCCCGCTGGTCGTCGGAGTCCAAGTCTTCGCGCTCCTCGGGTAAGTCGAAGCACAAAAAGTCTAAGAAGCGTCATCGCTCTAAGACTTCGCCTCGCCGGTCTCGCGACTATGCTGAGGCCCCAGTCGGCACCGTCCCCGCGGCCCCGGACATGCCTATGGAGCCGCCCCCGCATTACCCGTCCTTTCCGGGTTCGGGGGCGACTCCGGCCGAACTACAGGAATTCCTGTCGGCCGTGGCCCGCCTCTTCGGGCCTCAAGGTCCCTCCGGTGCGCCTTCGGGCCCCGCGGGCCCTGATGGGGTTGCTCCGGCGTCGCCGTCGACTCCGGTCCCGGCACCGTCTGTCCCACCAGCCTTCATCCCGGCCTCGGCTCCGGCCCCGGCCTCGATCCCGGCTCCGGTGGTACCGCAACCCCCATCGACGCCGGTTGACCTATCCACGCCTCCGCCAACGCCGATGTCCCCGGTGCCGTTCCTGACGCCGTCCGGGGCTCCGGACGGCGTCGGTCCCCGGCTCTCTCCGGCTCCGGACATGGAGCCGGACCGACGTCGCTCAACGCCGGCTCCGGCGCCGATGAGACCTTGGATCCCAAATGTCCCTCCTCCTCCATATTTTGAACCTGAGGAGGACCAAGAGAGCTGGGAGGGGTCTGAAGACCCTCTCACACAACAGTGTGAGTATGATCAGGACTGGGCTGAGGAACTTGGGGATGCCAGTGGCCTAGACACCTCCCCTGACACTGGCATGCTGTCTCCTCCCGTGGCTACGGAGGAGGGAGCTAATTTTGCAACGATGTTGCGTAGAGCAGCTGGAGCCTTACATCTCCAATTGCCTACTGTGGCTGTCAGGACTAATCTCCTGACGGAAGTGCTTCAGCCGGCAGCTTCGTCCTCGGAGACTGTGCTGCCGTTTAACGATGCACTCACTGACGTTCTTTTGGGTGCCTGGTCCAAGCCCACCACAGGGGCTCCTGTGGATAGGAACGTGGCCTGACGCCATCGCCCTGCTCCGGGCGACCCCTTGTTTCTCTCCCAACATCCCACCCCGAGAGCTTGGTTGTCCAAGCCTCTGCCTCCCAAACCGCCTTCCCTACCGCACCTCCGGATAGGGAATCCAAACGCCTGGACCAATTTGGGAAGAAGGCTTTTTCTTCCTCCAGTGCTGGCTTGCGGTCCGTCAACACCGCTTGCCTTTTGGGCCGATATACCCACTCCCTGTGGGATTCGGTGGCGGCTGTTTTCCCGCAGTGTTCTGAGGAGGTCCAGACACTGCTTACCCGCGCCATTGCGGAAGGGCGAGATGCGGCTAAATACACCATACGTTGTGGCCTTGATACCGCCGACTCGCTGGGCAGATCGCTTGCGATGACGGTGGCACTACGTCGCCACGCCTGGCTGAGAACAACTGGTTTCTCGGGTGATGTCCAGAATACACTCATGGACATGCCCTTTGATGGAGTCGGTCTTTTTGGTTCAAAGGCAGACCATGCGCTGGAGCGTTTTAAGGACTCACGGGCTACTGCCAAGTCCCTGGGCCTTTCTGTGGTACGCCCTCCACTAACCTCTGCTTTTCGCCCCTTTCGTGGCCACGGAAGGGGCGCCCATTCACGTCAGCTGCCCAGCCACCGGCCCGCGCAGCAAGCGTCTTCGCGTGGCCGAGGACGTGGATACCGCTGTGGCGGTTCGGGCAACCAGCGTGCGGGTCAGGCCACCACCACCATCCCGTCCGCGGCCTCCAAGCCCTCATAGTCCCTCCTTTCAGGTGCACAGCACGCCAGTAGGGGGCAGGGTCCGCCATCACCTTCACCACTGGCATCCCATCACCTCGGACAGGTGGGTCTTGGACATTGTCCGAAGGGGCTACTCCCTCCCCTTCGAGACCACCCCCCCAGCCATGCCACCTCAATTCCACCGCATGTCAGGGGATCACTTGGTGCTTCTGCAGAAGGAAGTCACGGCCCTCTTGGCCAAGAGGGCCATCGAGCATGTTCCGACCCCAGAAGTAGGACGTGGTTGCTACTCCCACTACTTTCTGGTGCCCAAAAAGGACAAGGAGGACATGCGTCCTATCTTGGACCTCCGGAACGTCAATCGCTTCCTCCGGAAGGAGAAGTTCAAGATGCTCACCCTAGGTCAGGTCTTGACTGCCCTCGACCCTGGAGACTGGTTGGTAGCGTTGGACTTGCAGGACGCTTATTTCCACATCCCCGTCCTGCCGGCCCACCGGCGTTACCTACGGTTCACGGTAGGCCTCGAGCATTTTCAGTTCACCGTGCTCCCCTTTGGCCTTACAAGTGCCCCTCGGGTGTTCACGAAAGTGATGGCGGTGGTCGCAGCTCATCTGCGCCGGGCAGGGGTTCCAGTCTTCCCCTACCTCGACGACTGGCTGCTGAAAGCGGGCTCGTCCCAGGCAGTCGTCTCCCACCTCCAGACTACGGCCGAACTCCTGAACTCGCTGGGGTTCTCCATCAATGTGCCGAAGTCGCATCTGATTCCTTCTCCACAGCTCCTTTTCATCGGAGCAGTTCTGGACACGACGCAGTTTCGGGCCTATCCTCCCGAACAGCGAGTCCGGGATATTCAGGCTATGATTCCAATCTTTCAGCCTTTATCCTGGGTTTCGGTACGGATGACCCTGAGGCTGCTGGACCTCATGGCCTCCTCCATCCTGCTGGTCAATCATGCCAGATGGCATATGCGGGCTCTGCAGTGGGACCTGAAGTTCCAGTGGGCGCAGCACCAGGGCAACCTGTCCGATCACGTCCAGATCTCGGAGGGGGCTGCAAAACAGTTGCAGTGGTGGCTCTCGAACCGGCAATGGGTCATGGGCAGATCCCTCTCCCTTCCCCAGCCAGAGCACACAGTTGTGACGGACGCGTCCCTTCTGGGATGGGGCGGTCACATGGGGGAGGTGGAGATCAGAGGCCTCTGGTCTCCGGCAGAGTCCCGGCTCCATATCAACCTTCTGGAGCTCCGGGCGATCCGACTTGCACTCAAGGCATTCCTTCCCTCTGTCAAAGGGAAGGTAGTGCAGGTGTTAACAGACAACACCACCGCCATGTGGTACTGCAACAAACAAGGCGGGGTGGGGTCGTGGACCCTCTGTCAGGAGGCTCTGCCCCTCTGGACATGGCTGGAACATCAGGGCATGTTCCTGTTGGTTCAACACCTGGCAGGTTCCCTGAACGCCAGGGCGGACGAACTCAGCTGCAGGTGCATGATGGATCACGAATGGCGTCTTCACTCGGAAGTGGCGCAAGGTCTCTTTCTGCAGTGGGGAGAGCCTTGGTTAGATCTATTCGCCACCGAAGAGAACGCGCAATGTCATCAGTTCTGCGCGTTGGAATTTCCAAGGCGGCACTCGCTCGGCGACGCTTTTCGTCGCGAGTGGAGTTGCGGTCTGTTGTACGCCTTTCCGCCTATACCACTTCTACCCAGAGTGTTGAAGAAGATTCGGCGCGACCGGGCCCAAGTCATCCTTGTGGCTCCGGACTGGGCTCGAAGAGTTTGGTATCCCGAGCTACTCAGTATGAGCGTCGATCCCCGATCCGTCTGCCTCTTCGGGAGGATCTTCTGTCGCAGCAGCAGGGGACGGTCCTCCACCCGAACCTGTCCAGCCTCCACCTGCTTGCGTGGAGATTGAGCGGCGGCAGTTGATTCCTTTCGACTTGCCTCCCGAAATTTGTGATGTGATTCTGGCAGCCAGGCGTCCCTCCACTAAGGTGGTATACGCCTGCAGGTGGAACAAGTTTGTGGCATGGTGCACAGCAAAGGCTGTGAATCCCCTCTCTGCCCCTCTTTCTGAGGTTCTTCTGTTCCTTCTTTCGCTGGCCCAACAGGGTTCTGCCCTGGGTACCATCAAGGGCTATCTTTGTGCCATTTCGGCCTTCCTCAGGCTTCCTGATCAGCCCTCCCTTTTCAAGTCCCCTGTTGTTAACAGATTCCTTAAAGGCATTGCACACCTCTTCCCTCCTGTTCCGTTTGTGATGCCTCAGTGGGACTTGAACTTGGTTCTTACCTTTCTCATGTGTGCTCCCTTTGAGCCTCTACATAACTGTCCTCTTCGTCTTCTGACTCTTAAGACAGCCTTTCAGGTGGCCATCACCTCCGCTCGGTGGGTGAGTGAGCTCCAGGCTCTATCATGCAAACCTCCCTTTCTGTCTGTCCATCCAGACAAGGTTGTTCTTAGGACGCGTCCGTCCTTCTTGCCAAAGGTGGTTACTGCCTTCCACATTGGCCAGACCATCACTTTGCCCACCTTCTTTCCGCCTCCGCATCCTTCCAGAGAGGAAGAGAGGCTCCACCGTCTGGACCCAAAACGTGCACTTTCCTTTTATATCAACCTCACACAACACTTCCGGGTGGATGACCAGCTCTTTGTTGGCTACGTGGGCGCCAAAAAGGTCGGGCGGTGCACAAGAGAACCATCTCCCGCTGGGTAACCTTGTGTATCAAAGCCTGCTATTCTTTGGCTAAGAAGGAGCCTCCTGTTGGGCTGCGTGCCCATTCCACCAGGGCAACGGCTGCTACCACGACTTTAGGCCGCGGTGTTCCGCTGCAGGATATCTGTCAGGCAGCTACGTGGGCCTCGCTGCACACATTTACAAAGCATTACTGCCTTGACAGTCAGGTCCGGAGGGACGGCTTCTTTGGCCGTTCTGTCCTCCGGGA
This sequence comes from Calotriton arnoldi, assembly GCA_963921515.1. Classification (NCBI taxonomy): domain Eukaryota; kingdom Metazoa; phylum Chordata; class Amphibia; order Caudata; family Salamandridae; genus Calotriton; species Calotriton arnoldi. The sequence continues at coordinate 2,967,824 of CAWUFW010000213.1, read as the reverse complement.
CTTCCTTGTCTGATCTTTGTTCGCAGACCCAACACCGGGGTTGGTATTGCTGGGGTATCTATTCTAAGGTAAGGAATCTGTCACTAACGTGTCTCTTTCAGATGCACAAGTTACTAACTTGTGTAACGATATATCTGTAAGAGACAGTAGTTAGTGACAGATTCCTTACCGCCCACCCATCCTCCCCGTTCTGCGAACTGATTTCTAGGGTTAAGGACATCCCTTTCAGGGCCCTAGTATTTTTCAGACACCTATGTCAGCTTCTTGCATGGCTCTGCATTCGTGGCGCGGAAAGTCGTGTACAGAACTGACGTCAGCGCGCAGGGGCAGCGTCTAAGTACTGCCCGCGACGTCATCCCGGCGATCACGACGCCGACGACGGACGCGGAGCCGCACGACGCCGCCTACCGACGCGCAAGGGTACTACTACGCAAAACCTTTCCGGATCCAGCCTGACGCCTGGGGATATTCTAAGGTAAGGAATCTGTCACTAACTACTGTCTCTTACAGATATATCGTTACACAAGTTAGTAACTTGTGCTTTAGGGGAAAGAATACATTCTAGTACCAACTAACGGCATGTGACCTTCTAGGCACCTTGTAAGAGGCTAGGGCTCGATCTCCCTGAGTGCACCTGTGGGATTCAGGGCAAATTCCAGTTGTTACTGGTCAGATGGACTATTGCATATGCAGGGCTTCTTTAGCTTTTGTGTCCCTGGAGGGTAACCGGAGGCTAACCAACTAGCCCTTGTAGTCCACTCTTTGGTCCTTGGCTCAAATGGGGAGCAGGTTCCGCCCATGGGGTCTCTCTCTCCACGAAGTCAACAGCAGGTGGTGTCTTTCTGTCTCTGTAGTTTTGTCTTGGTTCAGCAGGTGCAGCCTTTCTTTCTAAGGCCCACAGATTCAGCAGGTGCAGTCCTGTTATTTCCGAGTTCACCAGTGTTCTGAGGCTGATAGCCAGGGATGCCATCTTCATGCCCATTTTGAATTGATGGGTGTGAAGGACTCCCTAACCAATGGGGCTAATATTCTCATGGGCAACCCCACCCACTCTTATACCACCTCCTGGGGGATTAGTACTAAACAATCCCACAGTACAAATCCAAGATGTCTGAACACTTCTTCCCTGTGTCAGAGCAATGGGCACATCCTTGAGGCGTGTTCAGTATAATGAGCAATTTCTCTTTAGAAACCAGTTCTTCAGCAGGTTTTTCCTACTCTCTGGGGAGATGCCAGCCTGTCTTCCTCAACAAAGGAAAGGACAGGCTACAGCGTGACTCTCATTTCCCTTTGAAGCTGGACCATCTGTGGCCAGAGCCCTCTGGCCATCCTGTCAGAAGGGGGGATGCACCTTCTCCCACCAACAAGCCTTTTGTTACCCATTCCTGGAAGCACTTCACACCTCCTGGTAGGGGGCCGAAGGCTGTCTCAGGTGATAATTACTGTAATTAATTAGAAACATGTACTAGAACTTTGGGGCAAGAAAGTGGTGACTTTCTAAAGTCGCCTTTATATTGAGAGTTACCTTAAATCCAACAACACAGGTTCACACACAGTGTTTTCACTCAGGTTTGCTTCCACTGTCCTGATTGGCAGCTCATTTTTCAGGCACTATTTACAGTGGATTGTTTCTTGAGCTATATGATGCTAGAGTCACAGGGGCACAAAAACAAATGTAGCTATGAATACTTTTCAGGTGCAGTGGCACCAAGGCCCACGAGTACAATGAGGACCCATTCTCCTTGAGAACATTAGGGCCCAAGGAAAGTTTGCCATGCCACAGGGCACATACCTCCATACCTCCATACCCGCCTTGCTGTGTCCTAGGACATGGAGTCTGGATTTGGAAGGGACACAGCAAGGCGGGAGATGGTGCTGCGCTACGCGGAGAGTCCCCCTTCAAACCAGTGCTTTATTGTCATTGTTGAAGGGTCTTGCATGCAGAAGTGGAAGGTGAAAAAGGCCCAATGACTAATAGCCTATCATGACAGGCTGAAGATGTACAACATAGGAATCACTGTCTGCCACCATCACAGGCTGAAGACAGAGTAAATAGGTGTGTTTAAAACTAGCAGGCTGGCAGTATCTGCGTAATGTGTAAGGTCGGTGAGTCCATGTGAGGGGGTGGGAAAGTAGTACAGTTGGTGTCCCATTATAGGAGGCAGGATTAGAGTGTAAAGGGGCTGGAAAAGACAGTGGCATGGAATGAAAGCAAGAGGGCTAGTTAAGTACGAAGAGGTTGTGGTTTGAGGGAGGTACATTGTTGAAATATGCGCAGTGTGCAGAAGAAGGCTGGCATAATGCACATGAGAGAGAGACTGCCAGTGCCAATTATGTTCAGGGAGGTGGGTGGGCAATGGCTGGTGATGCATGTGCAGAGGGTGGAGCTCGCAGTGTGGGTGCAATAGTAGAGAAGGGGGGCTATGCCATGGCTTCGGGGCAGTGTGCAGTTTCGATGTGAGAAGAATGCCTGTTTTGCCACAGAAAGTGAGTGAGGGTGAGAAAAGACACGGAGTCACCCAGTATCAGTGAGACCGCTCACGCATTAGTAGTGAGACAGCCCTAGAGGAGTCCTCTGGGAAGCCGTGAGAGTTTTGAGAAGGTAAATAGCCACTCCCCCTAAAGTCCCCATAGAAGCATGCAGCCAGTGCCTGCTGGTGTTGTAGATTTGCACTGTACATCCTACGCAGCACCCGCTCAGCAGCTTCTGTACATCGCCCACTGGATCACCACCCATAATACCAACACGGCTATAGCAATGACCCATTAACGCTAACGTATACATTATGCATGATTCACATAACATACTTGTATCGGAAGAGGGGGTTGCCCGGCCTGCGTTGTTGTGCTTTTCTGAAATACTGGAACAGAAGTAACGTTTGGGGTAAGATGCAGAGGTACACCTGCATTTAATAACTTCCTCCCAGAAAACCTTGAAAAAGTTGTTTACCTTCTCTGTCCCATCCCACAGCAGCTTCCCCTTCTAACATAAAAAAACAAGACATGGATGGATACTTCTTCTAGGAGCAAATACAACTTGTTTTGTACCACAGAAATGAAACGTCCCCAACAGAGATGACTGCTGCATGTTTTTGAAACACAACATTCAAAAGATGAACTGAGACCTAAAATAAATGATCTGGCCTTGGAAAGGCCTCCCCTCCCTGCTGTTTGTCTTATGTTTGCAGAGGAAGCAGTGGGGGAATGAATGAATGAATGAATGAATGAATTGAATTTATTTGCATAAGTTAATTAAAACCATTGCATTACAATAAAAGCATTAAAATGAAGAAGACATCACAATTCATAGAAGTTTTTTTTTTTTTTTTTCTATTTTATTGATTTTAGTGCATAGTTACAACTCGGTATACACAAGCCAATAATCAATTCAATGAACTCCAAAAAATAATTTCGCAGTACTTCCCTCACCCCCCCCTCACCCACCCTCCCAGGCAGATCCTTAACAGATTTCCAAAACACTTTGCTTATTGCAAGAAAATCAACGTATGCATGGTGGGTGGTGACAGTGATAAAAACTCTCCTACACAGTCCACATCTAAGGCCAGCCAACTCGAACACACCTGTAGTAACGTCCCAAAGGGAGACAACGCCTACCATGCTTGCCAACTGGTCCCTCTCCCAGGGGCATCCATCATTCATGCCAGGTCAGGGTGAGACATCAAATATATTGCAAGGGGAGCCCAAAAGTCCTTGGGGCGGGAAGACTCAGGTAGTTCTTCGCCATATATCCGAAGCTGATCCCTACAGTATAGTAAGTCCTTAAGCCATTTCTTAACAGTGGGTACTACCTTGGCTCCCCAGCATTGCGCTACTGCCCTTTTTGCAAAAAGAGTCGAGAGTGCCACTAGGCGCCTGTTACATGGTTTGAGAGGTTTGACGTGGCCCAGCAAGCACATCTCAGGGGTACAGCACACAGGTTCTGACACAACCGCCGTAAGCATGGTCGTCACCGCAGTCCAGAACGCAAGCACACCCGGACACATCCAAGCCACATGAAGAAAATCCGCATCCGGGGCTCCACATCTCACACAGTTAGCAGCCTCTCTCAGACCATATTTATGCAATTGTAGGGGGGTGTAATATACCTGATGTAGGAATTTAAAATGAATAATTCGGAGGTTGCAATTAGCTGTGAGACGTCCCGTGAGCCGACAACACTCCCTCCAGGTCTCAGGTGTAATAGGGGTGCCCAACATCGTTCCCCACCGTGCACACGAGGGGGAGTCTTCTTGCTCCCGTTCCCGCAGCGAGGCGTTATACAGCCTAGTAATGAGACCCCTTCGGGACGCACCTGAGAGCATCACCTGCAGCGCCTGCAGAGTGGTTGGTTCGGTTGGATAATTTGGATATGCCGCACGGACAGCTTGCCGGACCCGGACATAGGTAAAGTTAAACATAAAAGGTCGATTTACGCCACCCTGCGCCGCCCGTAAGTCTTTGAATTTACTGCCCTCATACAAGTCGCCCAGTGTGGTGATGCCCGCAGCCGTAAGCTCCTTCCTGGCCGTCGACTCTCGTGCCGCAGAGATATCGGGATGTGAGACTAATGGTACGGATGAAGCGTATAGGTAAGAAAGTTGAGCCCGGAGTGCAAGCATTCGCCACGCCCACGCCGTGCACTGCGTGGGGTTGATCTCATTTCGTGGGCCTCCTGTTCCCCCGAAAGCGCAACTGCCTGTACTGGAAGAGGAAAAACAGCATCTGATTCAATCGCCACGTGGGGCTGAAAGCGCTGTGGGAAATGCCAGTAATGTGCGAATTGCGCCTGCGCACATAGATAATAAAGACGAAAGTCTGGGGCCTCGAAACCACCGCGGTCAAATGGCAGCACCAGCAGTTCCCATCGACACCGGGGCTTCTTACCACCCCACACAAATGTTAAGAGCGCAGACTGTAACGTGCGGAACAGTGCCATATTCAGTTTGATAGGGATGTTAACGAAAAAATACAACAGCTTGGGTAAAAAGACCATCTTCACAACGGCAATTCTATCGGCTAATGAGAGAGGTAAGTGTGCCCACCGCACGGCTTGTTCAGATATACGTGAAACCGTGCGACCATAGTTCTCAGAGACAACGACAGTTGGGTCCCTGTGCACCCAAACTCCAAGATATTTGACCGGGTCCGATGTCCAGGCCAATGGGAAGTCCACCTCGACCTCAGCCGTTCGCGCAGTTAACGGAAACACTACGGATTTGGACCAGTTAATCCCCAGGCCCGAGAATCTTTCAAATTTTACGTATTCTCGCAGCAGCGCAGATAGGTACGTAGCAGGTTCGCGAACATACAGCAGCATGTCATCTGCGTACAGTGAGACAATTAAGGGTCGCAGCCTGAACCTCAGAGCCGCCGCAGCGTGTTTCTGACGCAGCATACAGGCGAGGGGCTCCAGCGCCAAAGAGAAAAGCATAGGGGACAGAGGGCATCCCTGCCTTGTACCCCGTTCAATGCAAAACAATGAGGACACCCATCCATTAACCCGAACGCGAGCCACCGGTCCGCTGTAAAGCACCCTAATCCACTGCAGAAAAAAAGGCGGGAAGCCCATGCGGCCCAGCACGGCAAACATAAATGGCCACTGCAACGAGTCAAAGGCCTTAGCCGCATCAAGTAATACGGCCACCGCCTGGAAATCAGGTTCAAAGTAGTGTAGCGTGGCGAAGAGCGTGCGCAAGTTGTGTGTTGTAGAGCGCTCCGTGACGAAGCCGGACTGATCAGGCAACACCAGTAGAGGAACCAACGGCTGCAGCCTGGTGGCGATCATTTTGGCGAGAATCTTTGCGTCGATATTGATGATGGACAAAGGTCGGTAGGAGCCGCATTGATTTGGGGGCTTATCTGGTTTCAATAGGGTGACCAGGAGGGCCTCCCGGAGGGAATGCGGCAGTGTCCCACTATCATAAGCCTCTGCATATACAGCCAGGAGCCGAGGGGCCAGGTCCGCTGCATAGGTTTTGTAAAATTCGCCAGGTAGCCCGTCGGGTCCTGCGGCTTTACAGGTTGGTAACGACGTGATAGCTTCCCTGACATCTTCCACTCCGAATGGTTGTACGAGGTGTTCTCGATGTGCTGGAGATAACCATCCTAACGCTATTTCGTCGAGATAGGCATCTATCTCCACCACCGATGGAGACTCTCTTGTGGCATAGAGACTTGTATAGAATTGCAAAACCGTATCGCAGAGGTCCACAGTTGAATGACGGGCGATCCCATTTTCATCCAACAGCTCCGCAATGTCAACTTGACGGCGCGGTTCCGAAAGTTTTTGTGCTAGCGAGCGGCCCGGTCTGCCCCCCTCCCCGTAGTAGCGCGCTATCCGCCGTCTGGAGCAATGTGAGAGCTCCTGATCCACCGCCTCATTGTGTTCCAAGATAAGCTCCCTCATGGCCGCAAGTTTAGCTGAGGATGGGTCAGACTCGAATTCTCGCTCCCGCTGAGAGAGATCAGATGTCAATTTCCGTATTCTACGGCGAATATCTCGCAGGATACCAGACTGCGCTCCAATACAGGTTCCCCTTATGGTAACCTTAAACGCTTCCCAGAGCGTGCCCGCGCTGTCTACCGATCCTTCATTTTCCAGAAAATAATTCCTGATTGCCTCAGCCACGGTCTGGTGGAAAACCGGGTCTTTGAGCTCTGAACGTTGAAGCCTCCACGCAAAGGGCGGTCTCTGGTAGGTCGGGATCTGCAGCTCCAGAAGTACAGGGGAATGGTCCGACAGAGTACGTGCCTCATGCGACACTACTGTAGTCCAATTACAGACCTGCGCCGAGACGAGCCAAAAATCAATGCGGGACCAGGAACCATGGGCCGCCGAAGCGAAAGTACTCTCCCGGGCCTCTGGATTCCGTGAGCGCCAGATATCAATTAGTTGACCAGTATCCATCAGGCCTAGCAGCATATCTGTCGCAAGTTTAGGCCGCAACATACCACTACTTACCCTATCCATGGCTGCATCCAAACACAAATTAAAATCTCCCCCCACACTATCGCCGCTGGGGGAACTTCGATATTCTCCGCCACACATCAGAATAAAAAGAGGGGTCATCCACATTCGGACCATAGACATTAACTATCAGCACACTTTCACCCCCAAGCATCCATGCACCATCGCCACTCGTCCGCTGTCATCCGTCTCCGATTTAACCACAGTGAAAGGCACACCTCTCTTTACCAGGATGAGCACGCCCCTAGAATAACTGGAGAAGGACGAGGCAACCTTTACGCACGACCAGCGTGCGCCTATCTTACCAGCTGACTCCCGGGTTAAATGTGTCTCCTGTAGTAAGGCAACATGGACACCCACCCGATCTAAATAGGCAATTACAGATCTAATCTTTTTAGGTGTGTTCAAGCCTCGAACATTCCAAGTCAGGAATTTAAATGGAGAAGTCATTGCAGCCGGCCGGCCATAGTGGGACATTAGAAACATAAGAATGGACAATCTTCTTCAAGGATAACCACGAATCCGTGCCCACCCACACAGTGATAGTTTGATCAATAAACCCCCACGTTCTGCCTGCCCAGCCCAGGGCCCTTCCTCCCCCCACCCACTTTAGCTTCCCCAACACGCCAAAGCCATCCCATAGCTCAACCCTTCCCCCCTCCCCTATCCCTATAAACAAAACGCAACTTTGGGGTATACCCATTTACGGGGGGCACTGAGTGCTACTAACCTCCCACAAAACAGGAGGTGGCCGAGTAGGTCTACTAATTGCCAATACAGGGGAATCGCCCATATTTACAGTCACAGATGTGTATGAGTGCCATGACCCCGACACCAGCGCCCACACCACACGGACAAACAACCAGCAGGTCCCCACCGGCTACGGTCAAGCAGCGCCAATCCCCAAAACTATAGGAAGAGTTATAAGGCAGCAGCCCAGGGGAGGGAAGCCAGTTAAGGACAATAACCCAGCCAGCTCCGATGTCCAGTAACACATGTTGTATAGCGTCCACATGTTCCAATAGAGTTAAACGCCCCTCGTCTACCAGCCAATATAAAAAACTTAATGTGCGTGCCAGTTCAGGTAGGTGTTCCCATCTTTTTATTTCTATTCGTCCTCGGGAGCTGTACCAGACTCTCGTCGCTGTCGCTTCAGATGTTTAGCGTGTTCCATCGCGGCCTTAGGAGAAGCAAAGATCTTGGAGTCACCGTCCCCGCCAATGCGAAGACGAGCTGGATACAGCATGGCGTATGGGACCCCATTGGCCTGTAGGAGCTTTTTACGGAGCCAAATTCACGGCGGGCAGCCTGCACTGCCACCGTAAAATCGGGAAAAAAGGAGAGCGCGTTGCCCTGATGTACTATCGAACCCTTCTCCCTGGCGAGCCGTAAGATTGTGTCTCGGTCTCTGTAATTTAGGATCCTGGCAATTATAGGGCGGGGAGGAGCCCCCGGGGCCGGACGAGCAGCTAGCGAGCGGTGGGCTCGCTCCACAATGAACATTCTGGAGAGATGTTCAGGCCCGAAGATCTCTGATACCAGGCCTTCGATATACGTCTCCATTTTCCCCACATTTGTGGACTCCGGTAGGCCTGTGATGCGGATGTTGCTGCGCCTCGATCTCGCCTCGAACTCCTCATTCTTGGCTTGAATCACGGCCAGTATTTTTTCCATATTCAACGTTTTTTCTGCGACAGTGCTCAAACCATCCTCGGTGTCAGACACCCTCTGCTCCACCTCCCCCATGCGTGCACTCTGTTTCTCCAGCTGGGAGGACACATGATCAAGGCGGTTGTTGACCGAGGCCATCGTGCCTACTATGGTCTGTAGAGAGCGCTGCATGGCTAGCAGCGTGCTTTCTAGTGTGGTAGGGCCGTCCGCCTGCGCATCCGCCTCCGAGTCAGAGGCCGCCTTTTGCGCAGTTTTCGCGGGCTTGCGCAGGTCGAATGTCAAGCGCGGCTGGGACTTGTCCGTCTTCCCCATTTTACACCTGCACTCCCCTCACTGAGGGGATCAGTGCCTATGTAGCCCCAGTAGCCGCTTCAGCCCAGTGCGCCGATCGCTGTTCAATTGTATCTCCCAATGGTGTGCCCAGTATATGCGCCTCCTGGCACCCAGAGCGAGTAGGCAGCACCACCACAGAGCGCCGACACCACGGCGGGAGGGGGGTGGAAAGGTTGCAGCGTCACCCACTGGGCATCAATATGGGACCCCTCCAGTGCAGACCCGCCAAGGGGGTAGTAGCGATGTTGCCCCAAGATCACACCTGAAGCCGGGGGGAGTACTCGCCACAGACTCTCATGTATGCCAGCATCCAGCGTAGTCGAATACCCGGGGCAGCAGGCAGGTAGCGATCTCCTCCGTGGCCCCTCCGTAGCCGCAACAGCCAAAATCCCCTATGCCCCGCACCAGCCACAGTTCGCAGGCCGCAGCCCAGGCCCGGGCCCACACCCACCAACGCAGCTGTAGCCCAGGCCCAGCCGTGCACCCCACTCACCGCAACCGGCGCCGATGGGCGTCCGGGTCCACAGGTAGTCGCAGCCGATGTCAGTGCTGCCGATTGCGTCCCCGCAGCTGCAGGCCCAGCAGTCAAGTAGCGTTCCGCCGCTCCACTGCGCAGTTCCCTCACCGGGCCCTCGGCCTCACCGGGGGGGGGGCGCCACTGCCGCAGAGTCCAGCACACAGCGTCGCTACGGACAGTAGGCAGTTGCAGGACAGCAACACAGCATGCCGGCCCAGGGAGGCCTACGCCCGAGTAGCGGTCGCCATTTTCTGAGTGGCAGCCTCCGCACTGTCAATCGCCGCCAGCGTGTCCCCACTGACGTCGCCGACCCAGCTATCCTGCCCTATGGTGCCGCTTCGGTTCCGGGAGGCACTTCAGTGGTTTGCGGGTACTTTTACCCCGTATGGCAGCAGATAATGGTCGGATATCGGCTCGGCCGGGCAGAGCCTCACACCAGTGCGGCCATTTTGCCGTGCGCCCTCTAGCGCCCCCCACAATTCATAGAAGTTAAAAACTCTGGTAAGGTGCGATAGTTAAGTCCTAACGTTAGACTCAGGGCTTCTTCACATATTTGCAGTTGGCCGTTGTTCTTTGTCCGGTCCCCTGTGAAAGTATCAGCCACCTTGCTCCTCAAATCTCCAGGACTACTTTTGTTGCCATTCTGCACGCTGATACTCTTTCTCTTATAGAGTGCTTGTGCTTTTCGACTGTGTTGGAGAGTGTTTTTTCGGGGACCTGTGTTTAAAGTAGTCCAGTATCAGCGTTTGGACCTTACGAGGGCTGGGGTGGGGGGCAGTTCCAGGGTACATGGCACCCCTTATAGATTGTACAAATCTTCCGCAGCGGGCCAGGATGTGAGGTTCTTTTTGTGCGAAACATACTGCAGAGGCCTCATGGCAGGTGATTACTTTTTCTCTCAGGCATAGTTCTCTGAGAAGGATCCTCCTTTCTGTTGCTAAGGTCGGGTAACAGCACAGGAGGTGTAGCCATGATTCACGTTTGTAGTCACACAGTCGACATGCTCCTTCTGTGTTTTGCTTTGCCCCGGCCTTGCCGAAATCCATAATTGGAAGTGCCAGCAATCGCATGTACATAATCTCTCTTCTCATTTTATGATTAAGCGGGTGGTAAGGTAGGGCTGAGGTTTGTTTACTAATTGTGAGTCATTCAGCGCAGTCAGGAAAGATTGGGTTTTTAATGTGGCCTAGTCTTTCTGGAACAAGACTAGCTGAACTTGTTTATTGATACGCGATTTCCAGGTGGCGTATGAAATACAAGGGAGAGCAAGTGCTGGTTTGTTTATTTCAATGGAGGCCATGGCTCTTGTGACCTGCTTATTCCATGGCGAGCCAATTTTTTCGAATGTGTCTCTGAGGCCGCTCTTTCAGGATTCCCTCGGAGATTTTAGAAAGTCACCTCAAGGGTTAATGATTGTTTAACCAACCCGAGCTCCATCCTAAGTCTCGCCCTGGAAAGGTATTTTGGGATTAGAAAGATTTTTTTTGTAGGCCACACATTGAGGCCGCTCTAGGATTTCCGAACAAGCGCCAGGAAACGCTTGATGCCCAAACGAGAGTGCTGGGAGAAGAGAAGCTTGAGTGACCTTTCTGATGCCCACTGCTGAGGGACTTTTTAACTTATTGTTCAATTTTGTTAAACCATATGTTATGGCAGTCGATTTGTTAGTCAGCTCTTTTTTATGGGTGGTGGGTCTTTCTGTTTCTGTGAACCAGACCCCCAAGTACTTGTATTTCTGCACTGGATTAATTATCCTGGAGCCTATGGTACATGTAATGTGTTTTTTGTGCTTTTGCCTGCCTATTATTATAATCTTGGTCTTTTCTGGGTTGATGGTAAGGTAGTTAGTTATGCTATATTCATGTAAGCTGGTCAGAGCTATTTGGAGGCCCGCTTTGGTGTGATCCATGATGACTGTCATCTGCGTACTGAAGAATGTGTAGAGATCGATTGCCCAGTTGGGGGGAGGCAGGCAGCTGTTGACAAGAGCTTTTCCAAGATCTGCCGTGTACAGATTGAAAAGGAGGGGAGCAAGCACACAACCTTGTTTCAGACCGCCGGTCGTCCAGATTTTGGCTGAGAGAGATGTGGGGCCTGTTTTCACCTGTACCCAGCTTTCCGAGTAGAGGGACATTATCGCTGTTAGGAGTGAAGATGGAATGCCCCAATTTGCTAGTTTCTTCCACAGCAGTTGTCTGTCGACCTTGTCAAAGGCTGCTGTTAGGTCGACAAAGCAGCAAAAGAGTGGAGGTTGGTCCGGCTGGGTGGCTTGGTGACAGAGGGCAGATAGAGCGATTATGTTGTCGGTTGTAGCTGCTCTGCCTCGGAAGCCTGTTTGAAAGAAAGGAAGCAACTCATTTTCTTCCGTCCAATTTTCCAGTTTTTCCAGAGGATACGTGCATATGCTTTAGCTTCCAGATCTAACAGGGCTATTAGACGATAATTGCTTGGATTTAAACGGTCTCCTTTTTTTGAATCAGGCAAAGTATTGAGCCCCTCCAATCTTCAGGTGTTTTACCAAGGGTGTATGCAATGTTGAATAGTAGGGTAAGTAGCGCTGCCCAGCCCTCTGGGGCAGATTGCAAAATCCCCGCAGGGAGCCCATTTGGGCCCGGGGCCCGGCGCCCCGCTGGACTTCATAGATTTGATTAATTTTACAATTTTCTTTGGTTGTATCGGGGTTTGGTGTTCTTCTCCATTCAATGAGACTGCGATCGTGATAGCTAAGAGATTCTGTGCCAGGAAATGGGTTCTCTCGTGGTGCTCACAGACAGGTGCCAGAACCGGGTTTGATCTCGGGGGTCCGAGAGATTTTAAGGTGTTCACATACTGCCAGAATCGAGCTAAGGATCCTTCTTTGAGCATTAAGAAGATCCTTTTCCATTCCTCCTCTTGCTGAGCACGTTTCAGGGCTCAGATGGTTTTTTTGTGGGCATTCCGTGCTCCCTTGACTGCCAGTAGATTTCCGTATGTTGGATTAAGTTTGAGCAGGCGGGTTTTCTTCCTCGAGTTCTTCCGCGTGAGGTTAATGCTCTGTTCCAGCAAAGGTTTGTTTATGTATCTTGGGAGTTGTTGAAATCACTTTGAGAGACCTGTGTGGCCCTGGAGAAATGCTCCCAACTCTCTGGACATCAGATCCCAGTTTGATAGGAGAAGATTCCCTGGATGATCCTGTAGTCGGGAATTTACGTCGTCAAGCCATTTAGCCACCAGGGGCGAGTGGTAAGGTTGCCAGGTTCATTGGTTCATCTTTTATGGGGTAGCCTAGCTCCTGGCCTGTGTCAGCTATCTGGTGGTTTAAATTCAGATTTATTGCCAGCGGATTGTGATCTCTTTCTGTGCAATTTACGATGTCGAAGCTCTGAAGATGATTAATTAAGCCGCTGGACATAAAGATGTAATCGATTGTGGAGATTTTCTTGAACGTGGGTGGGCATCCGTCGGGCTCCGGTCTGCCGATTTTAGACCAAATATGGTAAGTAGATTGTTGAATTGGTCGTGTTCGCTATTCCTCTGTCCGACATTGTGACGATGACCCAGGAATTTGGTGTTGAAGTCGCCTACCAATACAATTTCATGTGTGGGATGAGATTCTATGATTGTCTTGATGGTCGAACACAGGGTCCCCATGGCTCACGCTTTTGAAGTTTTGCGGGGGTTCGAATAGCAATTTATGAGGATCAAAGAGAGAGTCTTCTGGCCGCTTTTTAGGCCTTCGATGACTAAGGCTTGGACGTTCTTGTGGGCCTGCCTGGGTAAGGAGATCGAAACTATGAGAGATTGTTTTAAGAAGATCGAAAGGCCCCCTGATGGCCGCCCGGATAACTTGTTTGTGTTGCCGGTTGAAAACTTTCATAAAACTGTAGATTGCCATTGGGATCAGTGACTAGGTTTCCTGGAGTCATATGATGTCGTTGCTGTTTAAAAAGTTGCGCCCCTGTTTGGAACAGTGTGTTGAGGCCAGCCCCGCCACATTCCAGGAGATAATGGTGAGTTGATCTTTTAATGCCAATTTCCCGGCCTGAATGGGCACTGTAATTGGCCTGGGAAAAAGTTCCCTTGTGCTATGTGGCATGAAAGGAGTTACTGGCCCTGGGAGCGGAGTACGTGGTTGTCCCCTCGTAGTTCAGGGCTGCAGGTTGCCAGCTGCTGATCCGATTATTTTTGTCAAAGAGGATCGTTAATGGGTTGGATGCCAGTGATGTACTTACTAGCCAATCATGGGTAGCACCCCAAGCTCCCTTTAGTATACATCCTCTGGGAGGAGAGCTGTAGTCCTCAATTAGGACATGAGGATATTTCCTTGATTGAGTGGGCTCTAGTTCTATGCCCCATTCGTCGAAAGTGGAGGCCTCTTTGAGAATAGCGTCTCTAGTGGCTATTGAATCCCAGTTTGTGATTGTGGATTCGGGAGCCCTTATCCCAGGTATATGGGCGAATTTTACTGAATGCAGTTCTGCTGTGGTTAGATGCTTGAGGGATGGAATGTGTTGAAATAATTTTAACAAGTTCCCTCTGTTCAAAATGTCCGCAGGCCCACTAGAGGAGTAGTGAGGGATAAATTGCCAGGTAGGTCGCTCCCCCACCACACAGCTCCGCCTGTGCTGTCTGCCCGCTGCTCCTGTAGGTAAGATCGCCCTCCGCTTGTGGCCCCGGTGCCAGTTTTGTCTGCTTGTCTCCCCTTTCCTTTCTGTGCCCCTCGCTGCCCCACTGTTGTTGTGCCCGTGATTTGCCTGCTTTCCCCCCGTTTTTCCTTCTGTGCCCCTCGCTGCCCCACTGTTGTTGTGCCCGTGATTTGCCTGCTTTCCCCCCGTTTTTCCTTCTGTGCCCCTCGCTGCCCCACTGTTGTTGTGCCCGTGATTTGCCTGCTTTCCCCCCGTTTTCCCTTCTGTGCCCCTCGCTGCCCCACTGTTGTTGTGCCCGTGATTTGCCTGCTTTCCCCCCGTTTTTCCTTCTGTGCCCCTCGCTGCCCCACTATTGTTGTGCCCGTGATTTGCCTGCTTTCCCCCCGTTTTTCCTTCTGTGCCCCCGCTGCCCCACTGTTGTTGTGCCCGTGATTTGCCTGCTTTCCCCCCGTTTTTCCTTCTGTGCCCCTCGCTGCCCCACTGTTGTTGTGCCCGTGATTTGCCTGCTTTCCCCCCCGTTTTTCCTTCTGTGCCCCTCGCTGCCCCACTGTTGTTGTGCCCGTGATTTGCCTGCTTTCCCCCCGTTTTTCCTTCTGTGCCCCTCGCTGCCCCACTATTGTTGTGCCCGTGATTTGCCTGCTTTCCCCCCCGTTTTTCCTTCTGTGCCCCTCGCTGCCCCACTGTTGTTGTGCCCGTGATTTGCCTGCTTTCCCCCCGTTTTTCCTTCTGTGCCCCTCGCTGCCCCACTGTTGTTGTGCCCGTGATTTGCCTGCTTTCCCCCCGTTTTTCCTTCTGTGCCCCCGCTGCCCCACTGTTGTTGTGCCCGTGATTTGCCTGCTTTCCCCCCGTTTTTCCTTCTGTGCCCCTCGCTGCCCCACTGTTGTTGTGCCCGTGATTTGCCTGCTTTCCCCCCGTTTTTCCTTCTGTGCCCCTCGCTGCCCCACTGTTGTTGTGCCCGTGATTTGCCTGCTTTCCCCCCGTTTTTCCTTCTGTGCCCCTCGCTGCCCCACTGTTGTTGTGCCCGTGATTTGCCTGCTTTCCCCCCGTTTTTCCTTCTGTGCCCCTCGCTGCCCCACTGTTGTTGTGCCCGTGATTTGCCTGCTTTCCCCCCGTTTTTCCTTCTGTGCCCCTCGCTGCCCCACTGTTGTTGTGCCCGTGATTTGCCTGCTTTCCCCCCGTTTTTCCTTCTGTGCCCCTCGCTGCCCCACTGTTGTTGTGCCCGTGATTTGCCTGCTTTCCCCCCGTTTTTCCTTCTGTGCCCCTCGCTGCCCCACTGTTGTTGTGCCCGTGATTTACCTGCTCTCCCCCCCGTTTTTCCTTCTGTGCCCCTCGCTGCCCCACTGTTGTTGTGCCCGTGATTTGCCTGCTTTCCCCCCGTTTTTCCTTCTGTGCCCCTCGCTGCCCCACTGTCGTTGTGCCCGTGATTTGCCTGCTCTCCCCCCGTTTTTCCTTCTGTGCCCCTCGCTGCCTATCGCCATTCCCGCCGCTGCGTCCCTGCGGCCCCGCCCCCTGACTGCCCATTCGCTGCCCCTGCCTCCCGCCTCCCCATAAATGGCGGCCGCTGCACGGCCGCGCAGCGGACGTGCGCAGCGGGCGCGCCGCTGGCGCGCCGAAGGCGCGCCTAAGGCAAGCCCGTCTGCGCCCGTCCGCGACTGGACCGCGCCCAGCGCCAGAACCCCTGGATCCCACCGATGCAACACCACTCGACGGACCTACGACGCCGCCACACTCACCGCACTCAATGCCGGCCGGAACCCTGCCTGCTACCGAGCCTCACCGAGACGCACCCACGGACCCTTCACCTGCCAAACCTGCCGATTCACCTGCCCCCTGACGTGCACCACCTCCGCCAAGTCGAGCAACAGCAGCAACCACCTGAAATGCATCCTGCTGAACACCCGCTCCGTCCACAGGCACGCCGTGGAACTCTGGGACCTGCTCGACGCAACAGCACCGGACATCGCCTTCCTCACCGAAACCTGGATGAACGCCTCCTCAGCGCCTGACATCGCCATAGCCATCCCGGATGGATACAAGATCACCCGGAAGGACCGCGTCAACCAGACGGGAGGAGGCATCGCCATCGTACACAAGAACACCATCCGCATCTCGACTAACTCCGACGAGACCTTCACCGCCGCCGAACACCTACACTTCCAGATACACACGGACCCCAAGACCACCCTCCGAGGCACCCTCATCTACAGACCCCCGGGACCACGCACACTATTCAGCGAAGACATCGCAGACTTCATCAGCCCGCACGCCATGCCCTCCGCCGACTACATCCTCCTAGGGGACCTCAACTTCCACCTGGAGAACAACAACGACAGAAACACCACCGCCCTGCTGGACAACCTCGCCAACCTCGGACTCAAGCAACTGGTGAACACGCCCACCCACTACGCCGGCCACACGCTTGACCCCGTCTTCTCGTCCAGCAAGCACATCTCCTTCAGCCACGCCACCGGACTCCACTGGACCGACCACAGCTGCGTCCACTTCAGCTTCAGAAAGACTGCGACCCACCACCACCCGCAACAGGCTCCCCGCCGGAGCTGGAGCAAGATCACCGCCGAGCAGCTCACCGCCTCCCTCAGCCAGAACACACCCACCGACACAACGGACCCAAACGAAGCAGCCAGCAACCTCGCCAAGTGGCTGACCGCCTGCGCCGACGACCTCGCACCACTAAAAAACCCTCCCAGCAGACCCGGAAGCAAGAAAACCCCTTGGTTCACCAACGAACTCAAGGAATCCAAGAAGAACTGCCGCACTCTCGAGAAAACCTGGCGACTCGACCAGACCACAGACAACAGGACCGCCCTCAAGCACGCCACCCGCAAACACCACCAGCTGATCCGTGCCACCAAGAAGTCGGCACTCAAAGAACGACTGGACAACAACGCCCATGACAGCAAGGAACTTTTCAGCATCGTCAAAGAGTTCTCCAACCCCAGCGCCGGAAACAACGACATCACCCCCTCGCAAGACCTCTGCAACTCACTCTCCGCGTTCTTCCACCGCAAGATCACCGACATACACAACAGCTTCAACGCACAAACAACGCACCCTACCGCCGAACCAATGCCCGCCACCACCACCCTCTGCAACTGGACCCCGATCAACACCGAAGACACCACCCGCACGATGAACTCCATCCACTCCGGATCACCAACCGACCCCTGCCCACACCACGTCTTCAACAAAGCCGACGCCACCATCGCACCCCATCTCCGGGACATCATCAACTCCTCCTTCCGCACCGCCACCTTCCCGGAGAGCTGGAAGCACGCCGAGCTTACCGCCCTCCTGAAGAAACCAACGGCGGACCCCACCGACCTCAAGAACTACCGCCCCATCTCGCTCCTTCCGTTTCCGGCCAAAGTCATCGAGAAGACCGTCAACAGACAGCTTGCCGCCTTCCTCGAGACGAATGGATCCCTCGACCCCTCGCAGTCCGGGTTTCGGGCCAACCACAGCACCGAGACCGCCCTTATCGCAGCCACCGACGACATCAGAACCCTAACCGACAACGGGGAAACAGCTGCCCTCATCCTCCTGGACCTCTCCGCGGCGTTCGACACCGTCTGCCACCGCACCCTAGTGAAGCGCCTCAGCAACATCGGAATCCGAGAGAAAGCACTGGAATGGATCATCTCGTTCCTCGCCGGAAGAACCCAGAGAGTCCGCCTCTCCCCGTTCAGATCCGAAGCCACCGAAGTCATCTGCGGCGTTCCACAAGGATCCTCACTCAGCCCGACCCTCTTCAACGTCTACATGAGCCCCCTCGCAGCCATCGCACGCCGACACAACCTCAACATCATCTCCTACGCCGACGACACCCAGCTGATCCTCTCCCTCACCAACGACCCCACTACCGCCAGAGCCAACCTGCACGACGGGATGAGAGACGTCGCCGACTGGATGAGGAACAGCCGCCTTAAACTGAACTCAGACAAGACGGAAGTCCTCATCCTGGGCTCATCACCCTCCGCCTGGGACGACTCCTGGTGGCCCCCGGCCCTGGGCACCGCACCCAAGCCAACGGACCACGCACGCAACCTGGGCTTCATCCTGGACTCCTCCCTATCAATGACCAAACAAGTCAACGCCGTCTCATCTTCATGCTTCAACACCCTGCGCATGCTCCGCAAGATCTTCAGATGGATCCCCACTGAAACCAGGAAGACCGTCACCCAGGCACTCGTCACCAGCCGACTGGACTATGGGAACACCCTCTACGCCGGAACCACAGCCAAACTTCAAAAGAGACTCCAGCGCATCCAGAACGCCTCCGCACGACTCATCCTGGACATCCCCCGACACAGCCACATCACCGTACACCTGAAAGACCTGCACTGGCTCCCCGTCAGCAAGAGAATCACGTTCAGACTCCTCACCCACGCACACAAGGCCCTCCACGACCTGGGCCCAAAGTACCTCAACGACCGCATGTCCTTCTACACGCCCACACGCCAGCTACGATCAACCAGCCACGCCCTCGCCACCGTACCACGCATCCGCAGAACCACCGCCGGAGGAAGATCCTTCTCCTACCTGGCGGCCAAGACCTGGAACTCCCTCCCCACTCACCTTCGGCGAACCCAGGACCATCTCGCCTTCAGGAAGCAGCTCAAGACCTGGCTGTTCGAGCAGTAACTTACCCCCTCCCCCAGCGCCTTGAGACCCTCCCGGGTGAGTAGCGCGCTCTATAAATGCCGTGATTGATTGATTGATTGATTGATTGATAAATATTAGGCCGACTGAGGAGTTTTCTGCCTTCATTTGCCCGCCCCCTTTAATACGGGGATGTGAAGGTTCTCCTGGTTGCTGAATTAGGGATGCTAAGCTTTCACATTCTGGATGGCCTGCTTCCTTATAGTCCCTTAACGCTGGGGTCCTGGGCACATGATTATGGCCGGTCCTCCCGTGTGTGTAAAGTGGGGTGCTGCGGCTGTGCTCCCATGTGACCTTTTGTTCCACGGTTGGTTTCATGTATTGAGATGTACTATGATTTCTTGAAAGGTCCAATTGTTTTAAGTCCCCCTCAGCAGGTTTTCCTGTGCCTGTTTATCATCCCTCGTAGATTCGATCATCATGTGCTTGAAGGTTCCTCGAGGAGGATCGGTTTGGATAGACGTCGAGCTGAGGGGGGTAAAGTGGAGATAATGTGTGCACCATTTTGTGCGACTGATGTTTCTGCACTAGACAGGAGTCCAGGGGCCGTGTTTTGAACTGCGCATCGGCTTGGCAGGTGGTGTGCTCTTTGTTTTTTTTATTCGTTTTCCTGGGCTGGCCTGGTGTATTGGTGGGTTATCAGCCAGGTATCCTAGCATGTCCGTTGTTTGCGTAGGAGTCAATGGCAAGTCACTTTGTATGCCGTGAACAGGTTCGTCTGTGTTTGGATTTCTTTGGGTGCTCTGAAGGTCTTCCGATATGGGAGGCTGTTCCTTTTTCTGAGTACTGGCCACTATATCCTTTACATCAGAATTGTCGGAGTTCGAGCTGGTGCTTAGTTTGGATCTCTTATTGAAAATGGGAAAAAAATTGACCGGCTTTCCTTGTTGTAAGATTGCGCCTGTTCTTGAGCCTGGGCCTGTTGTCACCTGGAACCTTTTTTGTAGGTGCTGTTTTTTGGAAAGTTTTTTTAGTTTAGTTTTTCGCTCTTCTAGATAGAAGAGGTTCCCCTGAGACGTGAGCGTTGGGAGCTTGCTGGTAGCTGAGGGGGGGGGGGGGCTCTTCTGGCGCATGGACATTAGGAGCTAGCTGGGTGGGGCTCACAGATGAGTGTGATTTTGTGTAGGAGCTTAAGGTTGCATTGGAGTGGGCATTTGCATCCGTGCATTCGTTACGGCAAAAGGATGCCGGCTGGTGTGCTGGTTCCCCTGTAGGCATTGGAGTACTAGTTGCAGCCTCTCCGTTATCCCTTTGAGTGTTCGCCAGTAGACAATTCTTCTTGACATTGTCTAATAAGGCCCTAAAAATTTCCGGTAGTGAGATCAGTTTGTCCATTAGTTGAGTGCAAGAACAAGGTTGTCCCACTTCCATCTGATTAAGTTTGAGTTTGATCATAGTTAGCCTGTTCCCTAAGATCACTAAGCTTGTTGCTATCGACTGAATGAGGTCGATCTGGAGCTCCATTTTCTGTGACTGCCAGAGTAGAGCTTTGGCTATTGTGTCTTGTTTATAAAAAGGAGAAATCTTCCCGGTTGTGACCTGCTGGGCTTCCCAAGCTGTCTTGGTCATTGCTTTCTTCATACAGATGGAACGGCGAGTGATAATTAGTAAATGTAACTCACGTGGTGACTGGCCCTGGTGTTTGGGATAGAGATGCCTCCATTTGTGCATCTATTTGGGCTTCTAAAGTTGTTAAGAATTCCTGTGATAGGGCCCCCTGGACAAGTTCTGGTGTATTCCGTCGATTCAGCTCCCCTTGTAAGGCTTGTGTCACTGGAGAGGCTGGAGAGACTGGTGGATTTAATTGAGTAACCGGTCCCTGTGCTGAAGGTCCTGCGTGGACTTGCGCTATTATGGTGTGCGTATTTCCCTTGTCTAGTCTGTTTGGCTCGCAGATTTGATGGAGTGTAAGGTGGGAATTTAATCTCCTTAGGTTGCCCCCTTTAGGCTGGGCCGGCTCTGGGCTCAATGAGGCTGCCCTGTTTGCAGGTTGGGAGCATCTAGTTGATTCCTTCGTGCCCTTCTCAAGGTTGCGGTTGCGTTTGAGATTAACAGTGGAGTGTGAAGGGTGTGTGATTCTTTGAAAATAGCTTTGGATTTTGCCCCGCGGAGGAGGGGCGCGGGGACGTGACTGGCGGACCTGTCTTGGATGGGCTCTTCTTCAGATGATTGTCAGTTTCCATTTTGGGTTCCGTTGTAATTTTTGTAGTTGGTTGAATTTGTAGGTGTGCGTAACTGGTCCCCATGAGGGTTAAGTGAGGGGCTATCCTGCCCCCCTTCGGCTGTGCCTGGGCACTCACTCGCGCGGTCTGTTTGCCCCTTCCTGGCCATGCTTCTGCCCGGACATCTTTTTTTGACCATCCTTGTTTGGTCTTTGGTCTTAGTCTTGGCTGCTGATACCTGATGCCAAAAAGGGGAGCCCTTTTTTGACAGATGTTTTCCCGGGCCTTTTGGGTGTTTTGGCCGGGGTGTCTGTAGTGGGGGAAGGGGGACCTGCTGGACCGGCACGCGGAGGGAGCGTTGCTGCTGTGTAAAACAAGCGATGGGATCAAAGAGCGAGCGGGAAAGATGGCGCAGCCTCCAAAATAAAAGATTCTCCAAGCCCACCAAGTCTACCAAAGCTTCATGGTCTGTTTAAGTATCTGTATGCACCCACAGGGACAGTCAGCCTTTAGACCAAAAAGTGCAGCGACTGTTTTTTAAGACACATCCTCAGGCCCTGGATGAGGCGAGGAGCTCTCCAGGAGCAGGGAGGAGAGGATCGGGCTGTGACGTGCCCCGACCGCGGTACCGATGCTACCCACAGCAGCGTCTCAATCTTCCCAGTCACAGTAAATTTTCCATTTTTCCCCTTACTAACTCCTAAACCCACCCCTTTTGAAATTGTTAAGCATATTCACCTCGCAACCACTGAACTCAAGTTCGCAAAACAAAAGAAAAACCAAAGCGCCAGCGCCTGAGCGCACAGGATTTCGACGGTTGGTGTGAGAAGCTCAGTTCAACCCAAGGAACCTTCAGGTGGTACCCGCCATCCAGGGACTTGCCTCTCCCAACCCGAGCCTGGCAAGACAATTTTTACAAATACAAAATTAAACTCCTGTCGAAATTGGGCTGGCTGAGGAAGAAATAGTTTCAGAAACTGGCAGACGACGGTGAGGGTAACTAATGGGGGAGAGGCTCAGGATGAAATGCACTGTGTAGCTAAAAGTAAAGTTAGTCACGGACGCTATGCTGAAATATAAAGCGTGGTGGCCTTGAGGTGGTGCTGTGCTGTTTTCCAAGCAGACCAAGCCGTCTAATATTCGGACCCAAAACAGAGCATGACGGAAGCTCTACATGGCTGCCCCTCCAGTGTTTAAAAAAAAAAGTAAACACAAGCCGCAACGGTAGGAGGTGGTGGTGTTGGGACCGCACTGGGGAGATTAGTTGGTTAATGGAACTGCGAACAGCGACAGGCAACAAATAGGCAGGAAACCATGAGAGCTACCAACTTCGAAGCTCGGAGGTGGGTCCTCTGGCAGGCTAATAAAAATGAAACGGCAGCCGTGAGGCCCGCGCTGAAGAAAGGAAACGCATGCAAAGCTATCAGCTGAGTGCAGGCCGATGCAAGCAAAAAAAAGTGCTCACAAAGTGTAATATATAACATGAAGAGTAAGAGCACATGAAACATGAGCAGACCTCATGGGAGGTTACAAAAGTACAAAAGGAGGGACTACCAAGCATATTAACCAAACAAAAGTAGGCTTTCACGAAGGACAGTAAAAGGAACCATTTAAAAAGATGGGTGGTGCTTGAAGCCCATATTGTAGATACAGCATGTCTCAAAGAGACAGCGCGCATGCACTGCCTAGGCAAGACCTAAAAAGGAAGATTTGGACTTGGCAAAAGGGTTATTTTCCCATGTCGAGTTGGCAGTTTAAAAGGTGCCAACTAGGCTGCAGTGGCAGACCTAGAGCTGTGTTTTCACCCTGTCCCTGCAGTGGTGGCACAATAAGTGATGCAGTCCACTGGTGACATTTAACTTACAGGCCCTAGGTACACTGGGTACCATATAATAGGGACTTGCATGCGAGTTAATTATGGCAGTCGAATATTAGTAAATTATATATTCATTTGAGGGGCCAGCGAGCACATGCACCGGGCCGGGTTAGCAGGGCAGGATGCACTTTAGAGTCGAAAAACTGGCATCAGTTCAAATTTTGACGGGTGATCATACAAGAGGCTTTTTCCTTAGAATAGCCCTTCCACCAAAGAACTTCTGCTGCCTTTCAATGAGGCACAGACAGACACTGACTGCAAAGTGGTTAAAGCTTTGCTCGGTACTGCTGGTAAGTTGCCCCATCGCTAAGAGCCATGTTACTACCCTGGGTGGCCCAGCATTCTTAACTCCGCCGTCAACACCGGAAAGTCAAGTGAAACGGGCTTTAGCCAGCAAAGTCAACACAAATGCCTTCCTTACTGCTCCACCTAACAGAGAATCGAAGTAAGTTGATGTTCTTGGTAAGGGTTTTCTCTTACGTCAGTTGGCAATACATTCTCAGAATGCATTCTGCCTTCTGGTCAGATACACTCACACCCTTTGGGATATAGCAGTAATATCTTCCCAAACCTCCCTGAAGAGTTTTGGAACTCCTTTTCACAAACTGTCCACAACAGACACAAGGCATCCAAATACATTTTGTGGGCTAGACTGTACACAATGGTTTGTTTTGGTCTGGCCATGGGCATTAGTGTGGTGATTTGTCATGACCCTGGACGCACACCATAGAGTTCCCTGATGGTGTGCAGGGATCTCTAAAGCATATGCTCTATGAATGCTCCCGGCTGTTCGGTGACGAGGCAAATTGAGCTACGGAGACATTTAAAGATAGCTGCACCATGGTCCAATCCTTGGGCTTGCTCTTCCCATCCTGCCAGGTCAATCATCGATTCCAGACATTCAAGGCTTATTCCCAGGGCTTAACGTATCCCCAGAGGCATCCATCCTATACTGCTCAGAAGGCCGACCAGCAATTTTGCAGCCCCAGGGGGCGCGATAGTGGTAGGGGATAGGGTTATCCCACTATCAGTGGAGTTAGTTCTCCTCCTTCTCTTCCCCTGCCATAGTGAAGCAGCTATGATTCCCCGTTCAGGAGTCACCTGTGACCAGTGTAGAGCAGAATATGTTTTTTCCTGCCCAACTAGTGTGCAGTTACCTCAGACCAATAGGTCATGCAGGTTATAAGTCATTCCCTTCTCTCAAACCCTCCTACATTTCCTCCTCTCACTCGGACTTCGGTTCAGTTATTGCTGAACAAAGGAGCAATAGAGAGTGTCTCCAAGAAACAAAATGGCAGTGGGTGCTGCTCCCATTAATTCTCGGTGCCCAATAAGGAGTTGTGTGCAGACCAATTGTGATCTTTTGTTTCTTAAACATCTTCCTTCTGATGGATACTTGTATCCGCAGATTCCTCACTTTGTCACTACCTCAAGGTGTCGGCCTGGATGCAGAATTATTTTTTCACAATTCCCTCTCGTTTTGGTCGGTTGGATGTGACATCAAGGCCCCTACATAGTCGTCACCTCAGCGCACTGATGTCCGTTTCTTTCTTCCTGCGCATTCCGATGCACATCCGGTGCTCGACCAATTGAATTCTGTCAGGTCTCACAGAGTTTAATTTTAAGATTTTTTTCAAACTTTTCCGGTATGCAACGGACATGTCTCCCCCTAAGACAACAGAGTTCAAGCCCCACACAATTAAATGTCCGTGACGGACTCACACAAGGTCTAGCTCTGCTTTTTGGGCTCCTCGCACAACTCTCCGTCGTGCGACAAATGTGCTTGAATGAATCCAAAGGCCATCCAGGACTGTGAGGTCAAGTTCTATGTCGTGTAGAATTGCCGGAAGACTTGAATGGCTTGGTTCCACTTGAAGCCGAGGCAGATTCCACAAGTGCTCTTCTTCCTGATCAAAATCATCAGGTAAGTCAAAGAAGACGAAGGACAAAAGATCAAAGCACAGCTCCCCTTCGTCTACTATGAGGAGTCATGTGGCGCCCAGGGTACCTATAAGTCATGGTCCCGATCTCTGACTTCAGAGCCGGTGCAGTATTTGATACAAATCAGCCCAAGTTCCTGGGCCAATTGTGACCCCACAGCAAATTCAGGCCTTCAAAGAGACCATACTTTGAATCTTTGGGACCCTACCAAATCCTTCTGTAGCACCTTTTGGCCATAAGGATCCGAGGGGCCTTTCAGTCAGTCTACCACCAGCTGATCGGCCCCCATTGTCCTTCAGCTTTGTTCCAGGATCAGCCCCAACTTCAGGGCCGAGACCAACCCTAGGCCCCAAACTGTGCCATTCTCAACGTCGGAACTCTCGACATTGATACCAGCACTGACACTGGAGGAAGAGACGATAGTCCTTTCAGACTCAGAAACAAATCCGCACCGAACTCCACCAAAGTCGCACCTATCATACCCACTAGCATACTCTGTTTTGGAGATGCTTCTACTACACTATGACCTGCCTGACCCCGATGATAATGATGATGACAGCTCACAGGTTTAAGATGACTATAATCTGTTCTTGAATCTCTAGTACCTCCCCAGACACTAGATTACAATCACCAACTCCTGGTACAGCCACTGCCTCCTTTGCAATGTTGATCAGGAGGGCAGCTGAGGTCCCTGGTCTACAAATCCCCACCGCTGAGATAAAGAACCAAGGTCCTCCCGGAGGTCCTGCAACCAGAGCATATCTCAGAGGAGGCTCTTCTGCCCTTTAATGATGCTCTCCAATCAATTAATCAACAAAAAGTTATTCGGCTTCTGTATAAAAACCATAAAAGCCAAGAATACATCACAGGGATACATGATAAAATACAGTAAAATTAATAAAAATAGTACATGGTGTCTACCTATCCAGTTTACGCCCGCCCCTAGTGGTTAATCACAGGTTGCTCTAAGCCTTACTGCAGCCTTTAAAAAACTAAGAACGTACCATAAAGTACTCCCTGACAACATTTGTAAAAAGATAAAAGCTGGTCGCACTTGATTAAAAATGGCTTGTTTTATGATCGGGATTAAAAAGGTGTTCCTAGGCACCTCGTAGCTACTACAGAACATAAAAAAATTAAGCAAGTCCTGTGGAGACGTACCGTCGCAGCCACAGGGCAGCAGAATCTCACCTTTCTTGCTCCCTCGTGGGTGCGCAAGGAGATGGAATAAATCCAGGCAAAATCTAGTTAATAAAAAGCGGTCAAATGAACTGGGGAGCCCTAAAAGATAAGGTTTCGTGGAGAATATCGTTTTCATGGGGATAAACCTACATACACTAGACTTTCTTAACTCACAATCCTCCCTTTCCGTCGCCCTCAGCTTAAGAGAAGGACTCCTTTGCCCAAGGTAGGTCTTTTCTGCTAATAGTATGAGGGTTGCAGAAGAGGTTGTCGTGTGGTTTGTGGCCTCCTGGTCTGCCTTGCTGCGTTGGCTTGGGCCTAGCTGCCATGAGGCCTTTTTGCGCACGTTCCTTTGTGCCGTTTTTCAAGCCTCTGCTTCTGCCCGGCTATTTTAGCACTGTCTGCATTTCTATCTTTCACCTTTTCTCCTGTTCCCTTTTGGGCTACTGTCTGCACACCATGTACAAGGTCGAAAAACAACGTCCCTTGTTCCTGCTGATTTGGCCAGTCCCTCGCACTTAGACATAACACTCTATTTACAGCTGCCCTGGAAAAATTCATGTGCTTTTAATATTGTGTTTTTCACTGTTAGACACACTTGGAGAAATACCTTTCCAGAGAGAAGAGCTGTGCTTGTCTGATGATGTAAAACTTGCATCTAGATATTGAGGTATGGGGGTTCGCTAGTCAAAGCCCAGAGGTCTTCTATTTTTATAATAAACTAGCTACTAGCACGGGGAGGGTGGTAAGGTCATTTAGCCTTATATCCACTGCTTTATGAAATGCTTTCCCCGTTTGTATTCTATGGAGTTGTAACTATGCTGCTTATGTTATCATTATGCATTACGCTGATAGTACTGGCACGTGTACTGTATCTTAGAGCACGTTAGTTGAAATAAACATTTTAAACTATACAGTGTCTCTTCTTACGCGCGTTGTGGACAGGTATGAGTGAAAGGGTGTTCTTGCTACTGCGAGTCCTGAGAGAGAGAGAGAGAGAGAGAGAGAGAGAGATACCGTGTTCTGGGTTGTCTAATCATTGGTAGTATTATTGCTAATGAGACGCTACAGCTAGTCAGGTTGGGGTTTTAGGTGCTAAGGTTTATGGTTGGCTCACCACCATATTCCGAGGTCCTAATCTCCTGTGCATAGCTCTGTGTATGTGCAGAAACCCTACAACATGGCGCCCAACGTAGGGCTGCTTATCTGCGAGACGCTTGAGTAGTTCTTGTGCTTGTCCACAACTCCCTTCACAGACGCTTCCGGAAGCGTGTGACGGTGATACCTCCTATATTGACGTTTTTATAGGTTCTTTTAAGCTTGAAGTTGTTAAAAGGTTTCTTAAACAATACCCTCTATTGTGCTGCCACACACTAGGTTGTCGAAGATTCTTAGCCCTAATGGCTATCGCGATTGCGGCGCATAGCCGCGCAGCGCTCCGGGCTCACTTAACAGTGTATGGAGTGCCTGACGCGGGTGTCGATCTGATCTTTGTGGTACAAGCAGATCCAGCTTACCACTTTGAGGTGTTTTACTCTTGGGTCACCTTTCCGGCGGTGGATGGGACTGATAACTTGTTCCATGAATATGAAGCCACCGTTGTTCCTAATCACTATCGACCTTATATGAATCTTGAAGTACCGCTCACGGCTTGGCAACACCGTGTTTGGTTTGATGGCGCCCTCCCCAACCGGTTACCGCGGTTCGTTTAGGCCCCTTATCAATTGATGGGGCCACTTGGCCAGTCTTGACCGGGTATACACCACATCCGCGTTATATGACGGTTGCAGTCGCTGAACTGCGTAATATGCATTCGTCTTTAATACGAGTGCATCGAGCTTTAGTACAATATGTTACAGGCAACATCCAGGGAGCCCCGCCTGGAGTTGCGGCCCATCCAGCTGGTGCAGGCGGTGTAACCATAAGTCCTGTCATGGTTAATTCGGTGATGGGCAAGCGCCCATAAAATAAGGATGATTTTCCTTATTGGCTTGCAGAAAGATTTGACCAGCTGGAGGCAGTTTTTCCAAATACATCTCCCGTGGAAAAACGTAGGATTTTGACGATTAGTTTACCAAAAGACTTAATCCCCGAGTTGGCAGACTGCAACAACTGGGGTTGGGTATTCGCAGCAGTATATGCGAAGTGTTTCGGCACTCCTTACATGACGGTTCTCCCCTCTGTAATTAAACGTGTACAGGATGAACATGGCCCTGAAGCGGCTGTGGAATTAGGGATGAGACTGGTGGGAGTGTTCGACGTAGTGGCTGATTTGATCCTTGCGAATGTCAAGGGCGATGCAGTTAACTTTCAAGTAGCTAATGCTTTGGCTTTAGTCCCAGATCCGGACAAGCCGCGCGAATTTCCTAAAATAATTGCTCAGGCTTACAAAACCATTGGTCGCAATAGCCTGGGTGTTAAGCCTTTTGCTAAATCGCAAACACAATCGCAACAACAACTTAAAACTCAATCTGAGAAAGATGAGAAGCCAGTTTTTACTAAAAAGAGCTGGAGGTTGAAAAAACAGGGTAAGCAACAGAAGAAGCCGGGGTCGCGAGGTGCATCCCCTGTTTCTGTCTCTTCTGAACGCACATATGATTTGCGCGATAGGGCGAGAATTAAATCTCCAGAGAGATTTCAAGTCCCTGATTCGCGTTCTCCTCGTTCTTCACAGGCACCAACATCTTCGCAGGCTGGTGGAGGAGATCGGCAGGATAGAGGAAGGGGTCGAGAGGATCCACAGGGATGAGACCAACCTCGACAACAGGTCAGAGGGAAGCCAGACGACTTTCAACGTTCTCGCCCACAATTTCAGAAGAAAAAAGTTGCCGCTGTAACAGCGAGATATGCCACAGACGGTGAGAATGAGACTCCTGAATTGGACGTGGGCAGTGACCCTCCTAGACAGCGCCGCGGAAGTTACCATAGTGCGGGAGGCGCTACGTCCTCATGTGGAGGCGACAGCAACTGAAACATTCATTACTGTCGAGACAGCTGACACCAGAGTGGCTCCCCTGACAGACTTTATAATATTGTAATTCAAATCGAAGGTGACATACATCGTGTTATAAAAGGGATTTTTTGGGAAAATCTGACCTCTTCGTACGACATTTTGTTGGCGGAGGCGGATTGGCCGCCCCCATTCGTACTTGCGCGTAAAGGGGAGGAGGTAATCCTTCCGAGCTTTTCTCGACATGTCCCAAAAGACAAAGCAGAGGCTCTTGCAGCTGAATGGGCTGTGTCCCTGGCTCCAGCGTTATACCGCAACCATGTGGGCTGGGATGAAGAATCACCACCCCATGAAATACCTCTGCGGTCCCTACCACAGCCACAACCCCAATATCCCATCAAACGGGATGCTAAAGGTCCCGTTTCCGAAATTCTGACCCAGTTGGAATATCAGGGAGTGATTGAAACATGCGTGTCACCGATGAATAATCCCCTTTTCGCGGTTTCTAAACCCGATGGATCGTACCGCTTAGTTTTGGATTACCGGCATTTGAACTCTCATTGTCGGACCTTTGCGGTACAAAACATCCATAGTTCTGCGCTTGTAGACAGTCTTGTTCATAAGAAATATAAAACTACACTTGACCTATCCAATGGATTCTACACGCACAACTTAGCCCCGGAGAGTAGCCAATGGAGCACTTTTACCTCCGGTGGTAAATTATTCAAATTCAGGCGTTTACCTATGGGCTACAAGAATAGTCCAGGTGTATTCGCTGCCCGTGTTGTCTCTTTGTTAGACGGCATAGACCCAGATGCATGTTCGTACGTAGATGATATCTATCTGACAGACGACAAGTTATTTCCGCATCTTTCCCGAGTGGACCGCATTATTCTAGAATTTGCGGTTCTAGGTTACAAGTTCAACTTTGCCAAATCTCACATTGCTGAATTTACCGTTTTGATTTTGGGCTATGAGCTCAACAATGAAGGTAAGGGCTTAGCCCCCCATTTCCTGGAGAAATGTGCACTTCTGTGCCCTCCTACTACTCTGAAGAAACTTCAGTCTTTGCTGGGTTTTCTGAACTTCGGGCGTACTTACATTCCCGAATATGCCCAGCGTATCAAGCCACTGTATGCCTTGATACAACCTAACTTTTCGAAGTCATGCTGGCTTCCGCATTCCTCCATTCTGCAGTCTTTGCAGACAGACTTACTTGAGTCTAAATACTTGTTGACTCGTGACAACCACACCAACCTGGTGATTAGAATAATTCCAGGGGCAGTGGGTTTCACGTACTTGACCTTTAACGAAGGTGACACAGTACCGATTGCATACAAGTCACATCTATACACTTCTGCAGAAATGCGCTTTTCCTCTGTGGAGAAAGTTTTGACTGCAGTGCAGATGGCGATTCTGAAGGAACGCGCACTGGCACAGGGAAAACGCATTCTGGTGGTAACACCCTATCCTGCCCTAGAGGCAGTGACGAAAGCAAGTGTTCCGAACTCTAAAGCTTTGCACCCCCGTTGGATTCAATGGGCAACATCTTTGACGCCTCCAGATGTCACTTTTATTTTTGATTCTTCTCTTCAGACTCAGGAGTTTTTACAGTATGAATTCGTTCATCCTCCTCCTCTGTCCTTGCTACAGCTTGAGGAATACGAATGTATTATGTATACCGATGGTTCGGCACAACCGGCCACGGGTTCCAAGCATGCTTATTCAGCCGCATGTGCTATTGTTGCAGGTACCTTTGTGAACGGAAAGTTCAACTCAACTGTAGTGCATACACAGGCACTAGGAGACAGTACTGCACAATTGGCCGAGCTGCGCGCATTGGTGCTCGCACTTGAGTTCGCTAGTCCGGATGTGACCACTCTTATTGAATGCGATTCTTTCTACTGTGTCCAGTCTTACAATGACCATCTATTCTGTTATAAGGTTTCTGCACATACACAGAGCTATGCACAGGATAATGGGACCCCGGAATACAGTGGTTTGCCTACCATATACCGTAGCACCCAAAAACCCCAACCCAACTAGCTTAGCATCCCATTAGCACCCAAGTACCAATGATTGGACAACCCAGAACACGGTATCTTTATCTCAGGACTCGCAGAAGCAAGAACACTCTTTCGTCACTCACTCGTACTTGTCCACAAGGTGCGTAGGAAGAGACACTGGATAGGTTAAAATGTTTATTCCAACTTACGTGCTCTAATGTACAGTACACGTGTCAGTACTAATAGCATAATGCATATGAATAATATAAGCAGCATGGTTACAATTCCATAGAATACAAACGGGGAAAGCATCTCATAACTCAGTGGATAAATGTATAAATAACATTACCACCCTCCCCTTGCAGTAAGATAGTTTATTATAAAAATAGAAGACCTCTGGGCTTTGACTAGCGAACCCTCATACCTCGGTCTCTAGATGCAGAATTACATCAGCAGACAATCACAGCTCTTCTCCCTGGAAAGGATTCCTCCAAGTGTATTAAGCGCTAGTAAACTGCAGTATTAAAAGCACACAAAATTCTTCATGGCATTCGCACCTAATGTTATGTCTGGGTGCGCGAGACTGGCCATATCAGGAAGAACCAAAATACATTGTTATGCGACCTTGTACATGTTGTGCAGACTGAGCCCAAATCGAACAAGAGAAAAGGTGAAAGACTGAAAATGCAGACAGCGCAAATGAACTTGGCAAGAGTATAGGGCGAGGGAGCCCAGGCTCAGTGTAACGTGCGCAAAGAAAAGCAGCATGGCAGCCAGGCCTAGGCCAACATAACAAGGCAGGCAATAAACCACAAGACACCCTCTCCTGGTCAGTCCGGCGGCCAAGACAGAGGTCCAATAGAGAAACACATATCCAGTGGAGCACAGGGAGCGCCCAAACGGCGAAGGGCAGGTCAATCCATGAAAGTGTAAGTGCAGAAAAAAGCCATACCCTCCAAGAGTACATCATTGGAATCGTCAAAAAACATAGATGCCATCCAATCCATGAGATCAAAAGAGCAGGAATGCTCCTCAGCAAAGGGAGCATCCAAAAGCAATGCGGGACAGCTTGCGTGATAGGTGAAACAGCTTCGGTGTAGGAGATCCTGGGCAGCCGCCCAGATATCCCATTGCGCCAAAATCCCCAGTGCAGCCGCACGCGCCATACAGCCGGCAACGGAACAGTCCTGTTCATGGGCCTCTAAGGGACCCATCAACTGAACAAAATCCGGAACAGACAATGACGAATTGGAGAGGCAATAATCCAAAGTCCAGGTGAAAGGACAGCGGATGCAAGTCATTACAGGTTGCACGCAAGTGAAATACGCAAAGCGAAAAGAAAGAGTATATGGCACACTCAGTGTCGCCAATGGCAAGACACCAAAACCAGCCAAAAGGCGCTCACGGAGCAGCTGGAGGCGTTCTGGATCGAGCAGGTCCCATCGGGGAGCAGCCATTGCGCAGAAAGCAAATTAATAGCAGGACACCAGCCGCCAAAGCGATGATCAACGGGAAACCGCCAAAGACGCTGGAAAAAATAGAATGAATAAACGCCGGGATGACACCAAAAATAGTTTGGAAGGAGGACACCAAACCAGACCCCACGACCTTAAAAAAGTGTACTAGACCCTCAGTGTTAGATGCGTTAAAAATACGATGAATTAACTCCCCAAAATGTTGGGGGAGATTAGTGTTCAAAAGGGCCTGTATTTCACTGTGGGTACTCGCCACCTGGAGAATGAATGTCTCCCGGGCGGACGTGAGCATAACTTCCTCGTTCAATAATAGTGCCTTTATTCTGCTCAGTCTATTGAAATCTGCCTCCATGGTAGGGATGGAAGGCCAAATAGAGATATCAACCTTGCCATGAGGGGGAGGAAAAAGCAAATTTTTGCAGCAGACAACCCTGTGCGAAACTGTTACAATGTAAGGAATGCCAGCCTGCAGGCCACAACAGTTTTCGTTATTTAAAAGTAAATAACTGCCATTGGAAAGGAGAGTGAAAGTAGGAGAAATAACAGGAGCAGGAATACCTTTCAGCACACAAGCAAGATTAGGAGCGGAAACGCTACATGAGCCATGCAATTTAATGTGTTTACAAATAAGCGAATGACC
Organism: Calotriton arnoldi; assembly: GCA_963921515.1. Lineage (NCBI taxonomy): Eukaryota > Metazoa > Chordata > Amphibia > Caudata > Salamandridae > Calotriton > Calotriton arnoldi. The sequence goes on along the minus strand of CAWUFW010000213.1, from coordinate 2,934,799 downwards.
CATAGTCGAGTCGCAGGACTCCCCCGTGAGAAAAACTTCCTTGCCGTCCCGAAGGCATTTATACATGAAAGGCAAGGACCAGAGTTCATGCAGGAAAGCACTGCCCAAGGGCTGGTAACGGCCCACAGGGTAATGTTTCATGCACGAGTCAAATTCAAATAAGGAAAAAGGTAAAGCGATAACCCCATGAACTAGCCACACAGCAGAATCGAGTTCTGCAACAGAGAACGGCAAAGGATCCATCTTTTCGATATGTAATAAAGTGTAAGTTGCATCTTTCATGGACATGAATTGCTGTTTGTCAGTTAAATTAAAAGGTAGAAACAAGGCAGAGGTGTTCAAAAAATGCCAAGGAACTTTACCTAACTTAAGCGTTTGTAAAGTCCATGCAAACTGCATAACTGAGCGCAATTGATTCTGACCATGATATAACACAGAAACATCATCTTGTACAATATCGACAACAGAGGACACAATATTCTCTAAAGTGTAAATGCGAGAAGACAGGGTATTAATACTATTGTCAACAACAGCAAGCACCTTTTCCAAATTTGCTTGATCTATTTCCCGAAGACGGGAAGCAGCTTCAATTTGTGATAGCTTCCAGAGTTCATTATACGTTTCATAAATGAATCTCTTAGGTCGGGGACCACGAGGTCCCAAAACAAAGTCGGACAGATCAATATTGCCTGAAAGGAGGGACAAATGTTGTTTAACAGAATCAAGGGACGAATGTTGCAGCCATTGTTTGCATAATTTACCAACTGAATATGTAGTGACAGTACGGGAATCAGTAAACCTCGGATCAGGCTTATCCTGTGCGTAGCCAGTACCTAAGTCGTGAAAACGCATTTGGCATGCATTAGATGATATAGGCCATACCAACCAGGGTGACTGATCCAGCTCAGAAACATTAAACGAATTATTCTGTAACAGAGCCTGCAGGGACTCGAGGGACAGATTGAATCGTGAGCTTTCATTGGGAAAACTCGACAGGGATGGCATTGAGGGCGAATTCAATTGTTTAGTGGTTGCTAAGCCCCAACATGTAGTCTGATAGATGGAAGCATTTAGGAACATAATTTGGGTAGGGATGAGGCAAGCACGATGCAATGCCTCGGTTCCCTGTACCTGCCATGGTTTGGAGCCCCAAATAGATTTCAAATCCACTGTATTCTCCCAGTACTCATAACCACCCACAGCTAGGGCACTTAAAAAGGAACCTGAATAAAGCAATTTGGTGTGTGTTAACATAATTTTCTGAGTTGATGTGGTATTAAGTCTAAAATAATAGGATGCAGGGTTCGACCGATTAAAATCAGTAAAATAGGTAAACTTATTTCGAAGAGTTTGTGAGCTACCTGGCAAGGGGTTTGGACAATGTTCCCATTGGGTGTAGTTAACAGAACTACGCAGGGCACTTGGCTTATGGAGAAAATGATTACCCCAATGTTGGTAACAATACAAATCGGCATAATAAGCAGAATTCATATATAAATCTTCAGCATTAAAAGATGCATAATATTTTAAATCGGCAAACAATGCTTCAACGGCATGCACATCCCAATCATCAGAATGAATATTATATTTTACTACATCACCCATAGAAACACGAAGGACATTAGGTACATTAATAATTTCTGTCGGACCATGGATTTGATAATTCACTGCATCCCATACGATGCCATCAGCAACTGGAAAAGCTGAAATGTTCACAAATGTGTGGTCACGCTTCATGATGTGAGACGAGGAATGAGGAGCCAAAGTTCCAGCAACATAGTCCACAGCAGAGCGTTCAGGTAAATAGTGACCATTGATTAGTAGAAAAAACACTGTGACAAAGCCAATGGACATGAACAAAAAAATCAAGAAAAGTACCAACCAGAGGTATGTCCAGGGTGGAATCAAAAAATTGTCTCTAAACCAGGATACAAAAAGACTGAACTTGGATGGGACTTTTGAAGATGTGGAATCCGAATCAAAGGAATAACGAGTCGGGCTCAGTGGCGTTATTGGTTGATGTGCCACCGATTCAGATGCAGGATAAGTATACTCGTCCTCGTCGATATTGGTGGAGAGTTGGGGATCAATTGTAGTTTCAGGCAAAGGAGAGGATTCAGGCAAATCAACCATCTCAATTACAGCATCAGCGACCGTTCGTGTAGATGGGCCACGAACATATGTCCGATAAATAGCAGGACAAGAGACCGCTGGTGTGACACTATTCAGGATCGGCCAGGCGCTGTAGCTTGACATTTTCCACTGAGATGTATCTGTTCTCCTTGCGACCAGGAAGCGGTGGTAAAATGACTGTACGTGTTCCCTTCAAGCCCAGAACTGGAACCGGTGCACGAAAAGAGGGGCCGAATTCTTTTTTGTTTTCAACCTTCTCTCGAACCAGTTCTCCAACCTTTGGAAGCCAGCCGGCTACCGGAATCTGCAACGCAGGGTCTGTGGCTGAAGGCAAATGTGTAGTTGCAAGTTTGTCTCGGGCTTCTTGTAAGTCCTGTAACATAGCAGAATGGTTATCTACATCAAACTTGGCGGATTGCGCCGCGATGTCTGGACCCTCAAGGTCAGGCACAAACATTCTTATGCCAAAGAGCATTTCGTATGGGGTCCGCCCACCCAGAGGTCTTCTAGGGAGATTATTAAGTGCACGCTGAACAGTATACAAGTGGGCCAGCCAGTTCCTGCCAGTACCTATAACCCTAGCTGTTAAGGATTGCTTTAAGTCACGGTTCATTCGTTCAACGATAGAGTTGCCCTCAGGCCTATACGGAGACGAAAATTTCACCCGCACCCCAAGGGAAGCCATTGCATCCTTGTAAGCCCTAGAGGCAAACGCTGGACCTTGGTCCGAATGGAAGGTGCCGCATGCGAAAATTCCCACAAAGACACGCAAATCCCTGATTACATTTCGAGCGTCAGCACTACGTTGTGGCCAGACCCAGAGGAACCGTGTGCACGAGTCCACTGCTACTAAGATGTATTTATAGGCAGTGTCTGATGAGAATGGACCGCAGTGATCCAAGTAAACACACCCAAAGGGTCTGTTAGCAATGCAGAGCGGGGTCTGTGGTGGGCGTGTTACCGTGGAAGGCTTAATCTGTTGACAAACATCGCAAGAAAGCACAAAAGCACGGGTGTCTTTATACAACCCACGCCACCAATAACGCTGCTGCAAGATGGAAACCGTAGCTGACACACCGGCATGAGCAGAAGCCATGCCTTCGTGTGCAGCAGATATCAAGGCACTCCTGCGGTCCGCGTTGGGGATCAGCCGATCTCCAACGTCAGGTATAGTTACATAAGGAACCTGATCGGGACTTAATTTGTAAGAATACTTGGAAGGGAAACCTGTAGGGTAATTATCACCTTCCTTGGTTGCAGCAATAGCTGCTAGAATAACAGAGTCAATTTTAGACATGGACCTGGTAACCGCTGCTACTGAACACGTGACTACTGCTGAACGGGCAGCTTCATCTGCCAGATCGTTACCAATAGCGTGTGCGCCCACCCGCTGATGGCCTAAGGTGTGAACCACCTGTGTGAGGGGCAGACGTTGTTGCAATTCTGCCACTCGAACCCAAAGCATTTTATGCTTAATTGTGCTCCCTTTTGCGTCCTTGTAGTCGTTTTTCGACCAGAAAAACAGATTGTCATTGTAAGATTGTACACAGTAAAAAGAATCACATACAATAAGAGTGGTCTCATCCTGAGAAGCGAACTCAAGTGCAAGTAGTAATGCATGCAGCTCGGCCAATTGTGCGGTACTATCTCCAAGTGTGCGAGTGTGCACTACAGAGGATTTGAACGTTCCATTTATAAAGGAACCCGCAACAATAGCACATGCAGCCGAATAAGCGTGCTTGGACCCAGTGGCCGGTTGCGCCGAACCATCGGTGTAGATCACACATTTGTAATCCTCAAGCGGCAATAAAAACAGAGGAGGAGGATGAACAAATTCATACTGTAAGAACTCCTGAGTCTGAAGAGAAGAATCGAAAATAAAGGTGACGTCTGATGACGTCAAGGATGTAGCCCATTGTATCCAACGGGGATGCATTGCTTTTGAGTTCGGTACACTTGCCTTCGTTACTGCCTCTAGGGCAGGACAGGGTGTTACCACTAGAATCCGCTTTCCCTGTGCCAGTGCGCGTTCTTTTAGAATCGCCATTTGCACTGCAGTTAGAACTTTTTCGACAGATGTAAAGCGCAATTCAGCGGAAGTGTACAGATGTGACTTGTATGCGATGGGTACTGTATCACCTTCATTAAAGGTTAAGTATGTGAATCCCACCGCCCCGGAATTATTCTAATCACCAGGTTTGTGTGGTTATCACGAGTCAAAAGATATTTAGACTCCAATAGGTCTGTCTGCAAAGACTGCAGAATTGAGGTATGCTCAGGCAGCCAGCAAGACCTTGAATAAGTAGGTTGTATCAAAGCGTACAAAGGCTTGATACGCTGGGCATATTCGGGAATGTAAGTACGCCCGAAATTCAGGAAACCCAGCAAAGACTGAAGTTTCTTCAGAGTATTTGGGGGGCACAAATGTGCACATTTTTCCAAGAAATGGGGGGCTAAGCCCTTACCTTCGTTGTTGAGCTCATAGCCCAAGAACAGAACGGTAAACTCAGCAATGTGTGATTTAGCAAAGTTAAATTTGTAACCCTGCTCCGCAAATTCAAGAATAATGCGGTCCACACGGGACAGATGCTGATATAATTCGTCGTCTGTCAGATAGATGTCATCTACGTACGAACATGCGTCTTGATCAATGTCATTTAACAAAGAAACAACACGGGCGGCGAATATACCCGGACTATTTTTGTAGCCCATGGGTAAACGCCGGAACTGGAATAATTTACCACCGGAAGTGAATGCGGTCCATTGGCCACTCTCCGGGGCTAGGTTGTGCGTGTAGAAACCGTTTGAAAGGTCAAGTGTCGTTTTATATTTTTTACGAACAAGACTGTCTACAAGCGCAGAACTATGTGTATTCTGTACCGCAAAGTTCCGACAATGGGAATTTAAATGCCGGTAATCCAAAACTAAGCGGTACGATCCATCGGGTTTAGAAACCACGAAAAGGGGATTGTTCATAGGTGATACGCATGGTTCAATCACTCCCTGATATTCCAACTGTGTCAGAATTTCGGAGACGGGGCCTTTTGCCTGCCGTTTGATGGGATATTGGGGTTGTGGCTGCGGTAGTGACCGCAAAGGTATTGCATGGGGAGGTGATTCTTCATCCCATCCCACATGGTTGCGGTATAACGCTGGTGCCAGGTACACAGCCCACTCAGCTGCAAGTGCTTCAGCTTTGTCTTTTGGGACATGCCGTGAAAAGCTTGGAAGGATTACCTCCTCTCCTTTATGTGCAGCTAAAACGAATGGGGGTGGCCAATCCACCTCTGCTAACAAAATGTCATATGAAGAGGTTAGATTTTCCCAAAAATCCCTTTTATTTCACGCGGTATGTCACCTTCAATTTGGATGACTATGTTGTAAAGTCTGTCAGGGGGTGCCACTCTCGTGTCAGCTGTCTCTACAGTAACGAATGTTTCAGTTGCTGTCGCCTCCATATGAGGACGTAGCGCCTCCCGCACTATGGTAACTTCTGCGGCGCTGTCTAGGAGGGTCACTGCCCACGTCCAATTCTGGAGTCTCGTTCTCACGGTCTGTGGCATATTTCGCTGTTACAGCGGCAACTTTTTTCTTCTGAAATTGCGGTCGAGGAAGGTGAAAGTCTTCTGCTTTCCCTCTGACTTGTTGTCGAGGTTGGTCTCGCTCCTGGGGAGCCTCTCGGCCCCTTCCTCTATCTTGCCGTCCTCCTCCACCAGCCTGTGACGACGTCTGGGCCTGTGAAGAACGAGGAGAACGCGTATCAGAGCTCTGAAACCTTTCTGGTGATTTAATTCTCGACCTATCACGTAAATCATAAGTACGTTCAGAAGAAACCGAAACTGGGGAAGCGCCTCTCGACCCCGGCTTCTTTTGTTGCTTACACTGTTTTTTCTGTCTCCAACTCTTTTTAGTGAAGACTGGCCTATCATCTTTCTCAGATGTACTTTTTGTTTGTGTAACTTGTGTTTGCGATTGAGTTTGCATTTTCACAAAAGGCTTGTTGCCTAGGCTATTCCTTCCAATTGTTTTATAAGCCCGGGCAATAATTTTCGGTAATTCGCGGGGCCTGTCCAACTCTGGGACCAAAGCCAAAGCATTCGCTACTTGGAAATTCATAGCATCGCCCTTGACATTTCCAAGGATCAGTTCAGCTACTACATCAAACACTCCCACTAGTCTCATCCCTAATTCCACAGCCGCTTCAGGGCCATGTTCGTCCTGTACTTTTTTAATTACAGAGGGTAGAACCGTCATGGAAGGAGTACCAAAACATTTTGAATAAACTGCTGCGAATACCTTACCCCAGTTTTCACATGATGTCAAATCGGGGATTAAGTCTTTTGGCAAACTTATCGTAAGGATGCGGTGTTTATCCACTGGGGACGTATGTGGAAACACCGCTTCTATCTGATCGAACTTTTCTGCAAGCCAGTATGGATAATCGTCCTTATTTTGTGGACGTTTGCCCATCACAGAATTGACCATGACAGGACTTATGGTCACTCCAGCTGCAACAGCTGGTTGGCCTGCGACTACAGGGGCAGCTCCATGTAGGCTACCTGTAACGTATGTCACTAAGGCTCGATGCACTCGCACCAGTTCGGTATGCATAGTGCGCAGTTCCGCAATCGGTAATGCCAGATAATTTGGATGCGGGGTATACCCGGCCAATACAGGCCAAGTGGCCCCCAAAATGGATAAGGGGCCTAAACGAACTGCGGTAGTTGGTTGTGGGAGGGCGCCATTAAACCAAACACGGTGCTGCCAAGCCGTGAGAGGCACTTCAAGATTAGTATAGGGTCGATAGGCAGCAGGAATAGCGGTGGGTTTATATTCATGAAACAGTTTATCACCTGCATCCACCGCCTCAAAAGTGATCCAAGTGTAAAACACTTCAAAGTGATAAGCCGGATCGGCTTGAACCACAAAGACCAACTCGACCCCATTATCGGGCACTCCATACACACCTAAGTGGTCTCGGAGTGGTCCCCGGCTATGTGCAGCTATCGCCACACCAGCCATGACTAAACAGTTATATTCGACAACCTAACAGGGAGCACAAAATGGGTCTGTTAATTAACCTTTTTTAATAACTTCAAGCTTGAAAGAACCTATAAAACGTTCAATATAGGAGGTATCACCGTCACATACGCCTCCGGAAGCGTACGCGAGGGGTTTGTGGACAAGCACAAGTACTACTCAAGCGTCTCGCAGATAAGCAGCCCCACGGTGGTCGCGCCATGTTATAAGGTTTCTGCACATACACAGAGCTATGCACAGGATAATGGGACCCCGGAATACAGTGGTTTGCCTACCATATACCGTAGCACCCAAAAACCCCAACCCAACTAGCTTAGCATCCCATTAGCACCCAAGTACCAATGATTGGACAACCCAGAACACGGTATCTTTATCTCAGGACTCGCAGAAGCAAGAACACTCTTTCGTCACTCACTCGTACTTGTCCACAAGGTGTGCGTAGGAAGAGACACTGGATAGGTTAAAATGTTTATTCCAACTTACGTGCTCTAATGTACAGTACACGTGTCAGTACTAATAGCATAATGCATATGAATAATATAAGCAGCATGGTTACAATTCCATAGAATACAAACGGGGAAAGCATCTCATAACTCAGTGGATAAATGTATAAATAACATTACCACCCTCCCCTTGCAGTAAGATAGTTTATTATAAAAATAGAAGACCTCTGGGCTTTGACTAGCGAACCCTCATACCTCGGTCTCTAGATGCAGAATTACATCAGCAGACAATCACAGCTCTTCTCCCTGGAAAGGATTCCTCCAAGTGTATTAAGCGCTAGTAAAAACTGCTGTATTAAAAGCACACAAAATTCTTCATGGCATTCGCACCTAATGTTATGTCTGGGTGCGCGAGACTGGCCATATCAGGAAGAACCAAAATACATTGTTATGCGACCTTGTACATGTTGTGCAGACTGAGCCCAAATCGAACAAGAGAAAAGGTGAAAGACAGAAAATGCAGACAGCGCAAATGAACTTGGCAAGAGTATAGGGCGAGGGAGCCCAGGCTCAGTGTAACGTGCGCAAAGAAAAGCAGCATGGCAGCCAGGCCTAGGCCAACATAACAAGGCAGGCAATAAACCACAAGACAATTCTTTTGGTCACAAAATGACTATAGAGATGCAAAAGGCAGCACAATCAAGCATAAAATGCTTTGGGTTCGAGTGGCAGATTTGCAACAGCGTCTGCCCCTCACACAGGTGGTTCACACCCTTGGCCACCAGCGTGTGGGCGCACACGCTGTCGGTAACGGCTTGGCAGACGAAGCTGCCAAATCAGCAGTAGCCACGTGCACAGTCGCAGCAGTTACCAGATCCATGTCTAAAATCGATTCTGATATTCTAGCAGCTATTGCTGCGACAAAGGAAGGTGCTAATTACCCACGGGGTTTCCCTTCCAAATACTCATCAATTAGGTCCCGAACAGGCTCCTTACGTAAGAATTCCAGACGTTGGGGATCGGCTGATTCCCAACGCGGACCGCAGACTTTCCTTGATTACTGCAGCACACGAAGGCATGGCTTCGGCTCATGCTGGGGTGTCTGCGACAGTTTCCATCTTGCAGCAGCGTTACTGGTGGCATGGTTTATACAAACAAACCCGTACTTATGTGCTTTCTTGTGACGTTTGTCAGCAGATTAAGCCTTCCACGGTTACAAGGCCACCACAGACCCCGCTCTGCATATCAAACAGACCTTTTGGGTGTGTTTACCTGGATCACTGCGGTCCATTTTCTTCAGACACTGCATATAAATATATCTTAGTTGCAGTGGATTCGTGCACACGTTTCATCTGGGTCTGGCCACAACGGAGTGCTGACGCTCGAAATGTCATAAGGGATTTGCGTGTCTTTGTGGGAATTTTCGCCTGTGGCACCTTCCATTCTGACCAAGGTCCAGCGTTTGCCTCTAAGGCTTACAAGGACGCAATGGGTTCACTGGGGGTGCGGGTGAAATTTTCGTCACCGTATCGGCCTGAGGGCAATTCGATTGTTGAACGAATGAACCGTGACTTAAAGCAATCCTTGAGAGCTAGAGTCTTAGGAACTGGCTGGCCCACTTGTATACTGTACAACGTGCACTTAATAATCTCCCGAGAAGACCTCTGGGTGGGCGGACCCCATACGAAATGCTCTTTGGCATAAGAATATCTGAAAGAGGCACGTTAGTGACAGATTCCTTACCTTAGAATAATCCCCAGGCGTCAGGCTGGATCCGGAAAGTTTTTGCGTAGCAGTACCCTTGTGCGTCGGTAGGCGGCGTCGTGCGGCTCCGCGTTCGTAGTCGGCGTCGTGATCGCCGGGATGACGTCGCGGGCAGTACTTAGACGCCGCCCCTGCGCGCTGACGTCAGTTCTTCTTTTTCCGCGCCAGTAAGCGCAGATCCGGGAAGAGCAGTGCCCTAGTCACTTTTTGACTAACCTTTTTTGTGAATTTTTTCACTGTTTCTTCATTGAGTCTTCACGACTCCTAGGTGTCGTAGGGATGCCCGGCTTTAAGCCATGCGGAGCCTGTGGTCGCATGATGTCGATCACGGACCCGCATCTCGAGTGTCTCTTCTGTCTCGGCCGAGACCACGACACAAAGTCGTGCCCTGACTGCCGGAAACTTCATCCGAAGGCTTTGCGAGAGCGGTCTCGAAAGCTACTCGAGGTCCGACAGTCGGCTCCGCGCCGCTCCAAGCCCCGGTCCCGGGAGAGGTCGAGGGGCCAGTCGCGGAGTCCCCGCCGATCGTCGGAGTCCAAGTCTTCGCGCTCCTCGGGTAAGTCGAAGCACAAAAAGTCTAAGAAGCATCATCGCTCTAAGACTTCGCCTCGCCGGTCTCGCGACTCGGCTGAGGCCCCAGTCGGCACCGTCCCCGCGGCCCCGGACATGCCTGTAGAGCCGCCCCCGCATTACCCGCCCTTTCCGGGTTCGGGGGCGACTCCGGCCGAAATACAGGAATTCCTGTCGGCCATGGCCCGCCTCTTCGGGCCTTCAGGCCCCTTCCGGTGCGCCTTCGGGCCCCGCGGGCCCTGATGGGGTTGCCCCGGCGCCGCCGTCGACTCCGGTCCTGGCGCTGCCTGTCCCACCAGCCTTCATCCCGGCCTCGGCTCCGGCCCCGGCCTCGATCCCGGCTCCGGTGGTACCGCAACCCCCATCGACGCCGGTTGACCTAACCACGCCTCCGCCGATGTCCCCGGTGCCGTTCCTGACGCCGTCCGGGGCTCCGGACGGCGTCGTTCCCCGGTTCTCTCCGGCTCCGGACATGGAGCCGGACCGACGTCGCTCGACGCCGGCTCCGGCGCCGATGAGACCTTGGGTCCCAAATGTCCCTCCTCCTCCATATTTTGAACAAGAGGAGGACCAGGAGAGCTGGGAGGGGTCTGAGGACCCTCTCACACAACAGTGTGAGTATGATCCGGACTGGGCTGAGGAACTTGGGGATGCCAGTGGTCTAGACACCTCCCTGAAACTGGCATGCTGTCTCTCCCGTGGCTACGGAGGAGGGTGCTAATTTTGCAACGGTGTTGCGTAGAGCAGCTGGAGCCTTACATCTCCAGTTGCCTACTGTGGCCGTCCAGGACTAACCTCCTGACAGAAGTGCTTCAGCCGGCGGCTTCCTCCTCGGAGACTGTGCTGCCGTTTAATGATGCACTCACTGACGTTCTTTGGGTGCCTGGTCCAAACCCACCACAGGGGCTCCTGTGGATAGGAACGTGGCCCGACGCCATCGCCCTGCTCCGGGCGACCCCTTGTTTCTCTCCCAACATCCCACCCCCGAGAGCTTGGCTGTCCAAGCCTCTGCCTCCCAAACCGCCTTCCCTACCGCCCCTCCGGATAAGGAATCCAAACGCCTGGACCAATTTGGGAAGAAGGCTTTTTCTTCCTCCAGTGCTGGCTTGCGGTCAGTCAACACCGTTTGCCTTTTGGGCCGATCTACCCACTCCCTGTGGGATTCGGTGGCGGCTGTTTTGCCGCAGTGTTCTGAGGAGGTCCAGACACTGCTTACCCGCGCCATTGCGGAAGGGCGAGATGCGGCTAAATACACCATCCGTTGTGGTCTTGATACCGCCGACTCGCTGGGCAGATCGCTTGCGACGACGGTGGCGCTACGTCGCCACGCCTGGCTGAGAACAACTGGTTTCTCGGGTGATGTCCAGAATACACTCATGGACATGCCCTTTGATGGAGTCGGTCTTTTTGGTTCAAAAGCAGACCATGCGCTGGAGCGGTTTAAGGACTCACAGGCTACTGCCAAGTCCCTGGGCCTTTCTATTGTACGCCCTCCGCTCACCTCTGCTTTTCGCCCCTTTCGTGGCCACGGAAGGGGCGCCCAGTCACGTCAGCTGCCCAGCCACCGGCCCGCGCAGCAAGCGTCTTCGCGTGGCCGAGGACGTGGATACCGCTGTGGCGGTTCGGGCAACCAGCGTGCGGGTCAGGCCACCACCTCCAACCCGTCCGCGGCCTCCAAGCCCTCCTAGTCCCTCCTTTCCGGTGCACAGCACGCCAGTAGGGGGCAGGGTCCGCCATCACCTTCACCACTGGCATCCCATCACCTCGGACAGGTGGCACTTGGACATTCTCCGAAGGGGCTACTCCCTCCCCTTCGAGACCACCCCCCCAGCCATGCCACCTCAATTCCACCGCATGTCAGGGGATCACTTGGTACTTCTGCAGAAGGAAGTCACGGCCCTCTTGGCCAAGAGGGCCATCGAGCATGTTCCGACCCCAGAAGTAGGACGTGGTTGCTACTCCCACTACTTCCTGGTGCCCAAAAGGACAAGGAGGACATGCGTCCTATCTTGGACCTCCGGAACGTCAATCGCTTCCTCCGGAAGGAGAAGTTCAAGATGCTCACCCTAGCTCAGGTCTTGACTGCCCTCGACCCTGGAGACTGGTTGGTAGCGTAGGACTTGCAGGACGCTTATTTTCACATCCCCGTCCTGCCGGCCCACCGGCGTTACCTGCGGTTCACGGTAGGCCTCGAGCATTTTCAGTTCACCGTGCTCCCTTTGGCCTTACAAGTGCCCCTCGGGTGTTCACGAAAGTGATGGCGGTGGTCGCAGCTCATCTGCGCCGGGCAGGGGTTCCAGTCTTCCCCTACCTCGACGACTGGCTGCTGAAGGCGGGCTCGTCCCAGGCAGTCGTCTCCCACCTCCAGACTACGGCCGAACTCCTGCACTCGCTGGGGTTCTCCATCAATGTGCCGAAGTCGCATCTGATTCCTTCTCCACAGCTCCTTTTCATCGGAGCAGTTCTGGACACGACGCAGTTTCGGGCCTATCCTCCCGAACGGCGAGTCCGGGATATTCAGGCTATGATTCCGATCTTTCAGCCTTTATCCTGGGTTTCGGTACGGATGACCCTGAGGCTGCTGGGCCTCATGGCCTCCTGCATCCTGCTGGTCAATCATGCCAGATGGCATATGCGGGCTCTGCAGTGGGACCTGAAGTTCCAGTGGACGCAGCACCAGGGCAACCTGTCCGATCACGTCCAGATCTCGGAGGGGACTGCAAAACAGTTGCAGTGGTGGCTCTCGAACCGGCAATGGGTCATGGGCAGATCCTCTCCCTTCCCCAGCCAGTGCACACAGTTGTGACGGACGCGTCCCTTCTGGGATGGGGCGGTCACATGGGAGAGGCGGAGATCAGAGGCCTCTGGTCTCCGGTGGAGTCCCGGCTCCATATCAACCTTCTGGAGCTCCGGGCGATCCGACTTGCACTCAAGGCATTCCTTCCCTCTGTCAAAGGGAAGGTAGTGCAGGTGTTCACAGACAACACCACCGCCATGTGGTATTGCAACAAACAAGGCGGGGTGGGGTCATGGACCCTTTGTCAGGAGGCTCTGCGCCTCTGGACATGGCTGGAACATAAGGGCATGTTCCTGATGGTTCAACACCTGGCAGATTCCCTGAACGCCAGGGCGGACGAACTCAGCCGCAGGTGCATGATGGATCACGAATGGCGTCTTCACTCGGAAGTGGCGCAAGGACTCTTTTCTACAGTGGGGAGAGCCTTGGTTAGATCTATTCGCCACCGAAGAGAACGCGCAATGTCATCAGTTCTGCGCGTTGGAATTTCCAAGGCGGCACTCGCCGGCGACGCTTTTCGTCGCGAGTGGAGTTGCGGTCTGTTGTACGCCTTTCCGCCTATACCACTTCTACCCAGAGTGTTGAAGAAGATTCGGCACGACCGGGCCCAAGTCATTCTTGTGGCTCCGGACTGGGCTCGAAGAGTTTGGTATCCCGAGCTACTCAGTATGAGCGTAGATCCCCCAATCCGTCTGCCTCTTCGGGAGGATCTTCTGTCGCAGCAGCAGGGGACGGTCCTCCACCCGAACCTGTCCAGCCTCCACCTGCTTGCGTGGAGATTGAGCGGCAGCAGTTGATTCCTTTCGACTTGCCTCCCGAAGTTTGTGATGTGATTCTGGCAGCCAGGCGTCCCTCCACTAAGGTGGTATACGCCTGCAGGTGGAACAAGTTTGTGGCATGGTGCACAGCAAAGGCTGTGAATCCCCTTTCTGCCCCTCTTTCTGAGGTTCTTCTGTTCCTTCTTTCCCTGGCCCAACAGGGTTCTGCCCTGGGTACCATCAAGGGCTATCTTTGTGCCATCTCGGCCTTCCTCAGGCTTCCTGATCAGCCCTCCCTTTTCAAGTCCCCTGTTGTTAACAGGTTTCTAAAAAAAATTACACACCTCTTCCCTCCTGGTCCGTTTGTGATGCCTCAGTGGGACTTGAACTTGGTTCTTACCTTTCTTATGTGCGCTCCCTTTGAGCCTCTACATAACTGTCCTCTTCGTCTTCTGACTCTGAAGACAGCCTTTCTGGTGGCCATCACCTCCGCTCGGCGGGTGAGTGAGCTCCAGGCTCTTTCATGCAAACCTCCCTTTCTGTCTGTCCATCCAGACAAGGTTGTTCTTAGGACGCGTCCGTCCTTCTTGCCAAAGGTGGTTACTGCCTTCCACATTGGGCAGACCATCACTTTGCCCACCTTCTTTCCGCCTCCGCATCCTTCCAGAGAGGAAGAGAGGCTCCACCGTCTGGACCCAAAACGTGCGCTTTCTTTTTATATCAACCGCACACAACACTTCCGGTTGGGTGACCAGCTCTTTGTTGGCTACGTGGGCGCCAAAAAAGGTCAGGCGGTGCACAAGAGAACCATCTCCCGCTGGGTAACCTTGTGTATCAAAGCCTGCTATTCTTTGGCTAAGAAGGAGCCTCCTGTTGGGCTGCGTGCCCATTCCACAAGGGCAACGGCTGCTACCACGGCTTTGGGCCGCGGTGTTCCGCTGCAGGATATCTGTCAGGCAGCTACGTGGGCCTCGCTTCACACGTTTACAAAGCATTACTGCCTTGACAGTCAGGTCCGGAGGGACGGCTTCTTTGGCCGTTCTGTCCTCCGGGACTTCCTTGTCTGATCTTTGTTCGCAGACCCACCACCGGGGTTGGTATTGCTGGGGTATCTATTCTAAGGTAAGGAATCTGTCACTAACGTGTCTCTTTCAGATGCACAAGTTACTAACTTGTGTAACGATATATCTGTAAGAGACAGTAGTTAGTGACAGATTCCTTACCGCCCCACCCATCCTCCCCGTTCTGCGAAATGATTTCTAGGGTTAAGGACATCCCTTTCAGGGCCCTAGTATTTTTCAGACACCTATGTCAGCTTCTTGCATGGCTCTGCGTTCCTGGCGCGGAAAGTTGTGTACAGAACTGACGTCAGCGCGCAGGGGCGGCGTCTAAGTACTGCCCGCGACGTCATCCCGGCGATCACGACGCCGACGACGGACGCGGAGCCGCACGACCGCCGCCTACCGACGCGCAAGGGTACTGCTACGCAAAAACTTTCCGGATCCAGCCTGACGCCTGGGGATTATTCTAAGGTAAGGAATCTGTCACTAACTACTGTCTCTTACAGATATATCGTTACACAAGTTAGTAACTTGTGCGTTTGTGCCTGACCTTGATGATCTAGACATGGCGGCGCAATCCGCCATTTTTGATGTAGATAACCATTCTACTATGTTACAGGACTTACAAGAAGCCCGAGACAAACTTGCAATTGCACATTTACCTTCAGCCACAGACGCTGCGCTGCAGATTCCGGTTGCCGGCTGGCTTCCGAAGATTGGAGATCTGGTTCGAGAGAAGGTGGAGAACAAAAAAGAATTCGGCCCCTCTTATCGTGCACCGGTTCTAGTCCTTGGCTTGAAGGGAACTCGTACAGTCATCTTACCTCCGCTTCCTGGTCGCAAAGAGAACAGATACATCTCAGTGGAAAATGTCAAGCTACAACATCTGGCGGATCCTGAATAGTGTTACACCAGCGGTCTCTTGTCCTGTCATTTCCCGGACGAATGTTTGTGGCTGTCCTGCCCGAACGGTCACTGATGTTGCCATCGAGATGGTAGATTTGCCTGATCGCTTACTCGACTACCCGGACTCCCCCTGCAACGACGAGTCTGAGTATACCTATCCCGCTAACGAGTCGGTGGCACACCTACCAACGCCACTGAGCCCAACAAGTTATTCCTTTGACTCGGATTCCACCTCGTCACTTGTCCCGTCCAAATTCAGCATTCTTGTATCCTGGTTCAGAGACAATTTTTTGATCCCCCCATGGACATACATCTGGTTGGTACTTTTCCTGATTTTTTTGTTCATGTCCATTGGCTTTGTCACCGTGTTTTTTCTGCTCATCAATGGACACTATTTGCCAGAACGCTCTGCGGTGAACTCTGTCACTGGAACTTTGGCTCCACATTCTTCATCTCGCATCATGAAGCGAGACCACACATTTGTGAACATTTCTGCGTTTCCAGTTGCTGATGGCATCGTTTGGGATGCAGTAAATTTCCAAATTCATGGACCAACCGAAATTATTAATGTACCAAATGTCCTTCGTGTTTCAATGGGTGATGTCGTAAAAAGTAATATTCATTCTGACGATTGGGATGTGCATGCAGTTGAAGCATTATTTACTGATTTGAAATATTATGCTGCTTTTCATGCTGAAGATCTGTACATGAATTCTGCAAGTTATGCTGATTTGTATTGTTACCAGCATTGGGGCAACCATTTTCTCCATAAACCCAGTACCCTTCGGGGTCTTTTTAATTACACCCAGTGGGAACATTGTCCGACTCCTTTGCCAGGTAGCTCCCACACGCTTAGAAATAAATTTACTTATTTTACCGATTTTAACAGATCGAACCCTGGGTCCTATTTCTTTAAATTAAATACTTCCTCTACACAGAAAATCATGTTGACCCATACAAAATTGCTCTATTCAGGCTCCTTTTTAAGCGCCATGGCTGTGGGTGGGTATGAACACTGGCGTGACACCATAGATTTAAAATCTATTTGGGGCTCCAAATCATGGCAGGTACAAGGCACAGAAGCCTTGCAACGTGCTTGCCTCATCCCGGCCCAAATTCTATTTTTAAATCAGACCATCTATCAAACGACATGTTGGGGCTTGGCTACATCCAAACAATTGAATGCCCCATCCTTTCCTGTCTTGTTCTCCACTCCCAACAAAAGCTTGTACTTTAATATGTCCGTTACCGACTTGCAAGTTTTGTTTCTGAACAATTCGTTTAATGTCTCTACGTTGGTTCAGTCACCCTGGTTGGCTTGGCCCATTGCATCTAATGCCTGCCAATTGCGTTTTCATGACTCTGTTCCTGGTTACAAACAGAATAGGCCTGATCCACGGTTTTCTGACTCTCGTACTGTGACGACATATTCTGTTGGTAAATTATGTAAACAGTGGTTGCAGCACTCTTCCCTAGATTCTGTTAAACAACATTTATCGCTCCTATCAGGCAACATTGATCTGTCCGATTTTGTTCTGGGGCCTCGTGGTCCTCGACCTAAGAGATTCATTTATGAAACGTATAATGAACTCTGGAAGCTTTCGCAAATTGAAGCTGCTTCCCGTCTGCGGGAAATCGATCAAGCAAATTTGGAAAAGGTGCTTGCTGGTGTTGACAATAGTATTAATACCCTGTCTTCCCGCATTTACACATTAGAGAATATTATTTCCTCTGTTGTTGATATTGTACAAGATGATGTTTGTGTTGTATCATAGTCAGAATCAATTGCGTTCAGTAATGCAGTTTGCATGGACTTTGCAAACACTTAAAATGGGGAAAGTTCCTTGGCAATTTTTGAACACCTCTGCCTTATTTTCACCTTTTAATTTGACTGAGAAACAGCGGTTCATGTCCATGAAAGATGCAGTATACACTCTGTTACATATTGAAAAGATAGAGCCCTTGCCATTCTCTATTGCTGATTTGGATTCTGCTGTGTGGCTAGTACACGGGGTTATCGCTTTGCCTTTTTCATTGTTTGAGTTTAGTTCGTGCATGAAGCATTATCCTGTAGGCCGTTTCCAGCCTTTGGGCAGTGCCTTCCTGCATGAACTTTGGTCCCTGCCATTCATGTTTAAATGCCTTAGAGACGGGAGGGAGGTTTGCTCACGGGGGAGTCATGCGATTCAACTGTGGGTCATTCCCTTATTTGCAAACACATTAAGTTGCACGGAGCTTGTAACGTTTCGGCTCCGAATCTTGCTTGTGTGTTAAAGGGTATTCCAGCTCCTGCTATTTCTCCTACTTTCACTTTGCTTGCTAATGGTAGCTATTTGCTTTTAAATAACCAAGACGGCTGTGGCCTGCTGGCCGACATACCATATATTGTTACCGTTTCCCACAGGGTTGTCTGCTGCAAAAATGTGCTTTTTCCTCCCCCGCACGACATCATAGATAGTTCTGTGTGGCCTTCCATTCCTACTCTGAGGGCGGATTTCAATAAATTGAGCAGAATAAAGGCACTATTATTGAACCAGGAGGTTATGCTCACATCTGCCCGGGAGACGTTCATTCTCCAGGTGGCAAGTACCCACAGTGAAATACAGGCCCTTTTGAACACTAACCTCCCACAACATTTCGGTGAACTGATTCACCGTGTTTTTAATGCGTCCCGCACTGAAGGTCTAGTGCACTTTTTTAAAGTTGTGGTCTCTGGCCTTGTGACCTCTTTTCAAACTATTTTTGGTGTAATACCGGCTTTTATTCATTCCATCTTTTCCAGCGTCTTTGGTTGCTTTCCACTGATCCTCGCCTTGGCGGCTGGTGTCCTGCTGTTGGTCTGTTTACTACGCAATGGCTGCACCTCCATGGGCCCTTCTCGAGCCAGGTCGGCTCCAGATGCTCCGTGAACGCATCCTCGGTGGCTTCGGCGTCCTGCCGTTGGCGACAATGAGTGTGTCCTATACACTTTCTTTTCGCTTTGCGTATTTCACTTGCGTGCAACCTGTGATGTCTTGCATCAGATGTCCATTCTCGTGGGCCATGGATTATTGCCTCTCCAATACGTCTTTGTCTGTTCCGGATTTTGTTCAGTTGGTGGGTCCCCTAGAGGCCCATGAACGGAACTGTTCCGCTGCAGGCTACATGGCGCGTGCGGCTGCACTTGGGATTTTGGCACAATGGGATATCTGGGCGGCTGCTCGGAATCTCCTACAACGAAGTTATATTGAGTACCACGCAAGTTGTCCCGCAATGCTGTTCGCTGCCCCCTCTTGCGAGGAACATGACTGCAGCTTTGATTTACTTGACTGGATGGCGTTGCTTTTTTCCGACGATTCCAATGATGTCCTCTTGGAAGGTGTGGCGTTTTTCTGCACTTACACTCTATTGGATTGAGAGGGCTTTCACTTTCTGCGACCTGCCTCGCTGGATATATATATATGTATCTTCTTTTTATTTTTTTATTCACATCTCCCTTTCGTTGTCCTTCCTGGGATTCGCTTCCCCACATGCGTTCTGTTCTGCTCAGTTTGTTTGAACTCTGTCATCTTCTTGGACGATGGACTGACCAGGGGAGGGTGTCGTGTGGTTTGTGGCCTCCTGGTCTGCCTTGCTGCGTTGGCTTGGGCCTAGCTGCCATGAGGCCTTTTTGCGCACGTTCCTTTGTGCCGTTGTTTTTCAAGCCTCTGCTTCTGCCCGGCTATTTTAGCACTGTCTGCATTTCTATCTTTCATCTTTTCTCCTGTTCCCTTTTGGGCTACTGTCTGCACACCATGTACAAGGTCGAAAAACAACGTCCCTTGTTCCTGCTGATTTGGCCAGTCCCTCGCACTTAGACATAACACTCTATTTACAGCTGCCCTGGAGAAATTCATGTGCTTTTAATATTGTGTTTTTCACTGTTAGACACACTTGGAGAAATACCTTTCCAGAGAGAAGAGCTGTGCTTGTCTGATGATGTAAAACTTGCATCTAGATATTGAGGTATGGGGGTTCGCTAGTCAAAGCCCAGAGGTCTTCTATTTTTATAATAAACTAGCTACTAGCACGGGGAGGGTGGTAAAGTCATTTAGCCTTATATCCACTGCTTTATGAAATGCTTTCCCCGTTTGTATTCTATGGAGTTGTAACTATGCTGCTTATGTTATCATTATGCATTACTCTGATAGTACTGGCACGTGTACTGTATCTTAGAGCACGTTAGTTGAAATAAACATTTTAAACTATACAGTATCTCTTCTTACGCGCGTTGTGGACAGGTATGAGTGAGTGAAAGGGTGTTCTTGCTACTGCGAGTCCTGAGAGAGAGAGAGATACCGTGTTCTGGGTTGTCTAATCATTGGTAGTATTATTGCTAATGAGACGCTACAGCTAGTCGGGTTGGGGTTTTAGGTGCTAAGGTTTATGGTTGGCTCACCACCATATTCCGAGGTTCTAATCTCCTGTGCATAGCTCTGTGTATGTGCAGAAACCCTACAACAGTTTCCTAAATCCTTCCTGTATATAGTTAAACCAGGGTATGTGATGAGCACCTTCTATACCCGAACAGTCCCTTAGTATCTCTTTGTTTAGGGCAGTCCTGTTGTTTAACCAAACTTTAAGCCAGTAGACTAAGGGGTGAAGAGACAGCAAATCTGTTAGATAGGGCGCACCCAGTTCTTCGTGGACAATGAAAGTAGCAGTGCCCTGTGGAACACATAGCATTTGTCTCAAGAACCTGTTATCCACTATTTGAAGCTCATCGAGAGAGGCATAACCCCAGATCTCACTGCCATACGCTACCTGGGATAGTCACCTAAATCTGTAGATCTGAAAGAGGGCGCCTATCGTTTTTTTGCCCAGGCGGGAAGCAAAATTAACAAGCATTGGCATAGCCAATAGGTCTCGCCTTTGGGACCTTATAAGTGTTTAGCCATGCAACGGTTGATGTTGTTGCACCAAGGATATTGTGCTGCATAACTAAATACTTATAAGGTCCCAAAAGCGAGGCCTATTGGCTATGCCAATGCTTGTTCTTCTGCTTCTTGTATACTGCCCCAAGTCCAACCGGTATCCGAAAGTTGAAACCTGCCTTGGAGCTATTGAAGATGTCCACACAAAGTGACATGGTGGCAGTTGTTTCTCGTTATCTCTTCACTAACTGGCTTAATCAGCACCAGGCTGTTGGTCAGTGATATAGACTATTTTCCATGTTTATACGTAACTTCTTTTAATTGTTTTTATATCTTATGGGTTATACATTAACTAAACAAATACATTGAAACTAAAGAGCTGCAAAAGACAAAATTGTGATGGTTGAGTGAATGTTTTATAAGTAAAACAGACCCTCATACTTCAAAAGTACGCACTCCATTAGAGGCAGAATGACACATCAAACAGCATGTATGTGAGAGCGAAATACTGCTCTGACTTAAGATGTGATTTGCCATGTCTCAAGCCCATGGCTGAAAGAGGCTGATAAAAAGAAGCCAAAGGGTAAATGCAACTTTAGGTATATTTATGAGTCTTGCAGATGTCTATGCTGCCAGCCATGACATAAAGAAAGAAAAAGATTGCCAAAAGTGGGTGACAATGAAAAAGCAACGGTTTGGCAGATACGATTTGTCAGATGTATTTATTCAGAGTCAATGTTTCAAGAATTAACTTACTTGGCCGAAAACAAGTAAACTCCATAAAAATATCTAAGTTCAAAGGTGTACCGGGTCTAATTGTGAATAATGGGGTTGTTTTTTAATGAGGGATTCTGAGTGAAATGAAAAAGACAATGAGAGCAAATCTTGAGTTGTCGATGAAATGACTTAGAATCTAGTTTTAAGTTACCTTATACAAGTGACGTGCTATTATATAATTATTAACAAATATGGGTGTGGTTTATGCGATAGGTAAATCTTACAGAAAACTTCAGCAAAAGGCAAATTATTTATTAAACAAGGGATCTTACCTCAGCTAGAAGAAAGTTGAGTGTTTGTTTTCAGAAAGAGCAGAAGAAGAGTTACTTTGGTATGCAAGAGTACTCATTAGCACCTCCGTCAATCGGAACGGGCTCCCCAGGGGAACCGCAGCAGCCGAAGGAGGAAAGTAACCCCTGTGGAAATATCGCACGTCTCTGAGCAGTGAAATGAGGAAATAGTCTCATACGGGCAAGATTTCACTACGCAGTCTTTCTGTCTCAAATGCACTTGTATTTGGTACATCCGTGGCCAATGTGACAGTCGCAGGGTTGGACTGGTGATGAATCAACATAAAAGGCTCCAAGCTGAAGCCCCCAGAGACGAAGGCTCTCCGCTCCCACACATGCAGATGCACTGCCCACTACCCGACACTCACACAGGATGGATGAACCCAGAAAGGCGCCCCAGAGTTAACACAAGCTTGGGATAGTTGTCAAGATGCCTTGTTTAAGAAGCGTTCCACGATTTACGTCTCAACAATTATTGGTGTAACTGAGGGAAGAAGACAAATGCAATGATCAGCAATTATGTATAACGGCGAGACACACGACAATCCAGTTTGCTGTTATTTTAAAAGGCCCAATAAAAATACATTAAACGAATGCAGGGGTTGGAATGGGGTAGAAAATATGCCCATGAACCAAAATAAATGTGGCCTCCATTAGTGAGTTAGAAAGCTAAACAAGAAACACGCTCTCTGGTGAGGGAGGGGGATGAAAGGCAGATGGCGCCTCGCCAGCGACGCGAGGAATGGAAACGCGCTCTCTGGTGAGGGAGGGGGAGGAAAAGCAGATGGCGCGCGTGCACGCTCACGTGAACGCAAGCTGGTCGCCAGCAAAAGCCACTGTTTGCACTTCCAAAACCCGCTTACTAAAA